>OV839566.1:75995044-77195044 GCA_929447395.1 Epistrophe grossulariae
GATAAAGTTTATTATCGAATGTGTAGATGGCGCTTAATATTTCCTATTGTGAATTTTTTTCTACCAAAAAATATGATAAATCAATAGGATTGGGTATTTAATAAACCATGATACTTTTAGTTTACTATTAAAAGATAGATGGCGCCTAATATTTATTTTTTTTATCAAAAAAAAAAACATTTGGCCAAAAAAGTAGGTATTATGGTTTATTAATGTTTATTTAATTGCTAATATATCATAGAAAATGACTTACCTTATGAACTTAAATGTGGATATTTATATTTTAATTGAAATTGCACTGCAATTCATCAAGATGAAGTTCTCTTGCAGGAACTTTTCTATTGTTTTTGTATTGTTTTGTATTGTTTTTTGTAACACTTGATTTTATACGCTTTTCGTAGCTATTTTTTTCTTATGAAATTAATCACTTTTACCGTTTTTTAACACTTTTTTTTACACTTTTAAAGCAAGAACGAATTTAACACAACCAGACACTCTTAACACGCGAAATCAAGTAGTTTTTTTTTTTAATATACATAGGTATTTTTACGAATTACGGAATCATAGGTAGGTGCAAGAATGAAAGAGATGGTTATACTTCGAGACCGAAGCATTGACGCCAGATCGTGGGATTTATCCCTTTTTGTGGGAATTTTGCATATGAAATTAGCTAAAAGGGATAAAGGGATTTTTCGAACCTCATAGTACACAAAAAAAAGGATTTTGCGTTAAGCTAAAATCGTTTCCTATATTTTCTTATTAAAAAAAATATGTAGGATAAAAAAAATAATACATTTTCAAGCGCGAAAAATTTTGTTGTACGTTATATAAATATATATGATATAAATATATATATATATATATATATATATATATATATATATATATATATGTATATATATACATATTTATGTAAAACATACATAATAATATATATATAAATTTGTTATTGTTTTCATAATTATCAATGTATAACTAATTATTAATAAAAAAAGACTGAATTACTATGAAATATATTATGTTTTTTTATTTATTATTTTCGTGGGATATTCATAACAATGTCGAGGGATAAAAGGGAATTTTTGGGTGCGACTGTGGGAAAACTTGCTTTCGAAGTCTGGCATCACTACCGAAGGGTTGGATATTTTATGAACTATATATTTAGGTACCGTTCACACTTTTTTATTCGTAATTTAATTTTTCTCGTAAAATTGGTTTACGATCAATATTTAAGATTAGGTAATAAATAATAGATGTACCTTATATACCTACTGTGTTATATACCTATGTATGTATGTAGATTGTAGGAACATTATAATAAATATATATGCCATTCTTAAATAATGAAAACAATTATAACAACAAATATGTAGATATTGATAAATTGTACGTTACCACGTTCATATTCGATCATCATATCAAGCATCAATATTTACTATTAGTACTTGGATGGAGGACCGTATGTATTTTTTTATTTTTTATTCTATTTAATTTTAGATACACAAAATGAAAATAATTTATAATCTCATTTATGATGATTTTGCAATAATTACCAAAGAAATAACAGATTTTGTTGATTATTAAAATTAAAAAGTTTTCGCATTAATAATAATTTCCTTTCATATAATGTATGAAATAGATGATAGATATATATTTTGTATATATCAAAATAAGCGCTTACTTGTTTGCAAGCGAATAAAAGTCATTTGATAAAAATCCGTTATTCTAGTAAAAAGAAATGAGCATTTTAATGAAGCAAACACTATGTCGCCAAAAGCATCTTATAAATAAATTAATTTCAAAATATATTTAATATCAATTTTCTTGTTGGACTTAGAACTTTAAAATGTTCAACAAATATTTAGACAATATATTAATAAATAATATGTAATAATTTTTTTTTTCTCTATTTTGAATATAATATATTATTTAAAATTTTTTAATCAATCAAAGTGGGTGTAAAAAAACATTAATTCAATTTGTTTTTACATTTTTTTCATAAGTGTCATGGAAATTTGAGATTGTTTTACACACATTTAATGTGTGTCTTAATGACAGTATTTTAAGATCTTAATTTTGAAATTCCTTTAAGCATTTTAGAAGTTATTAATTAATTAATGATGTCATGTGGGATTATTTTTTTGATTAAAATCGATTTTTACGGTACAAAAACATTTAAATCCCCCTCCCGCCGCACTTGTTAAATTTACCCCTATAACACTATTGACTTTTTTATAGATAAAAGTTGGGGCTACAACTTTGGGGAACATCATTTTTAGAAATTCGTAATATTTTCATCAACTTTTGCATTTTTAATAAAGAAAATTGAATTGATGACCTCTTTACCACCCCTTTTCGTATAGAACGCTTCCCCCCTCTACAATAATTTTTATACAAAATTAAAGCTTAACATTAACTTATTATTTTAATATCTTAATCTTGAAGATCGGACAATTAGAACAGAAGTTATGAATTATTTATTATTATCAGCCAACCAAACCAACAATGAGGGTACCTTTATTAGGATTATTATTACGAATGAGAAATACCTACCACCAACGTGGATTTAAAATAATATATACATATGTATATGTATAACAGATATTGCAAATTTTTCACGATGCTTAAAATATATAATATTTATTTTTCCACTGTAATTGTTTAGCCGTTTCAGGTAATCTTATTGGTAATTTTTTTAATTGAATTTAAATTATTATACTATTATCTATCATGTAGCATGACATTTTTAAATATCAAGATAGAATTACTAAAGTTATATGACATTTTCGAAGTTTTTTCATTTATTTTTCAAGAAAAATATTTAAGATTTTTTTATGAATTTTTTTTTTTAGAACGTTTTAATGTATGAAATCGATGATAGATATATATGTTTTATATATCAAAATAAGCGCTTACTTGTTTGGAAGCGAATAAAAGTCATTTGATTAAAATCCGTTATTGTAGTAAAAAGTAATGAGCATTTTAATGAAGAAAACACTATGCCGCAAAAAGCATGTTATAAATAGATTAATTTCAAAATTTATTTATTATCTTAATTCTTGTTGGACTTAGAACTTTAAAATGTTCAACAAATATTTAGACAATATATTAATGAATAATATGTAATAAATTTTGTTTCTCTATTTTGAATATAACATATTATTTAAAATTTTTAATCAATCAAAGTGTGTGTAAAAAAACATTAATTCAATTTGTTTTTACATTTTTTTCATAATTGTCATGAAAATTTGAGATTTTTTTTTACATACATTTAATGTTTGTTTTAATGACAGTATTTTAAGACCTTAATTTTGAAAATCCGTTAAGAATTTTAGGAGTTATAAATTAATTAATGATGTTATGTGGGATGATTTTTTTGATTAAAATCGATTTTTATGGTAAAAAATCATTTAAATCCCCCTCCCGCCGCACTTGTTGAATTTACCCCTATAACAGTATGGACTTTTTTATAGATAATGGTTGGGGCTACAATATTGTAGAAGATAATTTTTTGAAATTCGTAAAATTTTCATCAACTTTTGCATTTTTAATTCAGAAAATTGAATTGATGACCTTTTTACCACCCCTTTTCGTATAGAATGCTTCCCCCCTCCGCAATAATTTTTAGACACAATTAAAGCTTAACATTCAGTGATTATTTTAATATCTTAATCTTGAAGATCGGACAATTAGAAGAGAAGTTATGAATTATTTAATCCATCAATATGATTTGGATTTTCTGATTTTGTTAAAATAACGGGTAGTCTGCCACTGGTCGGTGGTGGTTGGCAATGAACAAATGGGGTAGTTTCGATTAAATTAAATGGATTCTTTGATTAAATTAAAATTAAAATTGTGACGTTTTAATTAATTAAAACGGTATTGTCAGATAACCGTAAAAAAGGGTTTTTTTTAATTTTTTAAAATATTTTATACTTGAATAACTTTTCTCAACGGCACTTTAGAAATCCAATTTTCACCGAAATCATGTAAATCCGTAATCTCTATAAGATTGTAAAATTTTAATATTTCTATCGACCCGAATTAAAAAGATAAAAAATAAAGAGTGTGAAAAAAAGGTAAAAAAAAATTTGTATTTTTGAAAAATTGCGTGTGTCAAAAATACGATGTAAATAAAAATTTTGTATTACACGCCTAATTTTTATTTCTATGTTCTATTCAAAATAGTAAAAATGATAAAAATCAACACACCCCCCGATTTAATATAATTTTTTTGTGAAACATTGATTTTTGAGATTTTGCGTTTTAAACGTTGGTAAGTGTGAAGATAATTTTTTCTAATTTTTTTAACCCCCCTGACACACCTTAGAATAAAAAAATCTATAAATTCTATATAAATTAATAATTTTATGTTAACCCATTTAGAAAATAGAAATCCGACTTTACCCTATTTAAACCTAAGTTTACCCTATTAGTTTTATGAATTTGAAAAAATCCCTTCTTAGTGTGCACTTTCAAATATGAAGTAATTCAAAAAAATTTTTATATATATTGTATATATTACACAGTAAGCTGTACAATGATGAGTCAATGAATGAGTGAGTGAGTCAGTGAGTGATAAACTTTCATCTTTATAATAATTTAATAAATACCAGTTTTTTTCATACTTTAATTTCAGTTCAGTTCTTTGAATTGTACATAAATATCAATTTAATACCAAATTTAATAAAATTCGAAATGCAAATGTGGTTTTATTTAAATATATGACTTAATCTGCGATATTTAGGGTAGGAGCAACAACGGAAGGACCTAAATTTAGTAAAGCGCAACAAGTACGAACTATTGCGTTCATATACATTTCGTTCTCATCATTTTTTTTTTGGAAATGGCTGTTAAAGGTTGAGTGTTGGTCAGAATTAAATCTTTTTGCCGAAACGTTCCAATAACTCTTTCTATATGGATCCTGAGATGAGCTAAATTTTTAGAATCCTCTGCAGCAAACGGATCAAGTTGTAGTTTTCCTAAAGTAATTATAATTCATGTGAGCCATTTGTAGAAAAAAGATTACTCTAAACATACTTTCTATAAACGCTGGCATTCTTAATTCTGCTCCCTTGGAACGTACTGCTTCGTGTATCGGAAAACCTCTATCTGATAGTACGATGTCTTGGGGTTGCAAAAAGTTCAAAAAATCCGAATTTTCCGCAATGAACTTGTCACTACTTCTTCCACCATATCCCTTGGAAGTTTATATGATAGCTCCACTTGGAGCTGTACCTATTATATACTTTACGGTCTCTGTACTTTTGTACGAAAAATATGTAGCAGCTTTTTTTAATAAACAAAGGTTGACCTGATAGGAATTTATTAATAAATATTGGGTATACAAAATATTTTAAACTTACCGGACTTTTCGATTCGAATCTTGTAGCAGTCTATATTTACAGCTAATTTGTCTTCAAAAAGCTTTTAGAATATTCGGGTGTATAATGCAGCCTCACATCCTTATCGGGCCAGAACACGAACGCACTGAGTTCCGAACTTAAAACGAGAACACAATCGTAAAATTTTTTCGACACTGTGGAATTAGATATTCCAAATATATAACCCAGCAATGTGAAGGGTAGATCCAGCCGAAGTTTCATTAGCGTTAAAATAAGAATTTGGAATTTGTTTAGCCCTTTTCTAAAACAATTTGGAATATTTTCTTCTATGGCTTTATAAATTGTAAATAATGCAAGATAGTGTGACAATCCGGTGAAATAACGAGTCTTGTCATCAATTTCTTCGAAAAACTCAATTCCCATTTTTGATTTTTCAATTTCTTTTCGGAGTTTAACAATTTCAAGTTCTTTTTTTTCTAAAAGCAGATCCTTCTTCTGCATTCCTGAGTGTAACTCGTCGATATCCCTCATTTTTAAGTCCGTTTGAGTCCCTTTAAGTAAAGTTTTAAAAAACAATTTACCGATTGATTTATGAGACAGTTCTTTGACAGGTTTAATTTCGTCCAAATATTCCATTAAGTACTTTTCTTCTGTATATGTTTCCTCTTCCAAAAATACTTCATCTACAGTTACAACTACTTCTACAGCTTGAAAAGATTCGGTTTGGTCAGTGCATTCAACTTGTAGATACAAATTATGTTAAAAAGAATCTTGCCACACAATTAAAAGTTTACCATTTTGTTTTTCTCGTAGTATAGCTTTATTTGCATTACGTATTTTTTGGCATTCAAATCTTCCAGCTAATAGCTTTGGATTCGTTTTCGTCTCGTAGCCCAGGTGCAAGCTTGGGATCCAATCTGGATTCAAATTATCCAAAAGTTTTGCGTTTTTGCCTAGATTTTTGATTGCCGACATGAACATATGTATATTTACTAACTTCGAATGTTTTAAATACCTGAAATGAAATGCCTAGAACAAACACGAGCTAATTCGGTATTGAGTTGTTTCCTGTTGATTGCTGCTAACCATTGTTTGCGCCTTTCCTCCGAGAGAATTTTCAGTCTAGGAATTCTATTCCATATTCGGGGAAAATATAAAATCTGCAATTTTCTGCGTTCAATTTGTTGTTTGAACAATTTTTAATGCAGCAATTCATTGGCATTTTCAGGGATCTTAAATATTTTTCAGTTTTTTACAAAATCAGTTTTGCCGCCAACAATCATTTCCCTCAAAGTGATTTACCTGTCAAAGTATTTTTTTTTTCTGTCATTTGACATTGACGTTTTCCTCGAGTGCCCTATTTTGAAAAAAATTGGTCTAAACTTTTTTTTTCACATTTGTAAAAAAAATTACTGAAGTTTTTTTTTTAAAGTTGTGGGCACTTTATTGAGAATAATAAGATTTTAATTTTTTCTAAAAACATTTGTACGGCAGGTAACAGGTACCGTTATTTTTGGTCTTAAATCAAAATGAAAAAACAGGGGGGGGGATGCCTAAAAAATGCTAGGTACCTACTGTAGTATTGTAACTGTCGATATCAACTTTGGAGATTTGAGAAAAGTCGACACTGAATAAATATTCACGATTGATTTTAAATAAATGAGATTCGATGTATAGCAGTCAAGAGAACTGGAAGTACTTTATTACTACACTACATTGGCGACGAGGATTAAAAAAAAAAAAAAAACGAAAATAATATCTTTAAGAAGGACGAAATATATGATATTTTTTTTTTGACTCAAATTTATTTCAGCAGCTTAAATGCTGAAATGAAAATATTTGACTCAAGTTTATTTGAGAAGCTTAAATGCTGCAATGGAAATACGATTTGAATCGAATTGAGATATATTTTCTTTTTACTCAAATTAATTTGAGTGGCTTAAATGCTGGAAAGAAAAACAAAATAGAATAAATCTTACCGACTTCTTATACGAAAGTATAAATTTCAAAGAAAAAGGACAAGTGTATATGCAGATAAACGAAGACGGGCTAAAGAAAGCAATATTGGAGAAGGAAATGAAGTTCTGGCAAAGCGAATGATAAAGACAAACAAATTGGCATCCAACTTTGAACCAGAACCATATAAAGTTATTTCGAAGAAAGCTGGTGAAGTCGTCGTTATGTCTAAAGAAACAGGTAAGAGTTACTGGCTGAACACAATGGATACGGAGCTGCAACTGGAAGCTGCAACTGAATAGCTGTCAAAATATTGAATACACACAAATTCAATGGGTGCGTTCAATCGATTACGTTTTACATCTGAATTTTCAGATTTCTGAATTTTTGGAGCTTCTGATTGGCCAGCTGTCATAAAAAGTTAGATGACTTTTAGTTACGTTTAGTTACGTCTCATCTGGAAATTCAGATGAAAGTTGTTTGTGGTGGGGGAAGTGCCAAAAACACACATAAAAGCTGAACTTTATAATTTTCGTCTTGTTGGTGGTTCATTTTTTTAGTTTTTGTCATGAAAATTTAATACTTATTTAAATGAACGAACTTTTTGTTTATTTTTTAGTGAATTTTTAAATCAACAATTTTTTTAATTGATGTTTGGAAAGTTTTTCTATGTTTTTGTGAGTCATACATATCAAAAAAAGGACTTTTAATGAAGGTAATGAAACCTTTTGCTGATTTAGTTACATATATTTTCATACTGACAACTACTCACTCTCAATGTTTAATTTTCAAATGTAATTAAAGTTCTATTTTATTTCGCTTCAATGTAAATCCTTTAGGTAAATGCAGGAATTTGACACGACATGAATTCAGAAATCTGAAAATTCAAATGCTAAGCTATTTTTATTGAACCCGCCCAATGTTACGAACACAACGCAACGCAACTGCAGTCGGTGCTGCAGACGGTGCTGCAAAGGTTAACCAACTTTTAACTTTTTCACTTGCAGCACTTCTGACGTTTCAATTTATATGAAGAAAAACAGAGCCGGAAACAAATATTGAAGTTTTTAGTGTTCATTTGTGTTGCGATAAAAAATATTAATTAACAGCCCTATTCTGGCAAACCTCACTGATACCTCACAAGTCACAACAACCTCACAAGGTAAGGTGAACTCGATTTTGTGAGGTTTTCGTATTCTGGCAGCACCCTCACAACTGTGCGCCTCACAAAAACTATCGAAATTGTGATCTTCTTCAGAGCAGGTCACAACTCACAAATTTGATATTTGAAATACAATTTTAAGACACTTGTTTTTTCTTGTCTGAAAAAACATTTTGTAACCAAATGAATAGGTTAACTGGTGAAAAAAATGTATCCTCTGTCGTGAATCGAACAAAATTTATTTCTCCATAAAAGAAAATTATTGTTCACAAAACAATTCTCGTCGAGTACGATCGACATAGAACAGCACGTGGTGTACATATATGATATTTACATATGTATGTATGTGGCATCACAATCATCTTCGTTGTCGATGAGTTCAGTGGGTGCGTTCAACAAAAATTCAGACCTTAGCAATCACAATAAAATATTCACCTTGCTGTGGTAAGTTTTTTTGTGAGGTTTCTTGTGAGGGTTATCGCAGAATACGGAAAATGTTATCGAATCACAACAACCTCACAAGGAATCAACCTCACAAGGGCTTGTGACTTGTGAGACCTCACAACGCCAGAATAGCCCTGTAAAAGACAAATATTGCAAATAAAAAAAGGGAATAATAAACTCGTGGTTGTTTTTTTTTCCTTTAAAATATATAAAAAGCTGTACAGCTCATTGTGGGGAGATAAAAAAAAACGACGTACCTACGACATTTTTTTAAAGCAGTTGCAGCTGCAGCTCCGATTCCAGTTGCAGAAGGGCATTGTGTTCAGCCAGTTATCGTCGACATATTTCTCACTTACAAAAGCTGAGAAGCGGCGCAGAAACTAATGTTAGCTCAAGCTGTATAACAAATACTAATAGTAGCATTCAATCACCAAGTCAGTCATCTGAAAATAAAACCACAGCTGAGATTCCTAAAATTCGGAGATCAAGCAGACGACTAGTAAATTAGTAGAATATTGAAATCATCAGTTCAAAATGTTAAAATATCTTTTTTTTTTTTAATTTAACAGGGCTATTCTGGCGTTGTGAGGTCTCACAAGTCACAAGCCCTTGTGAGGTTGATTCCTTGTGAGGTTGTTGTGATTCGATAACATTTTCCGTATTCTGCGATAACCCTCACAAGAAACCTCACAAAAAAACTTACCACAGCAAGGTGAATTTTTTATTGTGATTGCTAAGGTCTGAATTTTTGTTGAACGCACCCACTGAACTCATCGACAACGAAGATGATTGTGATGCCACATACATACATATGTAAATATCATATATGTACACCACTTGCTGTTCTATGTCGATCGTACTCGACGAGAATTGTTTTGTGAACAATAATTTTCTTTTATGGAGAAATAAATTTTGTTCGATTCACGACAGAGGATACATTTTTTTCACCAGTTAACCTATTCATTTGGTTACAAAATGTTTTTTCAGACAAAAAAAAACAAAAGTGTCTTAAAATTGTATTTCAAATATCAAATTTGTGAGTTGTGACCTGCTCTGAAGGAGATCACAATTTCGATAGTTTTTGTGAGGCTCACAGTTGTGAGGGTGCTGCCAGAATACGAAAACCTCACAAAATCGAGTTCACCTTACCTTGTGAGGTTGTTGTGACTTGTGAGGTATCAGTGAGGTTTGCCAGAATAGGGCTGTAAATAATATCAAAAGAAGAAACTATTGTAGAATTGTAACTGTCGATATCAACTTTGGAGATTTGAGAAAAGTCGTTACTGAATAAATATTCAGGATTAATTTTAAATAAATAAGATTCGATGTATAGCAGTCAAGAGAACTGGAAGTACTTTATTACTACTCTACACCTACCAACTTTGAAGAAAATCGACCGACCCGGGTTTAGGCTGCAGCCGAAGGACATAATTGCGAGACCCAATTTTTTGGACTTCGCTATCATCGTAATGTCAACTTTGCCATATATGTATGTACATATGTAGTTCCTATATATCGCAAGTAAAAATAGAATACAAATAAAACCCTTGCAAAATGACCTTGTCATACCGTGTTCCTTAAATCGGAGCATACACATTTCACACCTACATACCTACCTACCTACACCTACCTACCTACCTACACCTACCCACAGTACACATATTAAAGGTAATATATTGCGCAGGTTGTCAAAGTTGGAAATGTCAAAAAATTAAAAATGGCTGTTCGAGTGACCACAGGAACTCAACGCGCAGCATTAGAAACAACAACAAAATATTGAAATTAGACAAGGAAAGGGGCCCTGAATCCACCCTTTTACCATCATAATACCTCGATTTTGACAGATGCGCAGAACTGAACAAAAATGAAAACGCTAATGATATTACCTTTAATATGTGTACTGTGCACCTACCTACCTACCTACACCTACCTACCTACCTCACAACTTTTGAACTCACACGTAAATAAATTATGGCCAGTTGTACAATAGTGGTTCAGCCTCGGTTCAAGATTCTAACTCACCGATTTCGGCGGATTAACTTAAGTTCAACGCTGGTTCAAGTATGTAATTGGTTATTATCACACACTTAAACAGTAAACCACTGTTGAAACTCAATAAATCCGCCGAAAACGGTGAATAAAAATTGCTGAACCACGGTTTAAATATTTGTACAACTGGCCCTTAATGAACAATAATTTTCTTTAATTTCTCATGGAATACAAAATAACCAACTATTTACCAGAGAATATGAATGAATTATAAAGAATGGAATCTTTCGTACGTTCCTTCCCCCAAAACCCATTTGATTACGTTGTTGTTTTTGTAATTTTATCTCGTGTCGATGAATAGATGTGAATTGCAACAACATTTTATGCAGTGGTGAATTCATATTATTGCACTAGTGTGCGTCACTGATCTCTATAATACACTGGACACATTGATCTCTATAATACACTGGATAGTGAACTGAATAGCCTATAGTGTATAACGGTTTTTGTGAGGCAAGTTTTTTAAAGGGTACCGGCCACGACCTCATATCTCGCTCTATACAAACGAAGAAGGAGATTGAAGATATTTGCCGAAATTGAGCATTTATTTGATATCAGTTGATGTCAACGAGCATTGCGGCTGTAAATATTGAAAAAAATAAAAGAAAATGCAGGTCCAGTAGCGTCCATTCCGCTGGCGCCGATTTTATACTGTTATATGAGGGTACCGGCCACGACTATATTTTTGCCTCAAAAATTTTGTATGAATACACTATCCAGTGTATATAGAGATCAGTGACTGGATAGCGTATCCCTAACAAAGTATAACACTTTGTGTGTTACAAATTGAAGATGTCATTTGGCAATAAATGGTTCTTTTTTCTAGACGTCAGTGAGTCTGAACAAGAAAAAAAAAACAAAATAAAAAGCGTTTATTTTTATCGTGCGACAAATTGATGGTACCTGATATTTTTGTGTTGTGAAGTGAACAATTTTTTTCTAAAAACAAATAAAAATTACATATAAAGGAAAATTAATTCAAAATAATTGAATAGTGTGAGTTTAATGTGTTTGAAAATCAAGCCAAAATAATAAATAATGTGAATTGTGTGCATTTATATATCTAAATGCTAAAGTTGTGAAAAAAGTGTAAATTATATTCTTTTTTCAATTGTAGATCGCGATAAAAATTCAAGTTAAAAACAATAGATGTGGTTCGAACGTGCAAATATTGCAAAAAAAGTATTACTGAGGCAACAAACGGGCGCAGAACATTTCATGGGTATGTTTTTTGTTTCTTATTATTTAAAAAGACCATGGAAAAAGTTTAAAATCCAATTGGACTGCAATGGTTCAAAATTAAACTACAGCCCAATTCCGGCAAACCTCACTGATTCCTCACAAGTCAAAACAACCTCACAAGGAGGGGTGACCTCGATTTTGTGAGGTTTTCGTTGTGACCTGCTCTGAAGAAGATCACAATTTCCATAGTTTTTGTGAGGCTCACAGTTGTGAGGGTGATGCCAGAATACGAAAACCTCATAAAATCGAGTTCACCTCTCCTTGTGAGGTTGTTGTGACTTCTGAGGTATCAGTGAGGTTGGCCAGAATTGGGCTATAGTTTTGTTTTCAAGTAGGTACCAGAGATTAAAATGAATATGTTCGACTTTGTTTGTTGGTTTGATTTTTTGTTTTTTTTTTTTCTATTTTTTAGTAGGTAGGTATAATAACAAAAGATTTAATTATTCATCTATGTGGATAACATTCATAATATTCACACGACCGCGACGTAGGAAAGTTTGAAACAGTGCAGTTTTTGGGCAATTGTATTTTAACTGGGAAACAGCTCCCTTGAAAAAAATTAAGTTTAAAACGGTCATCATGACAAATTGATTTCAATTCAGGAAAAATATGTATGCATATTGCGTAGAGAGGTATCTATATGTAATGGAACTAAACGACATATATTACTTACCTACTATGTACTTACTGTAGGTACCTAAAATTTTGTATCTATGTATTTAGTTTTTTTTAAGGATTCCGCAATTATGGAATACCATATGATCTTCAACATCCGCGACAAGTTAGGTATATATATATATAGGTAGGTAGTAGGTAAAGTACATAGGTACATATTTTCCTGTTGGATAATTTGAATACCAACACTTTTTTGTTGCTATTTAGTGTATTTTTTAGGGTTGATTTGATTTCGCAAAAAATAAACTGGTTTCTGGTTCTTCCGATTGTACTGAATGTTAATATGCAATTATGTTACACCGAGATCTTCAATATCCGCGACAAGTGTATTTAGGTAAAGTAAATAATATACCTAAATACATATTAGTATCCTTTTGTTTGTGTGTGGGAGAATTAAGAAAACTTTTTCAAAAATATATTTAGAATGCAATTATGAATAAATTATTTCAATTTAGCGCAAAAATATATATAATACCTATGCATGTGTTTACGATAGTTTCTATATAATTCTTTGTTTAAATTCTACCTTTTGCTTTTCATGTTATGTAATTTAATTATCTATTTGTTCGTTACTATGTATTGTTTTTTCTTGTTTCTATAGCTACAAATAATTTGTTTAATTTATAAGTTTTCTGGAAAATAAATATTCATTAGTTTGCAAACATTCATATGATCAACATCGTTTGTTATTATTTATTTCCATTTTCATCAAACTTGAAAATAAATCCTATTTCATTGGTGATGACCACGACAATACTTAAAAAAAAAAAATCATACCTACATTAAATACTTATCTATAATTTATTTATAAGTTATATACCTATTTTGTGTTTATTTTTTTTACGTAGGTCCTATTTATTCTTGTTTATTAACTGTTATTTCATTTTATTTTATTTTATTTTGTGTTGTAGGAACATGATACCTAGTTAAATTAATTTATTTATTTTAAAGGATCAAAATCCAGAAACATACTGCTGCTTAAGTCACATAACGCTGAAAATGCAATTGAAAATAACAAAAACCAACCCCCAAATTACGATATTTATGTACATTTTCTTATTAAGGAGCATTTCTAATTAGAAGGTTATTTCAGATTTCCACTCGAAGATGCTGCCTTATTGGAAACATGGAAAAAAAATTTAAATTTTGACTTATCTTTTGTACCAACGAAGTACAGTAAGATCTGCTCAGACCATTTTAAATCAGAATGCTTTTTGAATCTTAAAAAGCGACGAGTTTTGGTCGCCGGAAGTATTCCTACAATATTTGAGGACAGGAAACGGTCTTGCTTCTTTTGTAAGGCAACTAGGGAATGCAAACCAGGCCTTTCCCTCCATAAGTATGAATTATTTTGTTAATATTGATTACAATATTAAAATTTATAATAATTATTATGTTTCAGGTTTCCATTAGAAAGACCAGAGCAGCTAAAAAAATGGTTATGTGCGATTAAAATGGAGAATTTTTTCCCAGACGGGGAAACTTTAATATGCAGTAACCATTTTGATGAAAGGTGTTTTCAAACATGTCAAAAATACTCAAAATTGAGATTTAATGCAGTGCCATCCATTTTTATAAATAAAAAAGGTGCTTTCCATTATTTTGAATAAGTTAGACTAAGTTTAATATTTCCAAGTAATTTCTTGTTGTCTCTCGTTAAAGGTCTTAAGGTACATCATGGAGATCCTGCCTTCAATGAAGAATCAATAAGCTGTGATCAATTAGGTAAATTATTATTTCAAATATAGCTTATTGTAAACATAATTGTTCTGTTATTATTCAGATTCACTCGAAGTCGCTATTAGTACCCAAGAACTGGATACTGCCGAGGCAATGAATATTTCCTATTTAGTGAATTCCGGTAAAAAAGGTTAGCTAATAAATACTTTTTGCAAATAATTTTTTTAACATAACATCAATATACAGAACTCTCAAATTCCTGATTAATGATGTATTGTTCACTTTATGAACATAATGAATTTGCAAATAGTACCCGTTTACAATTTGCTTTTTTTTAAATTAAATCCATTCTGACTAATAACAGAAAGTAGCAAATTGTAAACCGTTACTAATTATGAAGCACTTATGTTAATAAAATAAGTAAAACATGTTTAAAAACTCTACACAATTAAACTGTTACAATTTATTTAAAAAATATATTTTAAAAAATCGCTAACTAAAAATGTTTTCCATTTTGAATGATTTTTTTTTATATTATAGACTAGAAATTTAGAAACAATTTATTACAATGATTTTTCAAAATTTAAACTAAGTTAGTTGAAACGAATATCGTTTATAAAGTTAGGTAATGAACCCCTGATTTACAAAACATATATGTCTTTATTTTTGCATAATTAAGATGGACAGGAAAATGAAGCTCATAACAAGGAAGACACTGACTTCAATGACGAAAGTTTTAACTTTGATGACACAGGTAAATTTATTACTACTTGTATACTTAAATAATTGTCCTCAAATATCATTTAGTTTGTTCTTTATTTTAGATTTGCAAGAAGTCGTCATAAATACATATGAAGACGAAATTATCGAAGGAGATAATATGAACTATTGTGAAGGTACATTTTTGAGATTCTAGTAGGTCTAGTGTAATTGCTGGTAAATTGCTATAAGAAATATTTTTAGTTTATGATATATTTCTTGCAATATTTTATAGATAAAATTTATAGTAACCAAAATATAAAAAAGGTTTTTATTATAATATTGACAGATTCCAATTTTACCATTTCAACTAATTTTACTCTACTTGAAACAGATCTAAATAAGTATTTTTGATTTTATTTATACATAGATTTGTCCAAAACCGAAGACAAAGCGTACAGAAACGCAGGAACTGAGGCCCCAATCTTGTTTGAAGCAGGTAACTATTATTTTAGAATGTGGGGTTTTATTAGATAATAATAATTTTTTTTCTCAACCCACTGCAACTTGGATTTCTGGGGCCCAACTATGTCGATTCGAATCGAAAGTTGTTTTCGATTCTAATTTCTTAATGTATAACTTATGGTTGCTGCAGAATTGAGTGCCAATTATGAGAATTTGATAAATTTTATTGTAGAATCGAAGAACGTAGTTGGGCCGCAGATTATTTTTATCTATTGCCGTGCATTAAAAAGGTAATGCATTTTAAAAGCACATACTATTATTATTTTTAAGAGGATTTTTTTTTAAATATATTATTATTAATTAAATTGCAAAATAATTTTGATAAATCGATTCTGTTTTTTTTATTTGCCCTAGGAGATTAAAACGTTTTTGTGCGTAATAAGTTGTCTCTTATGGTTTGTATGATTTATAAAACGTGTCAATCGGATTTATTTTGAATCATCTTTTTTTTATTGACCTGGAGATTGAGAACGCTTAACAGATTCTATATTTTTTGTATTTGCCCTGGGAGATTAAGAACGTTTATGGTTTGTATGATTTATAAAACGTGTCAATCGAATTTATTTTTAATCATCTTTTTTTTATTGACCTGGAGATTGAGAACGCTTTTGTATATATTATATAATAATAATTATATGGGCTCTTATGGTTTTTATGATGTATGAAGCATGTCAATTGGAAATATTTTGATACAAATTAACGCATGTATAAAATACTAAATTTTTTAATAGCATGTAAAGTACTAAATTTTTAAAGACCACGTAAATAAATAAATAAGAAATTTTAGTCAACTCATAACCTAATCAAAGATTTCGGAAATCAAACTTTTAGAAATAGAATCGTTATTTAGTTTAAGAACATGGGGCTTTATTACGTATTACAAAAGCGGCAAGTATCTAAACTATATTGGAGTAAACGAAAGTAATAACATTGAGCGATTATAAAAAAACGAAAAGATGTATAGGAAATATTACCACCTGGAAAAGAAAAACATTTTTTATGCGCTACCAACTTCACTTCTTTTTTGCCAAAAATATATTAAAATAAACGAAAGCCATACAACAGCGATTTAACTGACATAAGAAAATAAGAGTTTCGTTATACGAATTACGTATTACTAAATCGCTTTTCAACGAAAATGAGGTTATTTCAAGGACATTCGTTTTGCGTAATAGGGCCCCAGATTATAATATGTTATTGAAAATGAAGATTAAATGAAAATAAACGACGTAATTTCTTATTTAATATGTTTTGTGTGAAGCACTTATCTAGTGGTTAATAAAACGTATTTACACTGAATCAGGTTTTTAAAAATAAAAGAAGTGTTTCCATGAGTTGAACTAATAAGATACACATTATATTACAGTTACTCCAAGTACAAAATCCACAGTAGAAAAATATAGGCGGATACTGCAGCATGACCATCGCTATGCAACCACGCCGAGGAGCACAAAGAAAAAACTTACGTTTACTCGCAAAATATTGAAGAAGAAGCAAATTAAAATCAGGGCACAAACGCGAATCATAAATAGGATGAAGTTAAAAATCATGTCTCTTAAAGACATTGTGAATGAACTTCGCAAAAGGAATTCTATTCCAGAGTCGGGTTTAGACGCTCTTGAATCAATTGCTGATTCTGATGTTGGCGAGTTGTTTAAGAGATTTTTAAAAAACAGAGAAAACGTTGGCGATGGTGTATGCACACTAAGTAAGAAACGATTTAAGCATAGATTTCCAAATACTGGATTAGGAGTTTGTAGGGAAAAATATCCTCCAGTTCTTCGCTCATTTGCCATGACCCTCCATTTTTACTCGCCAAAAGCGTATAATTTTGTACGACAACAATTTTGTCGGGCACTTCCTGACCCCAGTACACTTAGGTCTTGGTACGCTTCTATAAATGGTGAACCTGGTTTTACAACAGAAAGCTTTGAGGCTTTAAAGATAAAAGTTGATGAAGCAATTAATTTAAAAAAAAAAATTATTTGCTGCTTAATGCTGGATGAAATATCCATTAAGTGCGGGCTTCAAAACATTTCTGTGGGAAAAATAAGGGGATATGTGGATTTCGGCACAGAAACTGAATTTTCTGACGAAATGCCTCTTGCAAAAGATGCATTAGTGCTTATGGTTGTCTCGTTGGATGGATCGTGGAAGTTACCTATAGGCTATTTCCTAATAAATGGCATAGACTCAGCTACCAACGCTGAGCTTGTCACAAGTAGCCTACGTAGACTTCACGATGTTGGTGTTGAGGTAGTGTCCGTAACCCTAGATGGTCCATCTAAGCACTTCTCAACAATGCGTTTATTAGGGGCTAGCCTAGAAATGGGGGATTGCCGTCCATATTTTCCACATCCATCTTCACATATCAATGTTTATGTTATTTTCGATCCTTGCCATATGCTGAAACTCATGCGCAATTGTCTGGGGGAATATAAAGTGTTAAAAGATGGAGACAATAATTCTATTGAGTGGCGGTTCATCGAGGAACTGATTAAGCTGCAACAAAATGAAGGGTTGAGAGCCGGGAACAAGCTAAAATGGGCTCATCTCCAGTACCACAAAATGAAAATGAAAGTTTTTTTAGCGGCTCAAACATTAAGCAGCAGCGTTGCCGATTCTATTGAATTTTGCGACAAGATTTTAAAACTTGAACAATTTAGAGGAAGCGAGGCAACAGTTAGGTTTATTAGGTGCGTTGATCGTATTTTCGATTTTTTAAATTCCCGTAATCCTCTGGGAAAAGGTTACAAGGCTCCTTTGAGTTGTAACAATGAATTATTTTGGCGTCCTCAAATCTTATTAGAAATTGAGTACTTAAAAAAAATTTGTAATGTGGACAACGTTTTAATGACCGAAACAAGAAGACGTGTTTCTTTTGTTGGTCTTATATCAGCAACCCTATCCATAATAGATATTTTTGACAGTCACGTTAAGCCAATCAGTTCGCAGCTTAAGTATTTATTAACTTACAAATTCAGTCAAGATCACTTAGAACTTTTTTTTTGCGCAATAAGAAGTTGCGGTGGGTGGTGTCCGAATCCAACTGCCGCACAGTTCATTTCCGCGTATAAAAGGTTATTAATCCACCACGAGGTAAAGGCAGCGAACGGAAATGTTACAGCTATGGATAAAACCAGCATTTTGTCAGTTCCATCTTCGCGTCCAGTTAAGGTTGACCTCTACGACCCAGCCATTTATGAAAAGATGTTCAATGAAAGAGTTTCAAAGAAGTACGGGTTGGACAACGAAGAACGTGACTTAGAAGTTGGCGAACTATCTGTCGGACTTCCTGAAACTCTTTCCAGTTTTTCGAAGTCTTGTGTTGGTTATATAAGTGGTTGGGTTGTAAAACAACTTGTGGATGTCAAAAAACCCGTTGTGAAATGTGAGCAGTGCCAAGAAGCTCTATTTCAAAGGTCCCATAAATTCGCAGACTTTGAAGACAATGGACTCATAGAAGCTAAGACTCGTGGTGGGTTAATATTTCCAAGCGAGTCTGTTGTAAAAATATGTGTTCACACTGAGAATATGCTGAGGCACAGCTTAAACAAAATTCACGGTCTAGTCCCTAACGAAAGTAATTTCCCAGCGCTTCTGTGTTCGAAAGTGATGACAGACCTACTCCAACCACCTTGCTCGCTATTTACAAGCTTAAATGAACATCTTTTTGATGATGCAGTTGAAGAGCCCACCCATGTTTATGTATTAGTCAAAAATATCGTCACTAAATACATAAAGTTGGGTATGTTTTCAGCAACTAAACTTGCCTCGGAAGCTGCTGTTGGAGAAAAAGTTCGCAACCATTTAAACCGTCAAATAATTTGGCAACGTCAATAATTTTGTAAAAAATTGGCTTCAAATAAAAAACAATATCAAAAACCATTCTATAAAAACACAAAATAAAATTTCATCTTTGTTTAAGTTGTCTGCTTAAATATTTTGCTTTTAATTTTAAGACAAATTTTTCAAAACTGCCTAAACTTGGGAAAATATACTTTCCTCACATACAATTTTTTTCTTGTTACAACCCAACCTATCTTTCCTAGGCTATTTTGCTGCATCCTTTACAAATCACCTTTTATGTCTTTTTTCTGCCATCCATATGTTCTCCCATTTTATTTTTTGTTTGTAAGTCCGTCTGATGAATGTATCTTTGCTGCTTGCTATGTCAAAAATGTCTTTCCTTTCAAACCTTCATCTATCTGTCCATTAAAATCTACTGTTAAATTGTAACATTGAATAAAGGAATCTGATGATGAAGGCCTGGCAACCTTCGAAATAGTTATTTTAGGTAGCTACTTAAAGTAGCTATCATTCCAGCCATTTTAACTGGAAATTAAATAACTGTTTCAATCTTGAAATCAAAAAATAAACAGCAAAGGACAAAACCTTTTTCCGTCTAGATTTTTTATTTTTGTTTATGCAAAGAGATACGATATTTCAAAACTCTTATAGATATGCTTTGGCTGATATTTTGAGATTTAGATTTATGCTTACATCTTCGTCATACGTTAATCTTCATTTTGTATCAAGTAAAAACTCATCGCATTTCTTTTCTCTTAAAGCTTAAACACATAATATATGAAAGCATATTCTTCATAATAATTTTACTTTACCTTAAACCTTTATTTAAAACTAATAATTTCATTTTCATGTTATACCTTTCCTGTTAATTTTCTTCTAATTATACTCAAAATTCATATCAGTACTTTTGTATATAAAACTTTATTGTCATTTAAACATATTAACAATTTTATATATATAGTTAACATACTTATTAAATATATTTGGGTACTAAGGGTAGTATAGTAGTCTTTATTGTGATAATGTTGTGTTGCATATAAAAAACTTAGTGATTGTATTTATTATTTTTAATGGTGCTTTGTATTCTTTAATATATTATATTTTTAAACATGTTATTTCAATTGTGTTGTTTTCAATATCAAAATTCTAAAACCGTATTTATTAATTTTAAAATGGGCTATGTGCAATATTTTGTTTTCTACATTTTGCATTTATAATTGCATACTCATATTCGTGATATAGTTTTCGAAATAGTTAATTGTTATTATTCTTTATAATCATCTACTTTGTTTTTCCTTATATCATTATACATATAAATTATTATTTTAAAAATGTAGAACAATAAAATTAAAAAAAGGATTCTTTGTTTTATTTAACAGAAATTAATTAATAACATACAAAATTACAAACTTGAAGTTATAAAGAACATACTAGCATCAATAGTTTCTGATCGCAAGAAATATACAAGAGAGGTAAGAGAGGTTGCAGGTAGGGGGTATATTTATCAATTAGTTTTAGATTTTGGCTGTATGGAAGGTGTATGGCCATAATTAAATAGTAAGTATACATTTTATGTAGTACGCATACACCACGTGAGTAAATTCCAAAATCTTTCTCAAATTTAAAATTAAACGAATTACATTGGCAGTACAGACTAATTAGAATTTAAATTGGTTAAAAACACTAAGACACTAGTTCCGAAATAATGAAGCTTTATGTAAAACCTTATCAATTTTTTTCTGTAAATTTTTCTCATACAAAACACAGATACCAACAACGGTCATTCCTGCGCCGATCGTTAGCATTGACTTCTGCAACAAGCCAGTTATAAAAATAGACTATATAAATTTAGCTTTACATACCAATATTTCAGGAACCAACTATTCAGAGTCACTATCGTCGACGTCTTCATCGTCCTCACTGACTGTGGAGCAGCAGAAGCTAAGCTTCGTCACTTCATCCAAGTGTAATAAGTCCGGTTTCATTCAAAACACCGTCGACAGTTGTATCAACAGTCACAACCAACAAAAACTCATAATTTAAAATTGTACGAAGGTTATCACAATATTTAAAGGTAAAAACATGAAAAAAATTATCCATATTTCATGGGTTTACCTTTAATAGAAAAACTTGAAATGATGCATGATCATTATTTTTTATAGAAATAATTAATTATGACTTTTCAAGTTATTATCGTCAAATATGATAGTTTGAAACTGGTTTGCAAGCGCATTTAATATATTCATACAAAAACATCATTTTAAATTTTTGTGCTTCCTCGCAAATTATGTTTTTTAACATTTTATTTTAGCAAACTGTATTACCGTACACGTACATAGATATTTGGGTTTTCGAGAAAAAGTTTACATTCAAGAACAAGCAAATGCATTTTTGATGTGATGACGACTTCGAAAACCGTTAATGAAAGACACCTCTATATATGTTTTCCTTTTTTTATCAATCTTTAATATCTTTAAATTTTCTTACAATTGAATTATTTTTCACGTCTGCATGTATATATATGTATGCTTCTAGTACACGGCGTAAGAAAATATAATGATTCACAAGAAAATAAACTATTTAGTTAAAATGTTTAATTTATTGTTTTTATTTTACAAATTATATCTTAGGAATGTTTTAAGCGCGTTTATCTGTATTATTTTAGTTCAAAACTTGAAGAAGAATATAGGCAGAAGAGTTAAAAAATAAAACTTACAAACGAGCTATAACACTATCGCAAGCAATAAGTTTGTATAAATAAAAGTTTTGTTTTAATTCTTTTCACAATAAAAACTAGATAACATCAGTTTGATAGAAATTGCGTGGCTTTGGTTTGGGTGATGTTCCAAGTTGATGGTATTAATATTTCACTTTTAACTCCGGAGTATTTTTCGTATCTAACATGAAAAATAATTACAACACAAATTAAAAGATATCTCATGAACATTTACTTTATAACAAACAAATGATGTGCTGATTTTTTTTAAGATAGCCAAAACTAAAATCTATTTTACTTAATACCAACTTTAAATTAAGAAACTACAATTTAAAATTTATGCTCACATCAACTGTTACATCAGATGCTGGTTTAACAGCATGTTGTCCAATAAATAAATCTCTTAAAAGCATTCAACGCTGAGTCTCAGGGTTTCAGTTTTTGCCAAAATGCCACAACTCTCAGTGAGACTTAGAAAATGTCGACAGAAATTCACAGTTGATTGTGTTAGATTAACAAACGTGTCCCCTGTGATTTGAGATTTCATATTGATCCCAAGTTTATCCATGTCTCTTAAAAATTTCTTTACATTCGGTTTATTTTGTAAATTGTGTGGAGTCCATGTATCTTCAGTGCGTCCAATAGTTTCAAGTAACCGCATACGTGAATCTTCGATTATTTGGTCGAGAGCGTTTTGAAGCAGACCCTCGACATCTTAAGATAGATCCAATCCGATTTCGGTTAACTGATTGAAATCAACAAAAAATTGAAAAGAAAAATGATATATACACAATTAAATAAACTCACTATGGAACAAGGTTCTCTTATGCTCTCAACAATTTTAGCTACAGTTTCTAGAAGAACACCTTTTATAAGGTAATGTTTGATCAACTGTCCTGCAAAATATTGCAATTCAGCATTGCACCAAACTATCAGAGCTGAAATAAAATTAATATTTTAACAAAAATTATAGGTATGACAAAAAAAAAATTATTATTTACAACTGACAGAAGCTGATTGCTCCCCAAAGGCTTTTAAAAACTCAGTAACTACATGCGCCATATCACGGAAGAAGATCTGAGAAATATCCTGGTTCCCTCGGCGGGTCTCACGTTGTGAAGCACGAATGGTACTGTACTTACTCTCAGCAATGTTGTACAAGCCTGCCTTTCCCGACGCATTTCAACCAGCAGTTTTAAAGGCTTGCCAGAAAGTAACAATGCCAAAGGCAGTCAACTAACTTTGTACTTAGAGATGAATTCTGTTTTTGAAGCTTTGGTGGTTGTGGACCTTTTTATGTAGTTTCTTGGAATATTGATAGAAGTTAATTGGAACGCGTGTCCTGAAAATATATATTTTATTTTTTCGAAACAATAAACAAATTATTTAAATTAATTAAATTACCGTGATAGCTTGTATGTTCTTCGACTTTTCACTTCTTTTCCTTTTTCCATTTAGCCTTTGGTTTTTCCGTTTCTCTAGAATTCATGAATTCATTCATAAAGCCAGGAAACGCATTCACCCCCATCGTCAGAGGGAAGTCATTTTGCTTTCCACAGCACGTTTACATAACTTGGCCAAAATTATCAATTAAATCCCCATATTTTATGTTTAATGAATCGGAGTTTTGTTTATGTGCAACATTGTTTTGCGTCACTAGATTGTCCATGAAGGCTCGCAATGCTCTATCAACTTCTGATGATTTTTCCCCTTCGTTTTCATCCATTTTGTAAATTTTTTGTGTGATGAGATCTGGCATTAAGTTTAATTCCTTGGCATCGCTTATAATTCTGTCAGTCGAAAGTCTATAACGTAAAAAACATATACATAAATTAATTTCATTTTGATTTGTTTATTAAGTATAATTAATTTTATTTCTTACCTGCTTGAGATGTGAAAAAAATTTTATTTCTAGCCAGTACCCACAAAGACAAAACAAAAGACGCCACCTTTACTTCACTCAACTGACATATTCCTTACACTTATAACTATTATACTTTTGTTTTGTTATACGCACAAATGGTTCTTTTTTCTAGTATAACAGCATTCAATTTGTAACATTTTTTCTGCGCGAATACACTATCCAGTATATTATAGAGATCAGTGGTGTGCGTTAAAACATGAACACTAGTGCAAAAATATGAATTCACCACCATCCGCCATTTTTTTTTAGCTTTTAGGCAAACCAAAATGACAGCCGAGGATTCCGATCTTTATAATTCATAATCTCAGCTATTTAGTCCCCTATTACACGATGATTCTTTGCGTCTGACTCTTTTCGAACATAACGAGTGCGAAAGAGAAAAAAGATGAGACGGAAGACCAGTTGCCCTGTGAGTCGTGGGCCAAGTTTTTCGAGACTCTTTTTGACGTTTCTTTTTATATAACTTTATTTTGATGATTTTCAAAGAGAAATTCGATAAAGAGTCAGGCGCAAAGAATCATCGTGTAATAGCGTGCGATTCACAGGATGATTTTCAAAGAGAAATTCGAAAAAAGAGTCAGACGCAAAGAATCATCGTGTAATAGGGGACTTACGAATAGGCTTACCATCCGTCAGGATTTCGTCTGACGCGTCAGGCTTTTAATGTCCAATCAGGCTTTGGCCAGGTTTCGTCCTTTGTCAGGCTTTTTTATAATTATCGCACAAAATGTAATCGTTAGAAGAAAAACATACTAAATGCTTTCAAATCGAAATGCTTGTAAATCGCAGTGAAAACATTAATTTTTTTCAATTAGTTGTCACTTTTTAGAAAGAGACAAAAAGTTGTGGAATAGAGTAATTCAAAAAAACACCTTTTAGAAATTCAACCGAGACCGGGCGAAATTATTAAATCCCTGAAAATTTCATGCTTTTAGCACCAAAACTCGAAAAGTTATGCTGCTTTTAACATTTACGAAAAATTCCGATTTACAAAGATTTTCAAGCAAAATTATTGAAAAAGCGCTGGTAGCGACCGCTAAATGCTATTCGATTTTGAATTCTTTGTTTTCAATCTAAAGCTAAGCTAAGTACAGACGATTGTACGATCTTACAATATTTTCAGAACTGTCAATGGTCTGATAATAGCTAACAATAAGCTGACAATTGACATATTTCTTACTATGAAAAATTGTCCTTTCACACAATTGGTACATTTCTTCCCAAAGTCTGACAATTTGAGTGTCAGCTCTTTTTGTATCTCTCTTTAACCAAAGAATAAATTGTCAGCAATTGTAAGATGTTTTCAATGAAAACATCTGACAATGACCAAAAAGTCTGACAATGTCCTAATCGACTGACAATGATAAAAATTGTGTGTTCCGACGATGGTTAGATACCTGACAATTTTGTGTTAGATTGTCGTCTGGCAATGAGATTTCTGACAATATTTTCAGAGAAAATTGTGTGTTCAGACGATTGTAAGATATTTGGAACAGTTTTTTTTACTGACAGATCTGGCAATATTGTAAGTGACAATCTCCTGTACTTAGCTTAAGCTTCATAATTTCGCCCGGTCCCGGTCAAATTTCGAGAAGGGTGTTATTTTAAATCACCCAATTGTGCAAGATATGACACTTTCATTTTATGACGTATTTTTGTGTGTGCTTTTATTTGTGTCTGCTGCAGATTGTGTCGTCTTCGTGCATCCGAATCAAGGTAAGTTATCAATGAATCTGACAATATTGTAAGTGACAATCGCCTGTACTTAGCTTAAGCTTCATAATTTCGCCCGGTCCCGGTCAAATTTCGAGAAGGGTGTTATTTTAAATCACCCAATTGTGCAAGATATGACACTTCCATTTTATGACGTATTTTTGTGTGTGCTTTTATTTGTGTCTGCTGCAGATTGTGTCGTCTTCGTGCATCCGAATCAAGGTAAGTTATCAATGAATGTTTTTTTTTTTTATAAAAATGAAGTTTCAAAAAGGAAAAAAAATAATTTTTTATTTGTCAGGCTTTTTTCTCCAAAATCAGGCTTTTCTTTCTTTACTGTCAGGCTTTGCTGATTTTAGAGCTGGTAACCCTACTTACGAACCTACCTTCGATACATATTTTTGCACTAGTGTGCGTTAAAACATGAACACTAGTGCAAAAATATGAATTCACCACTGTCCGCAATTTTGTTAAGCTTGTAGGCAAACCAGAATGACAGATTCCAATCTTTATAATTCAGTATCTTTGATTTAGACATTCTCTGGAATTTAAAAAAAACCGATAAGTGTACAGCTTATGAAGTCAATCGATGGGTGCTCTACTTGCGGAAGCCATTAAGTAAAAAAATTTCAGTTTTCTAACACAATAACACGATCAACAAAAACGAATAATACTTACAGCTCTGTTCTGCTAAACATTCGCGTTAATTTTCGTATTCTGCTATCCGTCTTAGGAAAAAGCATATAATTGCGATAAAAAAAAATTTCGATTCTCTCAAGAATTTCAAAAATAATTATTCATAGAACTTTGATTTGAATTTGGGTAGACATATTTTAATAATTTTGTATTTATTACAAATTAAACTTCACAACACAAAGTATATTTCTTTGCTTTATTAATATTTTCACGATTTAACTTATTCCCTTGTGGAAAAAACTATGAATTTGCAAGAAAAATATTTTGTACATATCTCATGGCCAACATGAATTCGAAATATTGGGTTTTGTTTTTGAAGAGAAACTTAAGGAAACACTTCGATTTTAAGAATAAAATTGTTTTTAATACAAAGATTAACTTTAAAAAAAAAAGAGCTTTGGTTTCTGCTTAAATTGTTTTTTATTTAAATTAAATAATTTTCTATCAGCACTACACAAATCACATACGAAATAGAGGAACGGGCATATCGAGGAAAAAGTGAAGCATTTTTCAAAATAGTGTGAGTAACACAAACACAGATGCATTACACAAGGAAGGCATGCAGTTAGATAGCTAAATCATGGGGCGCCCAAAGCAATTTTTAGCTGTTGTTTTGAGGAATGTGTTGTTGCTGGCTCTTATTGGGTAGTGGTGAGAATACGGGCGTAGGATTTTGGTAGGATGGAAGGGATTGGATGGATTAGTTATAGGAAACCGTTCAAGTCTAGGGAATAAAGTTCAACATGATAAGGGGCATGTGAAACGGAAACGGGATGTAGGATTTAGGGAGATAGGAATGGCGTATCGGAAAACATAAATAGGCGGAAACGATGGAACGGCGCGCGTATGAGAACCGGATATTTATGAAACGTAAAGTAAGTATTGGAAAAGGATGGATAGAACTGGGGATAGTTAAAGAGAAGATAGGATATGAGAGGAGTTAGAACTCGAACGGGGGAAAGGATCGTCTGACTTCAGAACCTGGCACGCTCGCGAGGCTCGGCTTTGCTCGTCGGATAAGGGGGGGATCTTGTCCCGAAATCAGATTAGGCCAACAACAAAAAAAATAAATATATATCGTGCCAAAAGATAGGATACATGCAAACATTCGAAGCCACCACCATGATTTATTATACTTTTGCTTACCGTAGCTTTAGTTACACACTCAATGCCGCTGGTGTTTTGCGGTTCAGCTGCCCTCCCTACCAGGAGCCCATCGCGGGAATTTTCGGACTCCCCGAATGTTAAAGCCAGCCGCCACCTTTAGACCATGTTCTGTCTCCGCGGGTCTTTAGCCTGCCTCTTTCCACCCCCTAAAAATCTTTCTTATTGACTCATTGAGCGTCCTTGGTCGCTCAGTAAAACGCAAATGAGTTTGGCGGGTTTACACATTTATTTAATTAGAAACCTTACACTAATACCAATCGATAATCGAAACGGATAATAAAACATGTGAAACAATATTTGACAAGTTTTATAATATTGAACGAAAAGATATAATTTGAGATTAACGTTTAGGAAGAAGAAAAAATTGAAACTAACAAAAAGGATTTCGATATAGCACACTAAACATAATAAAGATAATAACGCTTATTCTAGATAATGTTCTACAGCGATATATTGGGCCCTATCGGGAATCTCCCGGGGAATTTCATTTCCCACGGAAAGTTTCATTCCCAGGAAATATTTCTAGTTATCGTGAACTTCCTTCGGAATAAATTTTTCCCACGGAAAAAACTACCAACTTTGAAAAACAAAACTATTTTCGAAAATCAATTTCGAATTGTGTGCAGTGTTATCAATTGATCTTAATTCCACCTATTATCGATTTGTGTTGTTTTTTTATTCATTGCGGAACATTTTAAATGCGTTTTTTTTATTCCATGAGAAGAAAGGAATATTGGGTGCGTTCATTTCAACCAAATTGTATAAAATCCCATAAAATTGTCCTCTTCGACGGACAAATCTCTCTCGTGCACAAAAAAAAAAACAAAATAATTGTATTTTTTCATGTTACCAACAAGATATTTTGGTTTGAACGAGGATTAAATTTCGCCGTCCTCAATATTTTATTTTATTTGAAAATCCCAAGAAGAACGAAATCCCTTCATATGAAAACATTGTTTTGACAGTAACATTTCTTGTTGTTTGGATTAAATTTTGTTTTGGTTGGATCGAATTTTAAATATTTTACAATTTTAAGTTTTAAATGCATAGGATAGCATATAGGATTGGTATTACTTGGCGGTATGAATAAAAAAATTATTTGCTGTGCCTAAAATCGTCAGGCTGCCAATGCCAAATCTTCTTTTTCTCTGTAGGTGGTAAATCCAGTCGCTATGTCTGTATTATTTTCCATAATACTGACCAGCAGTTCTATTCGGTTTTGTTTTGTTGAGTTCGTCCTATGATAAAATTAAAAAATTGTTTTTGTTTATCAAAAAAGTTTCAATTTAACTTACATTGCTCCGTCTCGCCTTAATTTCTCCAATAAAATAAATGCGGAAAAATTCCAGAGAAATCACAACAAATTTCCCATGGAAATATTGTTCACGATAGCAATAAATTCCGAGGGGAATTTCGAACTCCATTCACGATACGAATTTTTCGAACGTGGGAAATATTTCCAGGGAAATCTCGTTCGCGATAGGGCCCATTGAAATGAGCAAATTGATAACTAACTTAAAACTAAATCTTAAATATTGGGTTATTGTATTCTATTCCTTTTTTTTTTTATTTTTTTTTTGATTTTAAATGATTTATTAATGTTATTTCCCCCTTTTTTTTTGTTTTCGGTTTTTTATTTATTTTTTTTTTGTTTTTTTTTTTCAAGGTTAAGGCTAAATACCTTACCCTTTTTTTTTTTTTGTTTACTAAAACTGGTTACAAGTAAGAGAATTAAATAAAATTTACTAAAATTGGTTACAAATAAAAAAATTTAAAGAAAAAAAAATTTACTAAATTTGATTACAAATAAATGATTTGAAGAAAATTGACAAACAGCCCTATTCTGGCAAACCTCAGTGATACCTCTTAAGTCACAACAACCTCACAAGGTAAGGTGAACTCGATTTTGTGAGGTTTTCGTATTCTGGCAGCACCCTCACAACTGTGAGCCTCACAAAAACTATCGAAATTGTGATCTTCTTCAGAACAGGTCACAACTCACAAATTTGATATTTGAAATAAAATTTTAAGACACTTGTCTGAAAAAACATTTTGTAACCAAATGAATAGGTTAACTGGTGAAAAAAATGTATCCTCTGTCGTGAATCGAACAAAATTTATTTCTCCATAAAAGAAAATTATTGTTAACAAAACAATTCTCGTCGAGTACGATCGACATAGAACAGCAAGTGGTGTACATATATGATATATACATATGTATGTATGTGACATCACAATCATCTTCGTTGTCGATGAGTTCAGTGGGTGCGTTCAACAAAAATTCAGACCTTAGCAATCACAATAAAATATTCACCTTGCTGTGGTAAGTTTTTTTGTGAGGTTTCTTGTGAGGGTTATCGCAGTATACGGAAAATGTTATCGAATCACAACAACCTCTCAAGGAATCAACCTCACAAGGGCTTGTGACTTGTGAGACCTCACAACGTCAGAATAGCCCTGTAAAATTGAAGAAACGCTTGGCAAGATGGCTTCAGCCCCTACCCCGCCTTCTCCAGGCGGCCGTTTAGATTGGGTCTCTATCTTTTTCTTATTTGACCTCTTTTTCTTTCTTTTTGCTTCGGTGTCGTTTTCTGTGACCCTACCTAGTTAGAGCTCTGATTAGGTTTGCCTACCAAAATTTAACAATAAGTTTTTCGTGACCGACAGCCAATCGGAAGGAAGCATGGTTAGGTTGGATGCAGCGTTCTTCTCTCCTTCACAATCCAAATACCAATTTAAAATTGTGATATATCGAAATTTTTGTTATTAATTCAATAGGGTTACCTAATCTACTATTTTATATTATACCCTATCCCGCCAAAAAAAATATTTTCTTAAAACTACAAAGTTTATTTCCTTTTTCCTCTTTTTTTTTTTTGATGAACAAAAGATCCACCGTAGGGGGATACGAGCTGTCCCCTGCAACGGGTCTGATTTAAGATGGCGAAACGGGATATGAAATCTGGCGGTTTTCTTTTGTTTTCTCAATTTCGACTTAAATAAGTGCAAAAAGATTTAAAAAAAATTCTCGGCGGCCACGACGTTATTTTTTTTGCCTAGCCGGTGACCGCCAAATTTTCGTCTTCACCGATGACCTACATTTAAAAAGTTACATTCTTTGTTCTTCATAATTTTACTTGTTTCACTTACCCTCGCCTAAAATATGGGGGTTTTTCTTTTACTCCCACCGATTTCACAACAGATTCTTTAAATTCTACTAAAATTTTCACATATTAATACTTAAAATATTTCCTTAAAATTTAAAACTTCTCACCTATTTCCTCTTATTTTTCTTATTTGCTTATTTCGTGTCCCTTTAAATTTTCCTTTGCTCTTCTATCGATATGTATATTTCGCCTACGCTAATATGTTTCAGCAAACATTTCACTGTTCATATTATAACTTTAACAATTTTAACCTATTATCTTTAACTAGCTACAACGTCACTCACCCTTGGTATTTATTTTCTTTCCTTTCCTTTCCTCTTTCTTTATTTTTTTGTTTTAACTTCGCCTTAAAGCACACACAAAATTTACTTTTGAATTTTTAAACGGCTGCGAAACTGACGGAATTACTCTTTTTCCTTTTACTTTTTTTTTTTTATTCGAACTTTTTGTGTCCGCACTGCCAATAAATTGGGCTTTTTGACCGACTATTGCGACTCTTCACTACCTTGGGTTTGAGCTTAATGACAGGCAGTTATCGATCGGCACCTAAGATTTCCTTCTATTTTTTTCTTCCCACACCCACACTTCCATCTATCCACCGGTCGTCAACCGTTCCGATCTTCGAGAGCCGTAATATCACAACAACTATTCGCCAACTACCTACTCTCTTATAATTTGTTTCCACACTCCCCTCCGACATCAATCCATACAGTTTGGCCGTAATTTCCCTGAATCTCCTATCATATGAAATAACATCGTCGATCTGAAACTACCTCTTAGGTTCCACTTTTATCTAAAAGGTGTGGAACAGAATAGGATCCACTTTGTCGAACGTGTCTATAAATCTTATTCACAGCGGGCCCTACCAATAATCAAATTTAGTGACGACTTAAATATTTCAGTAAAATAGACCATAATAGAATGGGGTCTAGCTAATAAACCATATATAGTATGACCTTAATATTCAAGTGGACTCTTAATAATGAATCATATATGGAATGGACTTCAAAAAATTAAACATTACATGAATGGTGCATTATTTGGGATCACCAGAATTAAGGTTAATTTTACTGAAATATTTAAGTCGTCGCTAAATTTGATTATTAGTAGGGCCCAGCGTATTCTCCTATTTCTTTTCAACAAAGTCTCTGAGATCAAGTTTGTGAAGTTTTAATTGAATTTCTGATTCGTTTCCCAGGTGGCATCAGGCAAGGTGAATTTCTACAGTGGTGGTTTCGTAAGCCAGAAAAATAAATTATTTTCTTAAATTTTTCGATTTCATTCTTTCACGTTTTAGGTGATCGCAACAAAACACCGGCCTTGAGGAGACCCAGGTGGACTCAACGACGGTGGCGAGTTTTGATATTATTTGGTTTCGCTGGTTGGGCTGTGGGGAGTTAACCCACGACAAAAAGGCCGGGCATATGCTATTCCACCAGTTTATTCTGTAAGGACCTTAAGGTGTCCATATTATTATTATTATTTGTGTATGGTTGTGTTTTGGTAAGAGTATAGCTCCGCGAAGGGAAACGATCCCCAGTTCCCACTGATTTAGAGCAGGGAAAATTACTACTCTCCAGTGCGATTGACCGAGGAAAAGTTAATGTAAATGCCAGTAGATTTTTCTGTCATTGTATTTATGGTTAAACTTTATTTGATTGCGTTGAAGTTTCTCCCTCAAACACAACTTATGTTTTACAAACTTACTATTTATATTTGCTGTTGTGACCCGCCAATTTTTGTAAGTGTATTACGGAATTACTTATTCATGCTTTTGTTGGTATTTTCATGTTTCTATAGGAGGTTGTGGGTTGTGGCGTACAATTTATTTCTATTTGTTCTGTTTTATTGATCTCTCATTTACATATTTTCTTTTGTTTTCTGTTTTTTCTTTTTATAGGCTACGGTCACCAGCAATCTTAACCCATCAACGACTTATGTGCTGCTTGTTGACAACTCCAGGATGATATTCGGTCGATTTGACTATCATGGGCAACAATGAACTGAGGAGTGTCGGGCAAAATATTTATGTGAGGTTAGTGAATTAGACAGATTGCCAAGACAAAAAAAATAAATTCGTGAGTACCATTTCTTCTAAAACTTTAGTTAGTTTTATTAAATCATTAATCGGTATATAAATCAACCATTACGACAACGGATTTTTGTTCTGGGCGGTTCCTATTATAAGGTGTAAATTCACAAACCCATTGCATCATAGATATTGCACAATCCTTGCGTCTAACATTCATTACTATCAAACCCGCATCAGTTTTAGGGCAAAGTGTTCACTAATGCAAACTTGCATCAATTTCTGCGCAAACTTCGAGTAAACCAGAATCTAGAAAATTCATAATGCGTAGTAGCTGATATATTGCATTAGCATCGGCTGTGTTGCGTATCAGCCTCGCACTAATGCAAATTTTTGATGTTTATGAACTTACACTGAATCCAATTATCTAATTTGCTTTCGGTTGTAGTCGTGCCTACCTATCGAAGTACTTCTGCATCGTTAGCATTGGTGTGTTTCCTACGTTTCGTTTTCCCTGGCTTATATATTTATTTGCCAATTAAGGTTTCTAAGCCATTTTTTTTTTTTATTACTTTAGGACAGTCTACCGTGTTTGTGGTTTTGTTCTTATGTTTTTCCGTGTCGTTAACCACATCACGACGGCTATCCTCAAGAAAAAAAAACTGTCAACAACTTATTGGAAATAAATTCCTCAACAGGACTATCGGTTTTACGAAAAATAAAATGACTTTACTCATAAACGTATAACTACTTCCATTTAGTTTTAGATTAATAACATTGAAGTAACAGGGTGACGTGAATAATTAATAAATAGTCTATTATATCGGCAGCCGTATAAATCTATTTAGTATTTGCCTATGGTAGCCGGTTTATTATTATTGCTCATTAAGTTAACGATTAATTTAAATGACGTTTAATATTAAGCAATCTATACAAGATTATACAAATCAACAACTACGATATACGCAAATAAATACATCACTCTCTATAATTAAACTGTTGCTATGAATAAATAAATAATTATATATAAATAATCTGTATCTTATTAATAAATAAATCAATATATAAATAAACTATGAATAAATAAATAAATATATGAATAAACTATACGCTACTAATAAATAAATAAGTAATTATATGCTATGACACACATCAGGTACTAATCAGGTTATTGCACGGAGTAAAACGTCTCGACTTAAGGCTTTGATTATCACAGGTACTTGTATCACAGTTCATTATTGCTTTATATCCTTTGCATGGAACACCCCTATTTTCTTGCCGTTAAGGTTTTCCAATTCGTACATGTTTTTCCCGATGTTTTTGGCTATCCTACACTTTACGTATTTTGGGCAAAGTTTCGACGAGAGGTATTTCGATGAATCACTTAGAATGAAATTTCGTCGGAAAACCTCTTGGCCCGGTACAAAATAAACACAACGACTTCGGATATTGTATGATTTGGCACCTTTCTCATTCGCTTTCAATATATTTTCTATTATCTTTTTCCGAATGCACTGCAATCGATTTTGCCTCGGAAGAGTTACTAATTCACCATCATCAACTTTCGGACCAACTCGTAACTACTGCCGTGGGTGATCATATTCATTCCGAAAAGCGCGAAGTATGGTGACACTCCGGTCGAAGAATGTACCGAACTTCTCAGTGCACATGCAATATCACTAATATGAATATCCCATTCGCGTTGATCCTCTTGTAAATAGGATCGAACAGCTGCCAACAACGTTCTATTCACTCTTTCCGATGCATTCGGCTGAGGCGAATAATTGGCGGTTTTAAAATGCCGAACTCAGTAAGATTGGAGAAAATTTTGAAAATCTTTGCTAACGAATTGTCTTCCATTGTCCGAATGGATTATTTGCGGCACTCCAAACGCATTGAAGATCTCGTTCTTTAAAAATTTTACAACACTTGTGGTATGCGCTGAACGCAAAGGTTTTAAAAACACATATTTCCACAAATGATCTAATACTACAAATACATATGCATTATCTGCTTTTGACCTTGGGTATGGACCCAAAAAATCTATAAAAAGTTTTTGAAAAGGTAAATCTGTTACAAAGTTACTACACATAGGTGGACGAAGAATTTGATTTGATGGTTTACTCTGTTTGCAAACATCACACTGCGATATAAATTGTTTGATCTGTACCGTCATATTCGGCCAGAAGAAGTATTGCCTTATTCGGTGTAATGTTTTACTAATTCCTCCGTGAGACGATTGTGGCGGTTCGTGTGACAATCTAATGATTTCCTCTGTCAATCCCGAGGGTATCCACAGTCGCCATGTATGACTTACTAATGACTCATCGCCTCCTACGGGCAGAGATCGTTTATAAACAAAATTATCCTCTACTTTCAAATCGGGTAACTCTTCATTATTGTTCTCTATGGTTGATATTAGAGACTGGTACTCTTCCGAGCGAAACTCATCCGACTCTAAATCTACCAGTGGTGCTACTTCTGCTATCTCTACACTATCTAAGTGTGCCCGAGAAAGAGTGTCTGGCACGATATTTAGTGATCCTTTTCGGTGCTCTATGTCGAAGGCATATGACTGAAGTTCTAAACTCCATCTAGCTAGACGACCGTTTAAGTCTTTCATATTCATTAGCCACTTGAGACTAGAATGATCGGTGATAATGGTGAATTCCATGCCTTCGACATAGGGTCTGAACTTTTTCACCGCCATAACCGCCGCCATACACTCCCTCTCGGTCACACTGTAATTCCTTTGGCAAGAATTCAATTTCTGCGAGAAATACGAAATGGGAAACTCTTCGTCTTCGGAGTTCTTCTGAAAAAGCACCGCTCCAATACCTGAGTCGGATGCATCGCACTGAATAAAAAACCTTTTTGAGAAGTCTGGATGGGTGAGTACCGGAGCGGTAGTCAACGCAGTTTTCAGAGCTTCAAACGCCGCTATCGCCACTTCCGTCATTTTGAACTTCCCATTCTTTTTCTTCAGTGTATCGGTCAGAGGAGCAGTCAAGGTGGAAAAATCGCGTATAAATCGTCTATACCACCCTGCTAGACCAAGCAACCGACGAACATGCCTCGGATTTTTCGGCATAGGAAAATCCCTTACCGCTTCCACCTTAGCAGGATCCGTTTTCAACTTCCCCCCACCAACGATGAAGCCCAAGTATTTTAGCTCCCTAAAGCAAAACTTGGACTTCTTCACGTTGATGGTGAGATTCGCTTTCTTCAAACATTCGGCTACCTCGTTGTTGCGAGGCAAGAGGATGTGAGGAAGGACAGTAGGTATGAGGCTTAGGTAGGAAAAAGGAAATCGGAAGGAAACGGATCGGAAAAGGAACGGACTGGAATGCCTAGTTCGGGAACGCGGCCTGCTCGCGAGGCACGACTTAGCTCGCCGGAATGGGGGGGATCTTGTCCCCGAAACTAGACCTCACCTCCCAACAAAACACATATCAGGCCTAGGAAAATTCAAAAAGAAATAAGTGAAAAGACCACGGACGGACTTCACCACACTAGGGCGCTGCTGGATGTCAATGCAGCGTGGCCATTTTCCCTACCCTACCTAGGAATCCGACGGCCATATTTGGATTCCCCCAAATGAACGGTCCAATATCGTTCAGGTCACTCCATCACCGGTCAATTTAGCGGTCCATCTGCACCCCTGAAAATTTTAAAATTAATCCATCATGTTCTGGTTAACCAAAACAAAGAAACACTTGGTTACATTATAAATCGACATTACAATAAGTTTTATTTAATAATAATAAAGGAACATTGATTGTAATACCCCTATATCCCTACCATAAAAGAAGAGAATACTTCCTCTCGTTGCATCCCCGACAACTTACAAAAACACTAAAAAAAAAGTGCCTTTTTGCACACTTAGAGAATTCGCGAATCCCAAACCTACCTTGAAAGAGCTCTTTTAAGTTAGAAAATAGGGCTTTTGAACAAACCATTAAATAAAACGGTTCTTTTTTTTTTTTTTTATGTTTGACAAAACGTTTCAACTATTGGGACACAAAAAGGGAGGCTTACAAATACAAAAATAACTAATTAGAAATAATTATAAATATATTTTGTTTTTTTTTTTTTTATTTTTTTTTGCTCCAGAGTGGAGATAGAATTAATTTCGAAATTCTTACACATTTAAGAAATTTCAAAAAAAAAAAAAAACAATCGAAAAGTTAAATATATCGCTCATAAGTTGTTTTATACAATTTAACTTATATTGAGTTATGTTGCATTTATCTTATATTGAGTTAAGTACCTTTCGGTTTTTAAGACAAAAAAAATGTTTAGAAAAAAATTGCAAAGTGGCATCTAGTTTTTTTTTTTTAATTATTTTTACGCCTGTAGGTATAAATATCTTTTGGATTTTGTATTAATTTTAAGAAGTTTTGACACAGAATGAAAAGTTGAATTCAGTTTTACATAGTCACATGAATTATTATCGACTCAATTATCTTTAATAGTTTTTTTTTTTTCTTTAGAAATTTCAACCACAAAATGAAAAGTTGCATATAGTTTTAAGCTGCTCGAAGTATTTTGATATAAATCGATTTAAGGATTTTGTGTTATTTTTGTTTCTCTTAACTTTAAGAAATTCCGCAAACAATCTAGAAGTTGCATATAGTAAGTCTTTTTACATATCTATAGACTTGAGTATCTTTTAGAATTAAAATATTAAGAATTTGCGGAAGATTGAAAAGTATCAAATAATTATAAGTATTTAGTCACATCGATTTAAGTTATTTTAAAAGTTCTTCTTCTTTTTGAATCCTTTCGAATAGTTTTCGGATTAGTTTTAAGTAGGATATAATCACCTTTACTTAGTAATTTAATTATGAGATTTGATTAAGTAACTTCGAAATTCAGTTATAGTTTTAGATTTATGTGTTAAGCTGTTCTTTTAGGTTATTTCAGGTAGATAATAAATATTATTTTCTTGAATTCTTGTAGGACTCACGTGCTGGTGGATACCTCTGTTACCGATGGGGGGAGTAGAACTTTCCTAGTACCTCCAATTCTGGCACTAAATGGAATTACTCGGATTATGGCAGCACGACTGCAATCCCCCGATGTATTGCGGATTCGACCGGATTTATCTCGTAGTTAACCCGTTAGGTTTTTATTTCTAACTGGAAAAGCTGTCACCAATATATCGTGTTAGAGCAACTTTATTTGGCCACAAAGCGGAAATAACTTCTCCAAAAATCGTTGCAAGCCGATATCCGATACAAGGAAATAAATGAAGGCGGCCCAGTGCTCCACTGACTGACTGGGACCGCCAAGGATTTGTCGTAGGGGCAGTGAATGTCACCTGAATAAATGAAACGATCGTTTCAGAACCCATTTTTCAATTAACCTTTCTCTTCATCTTCACAAACTCACCCCAAGTCTTTATTCCTATTTCCAGAATATTTAAGGTAAAACTTCTCCTGTCTCGATTCACCAGCCGGTAGGTACAAATGTCCTAAGATGATCTTAAAGGGACCAAAAACAAAATTAACTTTGAATTTAGCGTCACAAAAGTAGCACCTTCAACAAGAAGCTCAAAAAATATGCAAAAACTTTATCTCTTCCTTTTTTTTTAATTTTTTTTTTTTCTTTTGGTTCGTTTTTTCTTTTTCTGTTTTATTTTCTTTTTTTAAAACTTTCACGGTTTTTTTAAAACTTTATTATTCCGTTTCTTTTCAGCTTTTTGCGAAAATACCGGGTTTCAGACAAGCTTGCCAGAACGTGATGTCTTGTTCAGCGGTCGGAGAATAATTCGTCAATCTTTAAAACGGAATTTTGGACAAACACCGAACACATCACCTTTTTTTCTATTATTTAGGAATTAGGATTCTCCCTCCTATACAATACCGGTACACACATCACCCGATCTATTTCCTCCGTTATGTTATTCTCCTCTTTTTCTTTTTTTTTTTTTTTTATGGTTGTTGTTTCAAAAACAAAACGTTTATGTGTTGGTGGGATTATTCCCCTACCAATTTTATGACGTTTCGGAAACCACTCCTTTCGGAAACTTTCGTTTCTAATAATTCGGTATGGCCATGTTGAATCTATTGCCTACCAGAGAGCGTAGACATAATTTGAGACCGGGCTTTCACTATGTTCGATTAGTCAATTCGATTGAAATTTTTCGATATATTATCAAATCACGTCCCAACTGATTCAATCCCCCAACAGGTAATGACGAACCTGGCATACAATAAAAACCAATAACGCCCAAAATATTAATAGGTGTGTTCCGTTTACAACCCTTGCAAAGCAAAAGAAATACTCATCCCATTCCCTCAAGAATGCTATACTCGGTATATCCGCTGTCGTCCCTCTGTCAAAATATTTTAATCAGTTGTAGGCCGTTTAAGCCTAAAACAACCCGAGCTCGCACAACCAGAGAAGATTTGAGATCTCGAGTCTTTTGAAATAATGTGTAACTCAAAAAGACACCACGAAGTGCAAGTAAAACACAAATTTAAAATTCACCAAATTGGGTTTGACGTCCCCGAATAAAACTATCTTGAGACGTTGTTCTGCCGTCATGCCCTTTTTTTTTTTTTTTACTTTTATTATTATTTTTTTCTTCCACTAATAGATCAGGACGATCCATTTTTATTTAAAATCGAACGCGACCATACTTTTTTATTTCGACTCGAACGCGCTCATACTTTTTTATTTCGACTCGAACGCGATCATCCATTCCGAAAATCAGAGCAGCTGATTGACGTCGAGGGGAAAACATTAAAATAAAATGGTCGCCAGGTAGCAGTGTAAGGTATGTATTTTTTTGTTTTGTTTTTAACTTGTTTTTTTTTTTCTTTTAACTCAGTTTTTTATTTCTGAAAAATAATCATTTTTATCTTCTTAATCCCTTTAAGCAATAGATCTATGAGAGAATGCCCAATCGATGTAAACATCGACCGTCAAGAATCTGTTTCCAGAATCTGACCCATCCATGTCTGAACACCTGTAACAAAAATTTCAGCCATTTTTTGGATCAACTCCAAACAGGGATGAAACACAGGTCGCCTGTATAATTTAATGAATCGATGTGGGGAAACACCCACGGTAATCAGCCGGGCCAAATAAAAGAGGAAACAACTGGCTTGGGTCGGTGAGTATTTAGTAGATACCTTGACCAGTGTTTGTTTTCTAGGAGAATATCTATTCTCTCTATTTCAGACAAACTTCAACCCTGTGAAAACTCAAAGCAGCCTGATATGCCTGCTATTTAATGAAATCTGCAATTTTAGTCAACCTCGAAGACACAACGCAAGTTTATGTAATTTTAATGCAGGGATATTTTTGTTTTGGATCGCGTCTAATATACTGTCTTTATTGAAATCTCTTACCGATAAATTAAGGACAAGGACATTTAAAGCCTACAATAAATATACCTATGCAGGTGTAGGGTAACAAAATAAAGTGTTTTTACTTAGTGGACATTTTTGGGAGCCGAGTTAATGAATTCCAAATTCAATGGTTCTTAACCTGACAGCTACTATATGTAAGTCGATTTATTTGCATACGTCTTCACCTTTTAAGTAAATCTACATTTTAAAAGTTCAATAATCAGATAGACCCACAGTCAAACAAATAAATAATAACCAAAAACTAAAAGTGTATATATGTACATATATAAATAAAAAAATTGAAAAAAAATATCACAGAAGTTATATGTATCACAGTCGGCTAAAATTATCTCAGATGAATTATATCACAGTTAGGTATTAATAAAAAGGAAAAATTGGATTTATGGAATAGGAAAAGGTAAGCATGCCGGGAGGAATAAATAATTTAAGGATAATTAAAATCTATCAGAGTATGAAAAAAAAATCGAATTGATTTTACAGTCTTGTCTTGGGTAATTTCTAACTTATAGTTAAAGTCTTATCTCTCATGCAGGTAATAGGTGACAAATAAATTAGAAAAGCACTTGGGTTATCGCTATTTTCTTTAAATTTGCATACAAATAATTGACGGATGTTTTCCTCGTTATTAAAACTATACACAAATTGTGTACGCTGATGCAGTACCTATATACTTATGTATGGACATAAATTCAAAATTCTCAGTGTTAGTACTGAGTGCCTATTGTTTCAGTAATGTATCTGGGGGACTGTGAATATATAAGTTTGTTATCTAAGGACAATTGAACAATCTTTTTTTTCTAAGCAAGCACAGGGTAATACTAATAAACACAGAGGGGTTTTAGACAATTAAAGGGAAATCTTAGATTATTACTGAAGAGAAACGGATTTTTATTGTTTCAGGTCTTTTGCATGAAAGACACCAATCCTTTTCCCTGACAAATTTTCTAACTCATACATTTGATTGCCTATGGGTTTCACTACACGACATTTAAGATATTTAGGTGATAGTTTGGCGGATAAATATTTCGACGAGTCGCTTAAAATGAAATTTCGTCTATATACTTCCTGTCCGGGCAGGAATCTCACTTTTTTGGTACGGGTGTTGTACGTTTTAGCTGATTTTTCATTAGCTTTTGAAATGTTTTCGCGAAGGTGGTTCCTTATGCACTGCAATCGATCTTGTCGTGGAATGGTCATAAGCTCATTGTCATTTACTGCGTTTAACTTCTTTGCCAGCTCATAGCTACTACCGTGAGTTATCATATTTGTCCCAAACAAGGCATAATATGGTGACACACCTATCGATGCATGAACCGAACTTCTCAATGCACAGGCGATCTCGCTGAGGTGTCTGTCCCATTCGCGTTGGTCAGTTTTAAGATAGGATCGGACAGCTGCCAACAGTGATCGATTAACCCTCTCGGACGCGTTCGACTGAGGTGCATAATTCGCAGTTCTCAGGTGTCTTATTCCATAGTTAGACAAAAACTTTTGAAAATCGTTTGCTAAAAATTGTTTTCCATTATCTGAATGGATGATATGGGGTACGCCGAAAACGTTAAATATGTCGTCTCGTAAAAATTTTATAATGCTCGATGTATTTGCGTTTTTAAGAGCTTTTAGGAACACAAATTTGGACAAATGATCAAGTACAACAAAAATATGTGCATTCCCGGTCTTGGATCTAGGGTAAGGACCTAAAAAATCGACATATAGTTTTTCAAAAGGACGATCAGAACAGTAAGAGGTGACGATAGGTGGACGAGAAATTTGATTAGACGCCTTACATTGCTTGCACACGGAACAATTAGATACATATTGACGAATTTGAATAGTCATACCTGGCCAATGGAAATGCTGGCGAATTCTGTGTAAGGTTTTTGAAACCCCACCGTGAGCCATTTTTGGAGGATTATGGGCTTTGGAAATTATGTCTTCAGTAAGACCAGATGGTATCCACAGTAACCACGAATGTTGTAAGATTACCTCATCCCCTTCACTCCTAAAGGCACGTTTATACACGAAGCCATCTTCGACTTTCAAGTCCGGCAATTCATTGGGATGCTCTTTGATTGTCTCAATTAGACTAGTGTACTCTTCTGAGTGGAATTCGTCAGAGTCCAAATCGACTAGAGGCGCTACTTCTTCAAGTACCAGAGAATCTATATGTACCCGAGAAAGAGTGTCGGGGACCACATTCAAAAATCCTTTTCGGTGCTGTATGTCGAAGGCATAGGACTGCAACAACAAACTCCACCTGGCGAGTTTGCCGCTCAGGTCCTTCATGTTCATCAGCCATTGAAGGCTGGAAAGGTCGGTAATTACAGTGAAGTCCATGCCCTCGACATACGGCCTAAATTTTTTCACCGCCATCACCGCCGCCATACACTCCTTCTCGGTCACGCTATAGTTTCTCTGGCACTTGTTAAATTTTTGCGAGAAGTAAGCAATGGGGACCTCTTCATCGTTGTCCGTTTTCTGAAATAATACCGCACCTATACCGGCATCGGACGCATCACACTGGATGTAAAACTTTTTTGCAAAGTCCGGATGGGACAGTACTGGTGCGGTAGTTAGGGCTGTTTTTAAATTCTCAAATGCTACCCGAGCCTCTTCCGTCATTTGGAATTTGCCATTTTTCTTCTTTAGCAGGTCCGTCAAGGGTGCAGTCAGGCTGGAAAAATCCCGAATAAACTTGCGATACCACCCTGCCAGACCAAGTAGCCTTCGAACCTGACGAGGGGTTTTGGGAATAGGGAAATCCACTATCGCCTCCACCTTCGCCGGATCGGTTTTGAGCTTCCCACCACCAACAATGAACCCCAAATACTTCAGTTCTTTGAAGCAGAACTTCGATTTGTCCATGTTGATGGTGAGGTTTGCTTTACGCAAACACTCAGCTACCTCATCTACCAGGGCAATATGAGTCTCGAAGTCAGGCGCCATAATGAGCAAATCATCTAGATATACAAAGACACGATCCCTGAGGCGCGCGGGAATCACCTTGTCCATTAACTGACACAACCTTTGGGCTGCATTACACAACCCAAAAGGCATGACAGTAAACTGGTACAAGGGTCTTCCTGGTACCGCAAAAGCCGTCTTTTCCCTACTCTGCCTCTCCAACGGTATTTGCCAGAACGCCTCTTTGAGGTCAATACTACTTATGTAGAAGGTATCGGGTAGCCGGCTGAGGAGCCCCTCGATATGCGGGAGAGGATTCGCGTTCTTTTTCGTCAGTGAGTTCACCTTGCGAGAATCCAGACAAAGTCGGTTCTTGCCTGGTTTTCGCAAGAGAACCACTGGCGAACACCACGGACTCTCACTCTCCTCGATAACGCCGAGGCTCAACATCCGGTCTAACTCCTCATATAAAATGGCTTGTACCGCTGGTGAGACAGGGTAGTGACGCTGCTTCACAGGGACCGCGTCTCCGGTATCAATGACATGCTCCATCAGCGCCGTCCTACCGAGACCATCGCGGTCGAAACGGAGAAATTTCCGCCTGACCGCATCCAATCGGGACCGCTGTTCCGGAGACAACTGGTGGGCATTCGAAAGGTCAGCTTCTTCGGTCATATTCGAAATTGTACTTATTATATTAGGAGCTAATTGGAATTCTCGCCAAAAATCAACTCCTAAATACAACTCTTGGTCCAAATTAGGGACCAAGAAAAACATTATTTTCTTTTCTTTGTCTTTATAATTCACAGGCGCTAATACTTTTCCCACGATTTGTTGATTTTTTCCGTCGGCTGTTTTAACCCCTGAAGTGAACGGAATAACTTTTAGGTTTAAAAGGTGGACTAACTGCATGCAATTTTTCCCAAGAATGCTGATGCTTGCACCACTATCTAGCAAGCCTAATAATTCTTTACCTCCTAATAAAATAGTAGCATATGGTCTGGGGTCCGAAGTAACATCTAAAACGGTTGAGGATATGTTTTTGAGTTGTTCTTTCCTAGCCTTATACCTTTCTCTTGCCTTTAAAACATTATTAGAAACTATAGGAGGTTTGTTATTAAAAATTCGGTCTCGAGCCTGATTGTATTCAAAAATTCTCACATGTAGTGGTTTCAAGGTTAACTTACTATTGCTTTCTTTTATTATATTTTCTTCTTTATTGCGTTTTAAAATTTGGATTTTCTTATCTTCTTTTTCAGGACATTTTTTCAAGATTTCTCCGGTTGGACGTTCGGATTCTAAAAATGGGGGTTTTGAGCCGGCGTCGAACGCGACTCCCCCGAAGACTTCGCGTTCTTCGACCGGTTTTCCGGATTACATTTAGGGCAGTGAGGGGTCTTGACACCCTCGTTACCACATTTGTAACAAAAAACATTCACGACATCGGAGTCACATTCAAAATATGTGTGACCCCCAACTTTACAATTCCAACAGGTCAACTTGGTGGCGTCCACATACTTGCGTTGGGGAATTTTTGGACGGGCTCCACCCATCTGAAAAGCCGCCACCTGTTCATCTGTTGGAAGTGGCTCTTCATCATCGTAATCGAGCTCGTTGGCTGCAAGTTTGGTTGGAGGTTTGAAAGGTTTTGAAAAATGTTGATCCCTTCTCGGGAAAGCAACTTCCGCATCTTTGCATGCGTATCGAAGCTGATCTAACGTAAATATAGGCATTGGGAATACTAAAGTCCTAAGTTTCTCATGGAGATTTTTCTTGAGGATCTTCACTACATCCCATTCAGGGATTTGAATTCTTAACTGCGCTCTCATGCGGTTGACTGCAGCGAAATAGTCATCGATGTTCTCCCATGGTGCCTGTTTACGTTCCATTATGTCACGCATAACTTCATAATCAGATTTCAAGTTCTTGAACTGGCGCATTAAAGCGTCCTTTAACATCGGCCAATCGGGTCTATAATTACTTCTCTGGAACTGCCAGAACCAATCGTAGGCCGCACCGGAGAGTAACAGATGAAAGTCGCGTAGGATCTCTGACCAATGACAACCATGCTGAGCTTGAAGAGTCTCCACCCTAAAGATGAAGTCTTCCACCGTAAGATGGTCAGACTTCCCATTAAAATTAATATTCCACTTATTAATCTTAATCGGTCCTTTTACAGGAGGATTAACTGGATTGAAAGATGGCGGCGGTCGATTGAACATAGAATTTGCATAGCCTCTAGGAGGTTGGTAAGTATAATCCGGAAAATTTTCGGGTTGGTAATTCCTATCTTGTCTACCAGGTTCGTTTTGCCTACGATTTGGTTGACCTTCGCTAACATTTGCTTCTTATTTGGGTTCTGATGTTGAGGAAGAGCAGGTGGTGGAGCCACCAGTGGAGGTGCGCTTGAGGGAACACCTTGGTTTTGTGCTTGACCCACCGAAGGATCCACTCGACTCATACTCAACTCCCTTATCAGTCCACCCATTTGGTTTTGAATTTCGTCTTTCAATGTGAAGTCTGATACGATGACAAAGCATTCACTATCGCAAGATTAATGTAGGCTTTCAGATCTTCTGGAACTAAAATTCTTTCCCTACAATTACCGTTGGGAACATTCGCAATACCTTCCCTAGAATTTCTTCCACCCCCTACATTGAGTGAACTGGCTACTATAGGGTTAGACTGGATGTTAGTTCTCTGCCTACCCTGTGGCACTGGACGGGAAGCTGCTCCCTGATCGCTCAAACTACTATAAGAAGGAGCTTGGATAGAAGAGAGTGAAGTTCCTGAACTAGGCGGATGATCTGCTGATTGTATATGCAGGCCCAGAGCGGGAGGAGACAGCTGTACCTGTGGCCTTAATAAACCACCCTCTACCGATCCTGGGTTTGTACTACTTTGCCCTATCTCAGCATCTCGGATAAGCCTTCTAATGTTTTCCTCCAAATTATTACTATTAGGTAACGCCATTTTGAAAAGAAGTCTGCACTCAACAAAAACAAAAAAAAATTATGACTGTTGGTGAAGTGAGTTGGTGAAGAAAAGAAAAAAAAAATTGGAAAGAAAGCGAATTTATTTACGTTAAACCAAAAGGTTTTTAAACAAATTTTGAAATAAATTATTTTTATTTTCGAAAAAAAAACTGGAAAAATTATTTCCGAATATTGAAGAAACAACGTTTTGTATAACAAAAACGTGAAAAGAATATAAAAAATAACCAAATAGAAACTTTAAGAAAGTTTAAACAAAAAAATTAAACTTTAGAAAATAACAACAAAAAAGATTTAAAAAAAAAACTTAACGAAAAGTAAGAATTCGAATTGTTCGAATACAAAAAAAAAGTAAGTTCGAAAACTTAAACAACAGAACAAAAGTTAAAGTATGAACTAAACAAAAGTTGGAAACGAAATCATACGGAAAAGTAAAATTTGAAAAATTCAAACAAAATTTTAAACACTAAGTTCTAAAAAAAAACTTAGAAAGATATTATAACAAAACAGTAACTATTGGTTTATGCTAAACCAAACAAAAAAAAGGATTTGAAAAACCAAACAAAATTTAGGTTGGAGAACTTTGAAAAATATAAAGTTCACGTACTTTGAAACTTTCAAAACGAAATTAACACAAAATTAACGAAATGAAAAGTAAACAGAAAAAAAAAATAATCAAATTTTTAAGTTCAAAATGTAATGAACTATAAAAAAACTATGTACTTATTGAAAACTTAACGTTATTAGTTCTTATTTCAATTACGTATAATTTTTTTATTAAAACTATAGAACACTTAACTTAATTTTACTGATAAGTAAAACTAAAAAGTGAAAGTGAACAAAAAAAACAATGAACAAAAAAAATTTTAGCCAAAGAAAATGCAAACTTTGACAAATATATAACAACTAAAAAAAAATTATCGAAAATCAAAAACAAAATCAAAAGAATCAAAAAAAAAAAATATGACAAAAAAAAACCTTAAAGGAAAATATCAAAAACCAAAAATGTATATACGAAAAAGAATTTCAAAAAAAAACAAACTCACCTTTTTAAGTTTTAATACTTCAATGGTAAGTATTGAAAAGTGTACCTAAGTAAATTGTTTATTTATATGTATGTATGTAAATATATTAAATATTAATTGTAAATATATATGGGTATTTTTATTGTTTGTTTCAAATATAGGTAAGTATGTTTCAAATATAGGTAAGTATGTTTTAAATATAGGTAAGTGTATTTTAAATATAGGTAAGTACGTGTACAAGTGTATTTATGGAAGTGTAATGGTGTGTATATTTTTGTTGATTGTTGTATTCGTATGTATACGGGGTGCTTCAGGAAGCTGTTCGGTGATTCCTTGTTGACGATTAGGAGTGACCCTACTAGAGTATCGGTTAAAAAAAAAAAAGGACAACGGACGGACTTGAAAACTAACCCCTTGGTGTGGTGAAATTAACTGGGAAACTAAACACAATTCTCAAATGTACGTTACAATGTTATCTTCATCAAACCCGCAATTCAAGTCTGTCCCTAGGACTTTCTTTGAAGACTTGGTATTGAAGAGACAACAAACATAGAAAGAAAAAGGTTGAGTATAACTCAAGTAATGTTTGAAATCATTGCTACGATGTTCGAAAAGTTTCCAAACACGGACACGATTCCAAAAGAAAACTATCTAAAACTGGACAAAATGGATTAGAAAGTGAAATTTTTGACAGAAAAGTAAAATTAAATCGAGGATGGGAAAAAGGAAAAACAATACTAGGTAATGGTACTGTCGTTGCTATAAACTTCCAATAATCCGTCGCAATTAACCTAAGTACGTCCGTGACCTTCTTGGTTAAGACTTACGGAAACTAAAAATTTACGACAAGTTCAGAAAACACGCATTAACCAGAGTCGCTATGAACTTCCAAAGAATCGTCGCAATACTTCTAAGTACGTCAGTGACCTTCTCGAAGCAGACTTACGATCCTTGAAAATCCATAGCGAGTCCAGTTGGGTACAATCACTACGAAAATAAACAAAAACTAAGACTACATAATGCTAAAACGTTGAACGCCATTTGTTGCGAGGCAAGAGGATGTGAGGAAGGACAGTAGGTATGAGGCTTAGGTAGGAAAAAGGAAATCGGAAGGAAACGGATCGGAAAAGGAACGGACTGGAATGCCTAGTTCAGGAACGCGGCCTGCTCGCGAGGCACGACTTAGCTCGCCGGAATGGGGGGATCTTGTCCCCGAAACTAGACCTCACCTCCCAACAAAACACATATCAGGCCTAGGAAAATTCAAAAAGAAAAAAGTGAAAAGACCACGGACGGACTTCACCACACTAGGGCGCTGCTGGATGTCAATGCAGCGTGGCCATTTTCCCTACCCTACCTAGGAATCCGACGGCCATATTTGGATTCCCCCAAATGAACGGTCCAATATCGTTCAGGTCACTCCATCACCGGTCAATTTAGCGGTCCATCTGCACCCCTGAAAATTTTAAAATTAATCCATCATGTTCTGGTTAACCAAAACAAAGAAACACTTGGTTACATTATAAATCGACATTACAATAAGTTTTATTTAATAATAATAAAGGAACATTGATTGTAATACCCCTATATCCCTACCATAAAAGAAGAGAATACTTCCTCTCGTTGCATCCCCGACAACTTACAAAAACACTAAAAAAAAGTGCCTTTTTGCACACTTAGAGAATTCGCGATTCCCAAACCTACCTTGAAAGAGCTCTTTTAAGTTAGAAAATAGGGCTTTTGAACAAACCATTAAATAAAACGGTTCTTTTTTTTTTTTTTTTATGTTTGACAAAACGTTTCAACTATTGGGACACAAAAAGGGAGGCTTACAAATACAAAAATAACTAATTAGAAATAATTATAAATATATTTTGTTTTTTTTTTTTTTATTTTTTTTTGCTCCAGAGTGGAGATAGAATTAATTTCGAAATTCTTACGTTATATACATTTAAGAAATTTCAAAAAAAAAAAAACAATCGAAAAGTTAAATATATCGCTCATAAGTTGTTTTATACAATTTAACTTATATTGAGTTATGTTGCATTTATCTTATATTGAGTTAAGTACCTTTCGGTTTTTAAGACAAAAAAAATGTTTAGAAAAAAATTGCAAAGTGGCATCTAGTTTTTTTTTTCCAAATTATTTTTACGCCTGTAGGTATAAATATCTTTTGGATTTTGTATTAATTTTAAGAAGTTTTGACACAGAATGAAAAGTTGAATTCAGTTTTACATAGTCACATGAATTATTATCGACTCAATTATCTTTAATAGTTTTTTTTTTTTCTTTAGAAATTTCAACCACAAAATGAAAAGTTGCATATAGTTTTAAGCTGCTCGAAGTATTTTGATATAAATCGATTTAAGGATTTTGTGTTATTTTTGTTTCTCTTAACTTTAAGAAATTCCGCAAACAATCTAGAAGTTGCATATAGTAAGTCTTTTTACATATCTATAGACTTGAGTATCTTTTAGAATTAAAATATTAAGAATTTGCGGAAGATTGAAAAGTATCAAATAATTATAAGTATTTAGTCACATCGATTTAAGTTATTTTAAAAGTTCTTCTTCTTTTTGAATCCTTTCGAATAGTTTTCGGATTAGTTTTAAGTAGGATATAATCACCTTTACTTAGTAGTTTAATTATGAGATTTGATTAAGTAACTTCGAAATTCAGTTATAGTTTTAGATTTATGTGTTAAGCTGTTCTTTAAGGTTATTTCAGGTAGATAATAAATATTATTTTCTTGAATTCTTGTAGGACTCACGTGCTGGTGGATACCTCTGTTACCGATTGGGGGAGTAGAACTTTCCTAGTACCTCCAATTCTGGCACTAAATGGAATTACTCGGATTATGGCAGCACGACTGCAATCCCCCGATGTATTGCGGATTCGACCGGATTTATCTCATAGTTAAAACGTTAGGTTTTTATTTCTAACTGGAAAAGCTGTCACCAATATATCGTGTTAGAGCAACTTTATTTGGCCACAAAGCGGAAATAACTTCTCCAAAAATCGTTACAAGCCGATATCCGATACAAGGAAATAAATGAAGGCGGCCCAGTGCTCCACTGACTGACTGGGACCGCCAAGGATTTGTCGTAGGGGCAGTGAACGTCACCTGAATAAATGAAACGATCGTTTCAGAACCCATTTTTCAATTAACCTTTCTCTTCATCTTCACAAACTCACCCCAAGTCTTTATTCCTATTTCCAGAATATTTAAGGTAAAACTTCTCCTGTCTCGATTCACCAGCCGGTAGGTACAAATGTCCTAAGATGATCTTAAAGGGACCAAAAACAAAATTAACTTTGAATTTAGCGTCACAAAAGTAGCACCTTCAACAAGAAGCTCAAAAAATATGCAAAAACTTTATCTCTTACTTTTTTTTCAATTTTTTTTTTTTCTTTTGGTTCGTTTTTTCTTTTTCTGTTTTATTTTCTTTTTTTAAAACTTTCACGGTTTTTTTAAAACTTTATTATTCCGTTTCTTTTTAGCTTTTTGCGAAAATACCGGGTTTCAGACAAGCTTGCCAGAACGTGATGTCTTGTTCAGCGGTCGGAGAATAATTCGTCAATCTTTAAAACGGAATTTTGGACAAACACCGAACACATCACCTTTTTTTCTATTATTTAGGAATTAGGATTCTCCCTCCTATACAATACCGGTACACACATCACCCGATCTATTTCCTCCGTTATGTATTCTCCTCTTTTTCTTTTTTTTTTTTTTTTTATGGTTGTTGTTTCAAAAACAAAACGTTTATGTGTTGGTGGGATTATTCCCCTACCAATTTTATGACGTTTCGGAAACCACTCCTTTCGGAAACTTTCGTTTCTAATAATTCGGTATGGCCATGTTGAATCTATTGCCTACCAGAGAGCGTAGACATAATTTGAGACCGGGCTTTCACTATGTTCGATTAGTCAATTCAATTGAAATTTTTCGATATATTATCAAATCACGTCCCAACTGATTCAATCCCCCAACAGGTAATGACGAACCTGGCATACAATAAAAACCAATAACGCCCAAAATATTAATAGGTGTGTTCCGTTTACAACCCTTGCAAAGCAAAAGAAATACTCATCCCATTCCCTCAAGAATGCTATACTCGGTATATCCGCTGTCGTCCCTCTGTCAAAATATTTTAATCAGTTGTAGGCCGTTTAAGCCTAAAACAACCCGAGCTCGCACAACCAGAGAAGATTTGAGATCTTGAGTCTTTTGAAATAAGGTGTAACTCAAAAAGACACCACGAAGTGCAAGTAAAACACAAATTTAAAATTCACCAAATTGGGTTTGACGTCCCCGAATAAAACTATCTTGAGACGTTGTTCTGCCGTCATGCCCTTTTTTTTTTTTTTTTTACTTTTATTATTATTTTCTTCTTCCACTAATAGATCAGGACGATCCATTTTTATTTAAAATCGAACGCGACCATACTTTTTTATTTCGACTCGAACGCGCTCATACTTTTTTATTTCGACTCGAACGCGATCATCCATTCCGAAAATCAGAGCAGCTGATTGACGTCGAGGGGAAAACATTAAAATAAAATGGTCGCCAGGTAGCAGTGTAAGGTATGTATTTTTTTGTTTTGTTTTTAACTTGTTTTTTTTTTTCTTTTAACTCAGTTTTTTATTTCTGAAAAATAATCATTTTTATCTTCTTAATCCCTTTAAGCAATAGATCTATGAGAGAATGCCCAATCGATGTAAACATCGACCGTCAAGAATCTGTTTCCAGAATCTGACCCATCCATGTCTGAACACCTGTAACATCGTCCAGCAAGGTGACATGCGTTTCAAAATCTGGGGCTATAATGAGTAAGTCATCCAAATACACGAACACGCGATCCCTGAGTCGTGCAGGAATCACCTTGTCCATTAAACGACATAACCTTTGGGCTGCATTACACAACCCGAAAGGCATGACCGTAAACTGGTATATAGTAGGTGTCTGGTAAACGACTAAGAAACCCGTCGATATGAGGTAGTGGGTTGGCATCCTTTTTGCTTAACGCGTTGACCTTACGCGAATCCAGACAAAAACGGTATTTCACGGTACCGTCTTCGGCTGGTTTCTTTATAAGGACAACAGGCGAGCACCAAGGGCTCTCACTTTCCTCAATAACGCCGAGCTGCAACATCCTATCTAATTCTTGAAATAAAAGAGCTTGTACCGCTGGAGAAACAGGGTAGTGACGCTGCTTAACAGGAATCACGTCTCCGGTATCTATTACGTGTTCCATTAGCGTCGTCTTACCGAGACCGTGGCGATCAAAATCTAAAAATTTCCCCTTGACCGCCTCTAACTTCAACTGTTGATCAGGCGACAGCTGGTGTGCGTTCATTACCTCTCCGGTTTCCTCCGGAATAGAAACGGAACTTATGACGTTAGGAGCTATCTGAAAAGACCTCCAAAAATCAACCCCTAGGTATAACTCTTGGTCTAAATTGGGCACTAGGTAAAATGTAACAATATGCGTTTGATTTTTATATTCTACTTGTGCTTGGGTTTTCCCAATAATCGCCTGATTTTTCCCATCGGCTGTTTTGACATATGCTTTGTAAGGTAACACTGGTAATTTCATCGATTCTATAACAGACATACAATTTTTTCCTAAAATACTAATACTGGCCCCACTATCCAGCAATCCTAAAAACTCTTTTCCTGCTATTGATATTTTGGCAAACGGTCTGGGGTCAGTGTTCGTATCTATAACCGTAGCCAGAATATTCTTCTTTGCTTCTTTCCTCTTCTGAAAACGTTCTCGTGCTTTTAATATTCTTTTAGTAGCAATATTGCCCTGGTTATTGAAAATTCTATTTCTCGCTAAGTTATATTCCCTAACTCTAACGTGAAATGGTTTTATTTCTGTTAATTTTTTATCATTTTTCTTATTATCTCCTATATCTCTTTTTAATATCTTTATTTCATTTTTTTCTGCTTCTCCTCTTACTTCTTCGATAGGTTTTCTTGGGCGGTCTGAGTCGAACGCGGCTCGCCCAAAGACGTCGCGTTCCTCAGATGGTTTTCCGGGTTGCAGACACGGCATTTTGGAGTTATTACGCCTTCCTGTCCGCACCTGTAGCAAAATACACTTCTGACCGGTGACGGGCAATCCGTGAAAGAATGTCCCGGTTTTCTGCAATTCCAGCAAGTCAGATTCTTCGAATCCCCGTATTCTCGTGGATTTCTAGGGCGTACTCCTAAATACTGGAAAGCAGCTAGGTTTTCATCCTGAAACTATTGAGACGAATCTTCTGTGAACTCGATTTCATTTGCTCGATACCGAACAGGAGGCCTTTGCGGTTTCGGTCCGTCTCTTTCACGTCCTGAGAAAGCGCGTTCCGCGTCTTTGCAGGCAATCCTCAATTGGTCTAGGGAATAAACCGCTTGAGGGTATACCAGCCGCTTTATCCGCTCGTTCAGATTCTCCTTCAGCACGCGCACAAGCTCCCCTTCAGGAATCTGCATCCTGAGTTGAGACTTCATTTTGTTGACGCTCGCAAAGTAATCCTCACTAGACTCCCAGATTCCTTGCTGACGATCCATTATATCTCTCATAATATCTAAATCGGACTTCGAATTCCGAAACTGGCGCATTAATGCATCCCGAAGCAAGGGCCAATCAGGACTATAATGCGACCGCTGGAACTGCCAGTACCAATCGTTGGCCGTACCCGAGAGCAGGAGATGAAAATCGCGCAAAATCTCAACCCAGGAGCAATTATACTGGTACTGCAACATTTCCACTCTAAAGATAAAATCTTCCACGGTAAGAGTTTCTGGTTTCCCATCAAATTTTAAGCCCCATTTATCTATCTTTATTCTATTTCCCATGTAACTCGAATATGGGGATTGTCGATTCCATCTATCTGGCTGGTTCGATGCCTGGTAAGGATAATTTGGATAAAAAGGCGGTCGGGACTCGGGAACCTCCGTTAGGTCGTTCAAACTCCCTATCAGCCCGCCGGTTGGGATAGCCCTCATCACCAATAACCGGAGCCTTCATTCTCGCGTATTCGTTTTGCTGTTCATGACCCCTAGTAGCTGCCTGCGCGTGATGCACCGGCCGTAATCCATTCTGGCCAGTTGTTCGTTTTGGAGATCGCTCCTCCAACGGTGGTTCTGTTCGAACCGTCCGGTTGATACCGCCCAAAAATTCTAGAAAATTCTTCCTTACCTCTAGAGATTCCGAAATTTCTTCCTTTAAAGAATTCGGATAAGAATCGTAAGCTTGTACGACGGCCAGATTGATAACCGTCTTCAGTTCAGCTGAGATATTACTTTCTTCAGGTGTAGGCTCTTCTCTATTGTTGATGTCGTTATTTGGTTTAAGTAACTCTTGCCTCTGAGTAGCGATTTCAGTTGGCAAACCTTCCATAACCCTAGTCGGCCTTGACCTCAAGTCTATTTCGAATGCCCTTAGAGGAGGATTCGGTTGGGAGGCTTTAGGAATCGCCCCAGTTCCGCTCATCACTCTTTCCTTATTCAGTTGAGTTCTCCAAACTCCGACATTTTCAGTTGTTATCCTATTTTGGTCTCCTTCTTGGTTTATCCCCATTAAAGTTTCCCAATTATAATGGTTTGATCGAGGATTGACTGTTCGCTCTTCCGCAATATGAAATTCCTTGTCCCTTACCTCACCTTGAAAACTTCTCGTCCTCTGTATCGGGTTCTGATCCCTGTCTCTTGGTATGAAATCTTGGCCCCTAATACTCACTCGAGCACCTAGGGACTCGCCCCAGTCAATTGGGTTGGGATTAGTAACTTTTTCTATCCCCTGTATCCACTCATTCCAATTATTTTGACTATTCACTATAGGATTGGCCCTAGCCATTGTTGCTTCTGGGTCTCTAGACTCTTCACCTAATGATGAGCCTAAACCTGTCAAACTACTGAAGGATGGCGCTACCAGCGATTCGGCACTGACCGATTTACTCGTTGGCTTAGATGGAGCTGGTGGAGAAGGATTGTGTGGGTGGGTTAGAGGTTCTTGTGGAAGTACTGGGTTGGCATTTTTATTAATCGGCGTATGTTTAACCGGAGCCATTTTTGCAATTTTTAATTGTGTTTTCGCAAATAACCGAGTGATTACTCGATTTCTAGTAACTGAATGTTTTGTACTAACGCTTTTCTGTTTTTCCTTAGATTTCATTCCTCGTACCAGTCGATGGAGGACCGCACTGTGCTATCACCTAATGAGTGACTTTTCGAAGAAAATTAATCGAGGAATTATTTACTTAAAAATTGTACTAATTCCTTATTATTAAATTTTGTAAATATTTAACGCTATGTATATATTTTTTTTTCTCTAGTATCAGCAAAAACTTTGCCTTTCACTTGTTTAGATTTGAAATGTATACCTTATTTGAAACCTCTGTGCTAAATAAATTGAAAATCTTTTAACTACTAATACCTATGAAATAAACTAAAACCGTATCTAATAAATATATTGAGCTAATAGCAAGGAAATACTGTAAAACGAACTTACTGACCGACAAAATCTTTCGCGAAATTCTTATAAATCGTTTAAATTTTATTTTGCAACCTTAATATTTTTGTTGCTCAAATAAACCTCTCTAAGTTCGCTGTACTATCCCATTTGTTTAAGCTACTTACTCTAAAACTAAAAAAAAATTTTCTTGTGATCTAAAACTATAGTAACTACCAACTAAAACAAAAAGAATAACCAGAAGTGAACTGAAAGAAAATCTTTTGTACGAATTCAAATTCACGGGCACTTATATTTCGATAATTTAACCAAAACTTAAATATATATTTGCAATCTAAGTATGTAGATCTAAAATTTTTACTCTAATACCACACAAAATGCAAAGAGAAAAAAATTTTAAATTATCAATCTTTCAAACCTACTGTCTAATTGAAATTTAAGCAAAACGAATCTTATAAGAAAGAAGATTCTCAAAATTGATATATACCTTTTTTTTCTGTCTTTTTTTTTTTTTTTAATTTATTTGGTGTATATGATTATTTGCTTGAGAAAATTGTTATATAGCTTCTGAATTTTAATAAACGTATTCTTTTGGTGTTTTGTTTTCTTTTTTTTTTTTTTGTGATTTATCATAATTTGCGGGGGTGTAGGAGATGGCTACCTTTGGAGGTCTTGTTTTGACGATGACTATGAAGATGATTCTGAAGGTGGCTTCTGTTTGTATATTGCGTGTGTTTTCATTAATTGATAAGTGGTTGGTAAGCAAAAACATTTTATTAGACGACATATATACATTACTAATTATCAATTGATGCCGCTTCCGGGGATAAAATTCCTCGTCGCAATTGGTCGACATTCTAAAGAGTGATTCTGGCCAAGACGTACGATTTACCTCATCGCCGAAAGCAACACCACTTGATAAGGATGACTTTTTAAAAACAGTCTCAGTACACACTTGATGCTGCCGCTGGAGCCCCGATGATACGTCGCTATTGATCAAACATTCTTACGAGCAAATTTGGTCAAGACATACGAATCATCGTACTCCCCCAACAGCACCGCCAGAGTACCACGACCCTACCTCCGCCGTCAGATCCGAAATTCCTACCGCGATTCAATAGTACGTTACGACCTTCTATTTGAAGACTTGTAACAACTTCGGATTCCAATGACGAGGCAGGTAAACGACATTTACATGCTATTCATCTCCCGGTGCCATATCTTCCAACTCCACGTCGGGAGTGTTGGGAATTCTAATAGCAATCCCGTACACGACTTACGTTTCGTTAGACGACGGCAGCGGGACAAACATGACTGATAGGGTAAGGGTAAATTACAAAAAACTGGGACTAAACGTTGGGCGCCATTTGTTGCTGGCTCTTATTGGATAGTGGTGAGAATACGGGCGTAGGATTTTGGTAGGATGGAAGGGATTGGATGGATTAGTTATAGGAAACCGTTCAAGTCTAGGGAATAAAGTTCAGCATGATAAGGGGCATGTGAAACGGAAACGGGATGTAGGATTTAGGGAGATAGGAATGGCGTATCGGAAAACATAAATAGGCGGAAACGATGGAACGGCGCGCGTATGAGAACCGGATGTTTATGAAACGTAAAGTAAGTATTGGAAAAGGATGGATAGAACTGGGGATAGTTAAAGAGAAGATAGGATATGAGAGGAGTTAGAACTCGAACGTGGGAAAGGATCGTCTGACTTCAGAACCTGGCACGCTCGCGAGGCTCGGCTTTGCTCGTCGGATAAGGGGGGGATCTTGTCCCGAAATCAGATTAGGCCAACAACAAAAAAAATAAATATATATCGTGCCAAAAGATAGGATACATGCAAACATTCGAAGCCACCACCATGATTTATTATACTTTTGCTTACCGTAGCTTTAGTTACACACTCAATGCCGCTGGTGTTTTGCGGTTCAGCTGCCCTCCCTACCAGGAGCCCATCGCGGGAATTTTCGGACTCCGTTAAAGCCAGCCGCCACCTTTAGACCATGTTCTGTCTCCGCGGGTCTTTAGCCTGCCTCTTTCCACCCCCTAAAAATCTTTCTTATTGACTCATTGAGCGTCCTTGGTCGCTCAGTAAAACGCAAATGAGTTTGGCGGGTTTACACATTTATTTAATTAGAAACCTTACACTAATACCAATCGATAATCGAAACGGATAATAAAACATGTGAAACAATATTTGACAAGTTTTATAATATTGAACCAAAAGATATAATTTGAGATTAACGTTTAGGAAGAAAAAAAAATTGTAACTAACAAAAAGGATTTCGATATAGCACACTAAACATAATAAAGATAATAACGCTTATTCTAGATAATGTTCTACAGCGATATATTGGGCCCTATCGGGAATCTCCTGGGGAATTTCATTTCCCACGGAAAGTTTCATTCCCAGGAAATATTTCTAGTTATCGTGAACTTCCTTCGGAATAAATTTTTCCCACGGAAAAAACTACCAACTTTGAAAAACAAAACTATTTTCGAAAATCAATTTCGAATTGTGTGCAGTGTTATCAATTGATCTTAATTCCACCTATTATCGATTTGTGTTGTTTTTTTATTCATTGCGGAACATTTTAAATGCGTTTTTTTTATTCCATGAGAAGAAAGGAATATTGGGTGCGTTCATTTCAACTAAATTGTATAAAATCCCATAAAATTGTCCTCTTCGACGGACAAATCTCTCTCGTGCACAAAAAAAAACAAAATAATTGTATTTTTTCATGTTACCAACAAGATATTTTGGTTTGAACGAGGCTTAAATTTCGCCGTCCTCAATATTTCATTTTATTTGAAAATCCCAAGAAGAACGAAATCCCTTCATATGAAAACATTGTTTTGACAGTAACATTTCTTGTTGTTTGGATTAAATTTTGTTTTGGTTGGATCGAATTTTAAATATTTTACAATTTTAAGTTTTAAATGCATAGGATAGCATATAGGATTGGTATTACTTGGCGGTATGAATAAAAAAATTATTTGCTGTGCCTAAAATCGTCAGGCTGCCAATGCCAAATCTTCTTTTTCTCTGTAGGTGGTAAATCCAGTCGCTATGTCTGTATTATTTTCCATAATACTGACCAGCAGTTCTATTTGGTTTTGTTTTGTTGAGTTCGTCCTATGATAAAATTAAAAAATTGTTTTTGTTTATCAAAAAAGTTTCAATTTAACTTACATTGCTCCGTCTCGCCTTAATTTCTCCACTAAAATAAATGCGGAAAAATTCCAGAGAAATCACAACAAATTTCCCATGGAAATATTGTTCACGATAGCAATAAATTCCGAGGGGAATTTCGAACTCCATTCACGATACGAATTTTTCGAACGTGGGAAATATTTCCAGGGAAATCTCGTTCGCGATAGGGCCCATTGAAATGAGCAAATTGATAACTAACTTAAAACTAAATCTTAAATATTGGGTTATTGTATTCTATTCCTTTTTTTTTTTTATTTTTTTTTTGATTTTAAATGATTTATTAATGTTATTTCCCCCTTTTTTTTTGTTTTCGGTTTTTTATTTATTTTTTTTTTGTTTTTTTTTTCAAGGTTAAGGCTAAATACCTTACCCTTTTTTTTTTTTTTGTTTACTAAAACTGGTTACAAGTAAGAGAATTAAATAAAATTTACTAAAATTGGTTACAAATAAAAAAATTTAAAGAAAAAAAAATTTACTAAATTTGATTACAAATAAATGATTTGAAGAAAATTAACTAACAGCCCTATTCTGGCAAACCTCAGTGATACCTCACAAGTCACAACAACCTCACAAGGTAAGGTGAACTCGATTTTGTGAGGTTTTCGTATTCTGGCAGCACCCTCACAACTGTGAGCCTCACAAAAACTATCGAAATTGTGATCTTCTTCAGAACAGGTCACAACTCACAAATTTGATATTTGAAATAAAATTTTAAGACACTTGTCTGAAAAAACATTTTGTAACCAAATGAATAGGTTAACTGGTGAAAAAAATGTATCCTCTGTCGTGAATCGAACAAAATTTATTTCTCCATAAAAGAAAATTATTGTTAACAAAACAATTCTCGTCGAGTACGATCGACATAGAACAGCAAGTGGTGTACATATATGATATATACATATGTATGTATGTGACATCACAATCATCTTCGTTGTCGATGAGTTCAGTGGGTGCGTTCAACAAAAATTCAGACCTTAGCAATCACAATAAAATATTCACCTTGCTGTGGTAAGTTTTTTTGTGAGGTTTCTTGTGAGGGTTATCGCAGTATACGGAAAATGTTATCGAATCACAACAACCTCTCAAGGAATCAACCTCACAAGGGCTTGTGACTTGTGAGACCTCACAACGCCAGAATAGCCCTGTAAAATTGAAGAAACGCTTGGCAAGATGGCTTCAGCCCCTACCCCGCCTTCTCCAGGCGGCCGTTTAGATTGGGTCTCTATCTTTTTCTTATTTGACCTCTTTTTCTTTCTTTTTGCTTCGGTGTCGTTTTCGGTGACCCTACCTAGTTAGAGCTCTGATTAGGTTTGCCTACCAAAATTTAACAATAAGTTTTTCGTGACCGACAGCCAATCGGAAGGAAGCATGGTTAGGTTGGATGCAGCGTTCTTCTCTCCTTCACAATCCAAATACCAATTTAAAATTGTGATATATCGAAATTTTTGTTATTAATTCAATAGGGTTACCTAATCTACTATTTTATATTATACCCTATCCCGCCAAAAAAAATATTTTCTTAAAACTACAAAGTTTATTTCCTTTTTCCTCTTTTTTTTTTGATGAACAAAAGATCCACCGTAGGGGGATACGAGCTGTCCCCTGTAACGGGTCTGATTTAAGATGGCGAAACGGGATATGAAATCTGGCGGTTTTCTTTTGTTTTCTCAATTTCGACTTAAATAAGTGCAAAAAGATTTAAAAAAAATTCTCGGCGGCCACGACGTTATTTTTTTTGCCTAGCCGGTGACCGCCAAATTTTCGTCTTCACCGATGACCTACATTTACGTACCTACATACGTTTTAGGTGATCGCAACAAAACACCGGCCTTGAGGAGACCCAGGTGGACTCAACGACGGTGGCGAGTTTTGATATTATTTGGTTTCGCTGGTTGGGCTGTGGGGAGTTAACCCACGACAAAAAGGCCGGGCATATGCTATTCCACCAGTTTATTCTGTAAGGACCTTAAGGTGTCCATATTATTATTATTATTTGTGTATGGTTGTGTTTTGGTAAGAGTATAGCTCCGCGAAGGGAAACGATCCCCAGTTCCCACTGATTTAGAGCAGGGAAAATTACTACTCTCCAGTGCGATTGACCGAGGAAAAGTTAATGTAAATGCCAGTAGATTTTTCTGTCATTGTATTTATGGTTAAACTTTATTTGATTGGGTTGAAGTTTCTCCCTCAAACACAACTTATGTTTTACAAACTTACTATTTATATTTGCTGTTGTGACCCGCCAATTTTTGTAAGTGTATTACGGAATTACTTATTCATGCTTTTGTTGGTATTTTCATGTTTCTATAGGAGGTTGTGGGTTGTGGCGTACAATTTATTTCTATTTGTTCTGTTTTATTGATCTCTCATTTACATATTTTCTTTTGTTTTCTGTTTTTTCTTTTTATAGGCTACGGTCACCAGCAATCTTAACCCATCAACGACTTATGTGCTGCTTGTTGACAACTCCAGGACGATATTCGGTCGATTTGACTATCATGGGCAACAATGAACTGAGGAGTGTCGGGCAAAATATTTATGTGAGGTTAGTGAATTAGACAGATTGCCAAGACAAAAAAAATAAATTCGTGCGTACCATTTCTTCTAAAACTTTAGTTAGTTTTATTAAATCATTAATCGGTATATAAATCAACCATTACGACAACGGATTTTTGTTCTGGGCGGTTCCTATTATAAGGTGTAAATTCACAAGCCCATTGCATCATAGATATTGCACAATCCTTGCGTCTAACATTCATTACTATCAAACCCGCATCAGTTTTAGGGCAAAGTGTTCACTAATGCAAACTTGCATCAATTTCTGCGCAAACTTCGAGTAAACCAGAATCTAGAAAATTCATAATGCGTAGTAGCTGATATATTGCATTAGCATCGGCTGTGTTGCGTATCAGCCTCGCACTAATGCAAATGTTTGATGTTTATGAACTTACACTGAATCCAATTATCTAATTTGCTTTCGGTTGTAGTCGTGCCTACCTATCGAAGTACTTCTGCATCGTTAGCATTGGTGTGTTTCCTACGTTTCGTTTTCCCTGGCTTATATATTTATTTGCCAATTAAGGTTTCTAAGCCATTTTTTTTTTTTTTTATTACTTTAGGACAGTCTACCGTGTTTGTGGTTTTGTTCTTATGTTTTTCCGTGTCGTTAACCACATCACGACGGCTATCCTCAAGAAAAAAAAACTGTCAGCAACTTATTGGAAATAAATTCCTCAACAGGACTGTCGGTTTTACGAAAGATAAAATGACTTTACTCATAAACGTATAACTACTTCCATTTAGTTTTAGATTAATAACATTGAAGTAACAGGGTGACGTGAATAATTAATAAATAGTCTATTATATCGGCAGCCGTATAAATCTATTTAGTATTTGCCTATGGTAGCCGGTTTATTATTATTGCTCATTAAGTTAACGATTAATTTAAATGACGTTTAATATTAAGCAATCTATACAAGATTATACAAATCAACAACTACGATATACGCAAATAAATACATCACTCTCTATAATTAAACTATTGCTATGAATAAATAAATAATTATATATAAATAATCTGTATCTTATTAATAAATAAATCAATATATAAATAAACTATGAATAAATAAATAAATATATGAATAAACTATACGCTACTAATAAATAAATAAGTAATTATATGCTATGACACACATCAGGTACTAATCAGGTTATTGCACGGAGTAAAACGTCTCGACTTAAGGCTTTGATTATCACAGGTACTTGTATCACAGTTCATTATTGCTTTATATCCTTTGCATGGAACACCCCTATTTTCTTGCCGTTAAGGTTTTCCAATTCGTACATGTTTTTCCCGATGTTTTTGGCTATCCTACACTTTACGTATTTTGGGCAAAGTTTCGACGAGAGGTATTTCGATGAATCACTTAGAATGAAATTTCGTCGGAAAACCTCTTGGCCCGGTACAAAATAAACACAACGACTTCGGATATTGTATGATTTGGCACCTTTCTCATTCGCTTTCAATATATTTTCTATTATCTTTTTCCGAATGCACTGCAATCGATTTTGCCTCGGAAGAGTTACTAATTCACCATCATCAACTTTCGGACCAACTCGTAACTACTGCCGTGGGTGATCATATTCATTCCGAAAAGCGCGAAGTATGGTGACACTCCGGTCGAAGAATGTACCGAACTTCTCAGTGCACATGCAATATCACTAATATGAATATCCCATTCGCGTTGATCCTCTTGTAAATAGGATCGAACAGCTGCCAACAACGTTCTATTCACTCTTTCCGATGCATTCGGCTGAGGCGAATAATTGGCGGTTTTAAAATGCCGAACTCAGTAAGATTGGAGAAAATTTTGAAAATCTTTGCTAACGAATTGTCTTCCATTGTCCGAATGGATTATTTGCGGCACTCCAAACGCATTGAAGATCTCGTTCTTTAAAAATTTTACAACACTTGTGGTATGCGCTGAACGCAAAGGTTTTAAAAACACATATTTCGACAAATGATCTAATACTACAAATACATATGCATTATCTGCTTTTGACCTTGGGTATGGACCCAAAAAATCTATAAAAAGTTTTTGAAAAGGTAAATCTGTTACAAAGTTACTACACATAGGTGGACGAAGAATTTGATTTGATGGTTTACTCTGTTTGCAAACATCACACTGCGATATAAATTGTTTGATCTGTACCGTCATATTCGGCCAGAAGAAGTATTGCCTTATTCGGTGTAATGTTTTACTAATTCCTCCGTGAGACGATTGTGGCGGTTCGTGTGACAATCTAATGATTTCCTCTGTCAATCCCGAGGGTATCCACAGTCGCCATGTATGACTTACTAATGACTCATCGCCTCCTACGGGCAGAGATCGTTTATAAACAAAATTATCCTCTACTTTCAAATCGGGTAACTCTTCATTATTGTTCTCTATGGTTGATATTAGAGACTGGTACTCTTCCGAGCGAAACTCATCCGACTCTAAATCTACCAGTGGTGCTACTTCTGCTATCTCTACACTATCTAAGTGTGCCCGAGAGTGTCTGGCACGATATTTAGTGATCCTTTTCGGTGCTCTATGTCGAAGGCATATGACTGAAGTTCTAAACTCCATCTAGCTAGACGACCGTTTAAGTCTTTCATATTCATTAGCCACTTGAGACTAGAATGATCGGTGATAATGGTGAATTCCATGCCTTCGACATAGGGTCTGAACTTTTTCACCGCCATAACCGCCGCCATACACTCCCTCTCGGTCACACTGTAATTCCTTTGGCAAGAATTCAATTTCTGCGAGAAATACGAAATGGGAAACTCTTCGTCTTCGGAGTTCTTCTGAAAAAGCACCGCTCCAATACCGGAGTCGGATGCATCGCACTGAATAAAAAACCTTTTTGAGAAGTCTGGATGGGTGAGTACCGGAGCGGTAGTCAACGCAGTTTTCAGAGCTTCAAACGCCGCTATCGCCACTTCCGTCATTTTGAACTTCCCATTCTTTTTCTTCAGTGTATCGGTCAGAGGAGCAGTCAAGGTGGAAAAATCGCGTATAAATCGTCTATACCACCCTGCTAGACCAAGCAACCGACGCTTCCACCTTAGCAGGATCCGTTTTCAACTTCCCCCCACCAACGATGAAGCCCAAGTATTTTAGCTCCCTAAAGCAAAACTTGGACTTCTTCACGTTGATGGTGAGATTCGCTTTCTTCAAACATTCGGCTACCTCGTTGTTGCGAGGCAAGAGGATGTGAGGAAGGACAGTAGGTATGAGGCTTAGGTAGGAAAAAGGAAATCGGAAGGAAACGGATCGGAAAAGGAACGGACAGGAATGCCTAGTTCGGGAACGCGGCCTGCTCGCGAGGCACGACTTAGCTCGCCGGAATGGGGAGGATCTTGTCCCCGAAACTAGACCTCACCTCCCAACAAAACACATATCAGGCCTAGGAAAATTCAAAAAGAAATAAGTGAAAAGACCACGGACGGACTTCACCACACTAGGGCGCTGCTGGATGTCAATGCAGCGTGGCCATTTTCCTTACCCTACCTAGGAATCCGACGGCCATATTTGGATTCCCCCAAATGAACGGTCCAATATCGTTCAGGTCACTCCATCACCGGTCAATTTAGCGGTCCATCTGCACCCCTGAAAATTTTAAAATTAATCCATCATGTTCTGGTTAACCAAAACAAAGAAACACTTGGTTACATTATAAATCGACATTACAATAAGTTTTATTTAATAATAATAAAGGAACATTGATTGTAATACCCCTATATCCCTACCATAAAAGAAGAGAATACTTCCTCTCGTTGCATCCCCGACAACTTACAAAAACACTAAAAAAAAGTGCCTTTTTGCACACTTAGAGAATTCGCGATTCCCAAACCTACCTTGAAAGAGCTCTTTTAAGTTAGAAAATAGGGCTTTTGAACAAACCATTAAATAAAACGGTTCTTTTTTTTTTTTTTTTATGTTTGACAAAACGTTTCAACTATTGGGACACAAAAAGGGAGGCTTACAAATACAAAAATAACTAATTAGAAATAATTATAAATATATTTTGTTTTTTTTTTTTTTTATTTTTTTTTGCTCCAGAGTGGAGATAGAATTAATTTCGAAATTCTTACGTTATATACATTTAAGAAATTTCAAAAAAAAAAAAACAATCGAAAAGTTAAATATATCGCTCATAAGTTGTTTTATACAATTTAACTTATATTGAGTTATGTTGCATTTATCTTATATTGAGTTAAGTACCTTTCGGTTTTTAAGACAAAAAAAATGTTTAGAAAAAAATTGCAAAGTGGCATCTAGTTTTTTTTTTTTCAAATTATTTTTACGCCTGTAGGTATAAATATCTTTTGGATTTTGTATTAATTTTAAGAAGTTTTGACACAGAATGAAAAGTTGAATTCAGTTTTACATAGTCACATGAATTATTATCGACTCAATTATCTTTAATAGTTTTTTTTTTTTTCTTTAGAAATTTCAACCACAAAATGAAAAGTTGCATATAGTTTTAAGCTTCTCGAAGTATTTTGATATAAATCGATTTAAGGATTTTGTGTTATTTTTGTTTCTCTTAACTTTAAGAAATTCCGCAAACAATCTAGAAGTTGCATATAGTAAGTCTTTTTACATATCTATAGACTTGAGTATCTTTTAGAATTAAAATATTAAGAATTTGCGGAAGATTGAAAAGTATCAAATAATTATAAGTATTTAGTCACATCGATTTAAGTTATTTTAAAAGTTCTTCTTCTTTTTGAATCCTTTCGAATAGTTTTCGGATTAGTTTTAAGTAGGATATAATCACCTTTACTTAGTAGTTTAATTATGAGATTTGATTAAGTAACTTCGAAATTCAGTTATAGTTTTAGATTTATGTGTTAAGCTGTTCTTTTAGGTTATTTCAGGTAGATAATAAATATTATTTTCTTGAATTCTTGTAGGACTCACGTGCTGGTGGATACCTCTGTTACCGATGGGGGGAGTAGAACTTTCCTAGTACCTCCAATTCTGGCATTAAATGGAATTACTCGGATTATGGCAGCACGACTGCAATCCCCCGATGTATTGCGGATTCGACCGGATTTATCTCGTAGTTAAAACGTTAGGTTTTTATTTCTAACTGGAAAAGCTGTCACCAATATATCGTGTTAGAGCAACTTTATTTGGCCACAAAGCGGAAATAACTTCTCCAAAAATCGTTACAAGCCGATATCCGATACAAGGAAATAAATGAAGGCGGCCCAGTGCTCCACTGACTGACTGGGACCGCCAAGGATTTGTCGTAGGGGCAGTGAATGTCACCTGAATAAATGAAACGATCGTTTCAGAACCCATTTTTCAATTAACCTTTCTCTTCATCTTCACAAACTCACCCCAAGTCTTTATTCCTATTTCCAGAATATTTAAGGTAAAACTTCTCCTGTCTCGATTCACCAGCCGGTAGGTACAAATGTCCTAAGATGATCTTAAAGGGACCAAAAACAAAATTAACTTTGAATTTAGCGTCACAAAAGTAGCACCTTCAACAAGAAGCTCAAAAAATATGCAAAAACTTTATCTCTTACTTTTTTTTCAATTTTTTTTTTTGTTTTGGTTCGTTTTTTCTTTTTCTGTTTTATTTTCTTTTTTTAAAACTTTCACGGTTTTTTTAAAACTTTATTATTCCGTTTCTTTTCAGCTTTTTGCGAAAATACCGGGTTTCAGACAAGCTTGCCAGAACGTGATGTCTTGTTCAGCGGTCGGAGAATAATTCGTCAATCTTTAAAACGGAATTTTGGACAAACACCGAACACATCACCTTTTTTTCTATTATTTAGGAATTAGGATTCTCCCTCCTATACAATACCGGTACACACATCACCCGATCTATTTCCTCCGTTATGTTATTCTCCTCTTTTTCTTTTTTTTTTTTTTTATGGTTGTTGTTTCAAAAACAAAACGTTTATGTGTTGGTGGGATTATTCCCCTACCAATTTTATGACGTTTCGGAAACCACTCCTTTCGGAAACTTTCGTTTCTAATAATTCGGTATGGCCATGTTGAATCTATTGCCTACCAGAGAGCGTAGACATAATTTGAGACCGGGCTTTCACTATGTTCGATTAGTCAATTCGATTGAAATTTTTCGATATATTATCAAATCACGTCCCAACTGATTCAATCCCCCAACAGGTAATGACGAACCTGGCATACAATAAAAACCAATAACGCCCAAGATATTAATAGGTGTGTTCCGTTTACAACCCTTGCAAAGCAAAAGAAATACTCATCCCATTCCCTCAAGAATGCTATACTCGGTATATCCGCTGTCGCCCCTCTTTCAAAATATTTTAATCAGTTGTAGGCCGTTTAAGCCTAAAACAACCCGAGCTCGCACAACCAGAGAAGATTTGAGATCTTGAGTCTTTTGAAATAAGGTGTAACTCAAAAAGACACCACGAAGTGCAAGTAAAACACAAATTTAAAATTCACCAAATTGGGTTTGACGTCCCCGAATAAAACTATCTTGAGACGTTGTTCTGCCGTCATGCCCTTTTTTTTTTTTTTTTTACTTTTATTATTATTTTTTTCTTCCACTAATAGATCAGGACGATCCATTTTTATTTAAAATCGAACGCGACCATACTTTTTTATTTCGACTCGAACGCGCTCATACTTTTTTATTTCGACTCGAACGCGATCATCCATTCCGAAAATCAGAGCAGCTGATTGACGTCGAGGGGAAAACATTAAAATAAAATGGTCGCCAGGTAGCAGTGTAAGGTATGTATTTTTTTGTTTTGTTTTTAACTTGTTTTTTTTTTTTTTAACTCAGTTTTTTATTTCTGAAAAATAATCATTTTTATCTTCTTAATCCCTTTAAGCAATAGATCTATGAGAGAATGCCCAATCGATGTAAACATCGACCGTCAAGAATCTGTTTCCAGAATCTGACCCATCCATGTCTGAACACCTGTAACATCGTCCAGCAAGGTGACATGCGTTTCAAAATCTGGGGCTATAATGAGTAAGTCATCCAAATACACGAACACGCGATCCCTGAGTCGTGCAGGAATCACCTTGTCCATTAAACGACATAACCTTTGGGCTGCATTACACAACCCGAAAGGCATGACCGTAAACTGGTATATAGTAGGTGTCTGGTAAACGACTAAGAAACCCGTCGATATGAGGTAGTGGGTTGGCATCCTTTTTGCTTAACGCGTTGACCTTACGCGAATCCAGACAAAAACGGTATTTCACGGTACCGTCTTCGGCTGGTTTCTTTATAAGGACAACAGGCGAGCACCAAGGGCTCTCACTTTCCTCAATAACGCCGAGCTGCAACATCCTATCTAATTCTTTAAATAAAAGAGCTTGTACCGCTGGAGAAACAGGGTAGTGACGCTGCTTAACAGGAATCACGTCTCCGGTATCTATTACGTGTTCCATTAGCGTCGTCTTACCGAGACCGTGGCGATCAAAATCTAAAAATTTCCCCTTGACCGCCTCTAACTTCAACTGTTGATCAGGCGACAGCTGGTGTGCGTTCATTACCTCTCCGGTTTCCTCCGGAATAGAAACGGAACTTATGACGTTAGGAGCTATCTGAAAAGACCTCCAAAAATCAACCCCTAGGTATAACTCTTGGTCTAAATTGGGCACTAGGTAAAATGTAACAATATGCGTTTGATTTTTATATTCTACTTGTGCTTGGGTTTTCCCAATAATCGCCTGATTTTTCCCATCGGCTGTTTTGACATATGCTTTGTAAGGTAACACTGGTAATTTCATCGATTCTATAACAGACATACAATTTTTTCCTAAAATACTAATACTGGCCCCACTATCCAGCAATCCAAAAAACTCTTTTCCTGCTATTGATATTTTGGCAAACGGTCTGGGGTCAGTGTTCGTATCTATAACCGTAGCCAGAATATTCTTCTTTGCTTCTTTCCTCTTCTGAAAACGTTCTCGTGCTTTTAATATTCTTTTAGTAGCAATATTGCCCTGGTTATTGAAAATTCTATTTCTCGCTAAGTTATATTCCCTAACTCTAACGTGAAATGGTTTTATTTCTGTTAATTTTTTATCATTTTTCTTATTATCTCCTATATCTCTTTTTAATATCTTTATTTCATTTTTTTCTGCTTCTCCTCTTACTTCTTCGATAGGTTTTCTTGGGCGGTCTGAGTCGAACGCGGCTCGCCCAAAGACGTCGCGTTCCTCAGATGGTTTTCCGGGTTGCAGACACGGCATTTTGGAGTTATTACGCCTTCCTGTCCGCACCTGTAGCAAAATACACTTCTGACCGGTGACGGGCAATCCGTGAAAGAATGTCCCGATTTTCTGCAATTCCAGCAAGTCAGATTCTTCGAATCCCCGTATTCTCGTGGATTTCTAGGGCGTACTCCTAAATACTGGAAAGCAGCTAGGTTTTCATCCTGAAACTATTGAGACGAATCTTCTGTGAACTCGATTTCATTTGCTCGATACCGAGCAGGAGGCCTTTGCGGTTTCGGTCCGTCTCTTTCACGTCCTGAGAAAGCGCGTTCCGCGTCTTTGCAGGCAATCCTCAATTGGTCTAGGGAATAAACCGCTTGAGGGTATACCAGCCACTTTATCCGCTCGTTCAGATTCTCCTTCAGCACGCGCACAAGCTCCCCTTCAGGAATCTGCATCCTGAGTTGAGACTTCATTTTGTTGACGCTCGCAAAGTAATCCTCACTAGACTCCCAGATTCCTTGCTGACGATCCATTATATCTCTCATAATATCTAAATCGGACTTCGAATTCCGAAACTGGCGCATTAATGCATCCCGAAGCAAGGGCCAATCAGGACTATAATGCGACCGCTGGAACTGCCAGTACCAATCGTTGGCCGTACCCGAGAGCAGGAGATGAAAATCGCGCAAAATCTCAACCCAGGAGCAATTATACTGGTACTGCAACATTTCCACTCTAAAGATAAAATCTTCCACGGTAAGAGTTTCTGGTTTCCCATCAAATTTTAAGCCCCATTTATCTATCTTTATTCTATTTCCCATGTAACTCGGATATGGGGATTGTCGATTCCATCTATCTGGCTGGTTCGATGCCTGGTAAGGATAATTTGGATAAAAAGGCGGTCGGGAATAGGGTTACCAGCTCTAAAATCAGCAAAGCCTGACAGTAAAGTAAGAAAAGCCTGATTTTACAGAAAAAAGCCTGACAAATAAAAAAATATTTTTTTTCTTTTTGAAACTTCATTTTTATAAAAATAAAAATTATAAAAAATATTCATAGATAACCTTTGATTTGGATGCACGAAAACGACAAGACGATAAATAGATTGCAACTGCAATCTGCAACAGACACAAAAAACAAGAACACACAAAAATACGTCATAAAATGGAAGTGTCATATCTTGCACAATAGGGTGATTCAAAATAACACCTTTCTCTAAAACCAACCGGGACCGGGCAAAATTATGAAGCTTAGATTGAAAACAAAACATTAAGACCACAAAATTCAAAATCGAACAGCATTTATCGGTCGCTACCAGCGCTTTTTCAATAATTTAGCTTGAAATAGGAATTTTTCTCAAATGTTAAAAGCTGCATAACTTTTCGAGTTTTGGTGCTAAAAGCATGAAATTTTCAGCGATTTCATAATTTCGCCCGGTCCCGATTGAATTTCGGAGAAAGGTCTTTTTTGAATCACCCTATGGCACAACTCTTTGTCTCTTTCTAAAAATTGACAACTAAATGAAAAAAATGAATGTGTTGAGTGTTTACTGCGATTTGAAAGCATTCAGTAAACGTTTTTCTTCTAACGATTATATTTTGTGCGATAATTATAAAAAAGCCTGACAAATGACGAAACTTGGCCAACGCCTGATTGGACATTAAAAGCCTGACGCGTCAGGCGAAATCCTGACGGATGGTAAGCCTAGTCGGGAACCTCCGTTAGGTCGTTCAAACTCCCTATCAGCCCGCCGGTTGGGATAGCCCTCATCACCAATAACCGGAGCCTTCATTCTCGCGTATTCGTTTTGCTGTTCATGACCCCTAGTAGCTGCCTGCGCGTGATGTACCGGCCGTAATCCATTCTGGCCAGTTGTTCGTTTTGGAGATCGCTCCTCCAACGGTGGTTCTGTTCGAACCGTCCGGTTGATACCGCCCAAAAATTCTAGAAAATTCTTCCTTACCTCTATTTTTAGAGATTCCGAAATTTCTTCCTTTAAAGAATTCGTATAAGAATCGTAAGCTTGTACGACGGCCAGATTGATAACCGTCTTCAGTTCAGCTGAGATATTACTTTCTTCAGGTGTAGGCTCTTCTCTATTGTTGATGTCGTTATTTGGTTTAAGTAACTCTTGCCTCTGAGTAGCGATTTCAGTTGGCAAACCTTCCATAACCCTAGTCGGCCTTGACCTCAAGTCTATTTCGAATGCCCTTAGAGGAGGATTCGGTTGGGAGGCTTTAGGAATCGCCCCAGTTCCGCTCATCACTCTTTCTTTATTCAGTTGAGTTCTCCAAACTCCGACATTTTCAGTTGTTATCCTATTTTGGTCTCCTTCTTGGTTTATCCCCATTAAAGTTTCCCAATTATAATGGTTTGATCGAGGATTGACTGTTCGCTCTTCCGCAATATGAAATTCCTTGTCCCTTACCTCACCTTGAAAACTTCTCGTCCTCTGTATCGGGTTCTGATCCCTGTCTCTTGGTATGAAATCTTGGCCCCTAATACTCACTCGAGCACCTAGGGACTCGCCCCAGTCAATTGGGTTGGGATTAGTAACTTTTTCTATCCCCTGTATCCACTCATTCCAATTATTTTGACTATTCACTATAGGATTGGCCCTAGCCATTGTTGCTTCTGGGTCTCTAGACTCTTCACCTAATGATGAACCTAAACCTGTCAAACTACTGAAGGATGGCGCTACCAGCGATTCGGCACTGACCGATTTACCCGTTGGCTTAGATGGAGCTGGTGGAGAAGGATTGTGTGGGTGGGTTAGAGGTTCTTGTGGAAGTACTGGGTTGGCATTTTTATTAATCGGCGTATGTTTAACCGGAGCCATTTTTGCAATTTTTAATTGTGTTTTCGCAAATAACCGAGTGATTACTCGATTTCTAGTAACTGAATGTTTTGTACTAACGCTTTTCTGTTTTTCCTTAGATTTCATTCCTCGTACCAGTCGATGGAGGACCGCACTGTGCTATCACCTAATGAGTGACTTTTCGAAGAAAATTAATCGAGGAATTATTTACTTAAAAATTGTACTAATTCCTTATTATTAAATTTTGTAAATATTTAACGCTATGTATATATTTTTTTTTCTCTAGTATCAGCAAAAACTTTGCCTTTCACTTGTTTAGATTTGAAATGTATACCTTATTTGAAACCTCTGTGCTAAATAAATTGAAAATCTTTTAACTACTAATACCTATGAAATAATCTAAAACCGTATCTAATAAATATATTGAGCTAATAGCAAGGAAATACTGTAAAACGAACTTACTGACCGACAAAATCTTTCGCGAAATTCTTATAAATCGTTTAAATTTTATTTTGCAACCTTAATATTTTTGTTGCTCAAATAAACCTCTCTAAGTTCGCTGTACTATCCCATTTGTTTAAGCTACTTACTCTAAAACTAAAAAAAAATTTTCTTGTGATCTAAAACTATAGTAACTACCAACTAAAACAAAAAGAATAACCAGAAGTGAACTGAAAGAAAATCTTTTGTACGAATTCAAATTCACGGGCACTTATATTTCGATAATTTAACCAAAACTTAAATATATATTTGCAATCTAAGTATGTAGATCTAAAATTTTTACTCTAATACCACACAAAATGCAAAGAGAAAAAAATTTTAAATTATCAATCTTTCAAACCTACTGTCTAATTGAAATTTAAGCAAAACGAATCTTATAAGAAAGAAGATTCTCAAAATTGATATATACCTTTTTTTTCTGTCTTTTTTTTTTTTTTAATTTATTTGGTGTATATGATTATTTGCTTGAGAAAATTGTTATATAATATTATTTACTAGCTTCTGAATTTTAATAAACGTATTCTTTTGGTGTTTTGTTTTCTTTTTTTTTTTTGTGTGATTTATCATAATTTGCGGGGGTGTAGGAGATGGCTACCTTTGGAGGTCTTGTTTTGACGATGACTATGAAGATGATTCTGAAGGTGGCTTCTGTTTGTATATTGCGTGTGTTTTCATTAATTGATAAGTGGTTGGTAAGCAAAAACATTTTATTAGACGACATATATACATTACTAATTATCAATTGATGCCGCTTCCGGGGATAAAATTCCTCGTCGCAATTGGTCGACATTCTAAAGAGTGATTCTGGCCAAGACGTACGATTTACCTCATCGCCGAAAGCAACACCACTTGATAAGGATGACTTTTTAAAAACAGTCTCAGTACACACTTGATGCTGCCGCTGGAGCCCCGATGATACGTCGCTATTGATCAAACATTCTTACGAGCAAATTTGGTCAAGACATACGAATCATCGTACTCCCCCAACAGCACCGCCTGAGTACCACGACCCTACCTCCGCCGTCAGATCCGAAATTCCTACCGCGATTCAATAGTACGTTACGACCTTCTATTTGAAGACTTGTAACAACTTCGGATTCCAATGATGAGGCAGGTAAACGACATTTACATGCTATTCATCTCCCGGTGCCATATCTTCCAACTCCACGTCGCGAGTGTTGGGAATTCTAATAGCAATCCCGTACACGACTTACGTTTCGTTAGACGACGGCAGCGGGACAAACATGACTGATAGGGTAAGGGTAAATTACAAAAAACTGGGACTAAACGTTGGGCGCCATTTGTTGCTGGCTCTTATTGGATAGTGGTGAGAATACGGGCGTAGGATTTTGGTAGGATGGAAGGGATTGGATGGATTAGTTATAGGAAACCGTTCAAGTCTAGGGAATAAAGTTCAGCATGATAAGGGGCATGTGAAACGGAAACGGGATGTAGGATTTAGGGAGATAGGAATGGCGTATCGGAAAAAATAAATAGGCGGAAACGATGGAACGGCGCGCGTATGAGAACCGGATGTTTATGAAACGTAAAGTAAGTATTGGGAAAGGATGGATAGAACTGGGGATAGTTAAAGAGAAGATAGGATATGAGAGGAGTTAGAACTCGAACGGGGGAAAGGATCGTCTGACTTCAGAACCTGGCACGCTCGCGAGGCTCGGCTTTGCTCGTCGGATAAGGGGGGGATCTTGTCCCGAAATCAGATTAGGCCAACAACAAAAAAAATAAATATATATCGTGCCAAAAGATAGGATACATGCAAACATTCGAAGCCACCACCATGATTTATTATACTTTTGCTTACCGTAGCTTTAGTTACACACTCAATGCCGCTGGTGTTTTGCGGTTCAGCTGCCCTCCCTACCAGGAGCCCATCGCGGGAATTTTCGGACTCCCCGAATGTTAAAGCCAGCCGCCACCTTTAGACCATGTTCTGTCTCCGCGGGTCTTTAGCCTGCCTCTTTCCACCCCCTAAAAATCTTTCTTATTGACTCATTGAGCGTCCTTGGTCGCTCAGTAAAACGCAAATGAGTTTGGCGGGTTTACACATTTATTTAATTAGAAACCTTACACTAATACCAATCGATAATCGAAACGGATAATAAAACATGTGAAACAATATTTGACAAGTTTTATAATATTGAACCAAAAGATATAATTTGAGATTAACGTTTAGGAAGAAAAAAAAATTGAAACTAACAAAAAGGATTTCGATATAGCACACTAAACATAATAAAGATAATAACGCTTATTCTAGATAATGTTCTACAGCGACATATTGGGCCCTATCGGGAATCTCCCGGGGAATTTCATTTCCCACGGAAAGTTTCATTCCCAGGAAATATTTCTAGTTATCGTGAACTTCCTTCGGAATAAATTTTTCCCACGGAAAAAACTACCAACTTTGAAAAACAAAACTATTTTCGAAAATCAATTTCGAATTGTGTGCAGTGTTATCAATTGATCTTAATTCCACCTATTATCGATTTGTGTTGTTTTTTTATTCATTGCGGAACATTTTAAATGCGTTTTTTTATTCCATGAGAAGAAAGGAATATTGGGTGCGTTCATTTCAACCAAATTGTATAAAATCCCATAAAATTGTCCTCTTCGACGGACAAATCTCTCTCGTGCACAAAAAAAAAACAAAATAATTGTATTTTTTCATGTTACCAACAAGATATTTTGGTTTGAACGAGGATTAAATTTCGCCATCCTCAATATTTTATTTTATTTGAAAATCCCAAGAAGAACGAAATCCCTTCATATGAAAACATTGTTTTGACAGTAACATTTCTTGTTGTTTGGATTAAATTTTGTTTTGGTTGGATCGAATTTTAAATATTTTACAATTTTAAGTTTTAAATGCATAGGATAGCATATAGGATTGGTATTACTTGGCGGTATGAATAAAAAAATTATTTGCTGTGCCTAAAATCGTCAGGCTGCCAATGCCAAATCTTCTTTTTCTTTGTAGGTGGTAAATCCAGTCGCTATGTCTGTATTATTTTCCATAATACTGACCAGCAGTTCTATTTGGTTTTGTTTTGTTGAGTTCGTCCTATGATAAAATTAAAAAATTGTTTTTGTTTATCAAAAAAGTTTCAATTTAACTTACATTGCTCCGTCTCGCCTTAATTTCTCCACTAAAATAAATGCGGAAAAATTCCAGAGAAATCACAACAAATTTCCCATGGAAATATTGTTCACGATAGCAATAAATTCCGAGGGGAATTTCGAACTCCATTCACGATACGAATTTTTCGAACGTGGGAAATATTTCCAGGGAAATCTCGTTCGCGATAGGGCCCATTGAAATGAGCAAATTGATAACTAACTTAAAACTAAATCTTAAATATTGGGTTATTGTATTCTATTCCTTTTTTTTTTTTATTTTTTTTTTATTTTAAATGATTTATTAATGTTATTTCCCCCTTTTTTTTTGTTTTCGGTTTTTTATTTATTTTTTTTTTGTTTTTTTTCAAGGTTAAGGCTAAATACCTTACCCTTTTTTTTTTTTTTTGTTTGTTTACTAAAACTGGTTACAAGTAAGAGAATTAAATAAAATTTACTAAAATTGGTTACAAATAAAAAAATTTAAAGAAAAAAAAATTTACTAAATTTGATTACAAATAAATGATTTGAAGAAAATTAACTAACAGCCCTATTCTGGCAAACCTCAGTGATACCTCACAAGTCACAACAACCTCACAAGGTAAGGTGAACTCGATTTTGTGAGGTTTTCGTATTCTGGCAGCACCCTCACAACTGTGAGCCTCACAAAAACTATCGAAATTGTGATCTTCTTCAGAACAGGTCACAACTCACAAATTTGATATTTGAAATAAAATTTTAAGACACTTGTCTGAAAAAACATTTTGTAACCAAATGAATAGGTTAACTGGTGAAAAAAATGTATCCTCTGTCGTGAATCGAACAAAATTTATTTCTCCATAAAAGAAAATTATTGTTAACAAAACAATTCTCGTCGAGTACGATCGACATAGAACAGCAAGTGGTGTACATATATGATATATACATATGTATGTATGTGACATCACAATCATCTTCGTTGTCGATGAGTTCAGTGGGTGCGTTCAACAAAAATTCAGACCTTAGCAATCACAATAAAATATTCACCTTGCTGTGGTAAGTTTTTTTGTGAGGTTTCTTGTGAGGGTTATCGCAGAATACGGAAAATGTTATCGAATCACAACAACCTCTCAAGGAATCAACCTCACAAGGGCTTGTGACTTGTGAGACCTCACAACGCCAGAATAGCCCTGTAAAATTGAAGAAACGCTTGGCAAGATGGCTTCAGCCCCTACCCCGCCTTCTCCAGGCGGCCGTTTAGATTGGGTCTCTATCTTTTTCTTATTTGACCTCTTTTTCTTTCTTTTTGCTTCGGTGTCGTTTTCGGTGACCCTACCTAGTTAGAGCTCTGATTAGGTTTGCCTACCAAAATTTAACAATAAGTTTTTCGTGACCGACAGCCAATCGGAAGGAAGCATGGTTAGGTTGGATGCAGCGTTCTTCTCTCCTTCACAATCCAAATACCAATTTAAAATTGTGATATATCGAAATTTTTGTTATTAATTCAATAGGGTTACCTAATCTACTATTTTATATTATACCCTATCCCGCCAAAAAAAATATTTTCTTAAAACTACAAAGTTTATTTCCTTTTTCCTCTTTTTTTTTTTGATGAACAAAAGATCCACCGTAGGGGGATACGAGCTGTCCCCTGCAACGGGTCTGATTTAAGATGGCGAAACGGGATATGAAATCTGGCGGTTTTCTTTTGTTTTCTCAATTTCGACTTAAATAAGTGCAAAAAGATTTAAAAAAAATTCTCGGCGGCCACGACGTTATTTTTTTTGCCTAGCCGGTGACCGCCAAATTTTCGTCTTCACCGATGACCTACATTTAAAAAGTTACATTCTTTGTTCTTCATAATTTTACTTTTTTCACTTACCCTCGCCTAAAATATGGGGGTTTTTCTTTTACTCCCACCAATTTCACAACAGATTCTTTAAATTCTACTAAAATTTTCACATATTAATACTTAAAATATTTCCTTAAAATTTAAAACTTCTCACCTATTTCCTCTTATTTTTCTTATTTGCTTATTTCGTGTCGCTTTAACTTTTCCTTTGTTCGGGTAGACACGTAGGTATTTGCGCTTGCCAACCTTCGTAAGGTTATATATATATAAATCTTCTATCGATATGTATATTTCGCCTACGCTAATATGTTTCAGCAAACATTTCACTGTTCATATTATAACTTTAACAATTTTAACCTATTATCTTTAACTAGCTACAACATCACTCACCCTTGGTATTTATTTTCCTTTCCTTTCCTCTTTCTTTATTTTTTTGTTTTAACTTCGCCTTAAAGCACACACAAAATTTACTTTTGAATTTTTAAACGGCCGCTAATGGCGGTTAAACTGACGGAATTACTCTTTTTCCTTTTACTTTTTTTTTTTTATTCGAACTTTTTGTGTCCGCACTGCCAATAAATTGGGCTTTTTGACCGACTATTGCGACTCTTCACTACCTTGGGTTTGAGCTTAATGACAGGCAGTTATCGATCGGCACCTAAGATTTCCTTCTATTTTTTTCTTCCCACACCCACACTTCCATCTATCCACCGGTCGTCAACCGTTCCGATCTTCGAGAGCCGTAATATCACAACAACTATTCGCCAACTACCTACTCTCTTATAATTTGTTTCCACACTCCCCTCCGACATCAATCCATACAGTTTGGCCGTAATTTCCCTGAATCTCCTATCATATGAAATAACATCGTCGATCTGAAACTACCTCTTAGGTTCCACTTTTATCTAAAAGGTGTGGAACAGAATAGGATCCACTTTGTCGAACGTGTCTATAAATCTTATTCACAGCGTATTCTCCTATTTCTTTTCAACAAAGTCTCTGAGATCAAATATGTTTTTCGCACTCTCACGCATTGCACCCGTCCCTTATCGCGATGACACAACCAACCACTATTTTCACTACTATCCCCTCTACCAACTACATACCTAACTTACTCCAACCATTGTACATCATTTCATTCATAATAATACCTATGGCATATGGAACATGGACGGCGAGGGCATTTCACTTCAGTAAAAAAAATTCTTATTTCCATAACTTAAAGGTGATTTTATTATTGTTTTCTTTTATTTTAATGATTATTTACAGGTTTTATATAATAGTTGCGTTAGTTCTTTGCTTTTTGTGAAGTTTTAATTGAATTTCTGATTCGTTTCCCAGGTGGCATCAGGCAAGGTGAATTTCTACAGTGGTGGTTTCGTAAGCCAGAAAAATAAATTATTTTCTTAAATTTTTCGATTTCATTCTTTCTCGTTTTAGGTGATCGCAATAGTGTTTTGAGATTTTAAATCGTTAAAATAAAAAAAAGCGTAGTAAATTAAATAAACAAGTGAAATAAAAGTAAATAGAGTGAATATATGCTATTCTTCATTGAAATAAAAATATAAAACTACATGTAAAAACATCTATAATAATCATTGCAACTTTTGTTCATTTCACAGGTAAGCTGTGTCTCTTATTTCACATAAAGTAAGCAAAATTACTCTGCACTACGGGCGCTCAATGTATTTGAGCGCCTTGGCATCACCAACAAAAGCAATTTTGACAGATAGGCACCTGACATACCACGTTTCAAAGTATATTTGCATTTTCAACAAATTAGGCTTTTTTATAGAAAAATGCTATGAAACATCAATTTTAAAGTATTCTAAGGTATTTACATAAAAAACACAACTTCACATTAATTTATGTGGAATTTGAGACACAATCAGCAAGTGAAATGGAAAGATTTTTAACTCTATATTATAGGTGTTTTTACACAATTTAACACAATTTTATTATAAAGTAATGAAAATTTTCACTATTCTCACTTTTATTTCATTTTTTTATTTAGTTTAATTATCTTTTTTCACTTTTTTAACGATTGAAAATCTCGAAACACTTTCGGCAAAATGACAGATAGGCACTTTTTTGTTTTTTTTTTTTTTTTTTAATTTGGTGCTTCATTCACATACACTGTATGATGCTGATTACATGAAGTCTTTTTTCGGTTGTTTCGTCTTTCGTCTTTTTGACAGCTTGGGTGAGGGGTGTAGAAATGTAGGGGGAATGAAGTAACGAAAGCAGGAATGAAAATTTGAAGATTTTTTCTGGTTGAACATTGACGTTTGTGGTTGTTCCTTCTACAAAAAAAAACATAATTCTCTTTTATATTAAATGTGTGAAATTATATTTTTTTCGATTGACAAATAACTGGATGGATTCAAATTAAATTTGACAAAGAAATCGATTATTTCATGGAAGAGGAATGTAAATATAATAAAAATGAAGTGATTTTGCCTTCCGGTCCATTGATTTCTACGTCTGTGCCTACGTTCTGTACTCCCGCATCGATAAAATTTGTCGAGAAACCTTAAAAAATGGAACAAAACTCATATAATTTGTTTTAATTTCAATCGTCTCTAGATTTATGCGAGCTAAAGATTGAAGGCACAGATCCAAAGATACTGAATTATAAAGATTGGAATCCTCGGCTGTCATTCTGGTTTGCCTACAAGCTAAACAAAATGGCGGACAGTGGTGAATTCATATTTTTGCACTAGTGTTCCATGCATTGACCTATTATATATGGACTGCTAGTCAAGCGTCATTTCCATACAAATGCCGAAATAAAAATGGTTCAACCTCTCCTTAGTGTCATGAGCACTAACATAGCAGACGCGGCAAAGAGAAGTAACTATTTTCAGTGCCATCTGTTGCCACTTTGTCTGGGCAAGCTTTTTTTGCCATAGAAACTACGGACATCTGTTGTTATTTCTTATAAAAACTGAGCCATCTTTTTTCACTAAAATGTACATTTTGATGTTTGTCATTTGTGTGCTATTTTTTTCAGTGTCTATTTGGTCGTGTAGTAATTATTTTTTTAAATTAAATATTTTTTTTTCTTATCGATTAAAACAATTTCCTTGAGGTGAGGTTTTCTGAAAATCATGATTGACTTCTCAACCACCAGCCAGATAAAGCACAGCAGAGAAACCTTCGACGGACTGAAGGAAATGCATGCTCGCTACCGGGATCAGGTACTAGAACTGGAGGATACTATCGATGGAATGAAACGAAAACTAGATTCCCTCTGGGACAGATTAGATACAAGCCAAGCGACAAGAAACAAGTTCAGTCGTTACAAAGAATATTCCCAATTGCCTGTCGATATTCTTCACAAAGGAGGCAAAGAAAGAATCCCCAAACGCCAATAGCCAGTCGATCTATGTCGATAAGAAACTGCCAGATGTCTGCGTCGTCCATCAAGAGAACGTATGTACGTAAGGTTGTTAGTCGTTAAGAAATTTAATTTAATTTTAAATCCCATTTTATTCACTCGATTCATCCAGAAGATAAATCATTGTTCAGACCAAAGGCCATCCTAATAACTTAAATGCGGTCTGTGCCGCTTTATGTGAGTAAAAGATTTATTTTATACAATACATATATGTATATAAAACTAAAAACGGCCCAAAAATAAATTTTAAATAACTGTTGATAGCAAAAATTCCTATATATTTTCAGCTGAGGAAAACAGAGACATTCAAATATCTGAAAGATGAAAAAAGAATTAATTAAGAAGAATTAATTTAAATCAACTCGATAGAAGCTTAGATTCAAAATATTTTATTGAAGATTATGTACAAGTAATTTGTCTTCACTAGGTATAATAAAAAAAATTAATTTTGATTTTATAGAAATTTGGAGAAAAAGTTCCCTTGAAACTGGAAAAATAGAAAAAAGAGAGAAAAGTACATATTGCAGTTATGAACAAAGTTGTAACACTCGTCAATGACAAAGTTTCACCTGATGACCTGGTTTAAACGAAATCTTTGATAACGTCTCAAAACTTACAAAATCTCTTTGGGATGAAAGTCCATTGGTGCGCTTTTGAGATAGAATCGTTTGAAGTAATGAGAAGCTGTTAAAACAAAACAATGCACTTTGGTGGGTGAAATCGTCGACAGAAGTCTTTCAAATGTAATTCATATTGCTTGAGCAAAAGTCGCTCCTCAGCTGGTGACATAAAGTAGATTTCTTGTTGTTCTTCCTGCATAATTAATTAATTTGTTGTTAAGCACATTTTTTTCTATTCTAAGGGATTTTGAAGAACACTGATCCGTGAGTTTTGATGAACCTTAAATTTTGGTATGTTCGCCGAATATCTTGACCACAATTATTTGTGAAAAAGAAAAAACGATTGAAGTTAAACTGCCGCAACGAAATTTCTAACCACCGATTTGATCGGCACACAGCTTTTTTTCCGCTGGCTCCTCCAAGCAGGGTGTCGTTCAGAAAAATATACTGCTCCTCGGTTTGAACGAGAAAATTTTGCTACACCGGGAATACGTTGACGACTCCCTTCAGCTGGATTTGCTTTAGCATGGCATCTAAAAGGATGTATGTTCCAATGAGCTATTTTCTATTATTTTTGTTGTTGCAGGCAAAGCTCTCACTTTCCACCTCATCAACGCTTCCACCATGTTTGCCTTCTGGAACGGTCGATGCCTCAGCCGAACTGTTTCTATCTGATTTCAACTGTGATTTACCGTAAAATAAACCAAAACTTATTAACTTTGATTATTTTTTAAGTAATTAACAAACCATCTGGAATTTTTTCTTGAAACATAAGAACAAGCTCCTTCATTGTCCAAAGAAACCCCAGAACTCTCATTTTTGCCTCGGAGTACACAAGATGACCTCTATTATCACATGGCATCCACTTTCTGTTTTTAAAAAGCAGCACTTGATAAGCATCTCTCTGAAAAATTTCTTTCGCCACCAAAACCTTCTTGACAAAAAAAAACAAAACACAAATAAAAAAAAAAACAGCACAAAACTGAAGTGTCAAAATGTTTCACCGTGTTTTCCGCTTGTCCTATGTTAGCGCTAGCGGCGTTTAGTTATAGGTGGAACCATCGTGAAGTTGGCTCCTGGCAGTCCATATATAGTAAGTCAATGGTTCCATGTTTTAACGCACACTAGTGCAAAAATATGAATTCACTGCTGCATAAATTGTTGTTGCAATTCACATCTATTCATCGACACGAGATGAAATTACAAAAACAACAATGTAAACAAATGGGTTTTGGGGGATGGAACGTACGAAAGATTCCAATGTTTATAATTCAGTAACTTTGCACAGATCATTTGAATGGAAGCTCTTAGAGGAGAAAATCGATTTTTTTTTAAGTTATAAGAACATTTACTTTTTTTTATTTTTTCCAAAATGTTTGATTGAAATATAACAGTTTTTTGCCTAAAAATTCACATAACAGAAATAGGGTTTTAATGTTCTTATTTTTGGGTTATGGTCGTATATTTCGTTAATGGCTGGACTAAATTTGTCACAGTTTCCAATCTGTGCCTACGTTCTTAAACTCTCGGATCGCCAAAATTAGTCTAAGGGCCAGTTGTACAATAGTGGTTCAGCCTCGGTTCAAGATTTTAATTCACCGATTTCGGCGGATTAACTAAGGTTCAACGCTGGTTCAAGTATGTAATTGGTTATTATCACGCACTTGAACATTAAACCACTGTTGAAACTCAATTAATCCGCCGGAATCGGTGGATAAAAATTGCTGAACCACGGTTTAAATATTTGTACAACTGGCCCTAAATATGGTAAAAAATTAAACAAATAGGATTAGTTTTGTTCCATTTTTCAGCGTTTATCGACCAATTTTATCGATGCGAGAGTTACAGAACATAGGCACTGATTTAGTCTTAGTGCCAGTTTGTTCCCAGCTAATCATCTTTGGTCAAGGATTATTGCAATGGGTAAAGGCTTAACTACATAAGCCAAAAAGTACTGAAGTACAAAAGTAAAAATATTTTTTTTACCGCTAGCGCCGTTGTTTTGTGAAAAAGAATACACAAATTTGTTTTTAAACCTAAATTTAAGCTTTCTGCATCATTTTTATAAGTTTTCTAGTCAGAAAAACTATCACAAAATCAATTTAAAAATTTTCACTTTTGCACTTTTTCACTTTTTTGGCTTATGTAGTTGAGGCTTAAATCTTCAAATCTCGAATCTATTAATTTGAAATGTAAATCATCGAATTTGATAATCAGCCGATTCAAGCAGAACCTTTATTACAGATTTAATCCACTCTGAACAAACGGCCTTAAGTCAAAACACATTTTGATGTGAATTCAACGTATTTGACTATCAAAATTAAAAAGAAAGAAGAAAACATCGAGTTTTCAGGTTCGATAAATTTTGTCATCGATTTTTCACGGAATATTTTAACTGCTCATCTCTAAAAAGAAAGCATTTTGCGAAGAACTTACAAACTTTTAGGCCGGTATTCACCGAGCACTCATAACTTATGAGCCTCATAAACCTATTCACCAAGCAATAATAAGTGGATATTTATGAGCGCTCATAAAAGTTATGAGTGGTCCCGACCACTCATAACTTATGAGCGCTCTCATCGAAAAATATTCCGACATTTTCGATACTACTTCCACAACCACAACCACCACCCCCACCCCCACAAACACAAACATCTCCATCGCTACCACTCCATCTACCTAAAAAAGTTTGATTTTAAAGTTTGGGAGTGGCTTTTCGAAATTCGAAACATATTTATGAGTGGTTGGTGAATACCACAAAGTTATGAGCCTCATAAACTTATGAGGCTCATATGAGCGCTCCGTGAATACAGGCCTTAATTTCGTGTTGTAAAACAGTTTACTTACTTAAAAAGGCTACAAATATGAACAAAAAGTGATTAAAAAACATTTTTATTTAAAACCACTGTTTATTTTCCAATAAATCTACCGCAAAATTTTTGTTTCTCAAAATAACGAAAGAGTCTTCACGAATGAAAAAAAGAACCATGCACGACGATACGTGCCTTTCAAAAAGACGAAAGACGAAACGAACGAAAAAAAGACCCGTGTAATTAGCGTCTATATGTGATATATTCGTCACTAGGCGTGTTTTTTTGCAAGCCCGGGGGGAAAAAAAAGGTTGAAAAAAACGACAGCGGGGATTAGCGACGCCATGACAGTAAAAAACATGGAGTTTTCATACAAACTATCGATAACATGTATGCAATTCATGCCGGTAACACAGTTTTTCGGTGCGCTTAAGTTAAGCCCCGAGAATTCTCCGGGATTAGTTGTTGTTGCATTTAACATGTTAATTGTTTAGCATGCACGTCGTTTTTTTCATCCAATTCCCCCCGGGCTTGCAAAAAAACACAGCTACTATTTCTATCTTGTTCTATGTCCATTTTTCAAAATGTTGGCAAATCGATTTTTAAAATTCAGATCGAAAATTTTTGTTTATATTAGAAAATTTTCGTTTGGAGGTGATTTTTTTCTGAAAGCCTTGACAATTTTGTTTATAAAACAATTTATATATAATGTTTTTATTTTGTCCTAAATTAATTATAAATTTAAATCAATGAAGGAGTCATTTTGGATATTGAACAAAGGTATATGGAATGATGATAAGTTGGTAAAATCGATGGATATTGAAAAAAAAAATTATTATTGAACAAGACAGAAATAAACACAAAAAGAAAGGAAACATGTGTGAACTTAAGCTGATTATTGTTAAATAGAACAAAAAAGTATCATTATTTAAATCATGAATGAAAAAAGCAAAGCACTGTACCTACTTAATTAGTTTTGTTTTTAAATTAGAATATTTTGCAGCATTTTCATTGCTACAGCTTTAGTTTCACTGTATTTTGTTAGGTACATTTTACATAATAAAAATTATAATTAGCTTGAAGCTAGAACATAAAATTTAAATAGTATAGGTACCTAGAAATCTGTCCTTATGTTGCATTTATTATTTTCTTATAATAGCTGCGTTTTATTTTCCCCCAAATCTAATCCAGATCAGTGCCTCCGTTCTGTAATCGCATCGGCAAAAGTATGAGTTTTTTTTTCAAACCAGAATGACAGTGACAACAGTTTCGCCTATATTATTCACTCGATACATCCAGATTGGTACTTAAATCCGGATGTATTTACATTGAATTTGTATGTAATTTTCGGATGTAATTTAGCAATTCTCGAACCCAACATGCCAGTGTGGTTAATTTCATTAATCAGCCTGTAAATTGATTTAGACAGGCGAAAGGTTTGTTGTCGTTCCGAAGTATTCGCGTTGGTTTGGAACCCTAATGTTGAAAACATTTTGTTTGACTTTTCGTATAGGTTGTCAAACATGGTACCTGTTTTTGTTTATTTTTTTTCTTTTGAAATCCTCTTTATGTTGTTTTTTGAAATAGATGCAAATTAAACCTAACCTAAGGGCACTGTTATTAGGTGTATTCTTTTGGGCTTTGCAAAGTTCTTTTTAGTACTTCCCAGTAGATGATGAATGGAACGCTTTAATTATGCCAGAAGAAAAATCTAATGCCGGATTTACACGAATGGCAAAGTTGCCAATATTTCTGCTAAAAAACTGGCAAAATAATGGACGAAATAAAATTATAATGGCATGCGTTTACACGAGTAAAAAAAAGGCTGATTAAATGTTGGCATTATTTTTGCCAGTATTAAATGGCAAGGAAAAAAATAATGTATTTACATGACTGCCATAAACGAGCCATATTTACTAAATTTGTAGAACCTCCTTGTCCGCTTTTTGTGGTCATAAGTTTTTTTTGTTCGGCCTTTAAAGAAAAAGAATGAATTTCAAAAAACTTTAGCTAAGTAATATAAATTGTACATTGAATCGTGATCTTAATGAACCCCAGTGTAGCTTGGTATCATCTACACTGTGGTTCGTTTTTTTAGAGATTTCATCCCAATGAAAACTTTTCAAATCCCTGTTTCTGTAATCGGGTGAACAAAAATTCCACAAGTTTTCCCGAGCCTCGACCATTTCAACAAGCAATTGCTCCTCTTGTGGTACCCACTTCCTCTCGACTTTCCTTTTGTGAGCTGCCTCTTTAATCAAGATCACTTGTTCCATGTCTTTTCAAATTCCTAAATATTAATTTATTAGTATATTTATTGAAAACTTAAATCTGTATTTTCTATTTACTTACAAATTTAGTTTTGTTGAATAAATAATCCCTTGTAACGCCGTCAATATTCAAAGTTCAAAGATGTGACATTTGAAATGGCATTTTGCCAATAAAGAATGAACATGTTCATTCTTTTTCGAATATGGCATAATTTGGAAAATGGCGCCAGCAAAGTGTTTACACAGTGCCATTTTAATGGCAGCATTCAATGCCAAATTTTCTCTGCCAGTTTTTTATGGCAAAAAATATGTCAGTATTTAGAGCGTTTACACGGTGAAAAGAAAAATGGCTTATATTTGGCAGCTATAATGGCATTTTGCCATTCGTGTAAATGAGGCATAACCTCAGTGTAGACGAAAGTTGTTTGTATTTGTATTTGTATTTTATTTTAAATTAGAGAAAACTTCAACAACAATAATTAACTATGTAATTTCTTCTTACTTGCGTGGATTCATTTCGTTACATTATTGACCATATAGTAGAAGTAGTTGACTGGAGTCAGAAGTACTCGGCAGTAGGTGCTGCAGCCCAAAGGAACACGCCTATTGTGTATTCTATTTGCTAAACATTTTTAAAAGAAACCATTTTTAGGTTCAAACATAGGCCTGTGTATTTTTTTGGTTGCATTTATTGATATCAAACATATATAAGTATATTAAAACATACAGCCCTATTCTGGCAAACCTCACTGATACCTCACAAGTCACAACAACCTCACAAGGTAAGGTGAACTCGATTTTGTGAGGTTTTCGTATTCTGGCAGCACCCTCACAACTGTGAGCCTCACAAAAACTATCGAAATTGTGATCTTCTTCAGAGCAGGTCACAACTCACAAATTTGATATTTGAAATAAAATTTTAAGACACTTTTGTTTTTTCTTGTCTGAAAAAACATTTTGCAACCAAATGAATAGGTTAACTGGTGAAAAAAATGTATCCTCTGTCGTGAATCGAACAAAATTTATTTCTCCATAAAAGAAAATTATTGTTAACAAAACAATTCTCGTCGAGTACGATCGACATAGAACAGCAAGTGGTGTACATATATGATATATACATATGTATGTATGTGGCATCACAATCATCTTCGTTTTCGATGAGTTCAGTGGGTGCGTTCAACAAAAATTCAGACCTTAGCAATCACAATAAAAAATTCACCTTGCTGTGGTAAGTTTTTTTGTGAGGTTTCTTGTGAGGGTTTTCGCAGAATACGGAAAATGTTATCGAATCACAACAACCTCACAAGGAATCAACCTCACAAGGGCTTGTGACTTGTGAGACCTCACAACGCCAGAATAGCCCTGATAGTTGGTCTTATTTTATAAAAGTTGTCTAACTTTAGATAACTGTCCAACTTTGAAAAACGTGTTCAAAAACGTTGTTTATTTTTGTCTTATAGCTGCCAAACTTAGACACAAGAGTAGATTGTCTGAACCGTAAATAATGTGATATTTATTCTTTTTTGTTATATACCTAATAAATTTTTGATTTTATTTAAATTTAAGAAAAAAAATTTTAAGCTGTGCTATTTTAAGCTTATAGTCCTATTCTGGCAAACCTCACTGATACCTCACAAGTCACAACAACCTCACAAGGAGAGGTGAACTCGATTTTGTGAGGTTTTCGTATACTGGCATCAGCCTCACATCTGTGAGCCTCATAAGAACTACCGAAATCGTGATCCTCTTCAGAGTAGGTTACAACGAAAACCTCACAAAATCGAGGTCACCTCTCCTTGTGAGGTTGTTGTTACTTGTGAGGTATCAGTGAGGTTTGCCGGAATAGGCCTTGAAAAAAAGTTACTGTTATTTTGACAACATCCCGTCAAATTATAGACAACATACTTACGCCTAATATATAAAAGAAGCTAGTGAAGATTGCCTTAGTCCGCTTTCATACAAGGATACTCAATTTCCAGCAACTTTTAGTTTTATGGAGAGGAGGGCACAATAGTTAATAAGAGGAATGAACGGTCTACGATTGGTGGAAATTTGAAATTAAAAGAAAACGTCAATAAATCTCCAGCAACTTGTTTCCTTGTGTAAATAGGGGACTTAGGGAGACAGAAAACATTCGGAACCGCCTTATCTTCAAAATTATTCTTTCGACCGATATCGCGCTTCAATATGATTACGATTTAAATCATAATGTCGTGTTTCAGTTGCACTTGGATTTCTCGTAGCTGTTAACTTGGCAAATGTTTTAAGCTTGAAAAAAAGAGCTAAGTGAATAAATAAAAACTTTTGGGTAAATATTACAGCTGACAGGTTGTTTCACTTTCTCCATCATTAGCAAGGCCGGAATCGATGTATCATTTTCTTGTATTCGCCCGGCATTAGTAGAAATCTATTATTATAAATCTTTTTTAAATATGTTCTTTTACTAATTTAATATCTTATTTCCGAGAGATCCTAACTGAATAGGAATAGCTATACATAAATCAAGTGCAACAATGGGGACATCGTTTGATAGCCGTGTTTTTTTGCAAGCCCGGGGGGAATTGGATGAAAAAAACGACGTCGGTGCTAAACAATTAACATGTTAAATGCAACAACAACTAATCCCGGAGAATTCTCGGGGTTTAACTTAAGCGCACCGAAAAACTGTGTTACCGGCATGAATTGCATACATGTTATCGATAGTTTGTATGAAAACTCCATGTTTTTTACTGTCATGGCGTCGCTAATCCCCGCTGTCGTTTTTTCAACCAATTCCCCCCGGGCTTGCAAAAAAACACGCCTGATATTGCACAAGATGGTAGTGTTGGTTAAACATCGAAAAATTTTATTATAGATAGTATCGATGTTTTTCGCAAAAACTATCGACACTATCGATAGTTTAGTATTTAATTTTCTTGCTTTTTTTGTTTAATTTTATAAGATATCGTAATACTTTAAATTAATAAATTATTAATAATAAAAGATACGTTAAAAGCCAATATCTAAATATCAACAAGAGTAAAATCGGTTCTTTGATATTCTTTTATATTCTTGTCATAGTTATGACTTATGAGTAAGTTGGTTTTGTTTTTAAAGAAGATATTTTCTGCAAAAAAGTTCATATTTAAAAGAATTTTTTTTTTTCTAGAATTTTATAATACTTTAAATTAATAAATTATTAATAATAAAAAGATACGTTTAAAGCCAATATCTGAATCTCAACAAATTGAAGATTTAAAATTACCCAACTTCATTAGATGATGTTTATAAAAAATATACTAACAGGGCTATTCTGGCGTTGTGAGGGCTCACAACTCACAAGTCACAAGCCTTTGTGAGGTTGATTTCTTGTGAGGTTGTTGTGAGGTTCTCAAAAGGAGATCACAATTTCGATAGTTTTTGTGAGGCTCACAGTTGTGAGGGTACGAAAACCTCACAAAATCGATTTCACCTTTTCTTGTGAGGTTGTTGTGGCTTGTGAGGTATCAGTGAGGTTTGCCAGAATAGGGCTATAAAGATTATTTGGCCCACTTTTTCGAAATTAAGTGGTAAAAAAACTGAAGTCATTTACATGTAACAGGTAATTAATTTACAAGAACACATTTTGATGGCGAACACAAAGTCTTGTTTTATAAAATTATGACCATAATGTTCATAACCTATAAAAAATTATATATAAAATTAGACTTCAAAAATTTTTGATTTTTGTTTAGTAAATAACAAATTATTTAAATTTTTATTTTTAAGTCGATATCTCTTTTTTATCATTAGCCGTGTTTTTTTGCAAGCCCGGGGGGAATTAGATAAAAAAAACGACGTCGGTGCTAAACAATTAACATGTTAAATGCAACAACAACTAATCCCGGAGAATTCTCGGGGTTTAACTTAAGCGCACCGAAAAACTGTGTTACCGGCATGAATTGCATACATGTTATCGATAGTTTGTATGAAAACTCCATGTTTTTTACTGTCATGGCGTCGCTAATCCCCGCTGTCGTTTTTTTCAACCAATTCCCCCCGGGCTTGCAAAAAAACACGCCTATTATCTCACCCGCTTTTTACATTTTTTTCGATAGTATCGATAGTTTTAAACTATCGGCGATAGTATCGATGGTAAAAAACTATCGATACTATCGATAGACTATTTAACCGACACTACAAGATGGAATGAAAGCCTATTTCTCGATATTGGACAAAAACTACAAATAACTGGATATTGAACAAAATAGAATTTGTGTTTTAACATAACCGAATTCATATCATTTTGTTCAATAGCTTACAAACTTTAATTTAAAAAATTTGAATATTGAACAAAATAGCAATGAATGGAGTACATAAGCATATTGAACAAAACATCCAAAATTGTGGATATTAGGGGTATTCCCGATCCGATGCAACTGGTCTTGTATCATTGCAAAAATGCAAAAGTGTAAAATTGCTATACACTAACCCCATTGTAAAAAAAAACTTTGCACTTTTGCAATGATGCAAGACCAGTTTGCATCGGATCGGGAATACCCCTAATGTATTTTTTAAAATAATATACTAAAAATTGTTCAATATGATACAAGAAGAATGAATAGTAGTTTATTGAACAAGCATGACACTTAAAATTGTTAGAAAAGTGGCTTATTGAACAAAACAGTTCTCCATAACTTGAAAACTAATAGAGATAGAACGAAATGGTTTGCGCCAATCGAAAGAGCGTCTCCAAATTATAAAGACTGCATATCTAACTCAATTTCGTAAAAAATGAACAAGATAGAAATCAGGTGACTTCTCTTCCTTCTTCTCTTCGAGTTCAGAGCTGCCAAAATTTAAATCAGCTCTTGGAATTCAAGCAAAAACAAGTGTTGTAATAAATTTTAGATATTTTGTTGATAATTTCTGATATTTATTTGTTTTCACGTAATTATTGACGAAATTCCAAAATATACAACAGTCTATGAAACAGTAAAATGAACGAAAATATCAGATGGTGAAATTACTAGCACTGAAGCGTTTGATGTAAAATAGGCGTTTTTTTTTTAGATCAGAATAGAGTTCTGGACAGAGTCCGAGCATATCGAGCATGCTCTGAACATCCTCTGAACAAAGCGTGTTCTGAGCGCTCTGAACTATTTTTGAAACACACCTGAACACTTAGGGCCAGTTGTACAAATATTTAAACCGTGGTTCAGCAATTTTTATCCATCGATTCCGGCGGATTAATTGAGTTTCAACAGTGGTTTACTGTTAAAGTGTGTGATAATAACCAATTACATACTTGAACCAGCGTTGAACCTTAGTTAATCCACCGAAATCGGCGAATTAAAATCTTGAACCGAGGCTGAACCACTATTGTACAACTGGCCCTTAGCTTTTTTTTCAATTTCACCTGTCAAATGCTTGTGTTCAGCATTCAACTCGGTCTGCTCAGTTATTATTTATTCTGAGCTCATAGAGCGTGCTCTAAACAAGCTCAGAACATGTTCAGAACAAAAAAGGAAACACAAATTTGAAGCTCTGAACGTTCAGAGGTAAAAAAGCAACACAATTTTTTGTTTGACAGTTCAGGCTCTGCTCTGAACTAAAAAAGAAAAACGCCTGATGAAAACCCGAGCAGCCCTGAGTTTTTTGACAATTGACTGACTTTCCCCAGGTCGCCCTAGGGCAGAGAACATCGAACAAACCTATTATTAACTCCGTATAAAAAAATGTGGGGGCAAAAACATATGCAAGATGTGCATACTCACCACTTTTTCTTTTTTGCACTGCCCGAGGTGAAAACATGTATGTATACACCGATAGGAATTCAACACGTTATAAAAAATGTAATCAAAAGGTTTCGTGGGGACGGAGACGAGGAAATTTGACTCTCTCTATTAGTTCTTTCTCTCTGCCTCGGCTGTCATTCTGCTTTGCAAACAAGCTAAACAAAATGGCGGATGGTGGTGAATTCATATTTTTGCACTAGTGTTCATGTTTTAACGCACACTAATGCAAAAAGACACTTCATAAATTGTTGTTGCAATTCGCATCTATTCATCGGAACAAAAATATAATCTATTAGGCTTTTCCAAAAACTATCTTTGTCTTTTCTCTTTCTAATTCTGACAGTTTAAAACAACAAAAACAAAACATCTGATATCGAACTTGGAGAAATGTAAACAAATGCTTTTTCAGTATAATAGCCTTTTCACACCAAGCCCAAAACGCGGTTTTCGCGAAATTATCGGTTTTGGCGAAAAACCTAATCGAAAAAACTCAAGTTTTACCATACATTTTTGGTAAATCACAAGTTTTCGTAAACCACAAGTTTTATATAAAACCTTTCGAAAACTAATTGAAATTCAAAGTTGAACTAAACAAACAAACCTTACGAAACATCCAGCGCTCAATTAAATGTAAAAAAAACTGCTGAATTCTGCTGACAAAAAGGAATTGTGAGTGTGTTATGTAAATGAGATGTTTTGTTATTGTTTTTTTTTTTGTAGGAGATGAGTTGGTGTTTGTGAAATGTCAAACGAAAACTTGTGAATGTTCAGTGTGAACGCTTTTCGGGTTTTTGAAATTTTTTTGCCGAAACCCGGTTTTGGGTTCGGTATGAAAAGCCTATAATAGCCTTTTGACACCAAGCCCAAAACGCGGTTTTGGCGGAAAACCTAATCGAAAACTCAAGTTTTACCATACATTTTTGGTAAACCACAAGTTTTCGTAAACCACAAGTTTTATATAAAACCTCACGAAAACTAGTTGAAATTCAAAGTTGAACTAAACAAACAAACCTTACGAAACATCCAGCGCTCAATCAAATGTAAACAAAAACTGCTGAATTCTGCTGACAAAAGAAATTGTGAGTGCGTTATGTAAATGAGATATCTTGTTATTGTTTTTTTTTTGCAGGAGATGAGTTGGTGTTTGTGAAATGTCAAACGAAAACTTGTAAATGTTCAGTGTGAACGCTTTTCGGGTTTTTGAAAACTTTTTGCCGAAAACCCGGTTTTGGGTTTGGTGTGAAAAGCCTATAAAGCGGCATATACACAGTTCAAAATCTCATCAAGCATGGGAGAGTGTATTAGTAAAATTGCCACACGTATACGTTGTGTGTATGCTTGAAGTAAAATCAAAACTTTTTGATTTTTGGTCAATCAAGTTGTCAAGATTGACGTAGTGTATATTTGTGATTGAATGCTTGATCATGCATGTGCTCATTTTCATATTGAACAGCGATGAGAAAATTCAAAATACTGGCAGCGGATAAAAATCCTCACATGTCTTCTCATCTGAACAAGTACGTATAAATGAGTGATTGAAAACTCATGCTTGATGTGTGTATATTCAATGTGAAACTTGTTTTACTAACACACTCTTCCATGCTTGATGAGATTTTGATGTGTGTATATGCCGCTTAACGTGGATTTTAAATATTTTCTGTGATTTTTGTTTATATAAATAAGCTTGATGAGTTATTGAAGTTGATTTTTTGTTAAATTGGCGTTATAACCATCGTTTTATACGTTTTTATTGGAAAACAAACAAGCGCTATATTATAAAAATATTTGTGGTTTGTTTACCTTTCTCCAAGTTCAGACCAGCTGTTTCCTATTTTTTTTTTTTGTTGTTTGAAACTGACGGCTGATGGAAAAGCCCAATTGGGCTTTTCCAAAAACTATCTTTGTCTTTTCTCTTTCTAATTTTGACAGTTCAAAACAACAAAAACAAAACATGTGGTATCGAACTTGGAGAAATGTAAACAAATGCTTTTTCAGTGCAATGTGGATTTTTAATATTTTCTGTGATTTTTGTTTATATAAATAAGCTTGATAAGTTATTTAAGTTGATTTTTTGTTAAATTGGCGTTATAACCATCGTTTTATACGTTTTTACTGGAAAACAAACAAGCACTATATTATAAAAATATTTGTCGTTTGTTTACCTTTCTCCAAGTTCAGACCAGCTGTTTCCTATTTTTTGTTTGCTTGTTTGAAACTGACGGCTGGTGGAAAAGCCCAATTGGGTTTTGGGGTTGGAACCACTGATCTCTATATACACTGGATAGTGTATTCATCACTGATCTCTATAATACACTGGATAGTGAATAGCCTATAGTGTATAACAGTTTTTGTGAGGCAAGTTTTTTAAAGGGTACCGGCCACGACCTCATATCTCGCTCTATACAAACGAAGAAAGAGATTGAAGATATTTGCCGAAATTGAGCATTTATTTGATATCAGTTGATGTCAACAAGCATTGCGGCTGTAAATATTGAAACAAATAAAAGAAAATCCAGGTCCAGTAGCGTCCATACCGCTGGCGCCGCTGTTATACTGTTATATGAGGGTACCGGCCACGACTATATTTTTGCCTCAAAAATTTTGTATGAATACACTATCCAGTGTATATAGAGATCAGTGGTATTCATACAAAATTTTTGAGGCAAAAATATAGTCGTGGCCGGTACCCTCATATAACAGTATAACAGCGGCGCCAGCGGAATGGACGCTACTTGACCTGCATTTTCTTATATTTTTTTCAATATTTACAGCCGCAATGCTTGTTGACATCAACTGATATCAAATAAATGCTCAATTTCGGCAAACATCTTCAATCTCTTTCTTCGTTTGTATGGAGCGAGATATGAGGTCGTGGCCGGTACCCTTTAAAAAACTTGCCTCACAAAAACTGTTATACACTATAGGCTATTCACTATCCAGTGTATTATAAGATCAGTGGTTGGAACGCACGAAAAATTCCGACCTTTATAATTCATAATCTCTGTCTGTGAAAGGAAATGTCATCCGATAATTACCAGCAAAATACATTCCTTAACTTTTTTTTAATCGTTATTACCGATTTTCAATTAACGTATCATTATAATTTTAAAACATAACATTGGTCCACATTAGTAAAGTGTTTACATACATATTATTGTCATCAATAAATTATTTTTATTCTGAAAGAAAATGACTGGGCGACTCCGCAATACAGTTAAGGTTGAGGCTTTAATTGAAAATTGTCGAAGTGAAGGAAAATGGCAAAAAGTAATGGAATTAACAGAAGAATTGAAAGCTGGTTCTCCTGTTAATGGTAATGATACAAAATATTGCATTGGATAACAAATTAGAAACAAAAATATATTTCACTTCATTTGGATTCAATCAATAATGAATAAACCGATTATGTACATAAGCCCCACCAGTCCTCATTAATTGACCAAGCGAATCATAATTTTTTCAAAAAACTGTAATTTTGCTGAGGAATCCTGTTATTTATGAGATTGTCAAGAGCTCAGAATGATAAACTGATTTTCCTCCGATTTCCTAGATCTCAGAAATATAAAACAGAATAATATAATCCAATTATTTTTAGAATCTGTCCAAAGACCCGACAAAGCGTACGCGAAAATGATATCAATGATAGCATTTGGGGTAGGTGCGATGTTGGCTTTAAATCCCCTGATTCTTTAAATGCAAAAGAAACTGCATACACCCAACCTCGCACCTACCCCAAATTCTATAGTGTGCCCAAGCAGGGGGGTTGCAGACATACATACCTCACTGTTTATGCGCCGTAATGATGGCTAGCACTGTATTTATGTAAGTAAGCGAAAAAAAAACATTGAAGTGAGAATCACTTAATTTCGCGTACGCGCTGTCGGCTCTTTAGACAGACTCTTATTTTTATAGTAGTGAGATCGTCAACCACAGAAAATAAGCTGGCTTTGGAATGAGTGAGTCATTTAACTGAAGTAATTAATTGTTTTAAACATTAAAAAGGATACCTGGTTGGTGTCGTTGGTAACGAGACTCAATATTATTTTTAAAATCGCTAATTTAAGATCTAAGATAACAGATGTTCAATATGCGCTTAAGTGAAGACCAAAATTGGCCCGCTGGCGTTCGACATATTCGAGATAATAGGAGTGTTGTGGTGAGAAACTGCAACCTAGTCAGTCAAAATTTAACAAGAGATACAACAAAAAATCTACTGGCATTTACATTAAATTTTTTCTCCAGTCAAATCTTATGGATAAAAGTATGACTACATTTTTTTTCTTATTTTTATTCATTAAAAATTCATTACTGAAAATTCCAATAAGACTGATCCCTTTTCCGACTTTCATACTATGCCGATTTTGACAAATGAGGTGCCAAACGAAGCGAAATTACCTGCTAATTTTACGAATTATAATTTTATTTTAAAAATGTTAATAATTTGTTCAAAAACGGCATTTGTTTGTTTTCGTGCATTTTTATATTTATGTATACCTACAGCCTAGCCAAATTAACATATATAACATAATGGGTATAAGAGTATAAATATTGCGATTAAATGTAATTGCTCCTAACGATTTTTGAAATTTTCTTTTCAAGAATTCATATTTTATCAACTTTTGAGATTTGAAGGTATTATTGAACGCATTAATTCAGTAATTTTATCCTTTCAGAACATTTGGCAAATTTTTTGATAGGAGAGGCTCACCTTGAGCTTTATCTCGAAGAGACCAGTCCTACTGAAAGCAATTTTGTAAAAGCAAGAAATGGTCTGCACGAAGCCAAAAAATATTTAACCCTTGTGACTGGTGAAAATGGCCAAAAAGCCGGAATAGCACTTGATGCATACCTACTTCTGGCAAAATTATGCTACGCATGTGGAGAGTACGAAAAAAGTTTACAAAACTTTGTCAAAGCTGAACTGAATACCCTTGCTGAAAAAGAACTTACATTGTTTGTTACTTAATTTTAATTATATATTTAAATAAAACTTAATATGCTATTTTAAATTTCCAGGAGAAGTCTTAAAATTCTAGCAGAATCGTATGCTATAAAGGGTCTTTGTTTGGAAAATCAAATAAACAAACCAACGTCAAAATTTAAAAAATCAGAAAGAGAGTCTGAAATGGTAAATTATTTTGTTAGTTTTTAATTGTGACATAATTTTTAGGAATTTATCTCCGGGTTTAATTAATTTTTTGAAATAATTTTAAGAACATAGGTAATTTACAATCCTACTTATAACAGCATTATAGCGAGTAAATACATTTTTACATCTAAAATGCCTCTAAACGCAAAAACGTTATTTAAAAGTTAACTTATGCAAGTTTAATAGAGGAACTATAAGCTAAACGTGTTTAGAGGTTAAATGGTGCCAATATAAGAATATTTAAAGACCGAAATGTCGCTTTCACAAACAACAATGAAGTACATACATAGAAATTGCGATGCCAATTACTCTTATCAATTTTAAGTCGCAAGCTTAAACTTCATGGTTCTATTTCTTCTATTTTTTGGGAAAATTACGATAACTTAATTTGTTCAATGACAAATTTTGTTCACGTTCACCTCAAAATATCGCCCTTTAACACTATTATTTTGTATCTATTGGATTCTAAAAAAGTTTTTGCAATATCTGTTGAAAAGCCTGGCATGTATCTGACGTTGCCAGACACCATTTTGTAACTTTAAAAAAAAATTGTCACCCATCCTATCAGTTCCTATCTTTAATATGTTACTTTTAATACACTAAGGGAGATTTGCTGATACTACACATAACGATTGTTGAACTTAATTTCTTAAGTATCACTTTATGACATGGAAAAAGTACCCCTTAAGAATTTACGTTCAATTTAAATCGTTATGTGTACTATCAGCAAACGGGCCTAATTTGCAAATTTTAGGTTCATCGTAGGTACCTAATTGTAAAAAACAACAAAAATAATGTAAATTGAACGATTATTATTGTTTATATTTCTCTAGATAAACTGTTTCGAACGTGCAACTGACTTGGGACTACTTTACCTTCAGGAACAAGATGTTGCTTATTTATCATCGACAGTAAACGCTATCAATACAAACAATACAGGGTCTGCTTCAGGAGAAACTGGGCGTCGAATGGGTGCCATACTCGAAATGGCATTGCAACGTGCTCCTATTGTACTCATAAAAGCTGGAAAACTTCAAGAAGCCATCGAAAGATATCGCGTAATGCTAAATGCTATTGAAACAAGAACTACACAATCACTACGCCTCACATTATCACGCCAATTAGCTGAAGTTCTGCTTCGTGGTGTATCAGGTACATTATATACCCCTCCATTTCACACTCGACGATCAAGAGGTGGTAACCAAGCAAAAAATATGTGGAAACCGAGAATGTATTCGCATTGCATTCAATTTTCTCCACGCAATCAACATGAGGAAACAATTCTGTTGCTTCTAGTTGCTGAAGCATTGGCAGTCCGCGATACAGTGCTTTCTCAAAGTCCTGAATTCCGTGCGGCTCGTTCCCATGCAATGGGTAATGCTACTGCAGTGTATGATCTCCTAACTTTGGCTGCTGTTCGATGGGGCATTGTTTATTTGCTCAATGAGTCATTCGAAAAAGCGCTTAAGTTTTCGTTTGCCGAGCCGCATGTGTGGCGGCAGTATGGATTGAGTTTAATGTCAGCAGGGAAACATTTACATGCATTGCGTGTTTTACAAGAGTCTTCTAAAATTTCCCCAATGGATTCTTTTTCTTGTTTAATGAATTCACGTTTATGCTACGAGTCTCTCGGGTTATTTCATGAGGGGTTAAAATTTTCGCAACAGGCTTTAAAAAATGAACAGAAAGGATTCAAAAATACAAGAGCTCAGATGTACGTTGGAATAGGCTATCAACAACTTGCTATTGTATCAAATATGAAATCCGAACGCGAAAAGTATGAAAAACTAGCTACTGAAGCTTTAGAAAAAGCTGTTCAAAGTGATAACAATGATCATTTAGGCGAATACTATCTAGCTCTACAGTATGCTTTGATCAATAATATTTCAGAAGCATTGATACATGTCCGTTGTGCACTTGCATTACGCACTGAACATGCACCCAGTTTACATTTATTTGCTCTACTCCTCACTGCGAGTAAACGACCCAGAGAAGCTCTCGATGTTATCGACAATGCTCTCAATGAATTTCCAGATAATTTAAACTTGCTACATGTAAAAGCCCATTTACAACTTCATTTACAAGATGCTGAAACTTCTCTTGTTACTGTTCAAAAGATGTTAAATATCTGGCGGGAAATGTATGAAACACAGATTGCCGGTATTGACAACAATGATTTGGAAAAACAGTCTGATACAAGAAGCGTTGTACATGTTCATATTTCTCAAATGTCAGACAAAGATTCAAGTAACTTAAATTATTTAAAAACCAAACTAATATAATATATTAATTTTGAATTTATTTTAGATTCAATATATGCTACATCATTGATACCAGTAAACCGTGTCGAACAAGCATTAAGTGAAGCTGCTAGCTCATTGAGTTCTTTCAGTCCGCGCATGGGAAATCATAGATCTTGGGTTATCCAGCTTAGGGTAGATTTTCAAATGGCATTTACAACGTTAAGTTGTTATTAATCAAACAACTTTGTTTTATAAAATAGATGTGGCTTTTACTCGCTGATGTTTATTTATCAATCGAACAACCAAATGAAGCACTACACTGTGTTCAGGAGGCAGCACAACTTAATCCACAATATCACCAGATAATGTTTATGGTGATTTATTTTGTTTATATTTATGTAAATCAGAATTTGCATAACTTTCAAATTTAGCGTGGTCAAATTTGCATATACCTACAGCAATGGGCAGATGCAAAGCAATGCTTAATAAATGCAGTTGCCGCCAATCCAAACCATACTGATGCATTGCGAGTGCTTGGAGAAATTCATCATATTCTAGGTGAACCTCGTCTTGCCGAAAAGGTACTAAAAGACGCAACAAAAATTGATCCGAATTGTCCAAAAATATGGTTTGTCATTTTGTTGATTATATTTGAATGTTTTTATTTTTTTATTATTTCAATCACAGGTATAGCTTAGGAAAAGTAATGGATTCCCTGGGTGATTTTGCTGTTTCAGCTGATTGTATAGCCGCTGCCCTGCAACTTGAACCATCTTGTCCTGTGCTTCCATTTACTTCAATGACATTAGCTTTTGATTAAGCTCTTTTTTGTTATTAAATATAATAGAATGTTTTTACCATTCCATAGTTCTCCGTTATGTCGCTTTGTACAAGACGTCTGATACATTTTAAAGTCAAATGAATTAGGATCATATGGTTATTTACTTTAAAAACGTCCTTAACCATATACAAGGTATTAATTGAGTTATTTGTGATGATTCTTTGGACTTTGGAATAAGTTTTTATTTTATACCAGTCAATCTTATATTACGAATGACCGTCGCGTCGCCACATTAGAGTAGGCATGTAGAACAAACTTGCCTTCAAGTGATGAGTGAACGCCATATGAGGTACTTCTGATTTGAGGGTCCGATCAGATTTTTCTTGTAAAATGAAACAGAACATTAACCCATTTCCGGCTAGCGTTTCGAAAATGCAACGTCATATCTGAGGAGGTCTGGAACTCAACTGATGATAAATTAAAATAAACTAAATATTAAATTTAAGTTATTTGAACTATATAATCGACTTGTTTTTGGATTTTTGTCTAAACAAATTTTTTAGTGTTTTTTCCGGACCTTCAAAATACGAAATTTTAAACATTTTAAGGTAGCATTTTTGAACTATTGAAAAATGTCATAAAAATTATATTTTTTTTAAATAATGTCATAAATTTAAATAAAGGTTCAAGTTATATTCTCAAATAATGTTTCCGAAATTTGTATGAGTTGCCTGTCTTGCAGGTGAGATGAAACCGCTATGTTGCATTTTCGCAACGCTCTTCTTAAGTAGTAGCACTTGAACTTAAATTAAAATTATTTGCGTTCGTTGGTTTTTCAAATCAGAATGATCGGTTTTTTCTTACATATGTTTATCATGTTCCAATTTTTTTAAAAAACATAATTGATTCCATCCTGATTCCTGTCCAACAAAAGGATGCATATTTTAGTTCTGAGAAAAAAAAATCCAGTCATACATGAATGCTATGTTGGAAAAACCCTTTGACTTTATTCTAAGAAATAATTAGCCAATACCTTCGGCGTTCAGGAAGCTTTGGCTATTTTTGTTATGAGCGTTTTTGAAAGAGGGAAGCATGTTCCCAAATGAATTAGCTGGTGAAATTGAGCAAGAATGTATATTTGATGATTTAAATTCTGTTGTATCAAAGATTCAAACATCCGAAAACGTCGCTTCAACATTTTAACAAAGAATCAACATGCCTTCATTATGAGTTGCCGAAGTGGTCAAAAAGTCATCGAGTTGCATTTCGTGAGAATAACATAACGATGCATTGGTGGATTTCATTTGTTTGATAACGCTACAAGAGTTCGGGGAAAGAAGTGGTACTGGCCACTTTCATCAAATGTACTGGACACAGCGTTGGTAAATGCATGGAAGATGCATTGCTTTTGCAAAAAATTTGTTGTAGATTTTATTTTGCGATCGGGAAAATAAATATTCAACCTGTGATTCAAACGGAAGGGCAAAACAAATAAATAAATTGGGCTGGCGATAGCTTGTGTAGAACCAGGGCTTAGTGACTTAATAATCCTGTGTGCGGCGGGGACCTACAATTTTCTGCCGAATCCGAACAAGAAGCCCGTGAAAAACATTCTTTAGGTGGCATTGGCATGGGAAACGAACCGAACAACCCAGAACCTCACCAATCTCGTGTGGAGTGGTGTGTCGCTATCGCTCCAATGTGTTTGACATGGACGTATTATATCGCACATTTGAGGTAGAACTATAATAGACGGAAGATGTCGGAAGAAAATTCTCTCAGTTCACTTACGCATAGAGCGGTCGGTGAGCGCTCTTCACTTCCGAAAGCAAAAGTTAACGAAAATTGGTCGAAACGAAGCAATTATGGGCACGTCATATGAATTCTTTGCATTCGTTTCGTTTCGTACGACCACTTACGTCGGCATCCGACTATTATAGTTCTACCTTTGGTGTTTTTCTTTTTTACCTTAAAGGTAGAACTAGAATAGGCAGTAGCTGTCGGAAGCTAGTGTCAAAAGCGAACGAAAAGTTGCTTTCCAAAACGTCAAATTCATAAGTCACCCATAATGCACTTTAGTGGTTGGAAGTGATTTTTTTGATTTTTGAAGCTAGCTGTCAGTCCACGTACGAAAGAGCGGTCGGTGAGCGCTCTCACGTCCGACGGCGAAAGTTAACGAAAACTAAACGAAAAGTTCCAAATCGCAATTATGTGCGCGTCATATGAATTTCTTGTTTTCGCTCGGTTTCGTACGACCACGTACGTTGGCTTCCGCCTATTCTAGTTCTACCTTAAGCCTAGTACCATAGAGTACCTATATTATCTAGAGAACCGACTCGTACCCCCCTTGCCTAAAACACCCTCAAATTTTATTTGAGCTCAGTGAGAGAAAACTCTTAAATGTCCGTGAATACGTGTGAATTGTTGATACAACAACAAATTGGTGCCAGTAGCTCACAAAAGTTGAAAAATTGAAAAACACTTGATTTGCGGTCATTTAAATGCTTATATCTTTGGATCCAATGGTCAGATTTTCCAAATTTAAAATTCAAATTAAAGCCAGAATGACAGTCGAGTACCAGTTATTAAATTTTCAAAATTATTATAAATGTCATACTAAAAAAAAATGTGTGAGCATCGGGACTCGCGGTGAAGATGTGTAAACATCCGCTTTTGTTTCAGATAATTGGTAAAAATTTGGATTGTAAAATTCCATCTTTTCCGGTATTAATACGGTGTTTTATCGGATTTTGTTTGTCGTCCCATTACGTGTCCTGTCTTAGATCTTTTGTTGGCCTGTACAATGTCGTACCAAATTCAACTCGGGAGCAAAAACTATGGCGGCACCGACTTTGACCTTCGTCGATGACCACCCACCTCGCACACCCAACCATAAAACATTTTTTAAATGTATGCATTCGATCTAAAACAATCGTTACTACTTACTACACTTACCACACATACAACCGATCAATATTTATTGTTATAGCGTTTAATTTAACTTTAATGCACCTCGGCTTATGAAAAAAACAACAATTTCACAAATTTTTTTGAAAAAAAACAAACACCCAATGAGCGAGAGACACAATAGATTGCAGAAGATTTCCATGCAAAACGAATATATCTACAACTATACATAGTTCATGCTTCCTCGCATTTAATTTAAAATCGACCAATGGCTGAAAATCCAACACAACAGAAAAAATTACTGCGAAAAAATATGTTTCCACAAAAATACCGCATCCGAATTCACTAACCATCTAAACGAATATATTAAATGCACGAACCATTGCATTCGTCGAGTTTTATTTTCGATATACCAGTATTCTTACCCATATTTACGACCACTTCATGCTACATTTAACCATTGAATAAATACAAATAGAAGGTGACACTCCACAACTCAAAGCGCCTCATAAATCCTTGTGGTGAAATTTAGAAACGAAAAAGACGATGAAGGATTTTTGTAAACACAAACCAATTTCCAAAGGGATATTTAAAATTTAATTGTTCCTTTTTGAATTGGTTTCCATGAGGATGATGCTTCAATATTTTGTTTTGTTTTGAAATTTGTTTACAAATTTTGGTTTCTGACGAAAAAAAATGTGTATATATTTTTCTTTAGCGGTATGGGTTTTTTTTATATTTTTGTTTACTTGAGGATTTTTTTTTCAAGCTATGTTGAGGATTTTGTTTTTATATTGAAAAATAGAAAAACTATTTGTGAATAATTTTTTTTTGTAAAAATGAGAGACGAATATTATGTTTGCAGTTTACAAAGAATATCGCCGGACAATTTTTATCTTCATATTTTGAAGCAATTTAAACCGTGTTTTGTTTAGAGTATAGTCAGCTTAGCAAAGTTTTAACATTATGTAGTTATAGTTGTTTGGGATTTTACTCGGCTGGATACACTTTCAGCAAAACACTGATTTTTATGTTTATATGCATATTATAATATGAAACAAAATGACCGGATAATTCGGGGTAAATATATAGTCTATCGCGCTCCACGAATATCTCTATTTATAAATTTTGTGCACAGCTGCCCATCTTAATTAAGTGGAACTAAATACAAAACAAATTGATTTCTACTAACAAATTGAAAAAATTATATTTCGAAATAAGAGCTTATTGCTATTATTGTTAAGGCTATAGTTAAACTTGTTTATTTACTATTGCCTGTTAAAATTCTTTTTGCATGATTTAAAAATAAAATACAAAAATAAGTCATTCTAAAAATTATTTTTGTTTTGCGGGTTTCTTCATTTTCTATAAGAAGCTTTTAGAATTTGTTATTTTTTCGTGTGTTTATTAAAAACGGATAAAACTGATTTATTGTGATTACATCGGATGTAAAAATAACAAAACCTTTGGCATTCCCAGATTTTTGTTACCAAAAGACCATCGTCGTGAAAAATGGTTAGTGAATTCTGGGAATAGTTTTTCTGAAAAACTTATTTCCAATCAAAACATTTATATATGTGATGATCATTTTGATCGAAAATTTGTGACTTTTTCCTCAGTCCGTTCGCGTGTATCGAAAAGCGCCTATCCCTTTTCATTTCAAGAAAACAAGGATTTCTGTGTCAAGAATCATACACAAATGACTGCTTAAAACAAGCAAGAAGTCAAATACAACAACAAGTTTTCAGCCATCACACGTCGACAGCAATTTTTGCATCTGCGTTAACAAAAATATTCGACGAAATTCGACGAAAATGAAAAGGCGGTGGCCTTAAGCACTGGAAATTGCTTTTTTAGGCTTAACAAACTATTTGACAACATGAATAGCACCAATAAATTTTCCCAAAATCCCGACAAATGTGCCATTTCCGATAGCCAAGAAGGTATTTTATTAAATTTGAAAGAATCACTGGAGTGGATATCAGCTTGGAAAAGAGAAAAAAAAGGAGTTGTTCATTGTTTCAACGGATTGCGTCAAACAATCAATGGTGTACTTCAACTGTGGGATCATATAAAAGTTGAAGGACAACAGTATATGGTCACATCTCATTTAAATACTGATTGTCTTGAAAACACCATTTCGGTAGTTCGAAACAATCGTGGATCTAACGAAAAAAATCCTTCTTCTTTTCGGCTCCACAAGAATTTAAAACAAATGTGTTTTTACAACATTATCGCCCCCGATACTTCGTCTTATGAAACATCGGACACCACAGTTCTTTTGAATATGGCAGACGTAGAAAGTGAGTATTATAAAACGAATTAAACGAGCTTGTTGTTCAACCTTTTAAAAAAAAACAGTCTACCTTGGTTTACAGGATACTACAGAAATATTAAAAGAGGAAATAATACCAGATAATATTCCAATAAATATGGTTCCAATAGATCAGAGGAAGTATTCTTATTTTTTTTTTTTTATTGTATATGGTTTTGTTTAAGTGGACTATATTTAATAATTTAATCGAATTTTTTTTTGGCAAAAATAAATATGGACATTTTTTTAGGTATTTCATCAAATAACTTTATATCTGAGTTTCCTGATGACCAATTCTCTAACGTTTGTGAGTTTGACGATTCAGATACTGAAGGCTCAAATGATATTGAATCAGATATTTCAATTGAAGACCTTGCAAGAACATATTTTGCTGGATACATTGCCCAATCTGTTTTGAAAAAAAAATGACTGCATACATTGTAGAAAATTTATGTGTAAAAACAAAACAAACAAATATAAAGACACCGAAAACCTTATAAAACTAAGGCAATATGAAACAGCAACCCAAGGAGGACTCACAATTCCAACGGAAGAGTTAAAGGAAATGATTGACGAAATAATTGCCTGTTTCGAAAAACAATTCGATATTTTATGTTATGAATGCAAGATAATTGAAAAACTCCAACAAAAGTGCATCGGCATCATTTCACTTCCATGTCTTCAAATGGAACATACAAATCATCTCATAAAGTTTTCTGTGACAGTCCTTCTTAGGGCAAAAATACAAATTTTAAATGCTAAAGCAAAAAACGGAAAAAGAAAACTAAAAAAGTTTGATATTCTAAGCCGTATTTAGGATGGTTGCTCTTGGAGTATGCCTTTTGTTAAAAGATCAATGATCATTTAAATAATAAAAGTAAAAAATTGAAAACAAGTTTTTTTTGTGTATTTATAGTAAGTTTCTTCAATGCTTTTGAGTGAAATTTGATCGTATATCAAAGAAAACCTAACATTAAAGTAACAAGAAAAACTTTAAATTGTTTCCACAAATTAAAAATAAAGGAATTCTAAAATGATGTAAAACTATTATTCTTCGATATTCGATATAGAAATGGAACCTAATTGTAATTGGATTTGATTGAATTGACCTTAGAAAATTGATCTTAACAATTTCAAAAAAAACAAAATTTTTCTTGAACTTGGGCTACATTTTTAACTTTCCACTTCTTCAGTACGCATTTCAATTAGGTAATATCTTTATAATTGTATGCACCTTCCAGTATTTAATTAATTTTTAGCTTTCATACCTGTTGCGGCTGTATAATATTTTACTTGTATGTATTTAAAGAATAAATAATTAACTCATTATTTGATAACACAAGCCTTATCTCTACATATAAATTCAATCAATTCAATAGCCTTTTAAAACTTTGAATTTGAATATCCTGAAAAAATTTAGAAATGTGTGTATGTACATTGTACAATGAACATTTTTCATATGCGTAGAAATATATTTATATTTATTAATAATATCAAAACGTTTTTTAAAACTTTAAATTGTTTTTTTTTTTTATTTTTCTGTAGCTCACAGAATTTAGAAATTCTATGTTCACACCATTCCCCCCCCCCCCCCCTCCCTTTCACTAGTCCAAAAAAAAAGTACCATGAATGTATAGCTTGTTTTGTTTACTGCATTTTAAGAATTTTACCTTGAACATCAGATCAGTACAACTCAATTTATACATAATGTACATACCTAAACAATGCAGTTTTCATATCACGAAAAACAATATAGGTAGCCCCTGATTTGATTTTAATAATTTTTATTTAAAAACTGAAATCATTTAAATAGATTTTCTTCGACAGACAAACATACATACATAATATACACACATAATTAAAAAAAAAAACTAAAATACAAATAAATTTGTTTCCATAGTAACTGAAAAAATAAAAAAAAATAAAATCCCCTTTCGAATAAACGAAATGAAGGAAGTTTACAAAATTGAATACAACAACACCAAATCATTATTTGAGGCGACAGCAGCGCTTCATCTCGATTCGGTGGCGAATCTGTCGAGTGTCACCTTCATTTGTATTTATTCAATGATTTAACTATATTTTATTTTCCCCATACCGAGAGCATACCTAGATGTTTTATAAACAGAAGTAGACACCCTACGAGATTTTTTTCTTACATCACTAGGAAGTGCTGTTGGTTCAATAAGATCATTGAGTTTATATATAAAGTTATAAAGAGTTTATGTATAATCTCAATGATAAGATCCTTCACATCAAAAACTCACAGACAAAATTAAGTTAAAATTTTCAACCGCAATATTTTAAAATATTTCTCTGCGAATGATAAACAGCAGCTATTTGGTTGTTGCATTCGATACCACGGTTTTTTCAAATACAGCCTTTGTATATAAAACCATTGAGTTTATATACATAGAGGAACCACGAAACTAGCGTTAACTGCACAATAGGTGTCGCTGCATACACCAAATCGAGATTTTAAAATTTTGTGGAACTTAATAAAATAAGATCCACAGAAGTTCGCACAAAAAAAGCAAGCAACACAAATAGGAATACACAAGAGTAGTATGACAAAGAGGAGAAGGTGCGAAGGGTGTCTGCTTTATTTTGTTGCTTGTGCACGATAAGGGCTAAGCATAATAAGTATTATACTTACACATACACAATATCCCTTTTCAGTTTTTATACACTGAGCAGCTTATGCATGTCCGTATAGAAATATAGATGTGTCTATCTATAGGTAGGTATATTATAATTCCATTTCAAAGCACATTTTGTGTAAAATTTGTGCGTTCGTTGAACGATCGGTAAAGGTCGAGTAAAGGATTGTATGAATGGAAAAATATGAAATTATGACGTAGGTAGTTAATAGACAAATTTAAAATCTTGGTTATATATTATTTTGTAGGTATAGGTACCTAGGTAGTTGGTTTTTGTTTTATTTCTATTAATTTTGAATAGGGAACTTTTCAATAAAGGAAATACATTTTTTATTAGGTTGACAACATTAGATACCTATAATTATTGTACCTACCCACAAATAGATTGAAAACATCGTTTCTATAAAGCGAAAAGGGACAATATGCAAAAGTTTATCTACTTTCCTAAATAGATATAGAAAGTTATTTTTTTTTTAATTTGTCACGCATGATGCAAAAAATCGGAACAAAAAAATTCAAACGATGCCTAGGTAGGTAGGTATGAACTTAAAAAAATAAGGTAGGTAGATAGATGTTTCATAAATATTTCCCCATAATTCTAGTGATTATTGAGTTCAATTATTTTCAAATTGTAGAAAAGAAGTAGGGATGTACCTTACCTACCTAGGTTTTTTTGATGTGTAAACATCTATGCCATTAGGGGGGTTCACATTCTCAAATTTGTTTGACAAGCATGGCTTGATGATGTTTGATGGATTTAAGCCATTTTGCGTTCACATTTGTCAAACAGGCTATCAAACATCATTTCTGTTTAGAATTTTAACCATGGCGGACGTTTTGTTGCGGCTCTTGTAATAGATCAAATTTTAGAAGATGAAGACCAAGAAGAAAAAAAAAGTCAACAAAATAAGAGGAAACGAATATGGACAAAGGAATGGCTAAAAAAGCGTCCAAAATTTTTGTTCGTTTTGTTTTTATAGTCCACTTTTAATTTGCCATGTCTCTGGTAAACTTCAATATATTTCAAAGAATTCCCTCCAAAATTCACAATTTCCGCTTACTGGCTGTTCTTATCTTTTGATGCGCACAGGTTGGCCACTTTTTTCAGAATGAAATTTCCTCCTGGTTTGACAAGAATGCGTTCATATTCTCAAATATGTTTGTCAAGCAAGCAAAATATCAAAACATTTTGATATCCATCAAACATGCTTGACAAGCCGTTTGATGGAGCGTTCACATTTTCAAATTCGATTCAATCAAACCATGCTTGTCAAGCATATTTGATAATGTGAACCCCCCTATTGTATATAAACCCTATAGTAGTCTCATGAAGAGGAACGTCTCTTACGCCATTGAGTGTGCCGATTTGGAAGCTTGCGAAAATTCAGAGTGGAGAGATTGGAGAGTTGAGAAGGAGGAGATAATCGAAGAGAGAAGAATAAAAAATAAGGTTAAAGAAAGAAAAGAAGAATGAGAACACTGTATAGGATATTTATGAAAGCTAAAGTGGGACAAGAATTTATCGATTTTGCTTATTATTCTTGTAGGGGTAGGTTGCAGAAAGAATGAAAATAAATGATGTTCAAAAGGAACTTGGATTTTTTTTCTCCTGTGTATGCAATGACCTATTTTTGGTAGAACAAAAATAACTGTAAGTATAAAATCGCCACTATTGCCACTCGCAGAAAATAGGGTGTTTATAATTTTTCAGTTTTTCGTCATAATTGAAGTATGAAAAATATATTCCAAATTAATATGTGCCAACGTAGGTAGGTATATGCAAATATATTTATAGGGTGTTTTTTATTAAATGCCTCATTCTTTTATGAAAACGCAGTATTTTATTTTTTTGTATAAACAATTTTTAAAAAATTGAAAAAATAGAGAAGCTTTAGTTTGCAAATTTTGAAACCAATCGAAATAAGTAGGTACCCGTAAAGACAATTTTTGAAGGAAAATAAAAAAAATTCTTCCAAAAAGTAAAACAAATGGGAATTTGGTTTTGAAATTTTCTTATTCGATTCAAATTATTCGGAAAAATATTTTTTGGGTATAGTCAATTTTATAAAAATAAAAAAAAAATCAAAATTTAGTTTGCAAATTTTGAAAATCGATTGAAGTACACGTGAAAAAAATTTATTATTTTTTTCGGAAAAAATTGTTTTTGTGTATGAAAACAATTTTTCGAGCAAAAGAAGAAAATTTTGTACACCAGTTTTAAAGACTAATTGATATACATACACATAAAAATAGTTTTCAAAAAAAAAACAAAAATTTTGTTGTTTTTCATGTACCTATCCAAAAAATGTGTTTTTTTTTGTTGAAAATTTTGATATGTAATGACTTACCTATTAAGAAAAAAAAATTACGTTTATCAAAGTATACATAAACATATACTTATATAGTAATATAATGAAATAATATAATGAAATAATTTAATATAATACAAATTAATATTAATTTTTTTGTTTTTGTTTTTATATAATGAAATAATTTAATATAATACAAAATAATATTGAAATAACTTAAAACCTAAACCCTAAAACCTAAACCCAAAATCCAGAAACCTAAACCTAAACCTATAAACCTCAACCTTTTCCTAAACCTAAAAACCTAAACCCAATCCTAATACAATACCTACCTATAAATATAAAAAAAAAAACAACATTAATCTATACCTACCTGCATCTTCCTATAGGAAAAAGCGTAATAAATGCAAAATATAGCAACATTGTATTTAACCCACATATTGTGAAATTTAACAACGTTGCTTTGCTATATCGAATTTGAATCAAATTCAAAAACTTTAAATATTTTGCTTCTATTAAGCCTATACTTTAACCTATATGCATACATATAACCATACTCTATAATAAGAAACCGTCTCTCATCGCCCATTGGACAAACAAATTTACTTCCCCATATTTTGCTTTTTGCCTCGTCAAAAACATCTGATTCAACCATCTCCTTTTGCCTCATTATCGTTGTCAGAGTAATTTTAATATAATCCTCTCGTTCTTACTACTAGTCTTTATTTCTATTTTACTTATCTTCTTCCCGCCTTTTTATCTCTCCAATGTCACATTCTGTCGACGGCAGCGCCGCTCAAGACCCGATTCAGAACTATTTTTTTTCGTTCCATGAGACTACTATTAGGGTTTATATACAATGATCTATGCTCTCGGTATGGGGAAAAATTGCAAAAATAAGGGTAAAAAAATATGGGTAAGAAAAAATATGGGTAAGAATAGTGGTAAGAATATGGGGAAGATGGTTGTTGTCTCTGAAAAAATGGGTTAACGAATGGACGAATCGGAACCGAACAGAGTTAGTAAAATTGTTGCTGTATTTGAAAAAACCGTGTTATCGAATGCAACAACCAAATAGCTGCTGTTTATCATTCGCAGAGAAATATTTTAAAATATTGGAGTTGAAAATTTTAATTTAATTTTGTTTGTGCGTTTTTGATTGCCATTGGTCGATTTTAAATTAAATGCGAGGAAGCATGAACTAGGTATAGTTGTAGATATATTGGTTTTGCATGGAAATCTTCTGCAATCTATTGTGTCTCTCGCTCATTGGGTGTTGGTTTTTTTCAAATGAAATGTGATCATAAAAAGAAAAAATGTTCCCTTTTTTATTTGTGAATGTTGTTTTTTTCAAAAGCCGAGGTGCGTTAAAGTTAAATTAAACGCTATAATAATAAATCTTGATTGGTTGTATGTGTGGTAAGTGTAGTAAGTAGTAACGATTGTTTTAGATCGAATGCATACATTTAAAAAATGTTTTATGGTTGGGTGTGCGAGGTGGGTGGTCACTGGTCATCGACGAAGGTCAAAGTCGGTGCCGCCATAGTTTTTGTTCCCGAGTTGAATTTGGTACGACATTATACAGGCCAACAAAAGATCTAAGACAGGACACGTAATGGGACGACAAACAAAATCCGATAAAACACCGTATTAATACCGGAAAAGATAGAATTTTACAATCCAGATTTTTACCAATTATCTGAAACAAAAGCGGATGTTTACACATCTTCACCGCGAGTCCCGGTGCTCACACATTTTTTTTTAATTACATATATATATGTATGTACCTACCTACCTATAGCCATAGATAGTTTTTCTTAAATAAGTAGAGAAGTAGGTACCTACATAGCTAGGTTTTAAATTTTTAACTGCAGTGATGTTTTGTTAAATTCAAAAGACGAATAGATAGGTAGTTTAACAAATATTTTGGTACATACATTACATATCGTCAGCTAAATACGTAAAGCTCCTTATGCTGGACGAAATTGAGATTTTGATCCCAATTTCTTAAGAAACACATTCTGCTTTAATAACTTTTGTCGAATGTAACGTAGGTAGGAAGTTGTTCTAGAATCTTCAAGAGAAAATGAGGGCAAGAGTACGATAATTTAGGCGCCAAGAAATAATAACAGTTTTTTGTAAAACAGTTCAATACGGGGGGAGGGGGTCTATCTTCACCCGTAGGGTAGGAGGGGCACTTTCATAAAAAAGTACTAAAAATAGATAAACAAATATTAAAAAATAACCGTAGTACCTACTTAGAATTAAGTATTATACCTTTTTTAAAGCCAATACTCTGTTTTACTAGCTAATTTTTAAATGAAGTAAAATCTATGCATATAGGTAGTTTTGGAAAAAAACGGGTTTTGAACTAAAAATTTGGGAAAAAAAAAACATAAAAAAAAAGTTTAAAGTTTAATTTTTCAAAAATGTAAAAATATGTATTATGTATTCTTTTTTTCTGAAATTCGTTGTTATAATTAATTCTTAAACAAAAACTAGATGATTTTATGTCTTCTAGTTTTTGAGAAAATTAAAAATTACTAAAATTACTTTTTAATGTTCTTTAATTGCTTGCTTACATAAATACCGTGCTAGCACCTAGCATTACGGCGTATAAACAGTGAGGTATTGATTGGGGGGCATGCTGCCCCCTGCAAGCCTGCTGCTTGGGAGCACTATTGGATTTAGGTTAGGTGCGATGTTGGGTGATGCAAAGTGTCTTTTGCATTATTTCAAGAATCTGAATTTAAACAAAATTTGATTTTATCTTATATATCCAATGTCAACAGCTGTTTTAAAAATATACATAAACAGATACGTTTCTCAAAGTCCCACAATTAAAATTTTCAGATATGAAAATGTAATGAATTATAAAAAATTCATATTACCTTGGTAGATATACTACTGTACGACTGCAGCAAAGGGAATTGCCCATTTTTGGCCAAGAGTGTACAGAAATTAGTTTGATATCAAATGAAAGGTGACGTTGAGCCCGTTAAATGGGTGAAATATTTTTAAGATCGTTAATGGGAAAGTCGAGATATTTGAGCTTGAAGTTGCCCATTGTTCATAACGTGCGTAATAAATGACGTCAAAAAATAATATTGATATCAGTGAAAGGTATGAAATATGTCTTTAAAATAGTACAAAAAATATTTTTCCATGTTAAATATATTTCGAGATATTAATTTTTAACTTCTTGAAAACACAACTTTTTTGTGAGGTCTTTGATACACCATCTATATCAAAAAATTCAGTGATGACATATACTTTTTTTTAGCACTAGTGAAAAGCTTTTAAAATTAATTGCTTTTAATCAAATTAATATTTAATTATAAACAAAACATACATAAAAATGGACCTAATTACGCATATTTCTAGACCAGGAAAGATATTATAGAATATAAAAGTAGCTAGTTTTCGTTCAATATAAACATAATTACACATGATTCTTATTTTTGGATCCAAAGAGACTAAAACTAAAACGATATCATTTATTCAAAAGCTAAGCACTAAAATAATGTAATTTAAAAGCGTAATTGAAGATAAAATTACTGGATTTAAAAAAAGTTATAACATGATATTGTAGGTGTTGCCTTTGTGTTTTTATATATTCATTTTCTATTTTGAAAAGGGGTGGACAAAGGTGAAAAATGTTTTAAATATTTATTCATAAATTTTGTAGGTACGTACCTAAATATGTAGGTACTTTATTGTTGTTTCTCCCGTACCTAGGTAGGTACCAATCTATTTAATGTTTATATCAACTTATAGTTGAATTCCAAAAACCAAATGGATTTATAGGCAATTGAGTTTTTTAAAAAATTGAAAACAAACTTTTTTTATCTGAAAATTGTCCTCCCCGTCTATATGAGGTAAAAAAGACTCCCTCCCATACGATTCTTGGTATACGCTACTATTGCCAATATACCTAAATGCCCCAGCTTTTTGTCACAACCAATGTGAATTACCCAGTCCCTATATAATCTAAAATGGCATTTTGAATTGATAAAAAAAAACTCAAAAAAATAAATAGGTTTTAAATGGAGAAAAAAAAATCTCCATTTAAAACCTATTTAATGCCATCCAAATCGTCGCTACAATGCAGAACTAGTCTAAGCACATTTTCAAAATTTTTCAAGAAGAATTTTAGTGCGTAGAATGCTAACTTTCGATATTATGATTACCTATATTCTATTATTTAAATTCTGAAGGAATTACTGATCGTAAGAATATTCTGAATATGCAGAAAATGTGCGGAACACAACAAGTTTCCTTATGACACTAAAAAAAACTAATTTTTGGTCTTATAAACTAGTTCTGCATTGTAGCGACGAAATATGAAAACCCAAAAAAAAAACTATACGACCATCCGAAGTGACGTAATCTTGTTACCTTCATTCATTCATTCATGCTTTTTAACTACATACTTCGGGTGATACAACAAAAAAAAACACATTCCCTTATCCCAAAAAAAATAAATTAATGTCTAGTCCACCTGAATGTTCACTGCGCTGCTCAGTGTGCTATGTCCATACATACTCATGTGTTTTGTATGTTTGTAGGTAGGTATGTGGAATAAAATCCACACAGTCCACAAGATTCCACAATTTAATGCAAGTAATGGTTGTAGTTTTAGGTAAGCTAAGCCGCCATCTAGCGAACAGTTAACGCAAGATTTTCGTTCGGTCGAGGTGATTCCTCTATGTGTATAAACTCAATGGTATTAATGTTCCCCCATACCAACGCGAATTTTCGGTGGCGACGACGAAAACAACAATAACAACACTTAGTTGTCAATGAAAACAACACGTTGTTATTATTGTTTTCGTCGTCGCCACCGAAAATTCGCGTTGGTGTGGGTGATCCTTAATATATGGACTGCTAGTTGCCAATCTCAGGTTGGTTCCAATTTAGCCTCGGCGACACTAGCCCTCCTCACTGCAACTAGCGGAAAAAAAATGAAACCTTTCAGTGTTGGTTTTGAGGTTAGATCACTGATCTCTATCACTGATCTCTATATACACTGGATAGTGAATAGCCTATAGTGTATAACAGTTTTTGTGAGGCAAGTTTTTTAAAGGGTACCGGCCACGACCTCATATCTCGCTCTATACAAACTAAGAAAGAGATTGAAGATATTTGCCGAAATTGAGCATTTATTTGATATCAGTTGATGCCAACAAGCTTTGTGGCTGTAAATATTTAAAAAAATAAAAGAAAATGCAGGTCCAGTAGCGTCCATTCCGCTGGCGCCGTTCTTATACTGTTATATGAGGGTACCGGCCACGACTATATTTTTGCCTCAAAAATTTTGTATGAATACACTATCCAGTGTATATAGAGATCAGTGATCTCTATACACACTGGATAGTGAATAGCCTATAGTGTATAACAGTTTTTGTGAGGCAAGTTTTTTAAAGGGTACCGGCCACGACCTCATATCTCGCTCGTATACAAACGAAGAAAGAGATTGAAGATTGATTAGGAATGCAAAAAATAAAATACCAAAAGATTCAAAACGTTATAATAATTGTATTTATTTAAAGCAAAGATCAAGCCAAATTTTACGTTCAAGAGTGGACTGTATACGATGGTGGTTGCTAGCGAAAGAGATCGATTTTTACCATGTAACATAATTCTATGCAAAATCTTACAATAACAATTATTATATCTATATTGTATTATTATATATTATCTATACATATTAATATTTAATATATATCATGCTACCCATTGCATAGGGATTAGCGGTTCAAGGGATTAGCAAAAGTTGAAAACAAATTATTTAGTCAATAACAAATAGGGTATTATATGACTATGTTTGGCAATTTGAAAAAATATTTAAAATTAATAAATTAGATGATTTTGTAACTTGTAATAACGAATTCAAAAATAGTTTAAGATATAATAATTAATGATTTAAAAATAATTATTTAAAGTTCATTCCTGAACACGCCGGCCCCCCTGAAGGAATTTCAGGAACAAGGTAGAACTGCCAGCTTAGTTATAGGTCGTTTAAAAATCCCATTTTTGGTGCGAACTGAGACAACACGCACTAGATCATCTTCACCAGGATGGAGTTCTTCAATTCTGCCCAATGCCCATTTGGATGGTGGCATATTGAGCTCCTTTATGACAACCAGATCACCAATTTTAAAGTTGTTGGTTTTCTTTTGCCATTTGGGGCGCTGTTGAAGCGATGTGAGATAGTCGCAGTGCCAACGCCGCCAAAAACCTTGTAGCATATTTTGGACCAGTTGCCATCTTCCAAGCCGGTTAACAGGGACTTCTAGGCAGCTAGGTTCCGGAATTGCGGTGTATGGTCTGCCTATAAGAAAATGAGAGGGAGTTAGAGGGTTTAAATCAGAATCAGAAATAGCACAAAGTGGCCTAGAGTTTAATAAAGCTTCAATTTGAGAGAGCAAGGTAGTCATTTCTTCAAAGGTTAAAATATTGTTCCCTATAACTCGCCGAAGATGTTGTTTCACACTCTTTACCCCCGCTTCCCATAGTCCACCAAAGTGCGGGCTGTGAGGGGGAATAAACTCCCATCTGATGCTGTCAGCCGCCAAAAGTTTTGAAATTTTTGCATTATGACTTTCAGACTGAACCAATTTGTACCACTCCGATAGGTTGTTAGCAGCTCCATGAAAGTTAGTGCCATTGTCTGAGTAGATGATGCTGCACTTTCCCCTTCTAGCGATAAATCGCCTTAACGCCGCTAGAAATGCATCGGTAGATAAATCGCTTACAACTTCTAAGTGCAATGCCTTCGTTGCCATACACACAAAAAGCGCGAAGTATCCTTTCATAAATTTTGGATTCCTTCCTCTAGCTAAACGAAGGGTGATTGGACCCGCATAGTCGCAGCCAGTTCGATCGAAGGCAAAGGATGGTGAAAGTCTCGAAGAAGGCAAATTTCCCATTAGCTGCTGTGAGGTGGCTTGACGTTGGCGGAAACAATCCATACAATCGTGAACGACCTTCCTTATGAGATTTCTGCTTCCCAGAATCCAAAACTCTTGACGCACTACTGAAAAAAGTTCCGATACACCAGCATGAAGATATCTTAGATGAGCGCTGTTAAGAATAAGTTTAGAGATTGCATGGCCCTTTGGCAATATAATAGGGTGTTTTAAGTTGAAAGTAGCATCGACTGCCTTTGAAATTCTGCCCCCAACCCGAAGCAAACCAACATCGTCAAGAAATGGAGCCAAAGAGGATAGTTTTGAAGAATTGGAGACACACTTATCTACCCTCAAGGCCGTTATTTCTTCTTCAAATTCTCTTTGAGCCCATTTCAGACATTTCTGCTTCGCATATAGCAATTCGGAGGAGCGAAGATATCCTTTGACGCGTTCTTCTGATGGAAGTTTACCATTTTTAGCTCGCCGAACAAAGACCGCTACAACTCGTATCACACATTCCCACGAAGAAACGCGTTTGCCGAGTTTATCTATTAGGTCTTCCTGGGTGTACGATACATTTACAGCTACAACTTCCTTTCTTCCTTCAGGTACCTCCTTCAGTTCCAAGCGCTCTGCAGAAATCGGCCAAGTCTCGAAGCTCCTCGAAAGCCATTCTGGGCCCTTCCACCAAACTTCCAACTCCAGTAATTTTCTAGGTTCCACACCTCTTGATGCGCAGTCCGCTGGATTCTCTTCAGAGCGAATATAGTTCCAATTTGAACGAGGTAGAACATCAACGATCTCCGAAGTCCGATTGGCGACGAAGGTGTTCCATCGACGGGGTGGGGAGGAAAGCCAGGCTAGCACAATTTGGGAGTCACAAAAGGCAAAGGTTTGAACAGGCTTAGAGTCTAACGCATTTTGAACAAGTTGGATCAAACGACCTAGCAGCAGAGCCCCACATAGTTCAAGACGGGGAATGGTGAGCTGTTTTATGGGAGCGACGCGAGTCTTCGCAGCAACAAGTTGAACCTCGATTTGCCCCCCTTCAGAAAAACTTCTAGCGTAGACCACTGCTGAATATGCCTTCTCGGACGCATCAGAAAACCCTATCAACTCAAGACGTTTCGAATTTAAAGTACACCTTCGGAAAATCTCGACCTTTTCAAATAAGAATAATTCCTCTCGGTAAGAAATCCATTTATTGGCTACTTCAGTAGGCAGTGGATCATCCCATCCAATTTTCGTAGAATATGCCCATAACTCCTGAAACAACATTTTAAACAAAATGGTGGAAGGAGCCAGAAAGCCTAGAGGATCAAAGATTTTTGAAATCTCTGATAACAGCATCCTCTTAGTGGGCGTCGAAGATGAATCCTTAATAGAGATTTTGTAGGTGAAGATGTCACGATGAGGATTCCAAATTAATCCAAGCACCTTTGTCCAATTAGTTGAAGAATCAAGATCGAGAGAGATTGTAGATTCAGAACTTGTTCCCTGCAAAACTGGCCAACAGTTCGAACTCCATTTACTCAGCTCTAAACCTCCACACGACAGCAAATTTACTAACTCATTTTTTAATTCTAAAATTTTGGTAACCGAATCCGACCCTGTCATGATGTCATCCACATAAAAATCATGCAAAACAGAATGCGAAGCAACAGGGAACTGATCCTTGTAGTCCAAGGCTAGTTGTTTCAAAACCCGCATTGACAAAAAAGGGGCAGGTGAAGTTCCATAAGTAACGGTACGCAGCCGGTAGTGTCCAATTGGTTCAGTGGGATTCTCTCGCCACACAATACGCTGAAAATCCCTATGATGTGTGTCAATCCAAATTTGCCTGAACATTTTAACAATATCGGCACAAAAAACATATTTGTGAACCCTAAACCGCAGACAAACATTGATGAGGTTACGCTGGAGTGGAGGTCCTATATGGAGCATATCATTCAGGCTAACACCCTTTCCATCTTTATGGGACCCATCAAAAACAACTCGTAATTTATTTGTTACAACAGCGTGGTGCGGCAAATAGAAAATCTTCCCAGAAGTAGGTTCAATTTCGCTTTCCGGAATACGCTCCATATGCCCTAACTCCTCGTAAGTTTTCATAAAACGACAATACTCTAACCGAAGATTTTCCTGGCGAGAAAAACGACGTTCCATAGCAAACAACCTGGACAATGCTCCGGAGAGAGTGTTACTAAAACTTACATCCTTCTGTCGAAAAGGCAGCTCTACAATATATTTGCTATCAGGCGCACGAGAAAAGGTTTTAGAAAAGTGAGCATCTGCAAAGTCACCAGAACTAAATGAATATGTATTGTGAGGAAGTTCTTCTATTTCCCAAAACGATTTAAGAAGAACATCAACATCCTGCACAATTCCTACCGGCAAAGAGACAATGTCCTTCGTTGGGGTGTTACCAGTTATCACCCATCCAAAAATAGTATTATGGGCGATCAAGTTACCGTTTCTATCGGTGCGACGGCCATCACGCAAAATACTCCAGGCCTTGTCAGATCCTAGCAAAACATCAATAGGACCTGGAATGTTAAAACTTGGATCGGCCAATCTTATAGCATCCACCAACAAAGAATTATCAAGATCAAGAGGCAATAGTGGAGTTTTCGAAGTGATTTGATTCAAAATGAAGGCTTCAACATCCATTTCATTTGAATCAAAACAAGATTTAAGATTTAGGCTTACGACACCCTGTGTAACACCAGCTTTTAGCGAAGAGATTCCAGAAATAGAAAGACGAGCGTGACGACGACGAAGATGTAACTTTTTTACCAAACTTTCGGTTACAAATGAAGCTTGAGACCCTGTGTCGAGCAAAACGCGACAAAGATGTTTTGTTCCAAAAATATCTGCAACTTGTACAACCACCGTGGGTAAAATACCGGAAGGACGAATTTCATTTTGAATATGATTACTAACAATCGATAAAGAGGCAGCTTGAGATGTCGAGGGCGTTTCTGCATTCAAATTAGTAGCTTCACTAACCGGCGGCGGCGGATCGAGATGCACAAGAACATGATGACGAATGCGGCAATGAGAACAACGAGTTTTTGATCGACATTTTGACGACGAATGGTTGCTTCCTAAACAATTATAGCACAGTTTTTGATCTCTGGCATAGTTACGGCGAGAGATAATAGGCAAAGCAAGAAATTTAGAACACTGCGGAAGAAGATGATTTTCATTGCACATAGGGCATACAAAATTGGAAGCGGCAAGGCTTTTGATATTGCTTGAAGAACCACCCGAACGCGTATTTTGTCTATTTTCACGGTTTTTGGAATCAATTGATTTAGCTGTGCATGCTTCTAATGCATCGCATCTTTTTTCCAAAAACCCGATAAGTTCTTCAACGGTCGAATTTTCCGAATTGTTTATATGAAGAGCCCAGGCTTTGCGCATTTCTAAATCTGTTTTATTGAGCAAAAGATAAATAAGCCAAGGATCTCTACTCTCAGATTTCAGAGCCTTCAAACCGCGAATAACTTCATCTGATTTATCCGCTAACCGACGCAAATGTCCACTATCCGCGACAACTACCGTTGGCATTTTCAAAAAACTTTCAATATGCGCGTTAATAATGTATAACGGCTTGTTATAACGGCGCTCAAGCTTTTCCCATGCTTGCTCATAATTCGAATCCGCTATTTCGATACCGTTCAAAAGTTTTGCGGCATCACCACTTAAAAACGATTTTAAATAACGCATTTTCTGTGCACCGGTAAGTTTTTTCTTGCAATCAACACTTCCGAGAAACATGTCCCGAAACTCTGGCCATTCGCGATAATCGCCTCCAAAAGGAGATATTTTAAACTTAGGCAACTCAATTTCGTTAGACTTTGCTACTAAGGTGGGATACGAACTGTTTAGAAAAGTCTCCAACAAGGCGGTTTGTTGCTTGGACTGATCGTCCAAAGAATCACCATTAGCTTGAACACGCGGTGGAAGAGGCGGCGGAATAGAAGGAGTATTTTTACGAATCGCTTTAATAAATGCACTTTTTGCATCAAGATATTTCGTTTCCGTTGTTTCAAAATCAATTTCTGGATCAACGTATCCATCTTGCTCGAAATATTGAAAGAGTTCATTTTGATTCACGCAAAAATCTTTCCACGTTTCTTCTAACCGTTGTAACCGCGTTTCTAAATTGTCTATATCATCGTCAGCTAATTCCAAAATATACGAATGTGCACGCGTTATAGAACCTTTCAAATGTCCACGTGCATGCCTTAGTGTATTCATTGTAGTTGCAACAAATTATAAGCAAGGTCAAAACGCACACGTGAGAGCAACAAATCTATAAAATACGTTGCACAAACTATGCACTTTTTATCACAAATATCTTTCACAGAATTGCAGCAAATTATCCCAAACAGCACACCAAAAGCCTAACAAACAGCAAAACCAGCAAAACAGCAAACCCAGCAACAGCAACAAAATAATTTTCAATAAAATCGATACAATTTTACCTCTAGGTATACCAAATACCCAAAATGTATGCAGATCCAAAATATCCAAAAGATCCAGCAACCACCATAAAATTCAAAAAAATCAATTTAAATTTATTTAAATTTAATCAAATTTACAAAAAAATCCGGCTCGAAGGACCAACTTTGATTAGGAATGCAAAAAATAAAATACCAAAAGATTCAAAACGTTATAATAATTGTATTTATTTAAAGCAAAGATCAAGCCAAATTTTACGTTCAAGAGTGGACTGTATGCGATGGTGGTTGCTAGCGAAAGAGATCGATTTTTACCATGTAACATAATTCTATGCAAAATCTTACAATAACAATTATTATATCTATATTGTATTATTATATATTATCTATACATATTAATATTTAATATATATCATGCTACCCATTGCATAGGGATTAGCGGTTCAAGGGATTAGCAAAAGTTGAAAACAAATTATTTAGTCAATAACAAATAGGGTATTATATGACTATGTTTGGCAATTTGAAAAAATATTTAAAATTAATAATTTAGATGATTTTGTAACTTGTAATAACGAATTCAAAAATAGTTTAAGATATAATAATTAATGATTTAAAAATAATTATTTAAAGTTCATTCCTGAACAAGATATTTGCCGAAATTGAGCATGTTGATGTCAACAAGCAATGCGGCTGTAAATATTGAAAAAAATATAAGAAAATGCTGGTCCAGTAGCGTCCATTCCGCTGGCGCCGCTGTTATACTGTTATATAAGGGTACCGGCCACGACTATATTTTTGCCTCAAAAATTTTGTATGAATACACTATCCAGTATATATAGAGATCAGTGGGTTAGATATTCAAGCCTAGTACGCTGCTGATGCGAAACGAAAAATCCCATACAAAAATGACACAACGAAATCCTAAACGGAAAATTTCGTTCTGCTTTTCGTTTTGCAGTACGCTGTTCGAAGAGCGAAATTTATAATTGTAGCAGATTATTTGGAGAAGTCTCCGCTTCTTTTTCGCACTGAATTAATTATACAGACAATTTTTGCGTGCGGAAAAATGACATTTGAGTTTTATTTGTGTTTTTTTTTTGTTTTTAATTTTCTTACATCATGGGTTTCTCTGATTATTTGCGTTTATGTTTGATTTAGTTTTTGGAATTAGTGAAACTCTCCAAGGATATTTTCCGTTGTGTTTTCGCAAGCGTTTCGTTGTCTGTTTGGAGATCACAGAAAAATTTCGTTTCGCATCAGCAGCGTACTAGGCTTCAAAATGAAACAATTCACCAAAAATAATACAATTGGCCGCGTTCGAATGATAGGCCGATAGGGTATATAAGATATTTTGCATCGAACGACCAAAACCGGATTTGATAGATTTGTCTGGTATTTATATTTTATATTTGTTTTGTATTTTATATATATTTTATATTTTATTTTGTTCGGTAAAAATCGAAATCCATATAAAAATAACCACAAACTAGAAGTTCCGCGTGTTCTTTAAAGGATTCAATGCGAATCTGTCGCAGCGAGGACGAGAAAAATAATAATAACGTGTTTTTTTCATTGACAACAACGTGTTGTTATTAGCCGTTCGAGTAAAATTTAAAAGCAATCCGGATTGGTTGTGGTTGTTGTAATCCTATAGGAAAAAAATCTGATAAACAAACCAGCTGTTTTCCAAAATAAATCTGAAAGGTATCTTAAAATTTTTCGGATTTTTGAGAAAAACAAAAAAACAGCTAACATCTGATATACGTGTCAGCTGATTTTCAGCGTCTAGTTACTCACTTTCTGTGGCAATGGTTGTGGTTGTGGTTTTGTTTTTACATAGATTTTGATTTTAACCGAACAAAATAAAATATAAAATATGTATATATAAAATACAAAACAAATATATACCAGACAAAACTATCCAATGCGGTTTTGGTCGTTTGAAAACATATCCGATGCAAAACATGTTGAATTCCTTTCAACCAAAGAATCTATTTTTTTCTAAAAAGAATCGAATTTTTTCTGTCTTTGAAAGGAATACGAAAAGAATCGATTTTTTTTGTGATTGTATATGTGGCCCTTGACAGCAGCAATTTTTAAGTAAAACGTCAAAAAATTATTCAATTTGGAAATTAATTATTATAATTAATTGAAAAACAAAGCATAAATATTTAATATAAAATTCACCGAAAATTCGTTGCAACCAAAAACACAATTTGTTTTCTTAAAACACCTCGACATTTAATTTGACATTTTAGAAATTTCAAATCTTGCTAGTGTGTTTGCAAATCGGTATAAAATCTTTCTTGAATCTTGCTAAATTAGCAAGATTTGTTTTGACAAAAAAAATTCGAATTGTTCAGAAAAAAAAATCGATTCTTTTGTTGAAAGGAATTTCACATTAGATACCCTATCATCCTATCATTCGAACGCGGCAAATTTTATTATTTTTGGTGAATGTGAATTGTTTCATTTTGAATATCCAACCTCCAAACCAACACTAAAAAAATAAGAGGCAAAATACCATAGATGTCGCACATTTCTATGCAGGAAATTTAAAAATGTAAGGTGTTTGTGTTACTCACACTATTTTGAAAAATGCTTCACTTTTTCCTCGATATGCCCGTTCATAGAAGAAGAAATAGAGGAACGGGCATATCGAGGAAAAAGTGAAGCATTTTTCAAAAAAATGTGAGTAACACAAACACAGATGCATTCAGGGAAGGAATGCAGTTAGACAACTAAATCATGGGGCGCCCAAAGGAATTTTTAGCTGTTGTTTTGAGATTTTAAATCTTTAAAATAGAAAAAAAGCTTAGTAAATTAAATAAACAAGTGAAAAAAAAAGTAAATAAAGTGAATATATGCTATCCTTCATTGAAATAAAAATATACATAAAACTACATGCGGTGCTCCGTTAAATTCTGTAAAAACATCTATAATAAGCATTGCAACTTTTGTTCATTTCACAGGTAAGCTGTGTCTTGTATTCCACATATAGTAAGTAAAATTACTCTGCACTACGGGCGCTAAATGTATTTGAGCGCCTTGCCATCACCAACAAAAGCTAATTCGACCCTGGGAGAGAATTTCAATTTTGACAGATGGGCACCTGACATACCACGTTTCAAAGGATATTTGCATTTTCAACAAATTAGGCTTTTTTATAGCAAAATGCTATTAAATATCAATTTTAAGGATCCCCCACACCAACGCGAATTTTCGGTGGCGACGACGAAAACAATAATAACAACGTGTTGTTTTCATTGACAACCACGTGTTGTTATTGTTGCTTTCGTTGTCGCCATTGAAAGTTCGCGTTGGTGTGAGGGAACCTTTAGGGCCAGTTTCACAGTGAAGTAAGTGTTACTTAAGTGCTAAATATGGAAAACTAATTCCCAATTTCACAGTGTAAACTTATCGGAATAAGTGACACTTAAGTCTCCGATGTTGGCCACTTAAGTTCCACTTACTCAGGTATTAAAACTGCGGCTAAAGTGCCAAAACGGTAAAATTAAGTGCCACTTACTTTGTTAAGGGCCAGTTTCACAGTGCACACTTAACAAAATAAGTGGCACTTAATTTTTCCATTTTGGCACTTTAGCCCCAGTTTTACTATCTAAGTTAGGAAAACTTACATAAGTGGCCAACATCGGAGACTTAAGTGTCACTTATTCCGATAAGTTTACACTGTGAAATTGGGAATTAGTTTTCCATATTTGGAACTTAAGTGACACTTACTTCACTGTAAAACTGGCCCTAAGTGTGCACTCTGAAACTGGCCCTTAAAGTATTCTACGATTAATGTATTTACATAAAAAACATCACTTCACATTAATTTATGTGGAATTTGAGACACAATCAGCTAGTGAAATGGAAAGATTTTTAACTCGATATTATTGGTGTTTTTACACAATTTAACACAGCACCGCATGTTGTTTTATATTTTTTTTTAACAAAGTACTGAAAGCTTTCACTATTTTTTTATTTAGTTTAATTATCTTTTTTCACTATTTTAACGATTGTAGCCTAGTACGCTGCTGATGCGAACGAAAAATCCCATACAAAAATGACACAACGAAATCATAAACGGAAAATTTCGTTCTGCTTTTCGTTTTGCAGTACGCTGTTCGAAGAGCGAAATTTATAATTGTAGCAGATTATTTGGAGAAGTCTCCGCTCCTTTTTCGCATTGAGTACGCAGCCTAGTACGCTGCTGATGCGAAACGAAAATTTCCTGTGATCTCCAAACAGACAACGAAACGCTTGCGAAAACACAACGGAAAATATCCTTGGAGAGTTTCACTAATTCCAAAAACAAAATCAAACATAAACGCAAAAAATCAGAGAAACCTATGATCTAAGAAAATGAGAAACAAAAAAAACACAAATAAAACTCAAAAGTTTTTTTTTCGCACACAATAAATAGTCTGTACAATTAATTCAGTGCGAAAAAGGAGCGGAGACTTCTTCAAATAATCTGCTACAATTATAAATTTCGCTCTTCGAACAGCGTACTGCAAAACGAAAAGCAGAACGAAATTTTCCGCTTATGATTTCGTTGTGTCATTTTTGTATGGGATTTTTCGTTTCGCATCAGCAGCGTACTAGGCTTAGGGCCAGTTTCACAGTGAAGTGACACTTAAGTGCCAAATATGGAAAACTAATTTCCAATTTCACAGTGTAAACTTATCGGAATAAGTGACACTTAAGTCTCCCATGTTGGCCACTTATGGTCAGAGAGAAGGAACTAATAGAGAGAGTCAAATTCGACGGTGGCTCTCTTTTAGACAACAAGCTACGATGTTGCGACTTGCGCACCATCTTGCATATGTGTAATTATTAATTCCATATAAAAAAAATGTGGGGACAAATACATATGCAAGAAGATGTGCATACTCACCACCTTTGTTTTTGTTTTGCACTGCCCGAGGTGAATACATGTACACACCGATAGGAATTCAACACGTTATCAAAAATGTAAACAAAAGGTTTCGAAGGGACGGAGACGAGGAAATTTGACTCTCTCTATTAGTTCTTTCTCTCTGCTTATGGTCAGTTGTACAATAGTGGTTCAGCCTCGGTTCAAGATTTTAACTCACCGATTTCGGCGGATTAACTAACGTTAAACGCTGGTTCAAGTATTTGGTATTTGTACAACTGGCCCTTAAGTTCCACTTACTCAGGTAGTAAAACTGCGGCTAAAGTGCCAAAATGTCAAAATTAAGTGCCACTTATTTTGTTAAGTGTGCACTGTGAAACAGGCCCTTAAACTGGGAATGCGAGTTTGACATTTACTCAGTCAACTTGTTTCCTCGTGTGAAAGGGGACTTATTTTTTTTTTTTACAGAAATAGGTATTGGGCTTTTCCACCAGCCGTCAGTTTCAAACAAGCAAAAAAAATAGGAAACGGTCCGAACTTGGAGAAAGGTAAATGAACGACAAATATTTTTATAATAGTCCCCGGGCGTGGCACTGAGCTGTCAAAAAGAAAACTATGTTACTTTTTAACTCGGAGCGTTCCGAGCTCTCAACTTGCATTTCTTTTTTAGCTCAGAGCTCGACCGGTGCTCGCTCGATGAGCTCGGAAAAGAATGACCGAGCACATCGAGCACAAAGCTGAGCGCGGCTAACTTCATACAATTTTCATGTAATTTGACACATCACTAAGCATATGAGAGTTCAGTGCTCAATTGAGTTTCAGTGCGCTCAGGTCACGCTCTGTTCGGAGTGAGCTCTATTCGCTCAGAGCCCGTTCTGTGCCCCGCTCGGGGCTAAAAAAGAAAAACGCCCAATATAGTGCTTGTTTGTTTTCCAATAAAAACGTATACAACGATGGTTATAACGCCAATTTAACAAAATCAACTTCAATAACTTATCAAGCTTATTTATATAAACAAAAATCACAGAAAATATTAAAAATCCACATTGCACTGAAAAAGCATTTGTTTACATTTCTCCAAGTTCGATATCACATGTTTTGTTTTTGTTGTTTTGAACTGTCAAAATTAGAATGAGAAAAGGCAATGATAGTTTTTGGAAAAGCCCAATTAGTTCTCGAATGAACATATGTAATGTCGAATTCCTTTCAAAAAAAGAATCGATTTTTTTTCCAAAAGAATCAAATTTTTTCTGTCAAAACGAATTTTGATACACTAGAAAAATTCGTTTTGACAGAAAAAATTCGATTCTTTTTTTGAAAGGAATTCGACATAAGCTTTACGATATCAAAGATTCTAGCCTCTAGGTATTATGAACACATTGGCCGCGTTCAGGTTTCACTAGGATAGCCTATCTAAGATAGTCCCCTATTACACGATGATTCTTTCCGTCTGACTCTTTTCGAACATAACGAGTGCGAAAGAGAAAAAAGATGAGACGGAAGACCAGTTGCCCTGTGAGTCGTGGGCCAAGTTTTCCGAGACTCTTTTTGACGTTTCTTTTTATATAACTTTATTTTGATGATTTTCAAAGGGAAATTCGATAAAGAGTCAGGCGCAAAGAATCATCGTGTAATAGCATGCGATTCACAGGATGATTTTCAAAGAGAAATTCGAAAAAAGAGTCAGACGCAAAGAATCATCGTGTAATAGGGGACATACTCGAGTATCCAGTATGTCCCCTATTACACGATGATTCTTTGCGTCTGACTCTTTTCGAACATAACGAGTGCGAAAGAGAAAAAAGATGAGACGGAAGACCAGTTGCCCTGTGAGTCGTGGGCCAAGTTTTCCGAGACTCTTTTTGACGTTTCTTTTTATATAACTTTATTTTGATGATTTTCAAAGGGAAATTCGATAAAGAGTCAGGCGCAAAGAATCATCGTGTAATAGCATGCGATTCACAGGATGATTTTCAAAGAGAAATTCGAAAAAAGAGTCAGACGCAAAGAATCATCGTGTAATAGGGGACTATGTTTCTGAACGTAAATCAGCTGTTGTTGCCGTTTCTCATAAGATAGATAAGTATCCCAGAATTTTTAGGATAGCTTGAGATTAATTTTTCGGCAACAGCTGCTTTGACATCAGCTGTGATTTTACAAGGGATTACAACAACACAAAGCTATCCAGATCGCTTTGGATACAAACATGAACGCGGCCATTGAAATAGGTACGATAGTTTTGTTTATATTTACAAATTTACATATTTTGTTTTATATTTATTTTTTTTACAGATATGGATTTAAGTTCTGAATGAACATAAGTTATAGGTTAGGTACATTGATATCTTAACTATTCAAAGGTATTATGAACACATTGTGAAATAGGTACGATAGTTATGTTTATATTTACAAGTTAACATGTATTTTTTTCCTTTTAAATTAAATGCTATTAATCGAGTGGAAAAACAGATTATGAACATATTCTTGTGCATGTGATAAGAAAATATCACTTCAAATAAAACGATTGAACATAATATAAGTAATTTCGTATTTAAATTGTTCTTTTTTTTTCTTTTTTTGAGATCTTTTTTGCTAAGATTGCAAAGAATTTGTCGGTGGATAATAAGATTATTTTTAAAAATGATAAGTTTTGTTTGTTTTTTTATTGAATGAAATGAGATTTGAGGTGCTCAGCCTCAAGTGTTAAGGTTCCCCCACACCAACGCGAATTTTCCGTGTCGACGACGAAAACAACAATAATGGGCCGAATTAGGGTTTTGTACATCAGGAGTTTGGTCCTTTTATCAACCAACCTGGAGTTTAAGAGGACTGAGGAGTTTCAGATTAGCCGCCGCTACCTTACTATTGTTTATAGCCTTTCTAGCGTGCGGGTTCATTTTCAGTCTTTCGTGAAGGTGCACACCGAGATATTTAATCGAATTTCGGAGGGGGATTGCTCTCCCTTCAATTTCTAACCGCAGTTGACTGCTTTCGCGAACAGCTAGGTGGTGTCCCCTACCCGAGGCGTTTCGAAAACAGATCAACTCGCATTTGCTGGGGTTGATACTAATACCCCAATTTTTATAGTACTGGTTAGCAGGGGTCGGACTTTACTTCGATCGAAGTAGATCTACTTCGATTTTGAGAAAAAAATTTAATCTACTTCTCTACTCCTCTTTTTTAGGATTTGCTTCTCTTTGAAAAAATTCTTAACCAACAAATTTAAGGACAGCGCTGGTCAACAAAACATTTTAAAATATTATATTGCTTTGTGTACTCAAAACAAATCAAGATTTGAATTTGAAGACAGTAAACTTTGCTTAATACAATATTTAAACCCAACTAAAATTCAAGGTGCTGATTTAATATCTATGTTTAATTTGTTTCTATTGAAGTCTGAAGTTTGTGTTTATAGTTATATTTTTTTTTTTATTTTAAGTTTGACATTCTTGTACCTTATAGTTACTTGTTCGCAATTAATTATTTATTTATTAATGAAAAATAATCAAATAATACTGAATAAACTTTTGTTAAGAATTTAATTCGAACATTTTTTTTTAATCTCCTAAAACTACTTGGAAAATTTTGGATCTACTTCAGTTTTTTTCCGTATTTACTTCGAAAATTCAAAACCTAAGTCCGAACCCTGCTGGTTAGCAGCAGAAAGATGCGATTTCACCTGATTTAAGGCTTCGTGTGGTCTTTCGTGTGTGCTGAAGAAAATTGTACCATCGGCTATAATACAGATAAGGATTGCTGTTGGTGAACTGGGAAGTCAAACAGATATAAATTGAAAAGGAATGGGCCCAAGATCGAGCCTTGGGGGACTCCTGACTGCACCGGAACCATGTAGGAAATTTCATTTTCAAACTGGACGCGTAAACTGCGGTTGCTGTGAAAGCTTTTTATGATTTTGATAAACGAAGGTTGAAAATTCAGCTGGTTGAGTTTTTATATCACTCCAGCGTGCGACACTGAATCGAAGGCTTTTGTGAGGTCAAGCGGGCAAGCCACTGTGCAGGGTTTGGACCAGAGATTATTTAGGATATTGTTCTGGAAAAAGAGCAAGGCGTGTTCGGTGGAGTGTCCACGTTTAAAGCCGAATTGTTGGGTTTGTGAGAGTTCAGAGTCTTCCAATAGGCTTTCAATTTTTGAGACGATTACTTTTTTAATTGTATATAAACTTTATAGTAGTCTCATGAAGAGGAACGTCCGACGCGCTATGAGGTGAGCCGATACTGAAGCTTGTTCCATTTCAAACCATTTCAGTTGAGAAGGAACAGATAATCAAATACAAGAGAATAAAAATTAAGATTAAAGAAAGAAAAGAGGATAGAGAACAATGTATAGGAAATTTGTGAAAATTGAAGTGAGACAAGAAAAAATCAATTTTGGGGCTTTTCTTGTATAAATTTCTATAAAAAGTGGTAGGATATAGAAAGAATGATAAAAGAATAATGTTCAAGGTCGTTTATTTGGGAGAGGAAAATTTTTATTTTATTTAATTTTGATTTTATAATAACTTACTTACTGATTCATTTGTATTTTGGTAAAAATATATAGTAAATTTTTTTAAATTAGCTATTTTAAGTAAATGAGCACTAAGATGGGATTTTTTGAAATTCTAATCTTAAGTCGGGTAATAAAGGATAAAATTGGTCGACGGAAGGTCGTAGAACATTCATTTATTTTTTATTTAATAAATCTTCAAAATTCCAGAACTTTACTAATTTAAAAATAATTCTATAAAATCTACAAAGGTTAAGTCTGATTGAAATATATTTTATACCATTAGAAAGGTATTTGAAAAATAAATTATACGTGTTTAAGGAAATTTGGATTTTAATTTTTTTTGATACCATTTTTTATGTTTCAAAAACAGGGATTTTTCGAGGTGAATTTTTACCACTTTTGGATTTTTATCTTTTTACCGAGTTGTTTAAAAAATCTGAAAATTGTGTAAGTGATAGATATTATTCATTTACATTTGTTGTAAAAATTTTAGATTTTTAAATTGTTTTCAACCGAGATTTTGACATATTTCTGTTGTTTTCACCTCATAACTCTTTAGTTATTGCATCTATACGATGCATCTAGGAAAGTACACAATTAATTTGATACATCATTCATAATTGTACACCCTACACGGCCTTTACAATAGTTCAATAAGAAACAGTTTGAAAAATCTCGGAAAAACAAAACAAAAATGGGGTTGTTGTTCATTGCCAACCGACGTGTTTCAGTGGAGAATTGTCCAATTTTTGCAAAATTTCAAAAACACCCGTTTTACGGTCACTTAAATGCTTATATCTTTGGATCCAATGATCGGGTTTTCAAAATTCGAAATTCAAATTAAAGCCAGAATGACAGGCGTGTACCAGCTACAAACAAATTTTCAAAACCATTCAAAATTTCATACTAAAATCATTGAAATTGGTTTTCGAGAAAAAAATTTCATCGAGGCAAACGTAATGAGGAAGAGAATACTACAAACAAAATAAAAAAAAAAGTTAACTATTAAGAATATACTGGTTGGAGGGAGATAGTTATTCTAAAGACGATGGAGTGTGTGAAATAAAAAACCATAACCTTGGCAAATTGGGTTCGCATCGGACAAAAAAAATTGCTATATGTATATAGGAATACACGTTTGTGGTAGGTATTTTTCATTCATAATAATTGTAAAGGTCCCCTCATAGTTGGTTTGGTTGGCTGATAACTTTTGTTCTAATAATGGGATCGTTAAGGTTGAGGCCTTAAAATTAAGGTAGAATGTCAGGATACATTTATTTTACAAAATCATTGCGGAGTAACATAAAAGAATTTATTATAAATATGTGTGTGAAAAAAGTAACTATTTTAAAATTTAATGGAAACACAAATTTAATAAAAAAATTATTTTCATGCACGTGTACTTGACCCTTTTAAGGAAATATGTTGTGGGTAGAGTACATTTTGTAGGTATTTTTTTTTATTTAACAAAATAGTAAGAAAGGATTGATTTGGTTGGTTATAACTTCTGTTTTATTAATCGTATCTGTAAGATTAAGGTCTTAAAATAAAGGTAAAATGTCAGGCTAACTTATTGAGTTAAACAATCATTGAGATCATATAAGAATGTATGTGAACAAGTGAATAATTATAAAATATAATTTATAAAATATTCAAACTGAATGAAAAAAAAATCGGTTTCACTAGCATGTGCAACAAAATTGATATCAAAGTTGGTTTATAAATAAGTAGGAAGGTACATTTTTTAGTACCTACTCGAAAAATGAAAAATGATAGGTAGGATAGGTAGGTATTTGATTTTTTTTTTGAAAAATAATGTTGCGATGTATATGTACCTATTTCATTTGATTTTAAAGATTGTGATACCAATTTTCTTTTTTTTTAATTTTTCTAAAATTAATAAAAAGTAATTTTTTGTCGACAAAAAGCTTCAATTGATATATAGAATTACATACTTAAGTGTGAATTTTTTTTTTTATTCTATCTAGATGTAGATAGAGGTATGTAGGTAAGTAAGAACTTTTTTTTCGAAAAAAAGTTGTTTTATTTTTTTTTAATTGTTACGTTTATTTCTATCGTTTTTGGAATTTTGCATTCGAAATAACCCTTTTTTTAATTTTTACGAAATGTCTAATTAAAAAATGATGGTTCAGAAAAATAATTAAATTTTTCCGAAAAATCTTTTTACGAGTACCTATCTAACTATGTCAATTGATTTTTAAAATTTGTAAACCTAAATTTTAATATTACCTACCTATTTAATTTTTTTCCAAAAAAAATCATTTATTTTTTTAAGAAAAATAGTTTTCAAGTGTATTTCAATCGATTTTTAAAATTTGCAAACCAAATTTTCATTTATATAATTTTTTATAAAATTTTCTAACCAACAAAGTTTTTTCCGAAAAAAATAGTTAAATTTTCTTGGAATAATCTATTTCACATGTACCTATTTCAATGCATTTAAAACATTTTCAAAGCAAATTCCCATTTTTTTTAAATTTTAATAAAATTTGATAACTTAAAAAAATGTTTTTTCCATCAAAAAATTATTTATTTATTTTTAGAAAAATAGTTTTCACGTGTATTTCAATCGATTTAGAAAATTTGCAAACCAAATTCACATTTTTTTTTTAATTTTTACAAACTTGCCTTTAACAAAAAAAAAAAAAACAATTTTTAGAAGAAAATAATTTATTTTCTTTCAAACATTGGTTTAACGGGTATTTCAATTGGTTTTTAAATTTAAAAACCTAATTCCACTATTTTTTAACATAATATGGTTACCACATAATAAAACCTACCTAAAAGGATAAAAAAACCTAACTACAATTCATACCTACCTACCTATATACCTACCTAGGGAAAAAGCATAATAAATGATAAATATACCAACGTTGTATTTGCCTCACATATTGTGAAATTTAATAACGTTGCTTTTCATTCAATTTGCATCAAATTTGAAAATTTAAAATATTTCGCTTCAAATAATACCTACATATCTATACCTAAACCTATATATATACCCCTGCCATGACAAAACACAATAAGCTTCGTCCATACGACAAAAAAATTTCATTTTCTTTCCCTTATTTTGCTTTATGCCACGTCAAAAAATATGATTTAACCATCTCCCTTAGTCTCATTATTGTTGTCAGAATAATATTAATATAATCCTCTCGTTCTTACTACTTACCTTCATTTCTTTTTGATTTGTCTTCCTCCCGCCTTTTTATTTCTCCAATTTCAGATTGTGGCGATTGCAGCGCTGTATGAGAGGCGATTCTGAACTAATATTTTTTGTTCCATGAGAGTACTATAGTGTTCATATACAAAGCTTTTTCTAAAATTTTCCGCAGGTTGGATAGGAGAGAAATAGGTCGGTAATTCCCTGTAGTGTTGGGACAATTACTCTTCTTAATCGGGATTAGCTTGGCTGATTTCCAAGACGGTGAAAAGTAACAAATGTTAATACAATTGTTGATGAGTGGGGTAAAGAATTTTGCAATGGTGGTATGAGCGATGATATCACTGATTCGATGAGGTCAGTCGAAGCAAAATGTTCATCACTTACAGCATCTGATTTGTTGTGGGGTGAAAAATTTGTTAATGTGAGATTTTGATGCCAGACATCGAATGAACTATTGAAGGTTGCGACTTCGAGTGAGGTGACTGCGTTAGCAGAGGGTGTTTTTAGCGCGTACAGATCGGTGTAATTAGCGGCGAATGCTTCAACCTTTTCTTGAGGAGATGAGACACTTGTGTTGTTGTGGATTAATAGTTGATGCTCTGGGGAGATCTTTGATTTCCTGCCAGTAATTTGGTCAATTACTAAACATTGGACGATGGTTTTAAACTGATTAATTTGTTTCTGAACTGCTCATTAAGCTCTAAACGGACTTTATCTTTTATTATTTTACTTAGGTCACCAGAGTGGTGAAATATACTTTTAAGTCTCGTTTTCCAGACTTTCCTAGTCTTGAACAGTTTAATTGTGGCGTCAGAGACTCTAAGCCAGTTTGGATGAAGAGTACTTTTTTTTTTTGCAAAAGGCCTCAATGCAGTTGGAAATGACGTTTGCCATGCCAACGATAAAGCTGTCAATTTCGGAGTCGGAGAGATTTCTACTGGTTGGAATGTTTAATACATTGAGATAGGTGTTGAGAGAGCTATTAAAGTTCGTCCAGTTGTTGTTTTTGAAGCTGATATACGTCCTGGGCAGTTCAGGGAAAGCGAATCATGATGTTAAGCAGCACCGAGAAGTGGTATGAGACCAAGTCTAAAGTTAGGCATTGGATGTTATTTTGCGCTTGGAGGTTGGAGGAAATAAAAAAGAAATCGATATGAGATCCCGAGCTGGGGCGAGTGGGGCCAGGAGCAGCAACTATGTCGAAGTCGAGAAAAGTGTTATCTAGGAACCACTGAGATAAATGAGTTCCATTGAAGTTAGTGAACGGGTCCCCCCATAAGGGGTGTCGGGAGTTGAAGTCCCCGCCGACTATTATGTAATCAAATTGACTGAGAAACGAAAAAAGATCATCCATCGCAACTGGGAGTGATAAGCCGGAGTTGCAGGGCACGTATATCGATGCAAGAGCAAGCGATTTGCTGCTTTGCTGGTTATGTATCGGGATTATGGCTATTGTCGCTGATATAAGGTTGTTGGAAAAATACTTTTGAGAAAAACGAATGGAATTCTGCATTAGGATTCCAGTCCCTCTGACGTTATTGTTAGTAATAAGATCGTATTTGTTATTAAATTTATGTTTAAATTGAGTTTTGTTAGAACTCAAGCAAGTTTCTTGCAATAATATTGCTGATGGGGAAGTGTCCTTTAGGAGAAGGTCCATCTCTATTTGTTTATCTATAGAAAAGGAGTTGACGTTGGCTGTGATGATACTCAGATTCATGGTGCAGAGAGTGTGGTCAATGGGCCCTACCAATAACGAAATTTAGAGACGACTTAAATATTTAAGTAAAATAGACCATAATAGTATGTACTCTATTAAACAAACCAAATATCAAATGACTTATATATTTAAGTAGACATGGGGGAGGCCCTAAAGGCTGGATACATCCTCTGATTTTATCTGCAAAACTGATAGAATTATTGTAGGGATTTATCATCTGACTATTATTTTATTGAATTAATCATAACATTGTTTACTTAACTTAAAGGAGTTCTTTTTTTGTTAGACGAAGCTAACATAGATTCCTTTGTTCCCAAATATTCTACCCATTTTTCACAACAGAAGTTGGCTGGATGATCAGTTTTATTGCAGTTGACGCAAGCTGCAGAGGAAGTTTGGGTTTTATGGCCCACCTTGCATTGTCCTATTTCGTGAGATTCAAGGCACTTTACACATCTAGGCGCAAAAGAACAATAGCCGGCCATGTGGCCAGGGCGTTGGCAGCGGAAGCATTGCTTCAAACCAGAATTTTTAATTGTATCCCATTTGACTTTATGATTTAGAATAAATTTTATTTGTTTAATCTTGAAGAGACTTTCTCTGTCTTCCAAAATACATAAAAATAATTCGAGAGGAACATCGTTTTCCTTTGACCATTTGGTCTGAAAGTTTTTAACTGTGAGCTTCAGCGAGGGCTCCATGTTCAACAATTCTTATTGAATTTCCGCGGGGGAAAAATCACTTGTTATGCCTTTCAAAACAATGTTACATTTTCTAATTTGCTTAGGCGTGAAAGAAAAAGATTCAATCCCGCGTTCTCTGAAAATTTTTATGAAAAAGCTACTAAACATCTCTTACAAAATTTTTAATCTATCAAAACTTCTACTAGAAAATTTAATATCACTTAACTTAAAACTAGACTCACGAACAAAATCCAGGAAAGTTTTTGATGAAACACCCTTCGTAAAAATTGGGGGGCACCAGGGGTTTGGTTTGTCAGAGACATCTTCATCTCGTTGCTGTGGACGTAGCTGTTGCTGTTCTTCTTGCTGGGCCGTAGCTGAGGCTGCTGCTGCTGAGGAGTAATTTGTCGATGATTCGTGTTAACCTCGACCAGTTTTGATTGTTTAGGAGAGAAAACATCTGCAGTGACATCCACAGGGAGGTCTTTGAAGCGATTTTCATTGTTGGGTTCTACTGCGATTTTTTCCGAAGCAGTGGAAGTGATTTGGAAGTTGTGTTGGCGTTTGCGGCGGTTCATAATTGCCTTGAAAGAATCATTATCTCAGCCGAATTTCTCGCCAAGAGCCAGTTCAACGTTTTGTCCGTTGTTCGTGGTGTTGTTAACCAGTCCAATGTGGACATTTCCCGCTCTTAGTTGTTGGTTGGCGGTTTTTATTGTTGCTCCGTTATGCGGTGGAGAAACAGCATTTATATTGGAAACGGTGGCGTGATGCACCAAGCTATTAGCTTTAGCTAAGCTCGCTCTCTCTTTCTTGCAACAGGACGATGGGATTCCCGTTAGCTGGTTCAAGCTTTCGGGCGATGGCGATAACCGAGGCGAGGAAGCGTGATTTCTGGAGCTGGCTGAAGAAATGTTTTCGTCGCCATGCGTCCACCAGTTTAGGTTTTCGTAAATTTGCGGAATTTCATCAGCATCCATTAGATTCGATGGCATCTGTGCTGCGCTGAGCAGCAAATCCATACCAACTATTTTATTAGGCGGGTCATTATGAATTAGTGAATTACCTCCAATGTTAGGGGGTTCTTTAGGAGGTTTAACACCCTCCATTTTCACTTAAACTTTGATTGCGGACAAATAATTTGACTAACTTGTAAAAAAAAGAAAAAATTTACTTAAGAAATAATTAAAGTTTTTTTTTTTTGCAGTAGCTATACTGCACGTCTGAACAGAACGGCGAGCAAAATCAGAATCCAGAAGGAGAGGGATGTATTATTTTGATTCTGACAACAAAAGAGGGAATAAGGGAGATAACTAAATCAGAAGTTATCGTCATGAAAACGACAAAAAAAAACTCATGTCTATGCTGTGAAAACGGTATATGCCTATAAATATATAGCTATGACAATTTTATATGGGTAGGTATTTGAATTTGTTTTGGTTGGTAGGTATATCATACATTTTGTTTTTTTTTTTCGTTGTTGCCTTTTTTCACTATCTATAGTCTATGACGTATGGGAATTGCAAGGTTGTGATATTTAAATTTTATGTTGATGATTTTCTTTTGGCTTAAAAAATTAAAAAGAATTTTATTCTAATATTAAAGATAGGTATACTATCCACCTGAATAATTTAGTTTTTCAAAAAAAGTCACATTTTATTGCGACTTTTGAGCAAAAATATTATAAAAAATCAAAAATATTTATTTTTTAATAGGTAACAATTTAAAATTAAATTAATTTTTCTTGCGACTACTTACATATGTATGTATATTGTATATGGCAAGTTAGGGATTCGCAAAAAATCGAACTCGAGATTTTGATCAAACTCATTAAGAGCGAAATCCAAAAAGTTGGTTCTGCCTGTCTGTCAGTCAGGTCACGACACGTTTGTTTCATTTTTTTAAAACCACAAATAACAGTAGCTGTCGTACAGTTTTTGTTTGCAAAAAAAGGAAATTTCATTTATCTATGCAACTTTTTTTCACCAAAAATTAAGTAATTTTTACTTGCGATATATAGGTACTATATGGCAAGTTATGGATTCGTAAAAAAATCGAACTTGGGTTTTTGATTAAAGTTGACATTACGATGATAGCGAAGTCGGAAAAAGTGGGTCTCGCAATTCTGTCTGTCTTTCCTTTCGGCTGCAGCCTAAACGGGTAAGTTGATTTTTTTTCAAAGTTGGTACCTAGCGTTTTTTGGGCATAACCCTCACAGAATTTTTTAAAAAAATGAAAATCTTATTTTTCTCAAAAACTTGTCCACAACTTTTAAAAGGCATTTTATAAAAAAAAAGTTTCAAAAATTTTTTTTTAAAAACTTCATCCTGCAGCGAATCCAAAACAATTATGGGTTTTCGAGGGTGAAACGTACGAAAGATTTATATCTTCAGTATATAATTATAATAATATCTTTGCATATAACTATAACCTATAGTACTACCATGGAGTCGATTTTTTTAACGTTCGGCGTACTCGCTGTGCGGTGCTATAGTCGCCTTTGGTTTGCATTAATTTGAAAGTGGAGAGTATGAAGAAGGAATCCAGAACAAATATTAAGAACGAGAGGATTGTATTATTTTGTTTGTGACAACAATAATGTGAGTAAAGGAGATAACTGAAATAATATTTATCGTCATGCCAACGACGAGAATAGGGACGAGAAAATAGAAAAAAACGTTTGTATGTATGTGTGACTTTATACACCGGCCTTCGTTTTTTTTTTAATTTCTCATCGTTATGCGAAAAGATTTTTTGCTGATGATGTGTATATTTGTAGGTATACCTATATTTTCATGCAAAACTTGGGTTTTTATTTTTGATTTTGAATTTTTGTGAAAAATCAATTATTAAATCAAAGCGACGTTGCATATATTCATTATTTCTGTGCGGGAATTGTCTTGCAAGGTTGCTATATTTCAGGTTGTAGGTAGATATTACATATGTGGGTAGGTACTAGGTAGTTATTTATTTTGAATTATTTATTAATTTTTTTGAAAATCTTTTCTAATTCTACAGGTTGGGCCTTGGGGTCATTAGGTAGGTTATGTACCTATTCCAAAGTTCTGAAAATCCAAACTTCTGTAAATTATAAAAGAAAACTTGTTTTGAGACTGAAAAATTTTGAAATTCAGCATAATCCGGAATAAAAAAAAATTTGTATAGGTATATATGTACCTACAAAGCTTTCATTAGAGTCCAAATTAATTTATTTCAACATAGAAAAAGTGTGTTCATCCCAAGTTGGTAATTCTTTTTCACAGCTGATTAAAATTTCAGAATTCACTGTGATATGGATTACATTATGGATTTTTGGTTTTTTTCTATTTCCGTTTGATAGCTCGATGTTCAAATGTGTTTAATTTTTTAACATAATTTACAACCTAATTTTTGAAAATGTTTGTTTCGTAATTTACTTTAGAGTCGCATTTGGAGGTTTTAAACAAAATTATATAAATAATGTAATAATTTTTTTTTATTTAAAAAATTTTTAATTTCGCCTGTATTTCTTGTTATTTATCTTCTGAATTTATAGTTAAATTACAACACAGTTTACACGTATGTAGGTACCTTGTGGGAACGGTAATTTTTAGTTTGACGTGAAAACAATTGATTTATTGAAAACTAAAAGAAAATTTTCAGTAATTTTCAATACAGTTAAAAATTCTGTAAATCAATAATAAATTTAATTTAATTAATAGGTAGGTACCTACTTTATTAGATTAAGGGCTTTACACTTTTTTGTTAAAAATTTGAAAATAATTATGTAGGTACCTACCTATTTATTTTTATAAATTATTAGATAGTGCTAAGTTAAGTACATACCTACATAATTAGCTGCAAATATTTAGTATTCCTTTCATAAATGCATTATTTTTTGTCCTCTAAAAAATGAAAACACATTTTACAAACATTATTAGACCTGTTTGCTGATACAAAACATACAAATTTAATTCGCAACAAATCATCTTACCGTTTTTGAATTATCGAATTTTCAAAAAATAATTTTTAATTTTTTTTAACACAAAACTTGTTTTTTGTAAAATTTTGATTTATACTAATATTAAGACTTAAAAAACTTCTTTAAAAAAAATAGTTTAAATCGGTTTATTATAGATGATGAGATAGGTATGTATGTATATACCTAGTCAAAAATAAAAAAATGGCCCAATGAGTGGTAGGTTAATGGATGATGGCTTTAACTTTTCAATTTGTTTCTGTTGGTACATCGTACTAATATTAGCTCGCAAAAATTCAATTTTTTTTATCAAAAACTTAGAATTCGTTTTCGAGAACAATACGATTTTTGTAACTGCTTTCTACTCCATATTATTCAATCAATTAATCCACGTGATAACTTAAATCCCAATGTAAATTCAATGTATTTACAAGTTGAAATCTGGTTTAATCGAGAGAATTTTATTGTGGTTAGACTTGTATGGTAGGTTCCATTATTTTTGGTTATAAGAATAATTTTTTTTCTTAAATCTTCTAGATAATATTAAAAACTGCTTGCTGCTCAGTCTAACAATGGCTGGTTTTTGAAGTATTTAATTTTCAAAAAACTGTTTAAACGTTTTTAAAAACAAAAAAAAATATTTTATGAAAATAGGTATACCTACCTAGCTATAATACTATTAAAACTTTTTAAATCATACAAAATTGATTAAAATTAGTTTTGATTTTTAATTTTAACGCAAATACCAGAAAACATTCCCCACTATTAAAATTTTACTTTTTGTGAGACTCAGATGCTAAGCTAACTTAGTAATTATATTATATTGTAATTGTGATAGTACCTTTATAAATGTATAATAAAATAGTTTAATAATTTAGCTTTTATTTTAACCGTAAAAAATCTAACCATTAGAACTCAAGTTATATACATAAGTATTAAACCGATTTGCCGGAATTAGTGAGTTCACTTGCAATTCTAGTTACCTTAAACCTGATAATTTGTCTTATGTAGGTTAGGTAGGTACCACGCAATAAGTACCGATGCATTTTTTGTATTAAATAATTTTGTTTTCAATAAATTTTGAATTTATAAATAAATAGGTACCTAAACAATAAAAACAATGGGTCATATTCATAGTCACTGTTTAAGTTGTTTCTAAAAAAATACTGGGTTTATCCTATCTAATTTACATTGGATAAACTCCAGGCTAAGATAAACTGGGGTCTAAAAACGACTATGAATATGCGCTAATGATTTTAAACTCAATGGGGCATATTCATAGTCACTATTTAAGTTGTTTCTAAAAAAATACTGGGTTTATCCTATCTAATTTACATTGGATAAACTCCAGGCTAAGATAAACTGGGGTCTAAAAACGACTATGAATATGCGCCAATGGGGCATATTCATAGTCACTGTTTCAGTTGTTTCTAAAAAAATACTGGGTTTATCCTATCTTATTTACATTGGATAAACTCCATGGCTAAGATAAACTGGGGTCTAAAAACGACTATGAATATGCGCCAATGGGGCATATTCATAGTCACTGTTTAAGTTGTTTCTAAGAAAATACTGGGTTTATCCTATCTAATTTACATTGGATAAACTCCAGGCTAAGATAAACTTGGGTCTAAAAACGACTATGAATATGCACCAATAAGTTAGCCTGACATTTTACTTTTATCTTTACAGATCCGATTAATAGAACAGAAGTTATAAGTCTACAAAACCAACAAAATCGAATCTTTTCTATTATACTATTGAATAAAATTACCACTCATAAGATTTCTTAAAAGGGTCAATTACACGTGCATGAAATTATTTTTTTCAATTAAATTTTTATTTCCACTAAATTTTAAATTAATTACGTTTTTCACACATATTTTTATGTTACTCCGCAATGATTTTGTAAAACAAAAACCTTAACGATCCGATTATAACAACAAAAGTTACCAGCCAACCAAACCAACCATAACGGGACCTTTGCAATAATTATTTTGAATGAAAAATAACCATAACGGGACCTTTGCAATAATTATTTTGAATGAAAAATACCTACCACAAACGTGATACCTACATTTTTTACAATGTTTTCCCGATGTGAAACCAATTTGCCAAGGTTATGGTTTTTTATTCCACACACTCCACCGTCTTTAGAATTCCTATCTCCTTCCCACAAGTATTAGCTACTTTAAAATTATTTTATTCATTAATAATTTTTTCATTCATTCAAATTTTGTCTATCCCCATTGACCTATTATATATGGACTGCTAGTTGAGTTTCATTTTCATACAAAAACTCCAATAAAAGTGGTTCCACCACTCCTTAGCGACACTAACCCTTGCGTAGAAACACGGGAAACAGAAGTAATTATTTTCACTGTTTTAATAACAGATGTCAGTAGTTTATTTGTTAAAAAAATGTTGTGGTAACAAAGAAACTACTGACATCTGTTACAAAACAGAGCCACCTGTTTCTGTATGTATATTCAAATGTGCATTTTGACATTTGTCATTTGTGTGCTATATTTTATTTTTTAATTTAAAAGTACTATTTATTTGTTAAATCTAAGGAAACAGCTAGAAGTTTTCATGGTATCTTGATTTTTCAAATTATAAATTAAATAAAAATAAACGTTCGGACTGAATCCATTCATCTCTCATTGACTTTGATGGAGATGTAACATCCATTCTAAACATTAACCTCCTCGCCATTTTTATAGAAATTATTTTTTTAAGAATTTCCCGAAGTAAGTAATATGAATTCAATATATTGCTTTATCCCCATTACAGCTTTAGTTGATCCGGCAGTACTTATCGAAGGGGTTTTATTTTGAGCAAGGTATTTGGGTTCGACGCAGCTAGTGTACCAAGGACAACGAATGAAATCTACTCGGATGATGCAGGCCGAAGAAGCTGTTTCGAGGATTAAGGTAGGTTTATAACCATTTTGCTTTTGATATTCTCATAAATCACATATTCATCATCACCGATCAAAGAAAAACTTACTAATCACACTCCCACTCTTTGTTTGCATGCATACCAACAGGCTTTGGTAAGTACGTTCAATTCTATACACCTCAAAAGCTTAATTGTTTATTCAAAATCAAAGCAATCAAGATTCAATGCTATTTATTAATTTTATAGGCACCAGAAGGTGAAAGTCAACCATCCACCGAGGTGGATTTATTTATATCAACCGAGAAAATAATAGTTCCAAACACTAGTCTCAAAGAGATCATGATGGATCATCCTCTTTGTACAATCTCCTACATCACTGATATTTGTGAATTTGTAGTTCTTATGGCACGACGCAGATTTGTGCCAGCAGATACTGGTGAAGGCCCTAAACCAAATCGAACACCGAAAATGATATGTCATGTATTCGAGAGCGACGAAGCACAATTTATAGCACAATCAGGCAGGCATTCCAAGTGGCATACATGGAATTCTTGAAAGCAAAATGGAATTGAGGATCATAGTTTTACTAAAGAAATAGATTACCAAAAAGTGCTCAATAGTCAGGGGAGATCTTTGGCGATGAACTGGAGATCTTTGCGAAAAAGGAATTGCAAAACGACGTCGTTGTACAAAAAGCGAAAGGAGAAATACTAGGCCTAGTGATTTTGGAGAGTTATTGGGGTTCAATGTTGCCCACTGTTGTAACTGCAAATTAAATGTCAGCTGGCGCTGCAGCTAGATGTGTTCAGTTAAATTTCGGCGACCAATTAATGGCCGCGTTCAGGTTGCACTAGGATAGCCTATCTAAGATACTCGAGTATCCAGTATGTTTCTGAACGCAAATCAGCTGTTGTTGACATTTCCCACAGGATAGATGAGTATCCCAGAATTTTTAGGATAGCTTGAGATTTTTTTTCGCCAACAGCTGCTTTGTCATCAGTTGTGATTTTACAAGGGATTACAACAACACAAAGCTATCCAGATCGCTTTGGATACAAACATGAACGCGGCCAATTGCTATAAATGGCATGAGCTTTGTCGGGCTTCCATTATCGACTTGTCAGAGTTATATACGCAATCCGAAGAATCACACTACTGTAAAATTTACGGTTGTGCCTTGTCCGCCGGTAGTCGAGGTTAAGATTAAACGACGTAATATCAATTAAGATTTATCGTTCAAAATGGAGTGGTATGTAATATTTTCGTTGTATATCTTATTTTTATTGAAAGCCTAAGAATTTTTCCTTTTTTTCAATCAAACAAAGATATTTAAACATGATATCCGAACTAGTGTTATTAAAAAAAAAATTAAACATGTAACAGACTCATGTTCTCTATTTCCATTGAAATTGAATTAATATCGATTTTCATATCCACTAGATAGAAATGAAGCAACAGAAAATACAAAATTTAAATTTTGAATTCCTTCCTATATTCCTGAATTCTAAAATAAATTTACAAACAACAAATGTTTCTTTACAGATTTGTAATCTTTTACGCGGTGGAACACTGCCTATACTATTGTTTAAACTCCTGACAGATCAGGGAAATCCAATTTTCATCTGACTATTTTCAACTTTCCCATAAAATAAAGAAAAAACAAAAAAATCTAATTTAGAAGTATTGTATTACATACACTAGCATAACATTCGCCACTTTATTCTTTATTCAATTTATTATTAAAATATGCAATATATTTATTTACATATTTAGCCATTAGCATCACTTATTCCTTTTGTAACATTTATATATATATAAATAATTTTTTTCTAAATAAATACATACATAAATAAAAAATAAAATATAAATTTTGTTTAAACTGTTTTTATTTTTTCTTTAAATTTTATTTCCAAATCACACACACAACGCATGCTCAAAACCTATATCCACATTATATCCCAATATTATTCGCTTTTCTCTAAAATACTCAACTTAAAGAGAAAAACATTTATCGCAAATAAAAACTGCGAATCTCTAATTCGACATTAGCCGTTTTTTTATTATCAGAATTGATCTATATGGCTCATCAAATAACATGCTGCTGATTCTCGCCATTAATACTAATACTTTTTCTTAAATATTATTATTTATTCAGACTTTAAATCCACAGTCTAATCGTACATAAGAGCAAGTTGGTGTAACCCAGTCTTTGAATTTATTTTAAGAAAGAAAGGTAAAGGGTCATTTTTGAATAAAAGCAGACTCTATTTATTAATTTAAATATAAACAATTGATTTAAAAATAATCTAAATTTTTATTTTATTTACAAAAAGTCGATTTTATATAAAATCAATTTAATTTATAAAAATGTTTATGAACGAACAAAAAAACTATGTAGGTATGTATGTATATTATAGGTATGCTGGTTGATTGTTGTCTTTGCTCCGAATTTTTCATTCATTCCCAGGTGAGTTTTGCAGAATCAATCTGAGTCGAGTGCTTTAATATTGGCAACAATTTGTCCAGCAAAGGCCTCGTGAATTTCCGATGAGTCAATGGGCTTTACTAATAATCAAATTTAGCGACGACTTAAATATTTCAGTAAAATTAACCTTAATTCTGGTGATCCCAAATAATGTACCATTCATGGAATGTTTAATTTTTTGAAGTCCATTCCATATATGATTCATTATTAAGAGTCCACTTGAATATTAAGGTCATACTATATATGGTTTATTAGCTAGAGCCCATTCTATTATGGTCCATTTTACTGAAATATTTAAGTCGTCACTAAATTTGGTTATTGGTAGGGCCCAATGTCTTTCAAAGTCAATACCTTTTTTAAGAAGTTTTGGTATACCATATAGGCTGGTCCGAGAAGAAGTTGGTCAACGGGGTCTTGCGAGACGTACAAGAAATTCCTTAAATATGCTTTTGGTTTGATTCCAAGTTGTTTGCCTTTTCTTCAGTCATCACTATGGCACGCAGATGATCCATCAGTCAAGAAAGAAGAGTTGGCTGTAATTGTTCCGAGAGGGTTAATAAAAGCTGGTTTCAATTTAGCCAAGGCCTCTGTTGACGAGACACGAATGCCATTGTCCAATTGTCAACTGTCTGGTCAACACCAGATACTTTGCATGGAACCATATCGGTAAAGTAACCTTTCTGTTCTGCTTCTTTAGCCAAAGTATGTGTTCTTAAAGCATAGTCGTCTTGTTCTTTGCGACTCACTTGGAATGAAGCGGCAAGACGATCAGCTGAGTGTCCCATCGTCTCTCCAGACGAAAACTCGGCAACAGCTGGAAGCTCTGGAATTACAAAGTTTGATTGAATTGTTGCGAGAAGTGAAAGTTTTGCATCGGTGTTCTAGGTTTACTGGATTTTAGCAAAAGGCCACGCATTATACGACTGTGACGGAAAGGCACAAAAAAAATTTATTAACTTTGATTATTTTTTTAAGTGATTTACAAACCATCTGGATTTTTTCTTGAAACTTAAGAACATAGCTCCTTCATTGTCCATAGGAACCCTAGAACTCCCATTGGCAGTCCATTTGCCCTTGACATTTTGTTTCTCCTCGAGCTGAATTTAATCACGCACCGTACATACTTCTGTTTTCAATTGCATAATATACACTAGTGACGATTCTGGACGAATCTTCTTCATATTATGTGTCCACATCTTTAAAAGGAATAAACATCATTTCAGTCGATCACGACCAGATCCCTTGTGTTTGGCACATGCAATCGGATCGTTAAAAGAGGAAGAGATGTCGTAATTTTCGATGACCATCGACTAGTTCTACGATTATAGAGTTCAAATTCGTCAGACCTAATGATTATTGGAGATTTCAACGGAAGGATAGGTTTATCACAGAACAATTTTTCGAGCGGATACAGCAATACAACTTTTAATGCAAAACGTAGATCTAAAGATGAAATGTGTGACAAAAAAGGTGAACAAATTATGGATTTGGCAGATACGTTTGACTGTAAAGTTTTAAACGGAAGTTGCGACGGCGATCTTAACGGCGAGTTTACATTTCTACGTGGAACATCATGCTCTGTAATCGACTATTGCTTTATTGCTGGAAACTGGAATTCAATTACCGATGACTTTAAAATAGGATTGCAAACGTTTTCTGACCACATGCCCATGGAAATTATAATTAAAGTGCCAAATTCTGCAAATTACACGAATAATTCAAATTTGCTCAACTTGTTACCTAAATTGTTTTGGAATGAAAAAAACCGCGGTCTGTACCAGCTTAATCTTAATGCTAGACTTGATATTTTAGCAAGATCAGAAGTTTCTGTAGACGTTGAAGTTCTCGCTGATATAATTAAGAAATCTGCACCAACAAAACAAAACACAGCAAATAAGACCAGAAAGAAGAAACAAGAGTGGTTTGATAACGAATGCACGAAAGCAAGGCAGAATTCGTTTGCACTCCTAAAGCTCTTAAGATCACATAACTCGGATATCTTCAAAAAATTATATGCAGAATCGAACAGTGTATACAAGAAATTATGCCATTCTAAAAAGATAGCTTTTGAACAGAAGATAACTTATCAAATGATAAGCTCTGCTAGCTCTTCCTCGGACTTTTGGAAGGCAGTAAGACAATTGAATGGAAGTAGACCTGCCATCGCTCCAAACCTACAGGCTCAACAGTTAAGAATCCATTTTCAGAATCTTCTTAATACTGAACAGTTATCTTTAACACACCAATACGCAGTGCCTCTCTTTCTAGATGATATGTTAGATGCTCCGTTCACTTAAGATGAAGTCCAGAACACTATTAGAAATTCGAAAGTAAATAAGGCCCCAGGAGAAGATAGAATTCCGTTCGAGTTTTATAAAAACTGTACACCTGAATTTGCAATAGCGCTCACGGAAGAATACAATAAAATATACCAAAGTGGGAATATTCCAATGAGTTTTAGGAAGGCTATAATATATCCCCTACACAAAAAAGGAGATTATAACGACCCACAGAACTACAGAGGGATATCTTTCCTAAATACATCTTCGAAACTTTTTAGTGCCTTACTTTACAACAGGCTAACTAATTGGGTAAAAGAAAAGCGGGTACTTAATGAGCTTCAGGCAGGATTTAGAGAAGGCTTTTCAACTATAGATCACATATTTTCTCTTATGAATATTGCCGAGATATATATGAAAAGGAATAAAAAGTTGTATACCTTGTTTGTTGACTTTCGTGCTGCCTTTTATTCTGTACCACGTGAAGCACTATTTTACAAACTTTATATGATCGGTATTTCGACTAGAATGATTCGAATTTTGATAGCCATGTACGACAATAACTTAGCGATGGTCTGGGATGGACAATGCGTTTCGGAAGAGTTTGCAACTACGATGGGGGTAAAACAAGGATGCATCCTGAGTTCACTTCTATTTATTTTATTTATTAATATAACAGAAAACATTGGAGGTGGTATCATAATAAACACAACTTGCATTCCTGCTTTAATGTTCGCGGATGATTTTGCTATCTTTGCTGAGACCGTTAAAAGTATGCAGTTGATGATAAATAGACTGGCAAATTATTGTAGAAAATGGAACTTGTCCGTTAATTTGGCGAAGACAAAAATGATGATATTCAGAAATGGTGAAGGGAGATACTCAAGAAATGAGCAGTGGAAGTATGAAGGTGAGCAGATAGAAGTCGTGAGAGAATATAAATATCTGGGAGTTCTTATCGCAGCCAACCTCAATATGAAAAAACATTTTGTAACCAAATTATCAGAAGCAAAGCGTGCTATCGGTTCAGTTTGGGGAAGATGCATAGGCAATAAATATCTAAACCACAGCGCAAAACAAAAAATCGTACGTGCAACTGCAACATCCATCATGCTATATGGTGCACAAGTGTGGGGATACCGCTCATATACTACTCTTGAAGTTTTTCAACGATACTGTGTCAAAAGAGTATTCAAACTACCAAATAGCACTCCCAATTACATGATTCATCTGGAGACGGGGATGCCACCACTCTTTCTGGAGACACTCAATTTACACTTTGATTATGTGCAGAAAGTTATGAGAATGGATGAGCAAAGACTGCCAAAAATAATACTCTCCTACCTGCTAATGAAGAAAAGTAATTTTGTACAAGAATGGGAAACGCTAGCACGTAATGGTGGCTTAAATACAAATTTTGAAAACATCCAACACGACCAACTTTATAAAATATTAGAAAAAACTGGTAACTCTCTGTATGACTCATATGTGAATGAGGCTCAGTCATCTCAATATCGAATGTACTACAGTAAACTCAAATACAATTTACAAGAAGCAACATATTTTTTGAACACAAACTCTGCAGAAAAAATAAATATTGTTTTCAAAATAAGAGGTGAACTATCAGGCCTAAATTACATACCGCATCGACCTGATCTTCCACTTGAATGTAGCCTTTGCAACCTCAAATAGAGAGAAGGATGTACCATTTTATTGGAAAATGCCCTATTTTGTGCGAACTACGAAGGATATACTTTGGAGCAAATCTTGTGGAGATGGTGGATGTGCTGAGTATTTTGAATGGAGACCGCGAATGGGACGTACTATACAAGTATACTGTTAATGCGCTGCACTACAGAACACGTATTATTGAAGGCAATTTTTAATCATCAAACTATCTTTTCATATTTAATTTAAAGTTAACTTTTTCTATGTATACAAAAAAAAAAAAAAAAAATCATGTCAATCTGGTAGACGGCATAATGCAAAACCAATTAGACTTTAAGCTAATTTATTTATTGAATGTATCATGTATATGAATATTAATTTGGTCAATAAAAACTAAAACTAACTAAACTAGAGTTCTTAACAATTCTTTGAAGGTTTTTATTTGATTCCAGGGAAGTCGCTGATTATAGCCGTATTAATTTGCTTTAAGAAGCATGTTTCGTCTTTTTGGCCTGTTGCAAGGCCTGATGATCTGGGTGATTCGGAGGTGTTTCATTGAGCAGATCATTGAATTCCAGTGCATTTATTTGAACCCTAGCCACGGGCTTATGTACCAAATCTTCTTTGTTGGTGTCCGAACAAAAATTTTCGTTCTTGTTGTCGCACTTCAAGTAGGTCGATTTTCTATATACAAATATTAAGTCTACTTTTCTAAGTAAAACTATTTAGTAGTTTTTAATATTTTTTCACCATTACAAAAGAAATTTTTATAAAAATACATTTATTGTTTTCCAAAATTTAAAAAAAAAGATAATTTTTCTAAAATTAGTGAAAAAAAAACAAAAACACGAATGAAAGAAAAAAAAAAACAAAACAGCACAAAATGTCAAAAGTGTTTCACTGTGTTTTCCGCTTATAAACGTGAGAGCTAGTGGCGTTTGGTTATAGGTGGAACCATCGTGAAGTTGGCTCCTGGCAGTCCATATATAGTAAGTCAATGCCCACAACGTATTTATAAACAAAAAAATACACAGCTTATATATGTACCTACCTACCTACCCCCTTGAACTCTTAATAAATTTGTATACAATGTTCTCGTTCTATCATTGACTTACTATATATGGACTGCCAGGAGCCAACTTCACGATGGTTCAACCTATAACTAAACGCTTCTAGCGCTAACATAGGGCAAGCGGAAAACACGGTGAAACACTTTTGACATTCAGTTTTGTGCTGATTTTTTTTTTCATATTTGTTTGTTGTTTTTTGTCATTTATTTTAGAAAACTTTACATAATATTCTATAAAATTTTGTGAAACTGCTGGCTCGAAACTGAAAATTGACAAAGTCGCTAAGGCGGACAGAGTTTCAGTTTTCTTTTTCATCTCGTCGTCTACATACATTTTAAATCTGCCTTGTCTTCTGCCAGTTGTGTTGTTCGCACGCTCCTTTTCAATTTCAAGTTTGTCTCTGTGAAGAAAAAAGTTTGAAGAAAAATGTGCGCTATGCCCTAAATTCGCATTAAAACTTTTAAAACTATAACCAAACTCAAGTTAATTATGCTTTTGATTAAAATAATTCAACATAATGTTGAAATTTCGATCGAAAATGAAGTAAAAAAATTAAATTCGCCGCCCGCTTTTGAAAGAAAAACAAATTTGTTCTCTTCTCTTCTAGCCTCGCCCCCAGGGTGCCATGGAGAAGTTAATACATTTCCTGCAAGCTGGCCGCTTGGTCAACGTGGACAACTACTCGATGTTCACAATCGTGTGTGTGCTGAAAAACTTCCTTCGCAAAATGATGAAGATGTGCTGAAATTCAAGGTTGCTACAAAAATAATAAAGCACATCATCGATAAATTTGCTATTCACGATTTATTTGGTCGGGCAAACTATGAATACTATGTCCGAGTTCCTGGACGAATACTCAAAGTACAACACCAATTGATTTGTAGCTTCCAATATCCACCTCCGCCACGAGGCAAATTAGCACACCAAAAATATGCATTAAAACATTCACTGAAAATGAAAATGACGAAAAATTTCTCTATAACTTACGAGAGTTTACGAAAAACAGCAGTAGTGCAAGGATGCTGTGGTTTGATACTCCATGGACTAACTTATTTGCCGTTTGTGGATAAGGCGGTGAGGCTGCTAACCTTAAGCAGGTGCCTTATGAAGTGGAGAAAGTGTTATGTCAAAAGTCTCTTGTACGGCGTGCAAGTCTGGTAAGTTTAAATATTCCTCACATATCTGTACCATGAAATACAGAATTTTTGTTTTAGGCACGGGACTTCTTCAACACTATGTATAATCATACTGGAAAGCCTGAGGCTGTGCGAAACTTAAAATTCAAAGTCCCAGAATTTGTGAAGGAGTCAGCCTGTTATTTGGAGTGAGCTTTATAGGTATACTTATGAAACTCAAGTATACTTATTACTTATATGATTTTATCTTCATATAGGGTGAAGTGCTGTATGTCTTGAAGAGATCTGGTCTTGACCCCGATGAAAGTTCAAAGATCTTCACATCTCCGATACTCATTATGATCCACATTACGTCTAAGGTTTCAATGTTGAATGTAATGAACCACTTTGTTGTCGTTTAAGCAGTGGTCGTCCATCGAATCCAATGCCGCTGAAGGCGATAATTGATTGGTAAATATTTGGTTGAAACAAATTCTAAGAAGTGTAATTCGATAATAATTTGTTAATTAAACAAATCTCCCTCCTTTGTATAAGTAAACAATAAACAAGCTCAACCAAAGTCCTTATACCAGCCTGCTTGTTTCATACGAGCAATACTTTAAATAAAAGATGGAATAAATTCAACACTGGACCGCAAAAGTTCCTACAGAACAACAAGATTGTACATCCACCACAGGAACCTGAAGAAGAACCAAGAAAAGCGATAATAAATCTGTGAAGTATCTACATAAAAACCAATATTTATAAAGTTTTATCAATATCAGTATGTTTGCCATATGACAACCAACATCAAATACAGTCCCGATAAAATGTGGTGCATTGCATCGATGGTTCGCCGTCTATCAGTGGATGAAGCACTGAAGCAACTTACATTTGTTCTCATGAAAGGTGGCCGATATGTTAAGCAGACAATTCTAGAGACACAAGAAATGGCAATCAAGAGGCACAATGTTGAATACAAAAGCAATCTATGGATTTGTAAGTTATGTTCAAACTAAAAACTTACGTTCGGTTTTTTATTTTAAGCCTAATCATTTTGTGGTAAAGGACGGTATTACAAAGGAATGAGACGTCATGCTCGTGGACGCGCTGGTGTGGTAGAATACAAGCATTGTCATCACTTCGTTCGACTGGAAGAGGGTGAACCCCCAAAACACTACTATGTGTTGCATCTTGACGTGTTGTATGAGATTTTCTCTAAAATAATCATACAATAAAAATCAGTTTTGGAAAATAGAAATTTCACCTTACCTTATTGTAAAAGTTTCGCCACATTTGTTGCATGGTAGATCCTCGATTTTGTGTGTTTGCAAATGAAAGAGAAGTTTGAATTTCTTCTCGAATGTCACCTGACAAATATCACGTTGGAAATGTCTATGCGAATCATGCACCTCCATATGCTTGGCATAATCGGATTTTGTATCGAAGGACTCGGTGCACATGTTGCAAGAGAAATTCAGCTCAGCTGTACTTGCTGTTGTGTTCTGTTCGTGAAGCTTCATGTGAGTTTGCAGGGAGTACTTAGTACCCATTGATTTATGGCAGACACCACAGGTGAATCGATGTGTGTAATCGATCCTATTTCAATGAGCAACCCGATGTCAAGATCAGCAATTTCATTGCCACGACCAATACGATATCCATCACGAGACACCAAACATGATCCGATGACAACCAAATCGAATTTTACTTTGTTTTCAAGTAAAATTTCAGTTCTAGATTTTTGAATATCTTGAACATGGATGGTTGCTTTTCTTTCTTCTTCAGTAGTTTCAGCGGGACACTCAACTTTAAGATTAAGAGCATTTGACTCACGTGTACCCGGTAGATAGAGTTCCTTGCCAGCAGCCAGCACGTCTTGTAATTTCACAGAATCTAATGCTCGATCGATATTTACTTTTATTTTATTGGCTTTCATAAATTCTGGAGTTTCGGCTAGTAATGCTGCAGCCGCCTTTACTTTGTCCACATAATCGGGAATACGATTAAAAATTCCATTTGAAACGACTCCTAAGGAGTTTTCTTGGATTTTCCTCCATGTCTACACACGCAAAGACCACTTAGTTATTTCAACAACTGGCGTCCTTGAAGTAACTTCCTCGGTCGGCACTGGGCTGGTGGTGTCGTTTTGGATGGGCTTTTGTTCTTCCATTTGATCCGGGTTCTGCTTATCTTTATTCTCGTACAGAAACAACGTTTTCTTCTGCTTTTTTTACTTTTCGATGCTCTCACACTTGATGCAACGCGTTCAACTTCTTTTTAAATCGTTTCAACGATTTTGAAATTTTTTTTCTCATAAATTGATGGTGTGTGGTTTTATCACAAATTAAAAACATGGTTGAAGTAACTTTATGTTGGTTTTTCTTGAATAACAACATCACGACGCAAAATGTGAAATGAAAATTAAATTAAAATTATACACAAACGTCAAAAAATATAAATTTTAGCAAAAACAGATGGCTCAGTTTTTTATAAGAAATAACAATAGATGTCCGTAGTTTCTATGGCAAAAGAAGCTTGCTCAGACAAAGTAGCAACAGATGGCACTGAAAATAGCTACCTCTCTTTGCCGCGTGTCCTACCATAGCGCTCATGTCACTAGGGAGAGGTGGAACCATTTTCATTTCGGAATTTGTATGGAAATGACGCTCGACTAGCAGTCCATATATAATAGGTCAATGCGTTTTATAGTATTATTCCCATTTCCTTCATGTTATTATATTCTATACAAAATTGTTTTTTTGTTTTCCTTGAACTCTCCAACAGTTTGACACCACGAAGTATTTTCTCCAAAGAGCTCACGTCGGCGTACTCACTAGATGTCGCCCTAAAACTTCCACATCATGATAGTACTAGGCGTGATTTGTTGACTTTCTAATGTGAACATTAAGAAATTTTTCACATTAAGCCAACTTTTAACATGCAAATGCAAAAACAACAAGTTAACAGCACATTCAAACTTCAGTAACTCTAATGTGAACATTAACTTTCCAATGAATTTGCTTGTTATGTTGGTATCTTTGCATGTTTTCCAGGAAAATATGTTCGGTGAGTATGGTAGTTTTTAAAATATTTTGAAAAAATAACTTTTGTATGAAGATTTAAAATTATACAGAGAATTATTTTATTAAAAAATAACGAAATACATTGTTGATGATGCAAATAAAATTATTTTAATAAAAATTATCATCCACAATTGTTAAATCATATATGACAAGGTTCGAACAGAGTAATAATGGTTTTGGTAAGTAACCAATTTCAATGAACGCATCCGCTGTGGGGCTTTTTTCAAGAAAGTGTGAGTTATACAAATACAAATGCATTGACAAAGCATCGGCATGCAGTTAAAGCTAAATGCTGGGGCGCCCAAGGAAATTTTTAGCTGGTTTTTTAAGGAATGTGTTTTGAGATTTTAAATCATTAAAATATTTTAAAAAACTTATTAAATTATGTACAAAAGTGAAATAAAAATAAATATAGTGCATACATGCAATACTTTATTAACGTGCGGTGCTGTGTTAAATCTTGTAAACACGTAGATATAGTAAGAAGTTTACAATTTTTACATTTCACTGGCTGATTGTGTATCATATTCAATACATAGATATAAAGTAATGGAAATAAAATTTAAAACGTTTAAAAATAACTCTGTACTACGGGCGCTCAACAAATGTGAGCGCCTTGCCATCACCAACAACACATAATGCGACTATGGACCAGAATTTCTAATTTCGACAAATATAACCCAACTATAATTCACGTGATTGAAGTTTGTTTTTATATTTAGATAATTTGCTTTTTCAAAGCGAAATGCTATGAAATATCAATTTAAAATTATTCTACGGGAATGTTATTAACTAAAAAACATCACTTCACATTACTTTATGTAGAAATATGAGACACAATGAGCTCTCAAAATGAAAAAAATTGTTAACTCCTTATTATATGTATGTATTTAAATCGTGTATTATTTATTCACGATTTAACGCAGCACCCCATGTTGTTTAATATTTTTCAAAATAAAGTATTACAATTATTCACTATTTTTACTTTTATTTCAGTTCTTTATTTAGTTTAATAAGCTTTGTTCACTACTTTATCGTTTTAAAATCTCGAAACACTATTTTATACCGCGGCAATTTTTGAATTGAATTGAATTTTATTGAGACTTTTAAGAAAATTTTACAAAGAGTACAATTCAGAATTTACTTAGCAAAGCTATATGTTTACTGCGGCTATAATGTATTGCCAGTTCTATCTAGTTACATTTTTGGGACGCCTCGCGGCTGTCATTATAATATATAAAGATATATAGTCATTCTGCTCTTGCTCAGGAGCAGTGTTACGTTTACGGGTTGGCTGTTGCAACGGATAAAAAATATACATATATACACTACCTACAATGCAAATACCTTACAAACTAATATGCCAAAGAATTACATTTATATACATAATATTTCGTGTTATAGAGCGAGAGCGCTCTATATGTAGAATTTTCAAATTTAATGAAATCATTTTGCATGATATTAAAGGTAGAACTAGAATAGGCGGAAGCCAACGTACGTGGTCGTACGAAACCGAGCGAAAACAAGAAATTCATATGACGCGCACATAATTGCGTTCTGGAACTTTTCGTTTAGTTTTCGTTAACTTTTGCCGTCGGACGTGAGACTGCTCACCGACCGCTCTTTGGTACGTGGACTGACAGCTAGCTTCAAAAATCAAAAAAATCACTTCCAACCACTCAAGTGCATTATGGGTGACTTATGAATTTGACGTTTTGGAAAGCAACTTTTCTTTCGCTTTTGACACTAGCTTCCGACAGCTACCGCCTATTCTAGTTCTACCTTAATACTGAATTATTTAAAGACAGTTTCGATTTTTACATAATTTCACTTCTTACGAGTTATTTTAGTTGATTTTAGATCAATTGTTAGTGGCAAAAGAAAATGAATAATATAGAATATGTATGAGGATATAACATAGTAGAAACACTAAAAACAATAATAATTGAACAGAAAAGATAATTCACTGACTTTTAACACATTATGAGCAGTTATAAAGAGATTCACTTTAGCGTTTATTTTGTTGATTTGGTATGATGCAGGGCGATCATCCTTTGTCCATTGTTGTGATGAGGGTTAGTCATCTGTTTAAAGCACAAGGTTATGTGGTGCTGGTAGCCAGGGGGCTAGGTTGGCAGTTGCTGGAGTGTATGATCATCTCCGGATTTGATTCACTTGGAATCCTTCCCCCAGAGGAGTTCCATGCTAGGTTTTCATGTGGGCAACATGTCGGTCACGGTCACATGATACAGTTGCTAGCGGGTAATGTGATACCACGCCAGAGTCCCGTAATTAACGGGATAGGCTTTAAGTCTAGTTCCAGCGGCACTGCTTGGAAACTAGCTTATCAGTTGCTGGAGTGTGTGAACAGCTCCTGTTACCATCCAGGTGGACACCTTCCCCACGGAGTACCAACTTTCGATGAAAAGAAAAAAAATTATTTTAAAATAATTTACTTCACTGTTTTAATAATAAAACTGGATTTGCCTCGTTGCCTCCCAGACTCGCTCTCTTATACCGCGGCAAATGACAGACGACCCAAGCAAATAGTGCCAACATTCCGATGCAAAATGTCTTAATGAAACTGGAAAGCTAAAGAGTTTTGTTGAGCATTTCCTAATGTGAACATTAAGAAGGTCAACAAAACACACCTACTATAGAATTTATATACAATGATAATATTTGATAATTGCCAACATTTTAACAGCTCTAATGTCGAATTCCTTTCAGCCAAAAAAAAAATCGATCCCTGTGAGAGATTTTGATCCCGGACCAGTTTTGGCATTCCATTCAACCAAAAAAAATCGATCCATGATCATGATTTGGGATCAAAATCTTTGATCCCGATTTCAAGAGAGATTTACACCTACACAAAACACGCACTTGCACTCACACAGTAGTAAAGTGACAGTTATCTAAACGTCATTGTGAAATTTTTCAATTCGGAAATTATTGTTGTTTACTTTTTAGAAGTTTTGTGAAAATTAATTTATATTTCCTTTTTCGTGGCCTTTTCAAATTTAAATTGTTATTTAAATACATTTATGAATTGGAAGAACGACGGTGACAATCGTGTTTGTCCGCTGGTGAAGCTGCCGAATGCATTTACTGTTTTGCACAATCTATGTAGACTGTAGAAAACAACGCCGCCGTTGCTGCAGTCATTCCAACTGCAGGGATACATATAATCCGGAAGAAAAGTGTGCTTCGACTACATGTGAAATTGCATTTCCAGGCAGAGAAGGTGTTGCATTACATTAGTTTCCGAAGTTATTTTTTTTTTTTTGTTAAAATAATTGAAATTTGTGCAGTGTTAGTATATGAAAGAAATAAAATTCCTACTAGTACTAAGGATCAAAAAATCCCTTATGTGAATTTTAGTTTTAATTGATATTTTAGACTCATACGAGGAAAGAAAATCGTTTACTCTTTTGTAAGTTAAACAAGTCGCCATGATTTTTTTAATTTTGTTTACCTTTTAAACTTCAGCATTTTAAATAGTCTCAAATCTACGACTAACAAAGTCGTCAGTTTTCTGTCACCTACCTATATTTATACGAAGTCGAATGATGACACTCTGAAGATTCTATTATTGATTTGCCTCGAAATATTGATTAATTTGAATCTCTCTAATATTTTGTTATATATAATTTACAAAGTGGAGAAAGCACAGTAATTATTGCCAATAAAATTAAATTTTATTGTGAAAATACTGGCAGATTTTGGACCATTTAGAACTAAATGGTAAAAAAAGAAATTATGATGAAGTTATCATTCCTGTAAATTACATCATTACATAACAATTGGGTTTCCTTTTCAATAGTTGCGTTTTATTTTTCCCCAGATCCAATTCAGATCAGATCATGATTATAGAACAAACTGGATCACAGAAATTTTTATTTTTCATAGTTGGTCACATTACCCATTAAATTGACAGATTACAGAATGAAAATTCCATCACACAATTTGTATTTTGATTGTTTTAGGGCCAGTTGTACAAATATTTAAACCGTGGTTCAGCAATTTTTATCCACCGACTTCAGCAGATTAATTGAGTTTCAACAGTGGTTTACTGTTCAAGTGTGTGATAATAACCAATTACATACTTCAACCAGCGTTGAACCTTAGTTAATTCGCCGAAACCGGTGAGTTAAAATCTTGAACCGAGGCTGAACCACTATTGTACAACTGGCCTGTCGTAACTTTTAGACAAATAAAAAAGTAAATTTAGAACTCGACAACTTTTATTAAACTTTTTAAAAACAATAAGTTGGCTTAAATTTAGTTTTCTTCCGTCTCGATGCTTCTTGTTGCGTCGTTGTTAAAATGAAAATCAAATAACCCGTCAGCGAAAAGAATTACCCAAGCCGACGGGACGTTACTGGAAGTTTTTAAATCTTATTGGAAACCGATGGAAGGGTGAGTAAGTAAACAGGGGCCCATTTCTCAGATCTTACATCACATACATTTCATACAACAAACAACATTTTCATACATCATACACATCATACAATTTTCTGTTTCTCAGATTTCATTGGAAGTGTTGTATGATATTTTGTTTGTTGTATGATGTGTATGATTTTGACATTTCATTATTATTGGAAATTTAAATAAATCTCAATTTTTTTACTACGAAGTCAATTATAGAGCGTTTGTTTCCAGAAATAAAAGTAAATTATAATAATATGAAATAAGAAAAAGTCATCCTTTATTTACAATTCACAATGGAGTTACTTTCCATATGCCAAGGCCAAGGAAACTATGTTGCTCGAAGCTAACGTTATATCTTCTTTCGTTTTGTTCGATCCAGCAAATTGGCCAAAAAGTAATTCTTTTTGGCTTATCATTTCCCAAAGGACAAGTATTTGTTGTTCTTTAGTTGTCCATTAAAAAGAAAAATCATCACAATTTACCATTTTTTAAATTCAAAAATGACTTACTTTTGTATATTTTCGTTTGTTTACGATCATTTTGCCCTTACATTTTTAACAATTACAACAAATTTATATGCTGTATGAAATGTATGAAAAATTTGAGGTTAATTTGCTGTATGATGTGTATGATAAATTTCTGACAAACAGAATCATACAACATTCCAATATTTCCAGTGTAATCTCCGGTCATACAATGTTGTATGACAATGGATCATACAACAAATCTGAGAAACAGAAATCATACAACTGAACTGTCAAAATCATACAATGTATGTTATGTATGATTTGAGAAATAGGCCCCAGATGGTAAAACTACCCTAGTCAAATTGGCCGCAGCCAGACAGAAATTCAAGTGGTTAAGTTCAGTGCCCTATAGATTTTGTGACATGGCCCTTACAGAATCTGGCCCCCTACCATCTCGAATAAAATCTCGTGCATGCAGAATGTCGGTGATAATCTGTACAAATAAATAATATACAACAATAAATAATAATTGCGACAGATAAAAAACAATTCGTTAAAACACAAACATTTGTATATAATATGTATAATAACTTTAATTTAAATAAAATAAAATGTTCTTTTATAGTTTGAAAATACTTATACTTCTAGGAATTTTTACCTATCCATACTATCACTGGTTTCATCAAGAAAATAGTGCCATATTTGACATGCCACACACACAATTACAAAAAAAAATCAATCCCATTTTGCTCTCCATTCACCACGAAAAATCCGCAATCCCGGATCAAAATCCCAAATGGCAAATGGAATTCGACATAAGTAGTTTGACATAAATTTGGGACAGAATTTGGTTTATATGTGTTAGTTCTGTACACATGTATGCCAAATTTAATTGCGTTTTTTACGTAACGTTACGAAGTATGCAAGTTCTAATTGTTTATAGAACTGTCATCTTTTCCATATTTTGTCTATTATTTAAGCATAGTACGCAGCTGAAGCGAAACGAAAATTTCCATACAAAAATTATAAATCATGAACGAAAAATTTCGTTTTCATTTTTGTTCTGCAGTACGCTGTTCAACGAGCGAAATTGATAGTTGTAGCCGATTATTTGGAGAAGTCTACATTCTTTTTCACACTGAATTATTTGCACGAACCATTAATTGTCTGCGGAAAAATGACATTCGAGTTTTAATTTGTATTTTTATTTGTTGTTTTTTTTGATTACAGCAAAGGCTTCTGTGATTTTATTTATTTTTCTTACAATTGGTGACATTTATTTTTTCAGTAGTCGTTTCGTTTACGTTTTCGTTATCGATTTGCAGACCAGAGAAAATTTTCGTTTCGCTTCAGCTGCGTACTAGGCTTTACTAAACTATGCTTTTCCAAATTCTAAAAAAGGTTATCCAAATTTCAGAAAACCAATCCCGATCGATTGATACCAAAAAAGCCTACTATTGTTTCTATGTGCTGCTAACTATGCGCCAAACCTTTAATTGTTAATAACTGATTAACTAGGTTTTCCAAATTCTGAAAATAGTTTTTCAAATTTTTCCAAATGCTTTCCAAATTCTAGGAATCAAAAAAATTTAAATTCGCGACATAGTGCTGCTAACTATACGGCGGTAAGTTTTTGCACATAACAGAAATAGGGTAATGTTCTCTCGCCTTATTTTTGGATGGTTGTATATTTCGTTAATGGCTGGACTAAATTTGTCACTTATAATTAGTCGAAATACGATGCCTGTTTGGTAACTTTTTTTTCAACAAATTTCCCAAAAACTGAGTTTTTTTCTATTGGTTTTGACAGCAAATTGTGAAATTTTGTGAAAATTAGTACAAACAGAAATTTCACGTTACCAAACAGACCAACGATGAAAAATGAAACAAATAGGATGAGTTTTCTTCCATTTTCCAGCGTTTATCGACCAATTTGTCCCCTTTCACACGAGGAAACAAATTTTTTGACGTTTTCTTTTAATTTTCAATTCCCACCAATCGTAGACCGTTCAATCCTCTTACTGGGTGCCCTTCTCACCCAAAAACTGAAAGTTGCTGGAAACTCAGTTTCTTCTTGTGAAAGGGGACTTTTATCGATGCGAGAGTACATAACGACCATGTTTCATATCCGAAATAATCCATTTAATACCATTTTTTCATTTTTTTTCTAGTTTTTTGAAGGGTGAGGTAGATGAGAACAAAAATATGAAATGTGTAATTGGTCAGAGGTAGGCGCAAAAAATGCATATTGAATTGATGGATAGATAACAGCAAAGATGCTGAGGTAGATTTAATTACTAAAATTGCAATTTCTACCACATTTTTCAACTACTTATTTATTTAATTCAGGGTTCATGGCGCTCAGAATCAAATTACTCAATTCACAGATATTCCATCAGAATTCAGCGATAAACATGTAGGTGAAATCATAGTAATGAGCAGTCACAATCTAAACAGGGTCTATAGGCACTGATTTAAGTCTAAGTGCCAGTTTGTTCCCAGCTAATCATCTTTGGTCAAGGATTAATTGCAACTGGTAAATCTTCAAATCTCGAATCTTATAATTTGAAACGTTAATCATCGAATTTTATAATCAGCGGATTCAAGCAGAACCTTTATAACATATTTAATCAACTCTAAACAAACGGCCCTAATCAAAAACACATTTTGATGTGAATTCAACGTATTTGACTACCAAAATTAAAAAGAAAGAAGAAAACATCTATTTTTCAGGTTCGATAAATTTGTAAAACAGTTTTTATACTTAAAAAGGCTACAAATATGAAAAAAAAAGTGATTAAAAAACATTTTTATTTCCAATAAATCCACCGCAAAATTTTTGTTCCTCAAAATAACGAAAGAGTCTTCACGAATGAAAAAGAAATATGTAATCACGACCACTGATCTCTATATACACTGGATAGTGTATTCATACAAAATTTTTGAGGCAAAAATATAGTCGTGGCCGGTACCCTCATATAACAGTATAACAGCGGCGCCAGCGGAATGGAGGCTACTGGACCTGCATTTTCTTTTTTTTTTTTAATATTTACAGCCGCAATGCTTGTTGCCATCAACTGATATCAAATAAATGCTCAATTTCGGCAAATATCTTCAATCTCTTTCTTCGTTTGTAAAGAGCGAGATATGAGGTCGTGGCCGGTACCCTTTAAAAAACTTGCCTCACCAAAACTGTTATACACTATAGGCTATTCACTATCCAGTGTATTATAGAGATCAGTGATCACGACGATACGTGCCTGTCAAAAAGACGAAAGACGAAACGAACGAAAAAAAGACACGTGTAATCAGCGTCTTTGTTCTTCTTTGGAATGGAACTCGCACTGGAAGGAACTATTTACATGGAAGAATAATTAGGTAGTCTTTTATTTTATAAACGTATATTTTTATTCATCAAATTTTTGACGCCGGTTTTACATAGTTGTTTATTTAATAAAATATTGCTTAATTGTAAATAAATAAAAATATAAATAGTTTTTTAATAAATATTTATCATTTCATAAATGTTTAGAACGTATGAGAGTTACGTTTGCTTGAAAAATGGGAACACATGAAATTGATCCAGCCGAAATGAATGCCTTCAGAAGTTTTGTTACGATCCTTGGAGATTTGTCTGCCAAAGATGAAATTAAACTAAAAGCTGCACAAGAATTAAGTGAACATTTTGAAGTGATTGTGCAAACTGCTGCATTTCCATCATTCTTAGAGCATTCTTTAAAGATATTCGTCAAAATATTGCAGGATGGAGAGCCACAGTTCATATCGGAAAATACAGTCCAACATGTAGGTTTTTTCTATGTCCCAATCTTACACATGAAAACAAGTTTTGATTTATTAGTAAAAATACAATATCAAATCTCGATTTATAAGTATTTCCCGTTTTTTTTTCATTTAACTAAAAAATTTCTAAATTTGTCAAACAGAAGACTTCAGGATTAGGAATTGCATTTTGTTCTTACACAAAATGAATTTTTTTTACCAAATTACTTTTGTTATTTCTGCTGGCTGTACGAACCGCGCTTTCAACTAATGGTCACAAAAAAATTGGATTCTTTTACAAATTCAATTCTGTTTGGAAAAAAACTCTTGAAAAAAGAGTCGTGACTGAGGCATTGTGTAATTCCGAAAACCGATTCCTTTAGAATTTTGACACAAAATTCCTTTCGAATACGCGGGAGTTTTTATTTATATATTTTTTTCTTAGAAAAACCACTCAGGGGCTTTATAACTTAATATTTTTATAACCTAGCCATTCATAGGGTAAAATCGGGTAAAATGGGGTATAGGCAAAAAATTACAATTTATATAAATAAATTTGGATAAAAGGAACAAATATTAAAAATAAATATATTTTGAAAGAAGAGGTACATATATAAATACAAAATTGTTGGAAAAAAATAGAAAAAATGTTGCTACCATTGAAAAACTTCAAATTTTCTGCTATTTTTGTTTGCAGAAATCAAATATAAAAGGAAAATATATATGTATACAGAGCGAATAGTGCTTGGATTCTAGATTTCCAAATATTGACATTGCCTGCCTAACATAATTTGTAAATTTCTTACGATACCTGGTTTTTTAAAACCCTTCGAGGCGGGTCAGCTAGTTCTATATATTTCTGAAATACCTCAGCCAAGTATAAGAATTAGCACTATTTTGACTTGTTAAATTATTGATTCAAAATAGCTTTTAACGGCCTTTAGTTGTACAAAAATTGGCTTATCGTCCCGCCGATCTCACTTGAACTTATTAGTTTACTAGGGCCTTGTCAATACGAAATTTTAATTTTAAGAAACCTTTGGATAAATAAATAAGTAGGTATGGTGTCGCGAAAGCCCGTGAATAATCAGAGCAAGAGAAACTCTGGAATGAGGTCTCAAAACTCTATTGATTAAATAATTGAATATAGAGAAAAGACTATGTTTCTTTCCCCTGCCAAGATTTTTAACCCCATTTGATAATGAGTAGGTACAATCATATATTAAATAGTGCAAAAATAATATTTTTAAAATTATGAAAGAAAAAACTACTTTTTTTTCAGATACGAAAGCTTATACTTGAAATGATGCATCGGTTGCCAATTAGTGAAATTCTGCGCCCACATGTAAAGCTCATCATTTCACTTATGCTTAAACTTTTACTCGTTGACAATGAGGAGAACGTTTTAGTGTGCTTAAGGGTGATCATCGAGTTACATAAAAATTTCAGGCCAACTTTTAACGACGAGGTAAGTTTCATTGTATATATGTACATTAGAAAGGTTGTTATATCTGTGGCAATAAGACAGAGTAGCTTATGTTAAAAAAACAGGTTTCGAGAAAAATGCATTTTTGTCTTCAATCTGTAATAGGAAATGTAAATTTTTTTAGGAATTACAAGATAACTTTTCAACGGGTAATGATTTCAAAATGGGGTTCGGACAGAAAAGTAGCTCTCAAACTGTGGACTACTAACAATCAAGTCAAGAGAGAGACATTTTATAATATATAGACATGTTTAGAGAGTTCCGAGTGACTAAAAAAAAAAAACAAATTCATTTGTTACTTTGAGATAAATTTATTTTAGCAAAAATGTACGAGTTTTTTTTTTTTGAATTAGCTGTGGATGTTATTTCCTTTTTAAAATGGAAAACAATTGCAGAAAATGCAAAAAAGAAAGAAAAAATGCAAATTTGTAACAAGATCTTCCATGTCGAGGCCAGTTGTTGTGGTTTCGATTCGTATACTGCGAATGCCTTAGAAACTTGCGAAAACATTAGATTCGTTTGCGGAGATTGTATTCTGTATATACATAACGTGGATTTTGCCTTAAAGCTGCGGTGCAAAAAAACAGTGATTATTTAAAAGAATATAAAAATGAATTTGAAAGTGTGTTAGATAATAACAAACGGGAGATTATGAATCTACTGCAAGCGATTGAAGAAGGTTATACTAAGAGAATTAGTGAAATGAAGTATACTCAAGCAATGTGTGAAAAGAGTGTAGAAGAATTACAAAAAGTAAATGACTACAGTAAAGCTTTTAAAGATCAGAGTGAGAAAATATGCAGTGATGCGATTAGAATGGCAAATAATAATAATATAGTAGTCGAAAGTGTAAAAGAGATGAGAATAGATATAGTGAAGGAAATAAAAGGTAAGGCAAAAGTCTCACATGCTGATCTATTAAAAAAGCCTGTGGTAGTGAGTGCATCACTTATATTAAAACCGAAAGCTAAGCAGGAAAGTGAACAAACAAAGAGTGAAATTAAAGAGAAGATAAAGCCATCGGAAATAAATGTGGGAGTGAGGGCAATTTTGAACAGGCATGACGGCGCGGTTGCCATTCGGTGTGAACAAAATGAGGCGAGATCGAATTTGGCTAAAGAAATGAAAGAAAAATGAGTGAAAAATACGATGTGCATTTGCTTAAGATGCGTTTTCCTAAAATTTTAATTACGGGATTGAGTGAAATTATGGAAGGAGATAAAATCACAGAAGCAATAAAAAAGCAAAACAACGTTGAATGTGAAATAATCAAATGCATAAAAGTTTATCAATCGTAAAAAAAAGCTTTGAAAGTGTTATGAAGTTAAAAAGAGTAAATATTGAGTGGGATTGATGCTCGGTCTACAACCATACAACTATTCATTGTAAAGAGAGCTGTCAGGTATGTGCAAAATGGGGAGAGGAAGGGCATTCTTTCAAGGATTGTCCAAATGAGTATAAGTAATGAGAACGAATTTAACTCAATTAGAAGTGATAGCAGTGAACGAGGATTTCGATTTTATTTGCGCAGCCGAAACTCATTTAAAAACAGATATTGAAGACTCTGAATTAAGGTTGCTTAACTATAAAATTGTAAGATGCGACAGTGTTTCTTGTCATACCAAAGGTGTGCTGTTTTTTGTTAAACCTGAATGGCAAAAAGAAGAAATATGTAATATAGCAATTGGTAAAATGATTTGGTGGCTTGTAATTAAAGTGTGCTTAAACAATATAAGTATGATTTTAGTTGCGGTTTATAGATCTCCGAATAGACAAAGCTCTCCCGAACATGTTTTTTATGATTTTTTTAGAGACAAAATAGAAGAGATTTGTTCTTCATATGCGGAAGTTGTTTCAAATCTTAATTATATTCAGGCAAAAGTAAACAAAAACTTTAAAATTAGTGACCATGAAACGTTGGAAATTCTTATCGACATAAACTTTGCTAATAAAATTTGTACCAAAAAAGTTATTCAATCGTTGGCATTTAATGAGAATTTTTTTCGTAGAGGCCTTATTGTAAATGATTTTCCAAATCTACGTTGCAATGAAGTGAACGAGTCAACTAGAGTTTTCAATGTGAAATTAAAAAAACAGTTTAAGTAAATGCTAAACACGATAAGTTTTGCTATCCCAAAAGTCATAATTCCTGAATTGGATTCCTCTTTCACAATGAATGAATTGTCAGCAGCTTTAAACAGGATTAAAAATAATAAAGCATCAGGTTCTGAGGGAATTCCAGTAGAATTTTATAAACAAGCTACTCCTGAGTTCCTAGTGTATAGGTTTTTTAAACAGAATTTTCCGTGAAGAGATAATCCCTGAAAACTTTCATTTGTCTAGATTTTCAGCAATTTTTAAAAAGGGTGACCGTAACCTCCCCGAAAACTATAGAGGTATTGCAGTCTTGAACTCTTTAAGGAAAGTGTTTACTCAAATTCTCTATAACAGACTTACGGTTTGGGTCGAACAAAACAATATAATTAGCTGTTTTCAAGCTGGCTTCCGAACCAAACTTTCCACTACTGATCAAATATTTGTTATCAGTACTATTGCTAGCCGTTATATTGATAAAAAGAAGTGTTTGTACGCTTTTTTTGTCGACTTGAAAGCGGCTTTCGACACGGTTAATAGCAGTTCCTTACTCTTCAAACTCGCAGCAATGGTACTATCGACCAAATTCATCAAAGTCTATGAAAAGCTTCTTGAAAAAATGACAGCAACAGTGCAGAACGGTACAAGAAAGTCAAGGGATTTCAAATGTGAAACAGGTGTACCTCAGGGTTGTGTGTTAAGTCCACTTATCTTTGCCCTTTTCATAAACGATGTAGAAAACCATATCCCAGGTGGTGTTCTTATGTGAAACTTAACTGTCAAAGTCTTGCTTTACGCAGATGATTTAGTAATTTTATCTGGTAATCCGCTTACTCTACAGCTTGAGATAAATAAACTTGATCACTACTGCAATTTGTGGGGTCTGAGAACAAATACTACAAAATCTAAAGTTATGGTTTTCAGGTCTCGTAACAGATCTATTAACACAGATCTATTATTAAATATCTTGGATATATAATGACACACAACATAAATATACACGCCCATATTAAAGCTAAAACAGATGCGGCGAAAGTCGCAATAAATACTATGTGGTCGCCAAAAGATCTGTGGATACAGTATCAAAATTTACGGTTTTCAATGCTACAGTGAATAGTTGTTTCTGCTATAGGAATGAGATATACCGATACGAACAGTTGGAAGAAATAGAAAATATTCAAAGGTATTTTTTTTAAGCGTATTTTTCGGTAACCATTCAACACCCCTAATTACGCTATACATCTTGAGTCAGGCTTACCGCAAATATTCCTCAAAAACTTAAAGGCAAATGCAGATTATATTAACAAAGTTATGAAGCGATCTGATCAAAACCTGCAAAAACGTATCTTTTTGCCTTGTTTTAGCCGTGGTTATAGTCCAATAAAAAACTGGTATGATCTTGCTGTTACTCATAGCTTTTAAATGTCAGATACAAATTAGTTGTGATTTAGCTGGATTCAGATTTAGTCCATTACAAACTCACCAGTTGTGAATATTACTTAAATCTTCGTTGACTCTGACAATAAGTCCAATTGGCCGTGATAGATATATTTGAGCGTAATCCGCGTAAAGATGAATTGATACGTTGGAACATACTTTGGGAAGGTCATTGATGAAGATACAAAATAAAATTGGCCCTAATGTCGATCCTTGAGGAACTCCTGAAACCAGCGATCCGAGGAGAGATGAATTTCCATCATAAACAACTCTTTGGTGGCGATTAATTAAATAATTATTTATGAAACACACTGCTCTTTCGCTGAATCCAAAATACAATCTCAGCTTCCGACAGAGAACCTTATGATCTACACTATCGAATGCCTTGGAAAAATCAAGCAAACATAGTACCGCTAAGTAATCCATATCATATTTAACTCTAATGTCATCGACAATTTTTACCATATCTGTAGAACAGCTATGATGTTCTCGAAAACCAGATTGAATCGGAGATAACAAACAAGTTTCATTGAGATACGATGAGATTTGATTGGCAATAATTTTCTAGAAGACTTTAGAAAGACAAGGTAAAATACTAATAGGGCGAAAGTCATTTACCGACAGGGGCTGATTTTTTTTCGGAACTGGAATTACTTTTGGTAATTTCCAATTATCAGGAAAAGTAGACGATGTAATACAAACATTTATAATGTGTGTAAGACAACTCAATAAATGTAGTAAGATTTTTTTTACAAAACGAATGGAATACCATCCTCAGATACAACATCAAAGTCAAAAGCGAAAGAAAGGCGATCATCAGGAATAAAACGCGGACTATCAATAATACCGGAAATAATTATTAAGGACGTTTACATCAGGAACATTATCAACAGCATTGATTTTTCCAATACCAATGGACCTTAAATTACTCCAAAGCTTTTCTGAGCTTTGGTCAGTACTAGATAAAAAATATCTTTTTTTCGCCCGGCGGGTTATAAAGGTGGAATGATTCAGAGCATGGCAGAATATCTCCCAGTGGTTACTAGTTTTGTAAAGCTTCCATCTTGAATAAGCTTTATTTCGTGTTTTGATAGCGTTGCGGACCTCTGATGTAAACCGAGGACAGTTTCTTTTGCGAATTGCTACGGACTTAATAGGAACATGTCTGTCAAAAAGGTCTGATAACAATGTTTGTAAGTGATTGACTTTATGATCAGTATCAGATGTATAGAAACAGTCACGCCATGGCGCAAGGCTGGCATCTAACTGCAAAGCATTGTTATCAATAGATTCGAAATCTCTATATTGGAAAAATGATAGCGATGAAGAACGAGATAAGTCAATATTATAGGTGCAAAACAATAAATCATGATCAGATACACCCTCAAGAGAGAGCTGATCAGGAAGTAAAACATTTGATCGATTTGAAACCATTATGACATCAAGAAGACTGGGGGAGCATTTGGAGCAAAACGTGTAGCATAGGAATTTAATATGGACAATCCGGAGGCAGCAGTAAAATCTAAAAGTTGATGAGCTTTAGTGTCAGATTTTAATAGGTCAGCATTAAGGTCACCACATATAATAATATGTTCATTAGAAGCGGTTAAATCGTGGAGAGCTGAAAATAATGGTTCTGGAGAGTAAACTCGTTTAGGATTATAAGCTACACCAACAAGGCATTTTATGTTACCATCGCTTATTTCAATTAAAAGAAATTCTACATCACCACCATCAGACTTATTTAGTTTTTTTGACTTTAATGATGTACTACAATACACCGCAACTCCACCCCCAGTAGTCATAACTCTATCATTGCGAATGAGTTTATATCCAGGGATATTGTAAAAAATACCTATACTTGCTGAATTGCTGTATTCAGAACCAGAACCCTACCAAGTTTTAGTAACGCAAATTAAATCATTTTCTAACCCTTGTAAAATAAACTTTAAATAGTCTAATTTTGGTAAATTCAAACTTCGAGTATTAAGATAACATATTTTAAAACCCTCACGAGCATTCGATAAAATTTTCATAACTGACCGAACACAAATTTCGCTACCCACATTTTCCATCACAACGGCAACGCGTAGGTACAGAAAAAAAAATAGTTGGAGTACAATATTTAAGTATTAAAATAAAAGCAACAACGACAAGAGAAAAAAAAATAAAATAGAAGGCTGTATAAAAGAGAAAAAAGAAATAGAAGAAATTATAGAAAAATGAGAGTAATAAAAGAAAATTTATGTAGATGCGAGTTGCGCTTGTTGTGGTGCTGTTTGGATTTGAAATATGAGATTCGTTCTCTAGCTGTTCAACTGTTAAACCTCCGTTCGATCTAAAGGCAGCAAGCAATGAACTTTGTTCCATATGTGAAGAGAGTCTGATAAGTAGAGGCAAGTTCCCATCAGTAGATTTAGTTTTAAGACGAAAAGCAAAGTGGTGTAATTTGATGATGTAATTTGGAAGCGATAGCTTTTGCTACATCAGCAGGTCGTTCGTCTGGTTTTACAGGTATAACAAGAACAATGACATCACGAAGCCTTTCTTTTCCATGCAGATCAGCAAGTGCCTCTTTAAGTTTTTGATTGTCATCGCGCAGCTCAGGAATGTCGCTCTCAAATTGGTATACTTTATTTTCAAGAGCGGATATAGCATCACTAATTTTTTTGTTGAAATTTACTTCAAATTCCGAAAGTAAAGATTTAAACTTGGTGATTAAACCACTCTCAAGATTACGAAATTGGTCAGATAGTGTAGTTTTTTTATCTGAAGGTTTCTTCGGTGGCACAATTGATTTCAGTTTAGTATTGTTTGCAGGTGATGATGATGAATTGTTTGGAGTTCATGGAGATACAACCAAAGATTTCTCTTTCAGCTCATGTGCTTGTAGCCGTGTAGTAGTGTTAGACATGGTGAACAAATGGAGGGAAACTTTACAAAAACAAAATTATTATTTACTAGTTTAGAGAGAATATATCACTTATTTGAGGAAAAATACACTCGGTATAATAAGATGAAGTTATTGTTTTGAGTACTTTGATTTAAAATTAAAAATTTAAAGTCACCAAAGTGGCGAACGAATTTTCTGAAGTACTAGAAGTAACTCTGGGTGTACCACAAGGAGCGGTATTGGGGACACTACTTTTCATAATTTACATCAATGATGTGGAGAAGGTTTTGAGATATGGAAAGGCGCAACTATTTGCGGATGATACTTTACTTTATGTTTCTGGGAGTTCTGCAGAAGAGTGTATCAACATCAACTTAATGCTGACTTAAAGAATATTGAAATCTATTTTAAAATGAATAAACTTAAGCTTAACACTGCTAAAACAAAGGCCATTGTTATTAATGGAGACTATTGAAAATATTGTAATTAATGATGAAATAATTCAAAAAGTTGATGAAATAAAGTATCTAGGATTAAAAAATTAAGTTTCGAATCGCACATTAACTACATATGTAATAAAATTGCTAAGAAAAATTGATTTTTTCAAAGAATAAGAAATAGGATATGATTGAACTGTGCAATACAAATATACAATGTAATGATAAAACCTCATTTTGAATACTGTTCAACAATATTATTTTTAGGATATATCCGAATGACAGAAAGGTTACAAAAACTTCAAAATCTTGGAATGCGATGTATTTTGACGTGCAATATGTAGGTTAACACATATACAATTTATGTTAGATACCTTAAAATGGCTTACCATTAATCAAAGGACAGTAATGAATGTACTTATTTTTATATTAAAAATTAAAAATAATATTTCATTGAATTTCTGAACAACAACAACAACTTAAAGGTGCTACCACCAATGGTATACGAATTAATTTATAATTCGTTTTAATTAATTATTTGGCTGGAGATATAGCTATTTCAAGGGGTGCCAAGCCCTATCATCAGTCTCCTTATTAGTGGTGCTGAGCTTTAATCCAATTTTATTATGAAAAACTTTCTGCACACCATGAGATTCGAACCCACGCATATCAGAAGGCGCTTAGAAAAATGCTGATGCTCCAAATGCATTTGATAAACAAACGATACACATCTCGACCTGTGACGTCAGTGGTCTAAGGTAGTGGAATGCGTAGTGCATACGACTTCTAAGACTGAGCAAATCTGATATGCGTGGGTTCGAATCTCATGGTGTGCAGAAAGTTTTTCATAATAAAATTGGATTAACGCTCAGCACCACTAATAAGGAGACTGATGATAGGGCTTGGCACCCCTTGAAATAGCTATATCTCCAGCCAAATAATTAATTAAAACGAATTATAAATTAATTCGTATACCATTGGTGATTAGCACCTTTAAGTTGTTGTTGTTGTTCAGAAATTCAATGAAATTGACGGAATAAAGAATGGTCAAGTCTAATAAACTGACATTCAAGTATGAATAATACAATAAATAGTAATAATAATAAAAATAATATGTTGCCAATTTTATAATGAAATAGTCTACGTATCAGATGCTCAACCTTATAACTTAAGAAATAGAAGAGATTTTCGACTACCATTCTTTACAACAAGTTTTATGTTAAAAATTGTGATTATTAGCTGGAGCTAAATAAAGAATCAAATCAAAAATCGAAAAAGCGCTTATGTCGCATAAGCTACTCTGTCTTATTGCCACAGACATATTTTGTTTGGTTTTTCATAATTTGATGCCTTAAATCAGTTTCAAGTGGAGAAAAAATAATTCTTAATTTTTTCAGATTTGTATTTTCGTACCCTATAGTCGCTTTTAGCTGTTATTTTAAAATGCTATTTTTGAATAATCATAATCGAAAATTTTGCTTGAATTTTAAAACGGTTAAAGGGAGTTATAGTCTGGGGGTTGGCATCATTAATTTTTGAAAGATGCGTAGTCTTACATAAAATAATTGTTTTAATTTTGTCGTGAAATGTAACTTCTCGACAAACATACAACCGACTCCTGCAGGCTCACCACAAATAAAAACTTAACACAAGTTGGTCACCCAAATATTGCATTAGAGCAATAGAGATTTTTAAACAAAGATTGCGGAAAAAATAGCGTGCTAAAACCGCTCATCACTTTAAAAAGGAAACGAAAGGGTTCAAACACTTTTAGAAAACCTAAAAGCATTTAGTTTACAAATATGAATCAAATAATAACGAACTATTAAGATGTGGACCGTTTAAATGATTTTAGTATTCTTTTGTCAAAATAAAAAAAATTTGCAGCAAATATTTAAAGATGTTCCCTTTATTGTCTTTGCAGATTCCTGTTCGGGGCTTGTAGCCTTGAGAGGTTCTTTTCGCTTTTTCGTTAAACTTCTAAACTTCATTCCTGCTACGATATCCCTCTATTTCCTCAATCGCGTTCCAGGTTAACAATATTCAGACTTTGAAAACACAGTGTGATCTTACATAAATTTGTGCGATCAGTCGTGAATTCTATGTTTCAACGTTTTTTTTTTCAAAAAGTGTTCACTTCAACATCTTTTGAAAAATCAAAGAATTTTCCCTAATTCGAGCTGTTTTAAACCCAACCAAGATAAACTTTTTAAAGATTACCGTAATGTGAATACAACATATACCCTATGAATCTTGTCCATAAATAAAAAGCTATCGATTAAGTTTCTAACTTTTAACTTTATTTAAATACCACTATATTATATTTTTATACAATGTTCCGTGCAAATATATCTCTAAAACCAATTAAATAGTGTTGTGTTCTAAAAAGCGGTTAAAAGCTTTTTTAAAATTATATAATCATTTTGTTTTCTGCAGATCCGAGAATTCCTTTCATTTGTAAAGAAAGTCTACACGGACCTACCAATGCATGTTTCAAAAATATTTGAATCGGTACCACAGATAAGAGTGAAAGACTTGAAAGAACTTGATTTTGAAAAGCTCTTGTTGGAGACTTATGCTGCAAAAACTATCTTCGTCGAAAAAATGACTGAGACTGGTACTGTTGCGCAAGGGGTTAGAATGAATCAAATTGTTTTTCCTTTTATTTTTTCTAACACTGCTTTTATTTTCAGTACACATTTTTACCTAAAGGTTTTATGTCGCTGAGAGTATTACAAGAATTACCTATAATAGTTGTTTTAATTTATCAAATTTACAAAAACACAGTACATCAAGAGGTTGCAGAATTCGTGCCGTTAATAATGACAACTATAACATTGCAACCGTCATTAGTACAAAGGTATTTATTTTTAATGGGTGATTCATTTAGAGGTACTTTTCATAAAAGTATTTTATTTTAACGTGTGTGATATATTTTGTTCATTTTAAATTTGTGTAGTGTCAAGCTTTCAAGTCAGCTGTTCACATTGTAACCAACTCTATTCTAACCAAGGTCACAACGTCCAATTTCAAACGTATGAAATGTAAAGAATGGTTCTTTTTTATGATAATAAAGACTACCATCCAACATTGGTCGCAATTGCACCATTCCAACACTGCTGGCACTGAGAAAATTTAACTTTTATCTTCCATACACAGCCAACTGCCAATGAACATGATAAAAACTTTGCTATTTAGTTGTGTGAGCGGGCAAGTGAGGAGAAAAATGGCAATTCCATATTTGAATTTTTAGAAGGCGGACATGCATGGCCTAAGACATTTATTCCGTATGCAAGCTATTCAGTCTAATTTTTGTATTTTACCCGAATGTATAACCTATATTTACATTTAATGGCAACATATAAATATAAAAATTAAGTTGCAGTAGAGTCATCGTTTTTGAAAAAGTACCTCCAAGTGAATCCCCTATTATTAGGAAATCCATTGCCGAAAGTGTATGATAAATTTACTTGTTTCATACTTTTCAGAACATCGCCGGCTTTTAACAAAGAAATTTTCGTGGATTTTATGGGTGCTCAAATAAAAACATTGTCGTTTTTAGCTTATATTGTTCGAATATTTCAAGTAAGTTTAAATATTGTGGTTATTTTAAGAAATCTATATAAAACAAAGTATTTTGTAGGATTCGGTTGTTTCACATGCCCCATCGGTAGTAAAAGGAATGCTTGGACTCATGGAACTTTGTCCCAAGGAAGCTGCTAATCTTAGAAAGGAGCTCCTAATCGCTGCAAGACATATTTTTGCAACAGATCTGCGACTGAGTAATATTATTTCTTTTTAAACAACCAAACACCATACAATGTATTTTTTTTCACAGAATTTATACCATTCATCGATCGGATGTTTGATGAAGATCTTCTTATTGGAAAAGGTGTTACCCTGGACTCGATTCGTCCGCTCGCATATTCAACTTTAGCAGATCTAGCTCACCATGTTCGGGAAAATCTTAGTCTTAAGGCTTTAGCAAAAGCTGCAAATCTGTTTTCAAAAAACGTCCATGACGAATCATTAGCTACTGGAATCCAAACAATGTCGTGCAAACTTCTTCTGAATCTAGTTGATTGCATCAGACAACACAGTGAATCTGATCCTGTAAAAGCTCGAGAGTTACTTATCACATTACTTAAAGTCTTCACATCAAAATTTCAAAGTATTGCTAAAATACAACTGCCGATGATTATGCAGAAGTGGTAATATTTATAAATAGTAGTTTTAGAGTGTATTAATATTTTCTAGTTTTGAAGGAAAACCATAAAAGATCAACAAACTCCAGCTATTACAAGTGGAGCAACACCATCTGAAGCTGCACCAGCAAACACCGAATCAAAGGAAGGAGTAAATTTGGCAAGATAATAATTTCCCTATTTTGATTTATACAATTAATTACTTAACAAGACCTACAGCCGGGTTAATCTCTAGTTTAATTTTGACACTAATCTATGGATCAAATTTTTTTAATCTTTGAACCTCCATTTCATGCAGATTTACACGCACTTACAAACTCCATAAAGTAAAGTAACATTTATCTAAAGGTATTATTTTGAATTAAGCATTTGGCAGCATTGTTTTTTTTTACTTTTGATAAGAAGTTGATACTAAGTTGGATACATTCGTCAATAAAAAAATAGTAGCCACATAACTAAAAAAAAAAATCAAATCTCATTTTCTGTGCTATTATAATATGTATATACATATTTTAAATAAGTAGATGAAGAAAATTAGAAAATTACTTACTTCTGTTTAAGTGGAGCGACTGAATGAAATTCATTATATAAGTTCGAGCGACCTCAACTCCATATTTTAAATACATAAACATAAAGATAAAAAAAAATATTTTCTTGAGAATAATTTTATAAAAACAGAATTGTTTGCAGGAATTACTAAAAATTTAGTAACATGACAATAACATTTGATTTAACTTACAACTATAGAATACATTGACAAAATAAGAACTTTTGGCACATAGGGGGCCTATACTAATACATTGGCTTAGATTTAAAGGAATAAAATATATATTATACATGTCAACTTAAAATTAAAAGTCGGTTGACTTTGATGTCCTCGGGGTGTTCCGTCCCGGTTGTCCAGTGACAATAACATTTGGAATGTGAGGTAGCCGTCGTAGTCGGGAATGGTTAAATGCTACTCCAAAAAAATAAAACTTTGTTTTGCTTTTTCGTTAAGCTACCGAACGACATGAAATTTTTCAATAAAAAAAAGTTCCTCAAATCAGGCAAAGTTCAATAAAAAAATTATGTAGAAACTTGAAAATAGGGTCCAGAGTGGCCATTATCTAGCCTCTATGATGGATTGGTGGAGCATCAGACATTAAGATGCTACAATGCCCTATTTTGTTTAAAAGGGTCAAAAAAAGGCTAAGAACTATCAAGTTCACATTCTGGAGAAATAAGTGAAACCTTTAATGCTATTTGTCACTTCCTCCCAAACAGGCAGTACCCCTAAAAAATATAAAATCGTATGACCACTTTTAACTATTTCATACAACACATATTTCTGGTATTTTCTAACTGTCTATTGGTTACTCAACTTAAAAATATTCTTACTTAGTTTAAGAATAATACGAATTTACCTTATTTAAAAAAAATAAAAATATTCTCCTGGACATATTCTTGAAGATGATTTTAATAGTTAGAACTTAAATAATAGGCTTCTATTTTCAAAAGATGAAGATTCAATTTAAAGATTACGTTTATATTTCTTGTTTCTGTCGTCTCCATGATATAAATATATTTTTGGAAATTTTTGGTTAAAATTGGTATTTGTTACAAAAAATGTACATATTTATTTCTTAACTCATTGAAACAAAACATTATTTACTTCAGGATGCTCCTCCATTCGATCAAGCTTCCAAAGCAAATACCTTTGGCATACCTGGGCCAAACAATCTTAATGTAGCCGAGTATAGAAGTCTCGTTAAAACATTAGTTGGAGGAGTGAAAACCATAACTTGGGGTTGCGTTAGCTGCAAAGTAAGCAAAACCTTTAAAAATTCCTTAGATACTCAATAAACTGCATTTATTTATTATTATTTTGACAGCCCATGCTTATCGAAAACAAGTTATTCCTTCCGCAAGAGCTCAGTATTTACATAGATTTAATATATTGGGCCCTAGAAACACTTGATATATATACAGTTGTTCCGAATATACCAATAGGCTCAAACCAATTACCAAAACCTTCAGGTCATATACCACGAACTAAAGAGGAAAAGGAAGTTCTTGAGCATTTCAGTGGAATTGTAATTTTAATTCGTGGCTTTCGTTGAATTTGAATAAAAATTATTCGTTTTTTCAGTTCTTAATGATGCATTCTCAAAACTTCCAAGAAATATTTGCCACAACAATTGAATACATGGTTGAGAGAATTTATAAAAACTCGTCCATCCAAGTTGTGGCGAATTCTTTTCTGGCAAACCCTTCAACATCGCCTTTATTTGCAACAGTATTAGTGGAATATCTTTTGGAAAGAATGGAGGAAATGGGATCTAATGTGGAACGGTCTAATTTATACCTTCGACTTTTTAAACTTGTGTTTGGTAGTGTAAGCCTGTTCCCAATTGAAAACGAACAAATGCTTCGTCCACATTTGCACAATATCGTTAATCGTTCAATGGAGCTCGCCATGACAGCCAAGGAGCCTTTCAACTATTTTCTTTTGCTTCGGGCTCTTTTTAGATCGATTGGTGGGGGAAGTCATGATTTGCTTTATCAAGAATTTCTACCACTTCTACCCAATCTTTTGGAAGGACTGAACCGTCTACAAAGTGGATTCCACAAACAACATATGAAAGATTTGTTCGTAGAATTGTGCTTGACTGTCCCAGTGAGGCTTTCATCCCTATTGCCATATTTACCCATGTTAATGGATCCCCTGGTATCAGCATTGAACGGATCGCAGAACCTTATTAGTCAGGTTTGTATTTTAAAATTGTATTTTCTTCCTGAACAAAAACTACATATACTTTTTTTTTCAAATAGGGCCTTCGTACTTTAGAACTTTGTGTTGACAATTTACAACCTGATTTTCTTTACGATCATATTCAGCCGGTTAGAGCAGATTTGATGCAGGCTCTTTGGCTTACATTGCGGAATCAAGATAGTGCAGCGCTGGTTGCATTTCGAGTTTTGGGAAAATTCGGAGGAGGTAACAGAAAAATGATGATCGAAGCCCAAAAGTTGGAATACAATGATAAAGACACCCCAACATCAGCTATAGTCGCAAATTTCCAAGATCATCGCAAACCTATAGATTTCCCCGTCGATAAAGTCATTGAGATTGCATTTAATGCTCTGAATCTTAATGCAACAGATTCATTTTATCGAAGACAGAGCTGGGTTGTTATAAGATGTTTTCTTGGTATTTATATTGTTTTTACTAATGTCTGAAATGTTAACTTTTCTTTTTTCTTATAACAGCGGCCTCTATATGTTTAGACGATGATAAACACACTCTTCAAAAACTATTTATGCATCCTAGCTTTGTCGAAGCCAACATTAATGTTCTTCCAACATATTATAAATCGGATGAAGTTCAAGCTCGCCAAACACATCAAACAGCTTTGACAGGTATGCTGGTGGCAGCAGCTACTAAAGAACTCAGAGAATCCGTTTTGCCATTTATGGTGTCGGTAGTGCGTCATTATACAATGGTGGCAATTGCACAGCAATCAGGGCCGTTTCCATTTAAACATAATTTAAATAATACTGGTCTAGATCCGTTGGTACTGATTGATGCATTAGCTGTATGCATGGGTCATGAAGAAAAAGAACTTTGCAAACCAGGTCAGCTTTGCATTAGTTTGATTCTCAAGACGACTACAAATATAATGGGAAATAAAGAAAGAGCATGTCGTTTACCACTCATGCAGTATTTGGCCGAACGCATGGTTGCTTTGTGTTATGAGAGACCATGGTACGCAAAAATGGGGGGTTGTATGGCAATAGAATGTCTATATCAGCACATGTCCCTCTGTTGGTTGTATCAAAATCTATTTGCCTTCTTGCGAGCATTTATCTTTGTTATCATGGACCTCGGTGGAGAAGTTTCTAGTGGGTCAATAGACATGGCAAAAATATATTTGGAAAATATGCTTCGAATAAGCATGGTTCCCCTTGATAAAGACTATAAAAATAAAGAACTTTTAGCTCTTCAAACAAAAACTATGTATGAAGTTATACACGAATTAGTTCGTCAAGTTACAAGTCCAAATACACTTGTTCGTGAACAAGCAATGTCTTCCTTAAGACTTATAGCTGAATTACAAAAAAAAACAATCACTGAAGTTATGGATCCTCATAGGGAGGTGTTGGTCGATATCATCCCCCCACAAAAACATTTCCTTCGTCATCAGCCGGCTAGTGCTCAAATAGGACTTATGGATGGAAATACTTTTTGTACTACGTTAGAACCAAGGCTGTTTACAATAAGTATGTATTTTATATTTTTATCAAAATTTCCAAGAATCTAAATATATGTATTTTATTTTATCTTGCTTTTTCTTTTTTTAGATTTATTAAATACTTATCACAAGCTATTCTTTGATGAACTTCTCATTTTGAGTGAAGCAGAAGATTCCATTTTAACAAAGCTTGATTGCTACAAAAATGTTACAAACTTGATTCCATTGCGAAAAAGTGCACTACGAGCTTTAGCTGCATGTCATTATATAAACGAAAGCACATACAGGGAAAAAATAATAAATATTTTGTTCAAAGTCATGGAGAACAATAATACAGAACTCCAAGAAGTTGCCTTCGAATGTATGCAAAAGTTCCTATTAGTTTTTCAAATTGAAAAAGAAAAGGTTGGTATAGTTTTTTGATATTATGGAAACGTAATCTTTGGAATCATTATTATCGTTGCAGGTTCTTGCAGGAATGCGACCACTACTACTAACACTCGGCGATCATCGGAATCTCAATTTGACAGCAACTAAACGTTTGTCATATTTCACACAACTTTTCCCCTCAATGTTTAAAGAAAAGTTAAGTGAACAAATTCTGCAACACTGTCAAGCAATGATTGAAATATCAGTGAATGCAAACAAAACAACAAAACAGGGTGGACATTTCTTACCAGCAGCGAAAGTTGAAGAATACGAACAAAAAATTGCAATTTTAATAGGAATGTTTCATCAAATTTCGGCAGCTTCTCCAAAGTATATTGAGATCTTGTGTCAATTGGTCCTGAAGACTGAGAATAATTTAATGATGGAATCTTGTCCATACAGAAAACCGCTATTGAAATTTTTGTTAAGATATCCAATTGATTCGGTTAATTTGTTCTTGACGGACCTCAACGTAGTCAATCACCAATGGAATAGATTTTTGATATATCTGCTAAAACATAAAGAGGGTTCATCATTCCGGCATGCAATTCAGAGCAATAAATCGGTTCGTTTAATGCAGATGATCAACTGTAACTGCCCATCATTTGCTCATCTTAACGATCAACAAAAATATGAAGTTTGTCATCAAGGTGTTTTAATTGTGTACACGCTAATGGAACAAGACGATCAGTGGCTGCTTACCCAAACCGATATTGTTGCTGTGTTGAAAAACCTATGGCAAACTAGTCTTTACAAAACTTGCGAGACTAATGTCGCTTGTGATCTGTGGCATCTTGTTGGCAAAATTTTGCTTTTTTACTTCTCTCACAACACCAATGACATTGACTTACTATTTCAATTATTGCGTGCGTTATGCTTGCATTTTATCCCAGACTTTCATTTTCTACGTGATTTCCTTCAAAACACAGTAGCTCAGAGCTATACTGTATCTTGGAAACGAAATGCATTCTTTCATTTTGTGGAAAACTTCAACAGCCCCCTTTTATCTGAGGACCTGAAAGCTAAAATCTTAACTGCTATTTTAATACCATGTTTTGCTGTGAGCTTTGAAAAAGGAGAAGGAAACAAATTAATCGGTGCACCACCGACACCATACCAAGAAGATGATAATAATATTGTTTCAGTGTTTATAAGTAAAGTATTTGATCCAGAGAAACCGTTTGCGAATGACGACGCAGTACGAATCGCATTACTGCAGTTTGCATGTTTGTTGGTGGATAAAGCTTCACCCCATATTCATGATGGAGACGCAAACAACAAACGTCAAAGCAATAAACTACGGCGATTGATGACATTTGCATGGCCTTGTCTTTTGAGCAAAAATTGTGTTGACCCTACTGCACGTTATCATGGTCATTTACTATTGGCTCACATTATAGCTCGTTTGGCAATTCATAAAAAAATTGTTCTTCAAGTTTTTCATTCGTTGCTTAAAGGGCACGCTTTAGAAGCCCGACCTGTTGTTCGGCAGGCTTTGGAAGTGCTAACACCTGCAATGCCCTTAAGGATGGAAGACGGCAACACTATGCTTACGCATTGGACAAAGAAAATAATCGTAGAGGAGGGTCATTCCATGCAGCAACTCTTTCATATTTTACAACTGATAGTGCGTCATTACAAGGTGATAATTAATAAACATTATACAATTATCTTATAATTATATTATTTGTGTCTCTATTAGGTTTACTATCCAGTAAGACACCATCTTGTTCAGCACATGATTAACTACATGCAACGACTAGGTTTTCCACCTAATGCTTCATTAGACAACAGGAAGCTCTCTGTTGAACTAGCAGAAACAATAATTAGATGGGAGCTACAACGAATAAAAGAAAGCACAAGTAGTGAAAGTGATACAAATGTGGATGAAGACCAAACGTCAAATTCTGGACTTAAAAGGGCATCTACAGATGATCCCAATGAAGTTCGCAAAAAGTTTGCAGGTGGTGAAAATGTTCCAATACAACAACCAAATCCAAGTTAGTCAAGCATTTTATAACATAGGGACTTAAGCCTAGTACATACTTGTGAATCATGTCGCGAATCCATACAAATTTGCATTTTTGTTCACCCGTGAGCGTGCTCGTGAAGCCATGACAAAAAGTGGAGAGTTTGCGTTCACGAGCGGTGAACCATATTCACGCGCAAAATGTACGGGAACTCTTTGATTTTTGGTGTAGCTTTGACAATTTGACCATAAAAGCTGCAAAAGTCAAGTAAATTGTGTCGTAAATTCAATTTCTCCACTGATGGTTGTTCACTTCACGAGGAAGTATGTACTAGGCTTTAATCTGTAAAGAATTACAATTGTTCAATATTATAAAATCATTTTTTTTTCTTTAGCAACATCCACTGCAGCTCAAAATCAAAAAGTTGATGAAACAGAACGCCCTATTGACAAAGTACAATGTGACAATGTTCTTAACTTCCTCATTCGATTAGCTTGTCAAGTGAATGATTTACAGTCAACACCAGGAGTCGTATCACCAGGAGAAACTCTTTCGCGCCGGTATGTTTTCGAAACCACGTAAAGATATTAAATGGTTTGTAAGTTGCAAATATTTTCAGATGTGTAATGCTTCTTAAAACGGCAATTCGCCCAGAAGTTTGGCTTCAACCATTCGATCTAAAATTAACTTGGCTAGATAAGGTGTTTGCCTCTGTAGAGACACCACAAGCTAATTTGGGAAATATTTCTACTGGACTTGAGCTTTTAACTTTCTTCATGACCGTATTACGTAAAGAACACATATTGGCAATTATTAGGCCAATTCAACGTGGTCTTTCAGCATGCGTAACAAATCAAAATACGCGTATAATACGCTTAATGCATGCACTTATGTCACGTTTAATGTCTCTCTACCCAGCCGACTCTCAACACAAGCATGAGGACCTTGAAATTCTCTATACAACTGTAAGTTCTATGATCACTGAATCATTTACCGCCTACGAAAAGAGTCAACAATCAACATCATCATCACTTTTTGGAGCTCTCATGATATTGAAGGCGTGTTGTAATAATAATCCCAGTTATATAGATAGAATTATGTTGCAATTTATGAGAGTTCTAAATAGACTTACCAAAGATCACATGACAATACCCAACACGGGTCCTAATGCTCAGCAACCTGTTGAAAGTGGTTCCTTGTCAGTTGAATTGCTTATTTTGTCCCTGGATTTAATCAAGAACCGAATTGCAGTTATGGGTATTGAAATACGAAAACTCTTCATAGGTGGCATTCTTGTTGGATTAATCGAGAAAAGTAACGACCCGAAGATACTTAAGTGCATCATTAAAATGATTGAAGACTGGATGAAGAACAAAACACAAACACTGCCAATAACTCAGACCCCATCGATTAGAGAAAAATCCATTCTGCTCGTCAAACTCATGCAGTATGTGGAAAAAAGGTTTGCCGATGACTTAGAATTGAATGCACAATTTCTTGAATTAATAAACTATATGTATCGCGATGATTATCTGAAGCAGACAGAATTGACCAGTAAACTAGAAGTTGCTTTTCTGTCTGGGCTAAGATGTACTCAGCCCAGTATTCGCGCTAAATTTTTTGAAATATTTGATGGTTCTATGAGACGGCGTCTACATGATCGTCTCTTGTATATTATTTGCTCTCAAGCATGGGATTCAATCGGGCCACACTATTGGATAAAACAATGCATAGAGTTATTGATTCTAACTGCAAATACCAACACTCAAATACAAAATGCTAATGAGAATCATTTGATTCCGAGTATTTCGTCAGTGATAAACCTGGCAGACACCGAAGAAAAGAAACACTTTGTGATATACACTCCACTCCAAATTGATTCAGTTGAAAAGGCATCAATATTTGAGGAAAAGGATGACTTTTTTGACATAGATATGAGTGCAGAGTCGAATGTTTATCGTCATGAAGATTCAGAACGTGCCGTTCCTAATAGACAAGCGTCCTTGATAGAACTTATCTCAAAGCAATCAGAATTTCTTGACGTTAATAGACAAGTACGTACTGAACATTTGTTGGCAGCTACCTCGCAACTCTGTCACATGGATACACAACTAGCCGAAAAAATGTGGCTTGCAGTCTTTCCCAGGTTGTGGTCAATGCTCGATGAAGATCAGCAACAGGCTATTATGAGAGAATTGATTCCGTTCTTATCGTCTGGATCTCATGTTATCCAGAAAGACTGTCATCCCAGTGCCTTGAACACATTTGTTGAAGCTGTCATACACTGCAAACCCCCTATTTATATACCACCTAGTTTGCTTGCTTATTTGGGAAAAGCTCATAATTTGTGGCACCGCATGTCATTGATCCTCGAAGATATGGCTACCGATTGGCAATCGAAAAAGGATAAATATCAAGAAAATTCGGATATTGATTTAAGTGAATATGATCTGACTGAAAACAGCCAGTCAAACATTTGTGATTCATTGTCTCAAATGTACTCTGCACTTCACGAGGAAGATTTGTGGGCAGGTCTCTGGTTAAAGTATGCTAAATATCCAGAGACAAACACAGCTATCGCCTACGAACAAATGGGATTTTTTGAAGAAGCCCAAAGCGCTTACGATTTGGCAATGTGTAAGTTTAAACAAGAAGCTCCAAATGGACCTATAGCACTAGAGATGAATAGTGAGTTGGTTTTGTGGGAAAATCATTGGATTCGTTGTGCTAAAGAACTAAATCAATGGGATATTCTATTAGACTATGCGCAGTCTAATAAGGATAAAAAACCACTTCTCATAATGGAAAGTGCATGGCGGGTGCCCAATTGGACGCTCATGAAACAAGCTTTAAACAAGGTTGAACAAATCAACCCGAAGCAATATGGGTACAAAGTTAATTTGTATAAAGGCTTCTTGGCGATCTTAAATCAGGAAGAACAACAGCTAGCGAATGTAGAACGACACGTTGAAATTGCATCAGGAATGTGTATGCGGGAGTGGAGACGACTTCCGCAAATTGTCTCACATATACACTTACAGTACCTTCAAACAGCACAACAGATAATGGAACTACAAGAAGCTTGTCAAATTCATCAAGGTCTCATGCAGGGTCAAGGTCGCAACTCTTCGTTGCATGACATGAAAGCAATAGTGAAGACATGGCGAAATCGATTGCCAGTGATTGCCGATGATCTTTCCCATTGGAGTGACATTTTCACATGGCGTCAGCATCATTACCAAATCATTACACAACACTTGGAGCAGCAGACAGATCAAGGTAATACTATGTTGGGAGTACATGCCTCGGCCCAGGCTATTATTTATTTTGGAAAAATTGCTAGGAAACACAATCTAACAAGTGTGTGTCAGGAGTCATTATCGAGAATTTACACCATTCCATCCGTTCCTATTGTGGATTGCTTCCAAGTATGTTTTATAAAAAAGAAATTCTATTAAAATTGTTTCTTATTAAATTTTAATTCAACAGAAAATTCGTCAACAAGTAAAATGCAATATACAGATGGCTTCGGTAGGTCGACGTGCAGAACTCAACGAAGCTTTGGAGGTCATTGAATCTACCAATCTAAAATACTTTAGTCCAGAAAATAACGCAGAGTTGTACGCTCTAAAAGGTTTGCTTCTAGCCCAAATTGGTCGTTCTGATGAAGCGAATAAGGCTTTTAGTGCTGCAGCTAAATTGCACGATGGGCTTACCAAAGCATGGGCATTATGGGGGGATTATCTGGAGCAAATATTCACTTCAAAGCCAAGACAAATGATGATTGGTGTCAGTGCGATAACATGTTTCTTGCAAGCGTGTCGGCATCAAAATGAAAATAAAACAAGAAAGTACCTTGCTAAAGTACTGTGGCTTTTGTCGTACGATGATTCGAAGGCAAGTTTAATGGACGCCTTAGAAAAATATGTTGTTGGAGTTCCACCATTGCATTGGTTACCTTGGATCCCACAGTTATTGTGTTGTTTAGTGCAATATGAAGGAAAGGTCATTTTAAATCTCTTAAGTCATGTAAGTTTTTTTTTTAAGCAAATGTCTTAAAACTATTCTATTTATTTATATTTTTAATATTAAGGTTGGTCGAATGTACCCGCAAGCAGTTTATTTTCCAATTAGAACACTTTTCTTGACTATGAAAATTGAACAAAGAGAGAGACACAAAGCCACCGAACAAGCTAATAAAATGCAAAGCTACGTAAGTATATTTTTCGCTCTGATATTTTTAATTTAATTTAAAGTTCAAACATTGCATTTAAAATTTTTGAAAATAATTAATAAAGGAATACATTACTTGTTTTTAATGTTTTCGTTAAAATGTACCTCCATTATAGTTGTTAATAACCACACGAACAAGTTCGTGCGATCCAGTTTTGCTTATTTATCATTTACATACATAATAATGTCGCAAGATACGCATTCGTAAAAAAATCGAATTCCAGATTTTGTTCTTACTCGACAATACGATAACGGAAGACATTTAGGACAATTAAGGAATATTTAATTTTTTTCGAAAATGGTTCCAACTTTATTTTAACCCATTTACTACCGAGGTCGCTTAAAACTAAAAACTCAAATTTTTGGTAACAAAACTTTATTAAATATGATCATAGGATTACATTGAAGTAAAAAGTGCCCACCACCACTTTTTTCCCCGAATTTTGATTTTATACGCATTTAAAGATTGATCGTGTAAATCAACACCTCCCATACTTTTTGAGATTTGGCTGCGGCATAAAAACTTTTTTTTCTCTGTTGATGACGGTTCAACAACATCAAAGTTTGTGCACATATAGTAACGACACTGTTATCGTTCCATTTCACAAAAAGAATTCCATTATGGACGTCGAAGACCTGCCCAAAATGAACATAAATGATAATGTATGTAGATTACACACATATACGGAACGTTCAAACCTTAGCTCCTGGAATTTAGTGTTTATTTCATATATTCTTACAAATAAAAACATAAAGTTCAAAACAGCTTTAAGAATATTGCTTATATGACTATAAGAATTTGTTATACTATTGAAATTTATAATAAATAGTAAATAAAACTAATAATTGATAAATATCAATTTGCATATAGCTGATCATTCATTTTGATTGAGTTAAAATGGAAGACCATTATTGTAGTGGTGAAAACTGTGAAAAAAGAATAAACCGAAGTGACGATTTTGTGTTATGTAGCGGGAAAAAATTTCATGTTAAATGTGTTGAATTGAGTAAATTTGATGTGAACCTGCTAAAAAGTAATGCAAGAATCAAATTTATGTGCTTGGACTGTCCGAATATCTTAGCTGCTCTAAGTAAACAAATAATAGAAATAATATTGAAATTTAAAAAAGTGTAGATGAAATAAAAAACATAAATGCAACGACACAAACACAATCAAAGCTCTCATATGCACAAGCTTTGAAAGAAAACAGTGAAGTAATTGTTGTCAAGCCCAAGAGTGATCAAAACAACGAAAAAACAAGAGAAGATATTCAAAAAGTTATTAATCCAATGTGTATGAAACTAAAAATAGAAGAAGTTAGAAATGTGCAAAATGGTGGCATCTTAATAAAGTGTGACAAGAATCAGTTAAAACAATTGAATCTGAAATCAAAACAAAAATGTGTGACTATGATGCAAAGATACAAGAACATCGCAATCCGCGCATTAATATAGTGGGTATGAGTGAGACAATTAGTGAAGATCAATTAGTAGAAGCTATTAAATGTCAAAACCAAATTGATGGTGAAAGTGACATAAAATGTGTCAAGATATATTTATCCCACAAAACAAAAAAATATAATGCGATCGTTGAGGTGAATAGAGTTACCAACACCAATATTATGAATATGGGAAAATTAAATATTGGTTGGGACAGGTGTCGTGTTTATCAATATATAAGGGTGCTAAAATGTTATAACTGTTGTGGATACAATCATATTTCAAAATATTGTACTAAAAATAAGATATGTATGAAATGTGCAGGAAACCACGATATAAAAGACTGCACAAGTGACATATATAAATGTGCTAACTGTGTTTCCCAAATTGAACAATCCCACGAACAACTAGACATTAACCATGCAGCATCTGACAATAATTGCCCAGTGTTTTTGAGAAAGCTTAAGGCTGCCGAAGTACGTAGTAGTTTCTAGCAACTAGAAACTATTAAGTGTTTTTTCTCTAACATTGAAGGACTGTTAAACAACTTTTCTTGTCTACAAATAATTATTAATGAATACAACTGTGATTAAGTAGTGTTAACAGAGACCCATATAACAAAAAACCACAATATTGCTGAAGTAGAACTAGAGGGTTATTATATGTTCAACTGTGATAGTGAATCTAGTCACACTGGAGGATTAGTGTTCTATGTCAAAAATATATTTAAATGTTCTTTTGTTAAACAATTTGCCATTGCAATGAATTTTTGGTGTCTTATAATTAAAGTGCAATATACAATACATCTGTGATATAACTAAGTGCAACAATGTAACTGTGATTATTTAATAATGGGAGATTTTAAAATCGATTGGATAGACAGAAACAATACATACTTAAGACGTTTAAATCAAATTATGACAAAAACAATTTATCGATGCTAAACCCAGAACCAACGAGAATAACGCAAACATCTCGTACACTAATCGATTATGTCCTTACTAATAATAGAAATATTTGCAGTGCTAAAGTTGAGCATAACCTTAAAATAAGTGGTCATGAAGCTCTCGAAGTTTTTATTCAATGCACGAAACAATGTGAGGAAAACAATAAAACCATCAGCTACTGTAAGTACAATAAAGAACACTTAATAAATGAACTGAGATTAAACCATTTTTTCTCTGATTTTGACCCTTAATACCCTCGTAATATACATGTCTTAAGCGAAAAATTCGCAAAAGAACTAAAAAACGTAGTAAATAGTATGGTAGTTACACCATTGAATAATTACAAATAGAAGGGACACCGGATTAGATCGCCGCTAGATGGCCGGAAATCAAAGTCAACGTTGTCGCTTTTAAAAACTGAATAGTGAAAACCACAACCATTGAATATGCTTGAGGAAATTATGAGGGAAATTTTCGTTCGAATGAAAGGGAGGCAACAACAAAAACAACTACTTTTGCAGTTGAATTGTTGTGTGCCATGCCAGACAAGGTCAAACTACGTTTGTTGAACGAAATGTAATTTCATTTTTTTTTTTACTTTGCGTTCATTCAAAGATGTTGTTGTTGCTTTTATTTGTTGCGTTTTTTGGTCTTTATGAGTTTGGTATGAACTTTTCTTAATCCTAATTTTAAAGTTTTGTACCTACCTACCTATCTATGAGATTTTAAAGATTCAAAATGTGTAATTCTAATTGTGTAGATAGGTAGGTACCTATATGTAGATAGGTATACATATGTTGGTTGGTATAGGTACCTTACCCATTGAAAAATAAGTTTAATAAATATTTTTTGTAAGCTCATCATTTTTGGAAGATCAAAGAAGAGAAACTTTTATACCTAATTTTTTTCTAAGGAAACACAATTTAGTTTTTAAAAACCGATAGGTAGATACCTCCCTATATTTTTTTATTTTATTGTTTTTTCTACAATTTTGTTTCTATATTGACATTGATTTTATGTAGGTATACAATACATACACCTAAGGTGTGACAAAAAGCTATAAGAGCGTGTAGGTTGAGTTGAGACAAGAAAAATATCGTATGGGTGGCGGGGGTCTATTACCCCCCGTTTAGGTGGGAGGGGCAATTTTCTAAAAACTCAAATTAAAATAGAACAAAATCATTAAAAAACAACGGTAACAACTACAGTATGTGTGTTTTATTTATTGCTGCATAGCCAGCGCAGCAAAATTTCGCTTGGCAAACAAAAACAATCTGATTGCTGGCGAAAAAAAGTCAGTAAAAAAGAAGATGGCTGTGCTGACGATAGAGCTTTCAATTATTCAAATGAACGTATAGAGTGAGTGATCTTTTTTTTTCAGACTTGTGCTGCGCTGGCTTTGCAGCAATGAATTAAACACACCTAGAGTAATGTTTTTATTCAGACTTGTGCTGCGCTGGCTATCCAGCAATGAATAAAATACACCTAATGCCATGCTATACACTTTTATAAAGCCAAAGATTTCTTCTTTCATTTTCTTTTAAAATTAAGTTGCTTGAGTGAACAGTTTTTTAAAAATTAATTTTTAAACTTAAATTTTTGAAAACAAAAATTAAAAAATTGTGTTCAATGTCATTTTGCTCAAAATTTTATGTTATTAAGTAGTAGTTTTGTATTTTATATTCAGTTTTTAGTCAAACATTAAAAACCATATGTCAAAATGTTTTCTAGTTTTTGAGAAAATTGAAAAACACAAAAGTAAGTTTTCTTAAATTCGACATCCATCCGTTATATTGTTGCTTCAAGAATCCTAATATTTTCTACTAATTAAAAAGTATAGTAGATTTCGTTATTTTCAATTTTCATAACAATTAAAAGACATTTAGGGTCTGTTTCACAATGTCTGAGTAAATTTCTAATTAGTTATCCGACATTTAATTGATCCTAAAATTAAATCCTCCCATTAAAAAACTTTGCGTTTCACAATGATAAATTTAATTCTATTGTTATTCCAGTTTTCCAGACAAATAGAATTTGACTCATGTCAAACATTGAAGAAAAAATATTTATAATCATCAAATAGTTAGTTTTTCATGGTGGGTCATCTTATTGTATATGTTAAAAGTGTCGAGAGGATTGTTTCAAAGAGATGTGAATAATAAGAGGTAATTGTGTGTTGAATTGAAGTGTGAGTGTTAGTGAAGAAAATTTTGAATTTTGAATTTTTAGTTTAATTTTCTAATCGGCACTTCATCTTGCCAGTAAAATACTTAGAACTTTAATTGCCAATTAGACGTATTCAGACATTGTGAAACGTAAATGAGGTTGTTAACTGTCGAATAAGTTCCATGTAGCTTAATTGGCACTTTAATCAGACATTGTGAAACAGACCCTTAGGCATCCGGTTTTTAGTATTTGACTAGAAATTGATAGGAGATTCGAATATTACAAACAAAAATATTACTTAATAACGTAAAAATATTACTTAATAACGTAAAGTTTTGAAAAAAAAATATTATTTTGTTAATAAATAATTATAAATATACAGTCGTCTCGCCCTAAGTCGTACTCTCTCTAAGTCGAATTTCTCTCTAATTCGAATATTTTATCATTCCCTTCAATTTTCCATACCAAAACCATTCTCTAAGTCGAACTCCCTCTAAGTCGAACTCTCTTTAACTCGAACACATTTTCTCGATAATTGGCATCTTTTTTCACCCCTTAAGTCGAATTTTGTTTAGAACAAAACAAAATAAAAAACCATTACCCCTTCGGAATTCGTATTTGGGTATAGTATAACTACGAACCATCAAAACAAATATGTATAAATGTGTAGCATCGCGTGTACCATCATCGTCAGCTCTTTGCGTTTCTTCCTATTCATAACCCTGGTACCTCTATAAAAAGATACAGTTTTTAAAAAGTTACAACGCAAAAACAAAAAAGGATTATTATCCTTTTCTTTGTGTTGTTGGTTGCTTTAATACATATGTATATTAACCTTTATTTATTAAATAAACTCGAATTTTTCCAAAACTCTCTCTAGCTCGAACAAATCTTGGTATCCCGTGAAAATTCGACTTAGGGAGAGCCCACTGTACATATATTTTTTCGCAAAAAAAAATCAAATTTGTTCCGGAGAAATAATTGGGGTTTCACTTGAATGAATTTTCTAAAAGATACTGTCAAGAGTTTTTCGAAGAGCAGATAGCAAATTTTGGGAGTGGATGCAGGGCCTCCACACAATTCTGGGGCATAATACCAGGAGCAAAAAAATGTAATCTGATCTTACGCAAACGAATACATATGTAGGTACTGCCATTTGCATTTGAACCACAAAACGTGTTTAAATAATGCCAAAATAACATCTATAACAACTGTGGATTGAAATTTTGCAAGTTATTTGTGATTTCTTTTAAAACACACTCACTTTTATTTTGATTGTATGGGAACGGACAAGCCTCTCTATTTGTGCATGCACGGAAAGCTCCCAGACTTAAATTTTTTTTGTCAAAATGATCCGCACATATATAAATTTTTTCGTCGCAAATAAGTTTTTCTGAGAAACTCTTCCCAGAATTTGGTAACCATATTTCACGACGATAATCGTTAGGTAAAACAAATCTGGGAACGCCAGAGTTTTTTTTATTTTTACATTGTTATAGTCATTTTTATAATTTTAATAATACTCGTAAGTTTAATTATTAAGTAAGTAGAATTTTTTACAAATTATCGAAATTATCACTGATGCAACGAAAGCAAAGACACATTTCAGAATGGTTTTTACTTAGGTATTTTGTTCCTAAAACCATAAAAAAGCATTTTTTTTAGCCAGACAGACTCAATTTATTGGCGACAAGATTTTCGTTTCTTTCTAAAACGTTTGCATCTATTGCCACTTACATAATGTATGTTCATTGTTCTCAGTATCCTATTTGGATCTACGGTTCAACACCAACGGTTTTGCTCAATAATATTGCCTTCGTTTCCACATTTTCATGATCAATATACGTAATATACTCGTACCTATTCGTTAAAAATATTATTCATGATCATTAATAACAAAATATGTATGTTAACCATTTTTAAGAAGAACCGCAATTAAAAGTGGATATGAATTAACACGATTCGTGCGCAACTTCAATCTCTGGGTGCTCAAAGTTTGCCCACCGATAGCGAGGGACAATGGCCTGGCGGCGCTGGGTTGTAAAAAACAGTATCTATTTATCTTTATATTAACAAAATTGTTATAAATTTGATTTTTTTTAGTCAATTTCTTTTGAGACTATACACCTAAGTGTATTTAGGGCTTTTCACAATAGTATAGCATGACACTGTGTCATGGTTTTTTTTTTTTTTTCAAGTGGATTTTTTTTGGAAAATTACCCTCTCGGCTTAGGAGGTTGAATTAGACCTCTCCGCCCATACAATTTTTGTCTTGCCTCGATCCAACCTGCTTACTAGCCCTAGCCTTTTGTCGTATCTTAGGCAAAACAACCTGTTTAGATCTCCGTTCAAGCAAAATATTTTACCCTTCAACATTAACACATGATTCAATAATATTTAACACTTAAAACTAAGAAATAAGCTATTTTGACGATAATTAAAAACTTAAAATTTTAACAATCATTTAATAAAAATTTGAGCAACCGTGAAAGAAACGTTTAAATAGGTAACCTTATATAGGTATGTACCTGTGCCTACCTATATGGGATTTAGATCTACAAATCTGAAAGCAAAATAGAAAATATCAAACTGAAGATAATAATTACAAAAATAAAAACACACAAACATCATTTATCGTCACACGTCACCTTCCTTAATTGAGAGAAACCACAAAAAATGCAAAAGCAACCCTTGAAGTATCTACCTACCTACCTATAGTACCGAACGCTTTCAGTTGACCTTCAATGGCATTCTTGTTGTTGTTTGTTGTTCATGACAATTAAAAATTCTTCCACCGTATGTATGTACATAGGTATATTGTGAATGAATTTCCCTAAAAATATCCCTATTTGAATCTGCTTAGCGCATTTCGCAACCAAACAACAGTTTAATATTTTATTATGTTGCCGATAATGACCACGAAAACAACGATGGCGTTTCTAGTTCAACTTCAATTTGTAATTATTCAATGGTTACACGTATTGTCCCCTATCAAAATAGTGAATGGTTTAACAGTGAAATAAGAAATTCAAAAGTAGTCAAAATAAATTTGTACAAAACAGCTGTTCTAACTAATCCCTCTAGTGACTGGCAAGCATATCATCAGCACAGAAACTATTACAAAAGACAAATCCAAAATGCTAAATCTAAATTTATATCAAATAAAATACATAATGCTAAAAACCAAAAGGATATGTGGAGACAATTAAAGAAATATGTACTAAAAACAAATAAAGATGAAATAATTGAAGTGCAATTTGATAACTGTGATACCGAAAATAATTGTGCAATAATAGCTGAGAAGCTTAATAACTTCTTTATTCAAAGTGTAAATGATCTAAGCAATTCTGTGATATTTTCTGAATATATTAGTTTAGTTGATGAGTGCAATATAGAATTTAAGTTTAGCTTGATAGACACCGAAGAAATAATAAATACTCTTTCTGTGATAAACTCTAAAAATGACTTTAATTATTTGAATACTAAAATATTGAAAGATGCTATAGAAATTAATGGTCTTGTCCTTATTCGTGTCATAAACAGCTCTTTTAGCTCTGAAGTTTTTCCAAAAACTTGGAAAGAATCTCTTGTACTTCCAAAAAAGAAAGTATTATAGATATTTTTATTGACCAAATTGTATTATAGTTCAAAAAAGTGGATAAGATATAAAATCTTGTTATCCGTCGGCTTTATGGTCACAATGGTTATGGCAATGAAACAATTAAGTTAACATTAGCTTTTCCCAACGTTACGGCAGGGGTTGCTGCCTTCTTCAGGGGAACTTTATTCCACATAAAAACAAATAATGACATAGTTGCCACCCGACTGGAAAGTCAGGGAAAATCAGGGAAAGTCAGGGAACGCGAATTTGGTCAGGGAAAGTCAGGGACAGTCAGGGAATTTCGAAAGTGGTCAGGGAAAATTTTTTGAGCACTGAATTTTTTTGTACAATGAAAAAAATAGAATATTTCGTTGAACTCAGGGACCCTAGGTACTTTGTATTTTGTTCCGAAAGTCAGTTGTATTCGAAAGTGATTTTTCGTTCCGCTTTTGAATTGGAACTTAGTAAAACTTTCGAATGGCAAACAATAGTATTTAATACTTCAATTACTTATGGATTATTTTTTTCAGATTGCCAATATTTTTGATTAATTTTTGTAAATCGTGGAAAATGTTTTTGAAAAACTCGAGCTAGACGAGCTTTTAAATAATCAAAAAATTTGGGGTGAAAAAAGTTAAATTGTTTAAGAATCGAATTTAAGTTATAGTACGAGAGCTAACAACGTCGACAGGAAAAAGCATTTCAACAGTCATGATTTTTTTTTTACTATCTCGAGTGAAATTTAGAAAGTCTGGCTGGTGGGATGCGTTTTTCTGTACGCGTCACTTTTGAAACCCTAAAAATTGATTTTTAAAGTCATTTCAACAGTTTTGGCTTCTTTTTCATTCATTTCTTTAAACTATTTGCCATATGAATTACAGGTCATAAAGGTGTCAGCGGTTGCAAAAAACGTCTGACAAGCTTTTTTTTAAATAAAAAAAATAGAATATATAAAATTTTAATTTGGAAAAAAAAAAATTTAAATTACTATATTTGAATGAATAGTTTTTTAACATTAATTTTCAACTTGAAATTAAAAAAAAAAAAAAAAAAAAAACGTTACACATATCTACTATTTTTTTTTCTTAAAAAAATGTAGGTACACATGTTATTAAATCCTGTTTATCTTTTAGTATATAATACTATCATCCATTTTTATTCGATCACTAAAAACTATAGCTGGTTACATGTCTTCTAGTTTTTAAGAATTTTTTTTAGAAATTTTTGTTCGGATTCCTAGAGCTCTTAAATAGCTCCAAAATACTAGACTAAAACTTTTTTCCTTACGTTTTAAACTTTTTCCGGTGATTGCTCTGCTAACTGCATTAATTTACAAGAAAAGTACTCGAGCACTGAATTTTGTTGTTGGGTACTTAATTAGCACTTGATAAGCGCATAATGATGACGTCACAAAAATTAAGTTATGTTTCTCAAAGAGTTACTATGTATTTTAATTTCTTTTAAATTTGGTCAGGGAAAACTTTAAAATTGGTCAGGGAGAGTCAGGGAAAGTCAGGGAAATTTTTTTTGAAAAATAGTGGCAACTATGAATGAATATAACAACTTTTAAAATTGAACAATTAGTAAACTTACGTTATTTGAAAAAAAAAATAAAAAGTATAAATTGAATTTACATTTGTAAAAATTATAATAAATTATTTTAAATAAAAATAATGCACTTCAAAATGAAGTTTTGTCTATATACTTTATATAAGAAATAAAACAACAAGAACATGACGTTTAGTCAGAAACTAAGGAGCAGTATACAGCGGATATGTTTTGTGTATCACGTTTTCGGTTCATATTATTGCTGTTGTTAATGATGTGCAACGTTTCCAATGTGTATCGCTTTGACGAATGTCGTTCAGTCTGAAGAATTTTGACATCTTCGAAGTCTGGAGAATGGCCGCTTTCAATGATGTGATTGGCCAATGCAGTCTTTCCAGGATTATTGGATTTGATATCTGATTTATGGTTAGACATGCGTTGGCGGAGGAACTGTTTCGTGGTACCAATGTAACATAAATTGCAGGGATCATCCTGCTTGCCTTTGCAGTTGATTTTGTATATCACATCGGTGGCTTTCTCTTTGTCTGGCTTGACTTTAAGTTTTGAAAAAAGATGGCTTAGTGTATTATTGGATTTGTAAGCCAAAAGAACGTTTTCAGATTTCTTGACGGCAATCTTTTTAAAGTTTTCGGTAAGCCCGGGTACATATACAACACTTTTGTAGTAACCAGTACGACGATCTCTGTTTGAATTCACTGCAGTATTGTTTTTATGCTTCAGAATAATACCACGAATAGTGGAGTGAGGAAATCCGTTGTCTCTCAGCATTTTGATTATTTTCTTCTCATTGGCGTGATGAAATGTTTCGTCACTCAATGAAAAGACCTTGCCTATTAGATTGGAAGCCGTGTTGATAATGATGTGTTTGGCTTGGTTGCTGTAAAAATTTATTAATCTTCCTGACGCTGTAGGTTTTTGATGCCAATCTAACATAAGAAGGTCGTTCCGTCTAATAATTTTTACATCAAGAAATGCAAGTTCACAATTTTTTTCGTTCTCAATGGTGAATTGAACATGTTCAATTTTTCGTTTATTCATTATCGCAAAGATATCGTCTACATATTTTGCCACAAACCTAGGTTTTTCTTCCATTTTGTCGAAACACTCCTCAAGCAAGTAGTCAAGAACTAAGTCAGCAATAGTTGGTGACAATGGATTTCCCATGGGCATTCCGAAAATCTGTTTATATATGTCATCATTGAATTGCAAATAGTTGTTATCTTTCAGGCAAAAATCAAGAATTTCTAGGAATTTGTTTTGGCTCAACTTAGTGTTTTCACTGATTATTTCCCATCTTTTTTTAACACTTGTTAAGGCCAGTTGTATTGGAATGTTAGTAAAAAGTGAAATAACATCATATGAGACCAAAACTTCATCTTTCTGAAATCTAACAAGTTTCCATAAATTCAAAGGAATTTTTTACAGAGTAGCTAGATTTTGTTGTCGCTCACTGTAATATTTTTCCTACAAATTTGGAAAGCTCATAGCATGGCAATTTCATAGACGACGTGATGGGACGCAAAGGTAGGTTAGGCTTATGTATTTTCGGTAAGCCATAGATTGATGGAAGTTGTGCAGTGTATGTTGTCATCTTTGCTTTTTGTCTTTCGTCTATGATGCTGTTGTTGCTTAGCCACTTGATCAATTCGTTGTTCCGAGTTTGCAATGTTATTGTAGGGTTATTCCTCACTCGCCTGTAAGTATTGCGGTCTGATAAAAGCTCACACATTTTGTTGTTGTAATCTTCGCGTTGCATCGCTACGGTGACATTGCCCTTGTCAGCTGGTATGATGATGACGTTTTTATGCTGCTTAAGAAATTTTGTTGCTTTTTTGTTTACATTAAGCACATATTTGGCAAATTGATCGTTGCGTTGGTGGCGTTGGAAAGAGTGTAACATATTGCTATATTGTGCTCTAATCGTCTCTTGTTCCCTCTCGTCTTTTACATTTCGAATAATTTCTTCGCCATCAGCTATTAGTTGGAAGAGTGGGAATGTCTTTTTGTCAACAGGTAGTGCAAATTTTTTGCCCATAGACAGCAGCCATTTGATTTCAAGTGGAAACTCAATATCAGTTCTATTATCAAACCATTTTTCATGCATTTCGATATTAAATAATTTCCATAATACTGATTTGAGTTGGTCTATTTTTTTTAACATTATCTAGTTCTTTCTTGTTATACCTGTCTCTAAATACTTGCTTTTGTTTTGTTGTGAATTGTTTGTACCCCTGCCGAAACGTTGGGAAAAGCTAATGTTAACTTAATTGTTTCATTGCCATAACCATTATGACCATAAAGCCGACGGATAACAAGATTTTATATCTTATCCACTTTTTTGAAAAAAGAAAGTAGCAAGTTCAATTAAGTGTAGTGATTTCAGATCAGTTGCAACTGGAGTTCCACAAGGATCAATCTTGGGAGTACTTCTTTCTCTTCTATATATAAATGATATGGAAAAAGTAATACAGCATTCCAAACTTGTGCTTTTCGCAGATGATGCTTTACTTTACATATCAGGAAAAGACCTACACACTTTAATAGACAAAATTCAAAAAGACCTTACCGCAATTTATACTTGGCTAAATATGAATAAGCTAATACTTAATACAAATTAAACAAAATTCATGACAATAAATAAAACATGACAATAATAAAATTTGGTCAAATCATTCAATCAAAATAAATAAAACCTTCACTCAACAACACTTAAACATTCAAATTAACAATTCACATATAGAAGAAGTAACATCGATCAAATACCTTGGCATTATCCTAATAATAAACTATCTTTTTTTTTTTTTTTTTTATTTCATATTCTTTAACTTAACGTACTAAGTATAACATTGATAAATTCATAAGAAGAAAGAATAGATAGTGACATTTTTATTTGAAAAAAATATTGTTAATGTCACTTCATTTAACCTTCCTCTACTCGCGCGTTTTGGCAACACACATATACTCGCGCACGGTCTCTCAGACCGAGATTTTATATCGTCTGTATTTTCTTGAATATGTATTCCCTATAAGTAGTTCTGCCATTTATTTTTAAGAAAATAATATAATTAAATAAAACAAATAGAAAAACACAGAAACTTTTACATTATTTGGAAGCAATAACCTTAAATACTAGCCTATCAAAAAATTAATTTTTTTTTGGACCTTGACTTAAATAATAAAAATAAATATTTTCTTTAATTAAAACAAAAAAAAACTTATTAATTCAATAAAAACAAATAACAGTTATTATAAAAAAGTAAAAAAAAAAAAATCAATCTTCATTTATTTGTAAAGCGTAACAATCCGAACATACCATAAATGCATGCTCGAGACGGTTCTTAGAAATGTAATATATGTAATAATCAGTAAAATATAAACACCCCTAAAGTAAAATATTATTTTTCACTCACTAATATTCCAAAATAAAATGTAATATTACGTAATAATCAGTAAAATGTAAACACCCCTAAAGTACTAATATTCCAAAATAAAAAAATTACTTACCCAAAAATTGTAACACCTGTACTCGCGTCGGTCTGAGGGACCAAAAACTCACAAAAAAATAACACGTCTACTCGGCACGTGCGCTTGCGCCCAAGTAAACGATGGAGAACACTTATTTGGGAAGCTACTGAAATCTTCAGGGAGGCAAGGATAATATTTTTCAAGAAAACAAAGAATTAATGATTTGTCGGTCTGAGAGACCAATGCGCGAGTATAGGAAGGTTAAAAATTTACTTTGACATGTGGGGTGAACATCAGAGTTTACTCATTTTAAAGACAAAAAATTAAATGCAAAAAAAAAAGAGTTATATAATGCAAAAGTTTATAAATAAATATAATAATATAATGAAAGAAGATATGATATTAAATTACAATAATATAATGAAAATAGAAATTAAGCTTTATATGTCAACAGAGCTTTGATTTCATCGTGATTGAAATCCAGAAGAATTTTAATTTTATTTAGAAAAAGTGGTAGAGATCTTATGAATCGTATGTTTATAGGGAGTCTATTAAACAATTTACGTGATACAACGGAGAAAAAATTTCTGAAATGTGTAGTGCGAAAGGAAGGTGTGAAGACAGAATTGTTTGAATTGCTTCGCAAGTACCTAGAGTCCGAAATTGGACTCTGCATATAACCACATCTCAGGAAAAATATTTTCAATACTTTAAAATAATACAGGTGTTTCAGAGGTAGAATACCCAATGTTCTAAACAAAAGCATAGAATGAGCTATGTGGTTTACTTTACATATTTTTCTTATAGTGGTTGGAGAGGTGTGTCATAAGCTCCCCCCCAACAATTTAATCCATATTGTAACCAAGATTTAAATATTCCAAAGTATATCATTCTTAGAGTTCTACTGTCACAAAAATTTCTGAGACGATAAAAACTACGAATAGAATACCGTAAATATTTTTTTAGGACTGAAATATGTTCCAACCATCTCATATTATTTTCTATTGTTATACCTAAGTATTTAAATTGAGTTACTATTTCTATTGCAAAGCACTTTTTATCACAATCAGCATGTTCATTAAACGTTTCAGGAGTACACACACAATTCGATAAATTATGCCTTACACAGTTGTTGGCATGAAAAATAACTTCATAACCAGGCCACTCAGGACTGCTATGGCTAAAATACATCAATTTTGTTTTGTTACTTACAAATAGTTTGTGTTCAGAAAACCAAATTCTCAAAAGATGAACATCATGATTGATTTCAGCACCAAGGTTCAGAGCGCTATCGGAACGATATGCAATTCCAAGGTCATCTGCAAAAGCTGTAACCTTGCCTTTAAACGGTTGATTAAATAAAGAATTAATATAAATTAGAAACAATATAGGTCCCAAGACTGAGCCTTGGGGCACACCTAGATTAATAACTTTTGAGTTACTGAAAAATTCACCTATTTTAACTTTTTGGGTTCTATCCTTCAAGTAAGACTTGAACCAATCATACATAAAACCACGGAAACCTACCCCATATAGCTTGTCTAAAAGAACGTTGTGGTTTACCATGTCAAAGGCTTTGGTTATGTCTACAAATAGACCGACACAATGTTTTCTATCATCCATTGCTTTATAAATATATTAAAGAACAAAACTCCAAGAGAGCATCTTCCGTAGAAAAGCCCTCCCTAAATCCAAACTGAGCCGCACTTAAAAACGTTAATTTTGCTAAGTAACCTAGCATTCTCCACTTAATACCTTTTTCAAAAATTTTGGAAACAGAAGACAAGAGCGAAATTGGTCTATAGTTGTTTTTGTCACACTTACTACCTTTTTTGAAAAGAGGTATTACGTTAGCACATTTTAACTTTTCAGGAAAAGTACCAGTGAAGATACTAAGGTTAAAAATATAACTTAGTACATCCACTATATTAAATGGTATGTTTTTAAGGGTACGATTTGAAATACCATCATTGCCGCAAGAGTACGAGTTACCCAATGAATTTATAATTTTATAAAGCTCAAAGCCATAAATCTCTTCAAATACGAAACTAACATTACTTATACTATCTTCCATTAATTGATTCCTTATACAAAAGCTACAACAAAAGGGATGCTCATTTTGAGAAGATAGTTCACCAACCGTAGAAAATAAATCGTTGAATACATTGGAAATTTTAGAAGGATCATCAATTAGAATGCCTTCATTATTTAGAGTTATAGATTTAGGAACACTTTGAGACTTACCATCAATGATACTATTTATTGCCTTCCACTCTTTTCTAGGAATCACCGAGGGCTCCTTGTACTTTAGAGTAATAGTATCATTCTCTAGCCATCCTAATATCTTTGTTAACTATTTTACTTAATTTTTTGAAACGTCTTTTAAGTAAATGATTAAGTAGATGTTTACTACATTTTTCCCTATTTTATTTTTGAGCCTAATTTTCTTAAGTAAAGTGCGGTTAATCCACGGCCTAAGCCTTACTTTTGACTTTGTCCGAACAAAATTATAGCTTGAATTACTAATGTGGTTTTGTAGGACAGCTAAAAATAAATCATACGCTCTAGAAGTATTATTTTCTTCATAGATTTCTTTTCAATTTTCATAACGTAATTCATTATTAAGTAAATCAAAATTAATTTTAGTTACAGAAAGTGGAGAATTATATTTAATAGCTTTAAAATTTTTAATTAATCAAACAAGATACCTGTCAGCAGTGATCAGTTATGTCGAGATTAAGGTTTACCCCAGAACACTGGGCTAGAGAAAATTTATTAAAACGACCAAGAACATGGTCAAGGAAAGAGTAAGAAATTGGTCTTGTGATCGTATTGATGAGAGAATAGAGACCATGCTCAGCCGTTAGGGCAAGATAGCTGTCATTAGCAGAGTCTGTATTCAAGATGTCTATATTAAAGTCACCTAAGATTATAACATAACATAAGAACATTGAGAATTCATTCAAAAATACTTGAGTATCATAAGCATGTAGTCTATATACGCATATAAATTTAAATTTAGCATTACTTATTTTGCAAGACAATTCAATCACATCTGCGCTCACAAAATTGACACAACTTACTTTATAATCATCATAGTTCAAAGAATCAGAAACAAAAATACCCATTCCTCCTGCAGCATACGATTCATTTGTATTAGCATAGAAATTGTAACCTGGTATGTAATAATCTTCACATTCACAGTCAAAAATCCAAATCTCAGACAAGAATATCAGATCTGGTAGAAATACAAGAGCATCTAGATAACAAACTAATAAATCAAAGTTCTGGCGCAAACTACGTATATTCTGATGCACGACAAAAAAAGAATTTCCCTCATTTCCATTATAATTAAAAATTGTATCATTTATGCTTATTATAGTTTTTGTGGATGGATTGTTGCTTAAAAGATCAACGTGATTTTTTAAATAAAACATAATTAAATGAAATTAAATAAAAAAGACAATTATTAGTCTTCCAGTTTTGCAAGATCATCAATAGATCTGATGGCAACAATCCTACCTTTATCAATTTTTCTCATTAAAATTTGAGAATTTTGAAACCATAAATACTTATAATTTTTTTCAGCTTTCATTTTTGTAGCCTCCTTAAACAGAAGACGGTTGTAGCTAATAAGACAATCATTGATGTATATATGGTTTTTGGTCCCCTCAATAATATTCGATGAATTTAATTTTTTCAAGGAAGTCCTCTTGCACTTCATCACCCTTTGTTTCGCATCATGGGAAGAGAAGTGAACGCAGATAATATTGTTGTACTTATTGTTGTTTGTGGAATCGTTGGAAGGTGTTCCAGTGATATTTTCATAACATTTGTTCGACCAATTATAGAATACGCAACTCAGGTCTGGGCACCCAATTATGCCTGCCATAAAGCCAGGCTAAAGCTGGTCCAAAAAAGGTTCCTAAGATTTGCACTTAGGGGGTTAGGATGGGATAATCCCTACGATCTTCCACCTTACCACCATAGACGTAAACTTATTGATATGCCGAGTCTTGAGAGCAGACGTTCTTATTTATGTTTTGTCTTCATTTTTAAATTAATAAATGGAAATATAGACTCTTTGCACCTTCTGTCTCGTATAAACTTTAATGTTCCCCAAAGAAACCTGAGGAATTTGACCGATTGCATACATATCTCAAACTATCGGACCAACTATGAACAATTTTCTCCTTTAAATAGAATGTTTAAATTATTTAATTATTTCAATGAAAAATATATCAATTTGTTTGATCAAAGAATTCATTTATCGAGTAAATTCAAGTTAACTTTTTTTGCCAACTATTCATAATCTGTATATAAACTCTTTGTAAATTCTTTGTAAAGCTAGTACTTAGCTGAGTTAAATAAATAAATATTCACTCGAATGCGTTTTACATAACACTTTTGCACATCAGTAGAAAGTATAGAAACATCCAAGACATGAGTGAACATTTTTTGGTTGTTTACAGTAGGTACCCCAATGATCTCGATGACATTTTCAACGTGTTTTTGTTCTCTCCAATTAAGTTTTTTCTCAAGAGAAATGATTTTCGATTGAAGCTCTACGTTTTTCTCTTTCAATTGATTTATTGTGCTAAGAAAGTCACAGTTAATCTTTTTTATGTAAATAATTTCCTCGTAAAGCATTTGCAATGTAACTGAAGTCCCGTTTGACTCACTTATTTTTTGTGGAGATAATGTTTCGTGTTCTACATTGTATTGTGTGTCTTGTTGGGTAGATGTTGGAGCAGGCGTTGTCGGAACTGATCGTATACCCTGTAGACTTTGATGTTGTAAAGATTTTCGGCGTAGGGCACTGCACTTGTCACAACGAAAACCAATTTTCTGAGCTTTCATATGCTCCAGATCAGACAAATTAAGTTTCACACATGAGCAATGAAAACAGACTTACAATCACCACAAGTGGCCTTAGATTTATGATTCACTATTTTTTTATTGCACTGTGAGCACAGCATTTTATATTCAAGAGAAGAATGACGTTAACTATAGATGAAAGTTTGCACCCCACAAGTTTCAGAGTTCGCACGTCCGTTCACTGTCACAGCCATGATCACATTGATTACATATGTAAAAAAGTGTCAAAAAAACTTGGAGTGCTTAGAAGAACTCGAAATAACATTTCAAAAAATAGTGCAATAAAAGTGTTCAAAGCCCCACTTCGAATATTGTGCAAGTCTTTTATATGTTTGTAATGTTGCGCAAAAAAATAGACTTCAAAAATTGCAAAACAAAGCCTTGCGAACAATATTAAAGTGTGATAATTACACCTCGATCGCATCGATGCTTGAGTCCTTGAACTGGCTAAATATTAATCAAAGGCTATACATGATGGCAATGGTGTTTGTTTTCAAAATAAAATATAATTTGTACAACAAGAGCACAATCCAGTGTTCTGTACATGGGACTTCAGGCGTATAACAATCTTCCATCTTCTTTAAGAAATATTAATAACTTAAATCAATTTGAAAATGAAATTAGTTTATATGTAAGATCTTTTATTAATTAAAATCTTGGAGAAACGGTTGCTGATTATTGATAAAGGAACTTCGTCCTCGCTGTCGTACTCCTAATCCCTAATAAAGATTTCAATGTTACGTGGGACAGTGGTTCGGTTTGTATGGGAGAGCGGAAAAAAGTCTGTAAAATCTGAACTGTTAACTGTTAGTCTTATACATGCTTGGTCAAGAAAAAATTATTAGAAAAAATGTTATTGACATTTTTATAAAATTTGAGGGTTTTGATGTTATATTTAAATAAAAGTTTTTTTTTAGTAAAATCTTTACTTTTTATTTTGAATAAAATATTATTATTAACTATGTATATTATAAAATTAAATAAATATACTACATAAATAAATAATAATACATAAAAAAAATAAATAAAAAACAATTATTATGAAGTAGTAATTTTATAATGCTAAAATGAGGTTTTTAGCGTCTGCGCTGATTGGCAGTATTTTCTTTTTTGGCTGTGGCCTTAAACCTGTTATTATTGGATCTGAGGATATGAGTATATGATGCATCACATCTTCATTCGTCGCAATTCGGCTGCATTTTCTCGAATGAAACCTGCGGTAGGCTTTATAATCCTTATTTCGGCATTCTTGGGCTTCCTCGGAGAGCGATCCAACAGGAAATGCACAGCTTTTAATTATTTCTTCTCCATGGATCAAAACCTTATGTACGGTTGCTGGCATATTGTACCATTTATATTTCTCAACAAACAGTTCCGCAGTTTCCCACGTGTAAGCTGCATATTTTTTGAAATCTAATTTTTCATTCGACGTTATTACTTCAAGGATAACAGCAAACCGCCGAATTAGTGATTTCTGAAGTCATGGTTGGATTTTCAAAAAATCTTCTGGAGGTGTTGCCGTCATTACTTGTCCCCGTACCTTGTTTTACAAGATCGACAATGATGCCCAGTTTTTCACGAAACACCTGCTGAATTTTCTTCTTCTGAGCATCTCTAATATGGCGGGTCTCATTGTTGGTTCTCCATGCTTTAAATGGCAAATTGTAGGCAACATGGAGGATACACTCCATAAATTTTATCCGAGCGTGAAGAGGAGACATTCCCATTTTCAAAGCTTCCCTGTTTACAGCTTTGGTTCTTATATTTGTCAGGTTATTCATTCCAGAAGTTGTAGTTCCACATATGAAACAGGAAGAAGCTACAGGAGTTTCTGTTACAGATTGGGCTGTCTTCCCGTCCAGCATTGTGAACATGAGTTCGTGTTGGATTGTAAACTGACGTTCGCCTATTTGAATTATCGTCTGAGTTAAATTACTGATTTCCGTATCTATTCTTTGTTTCTCGTTTCGTATGATTTCTGCAATATCTTTAACAAAAGAAAATTGGATGGCTCTGCAGTATCTTGTAGAGGATGGTCGATCGTTGTTCCACACAATAATATCCCTGTTATCCTCCATAGTCATTTGAATTGGTACCAAAGATGTCATAAACATATTAGCGTCCGAAGTTTCTTCATTGTCAAATGTTTGACTGTATTGTGGTTGTCCAGAGGCACCATCACATCCCCATTTAGTGTACAGTGTTAAAGACTGTCCTTCAATTCTGGTTATCTCCTCTGATGTCTTTCCTTCTAATAACCTTGTTGCAGTGTGCTCTAACAATTTTTGTAGTTGCACACTTGCTGAGCTTTCTGTAATGTTTATATCTAAAGGATAGCACTTTTTCTTTGCTTCCAGTAATTTAATATAAGGTGGAAAAACATCACGTCCTTCGTCTTTTAGGGCATGTCTCAATACTTCATATTGGCGTTTCGACAATTCTGCTTGTATAAATAATGCAAGAGCCTTATCCGGATCAAATTGTGAGCAGGAAAAGCTCTCTGATGTTGCTGCATAGTTTATCTCTTCTTGAGTAAATATATTTCTAATTTCGTCCCTCTTATACCTTTTAGCTCGATCACAGCATTCGTCAAAACTCTTTCGTGGTCTTCCCATATTAGTTGACGTTTCGGGCAATACACTTTGGGTTAGTTCTACTTCGAAAACTCCTTTGAGCCAATGAGTGTATTTTTTTTCAAAATGACTTTTCTATGAACTGCGTTCCATCGACTTAAAAAATGAGACATAAAACGTTTCTTTAATTCTGATATCACAGTTTCTATTTGCTCAGAAAGCAAGTTGGGGTATTCCCTCTCAAAATATGATCGAAGATTTTGAGCGTCATGACCATTAGTAGTAATTAGTTCACTACACAACACCGAATAAGGAATTTCGATTGAATCCATTTTAATGTATTGAATTCACTATATATGTTTGTTATTATATTTCACTTCACTTTCACTTATTGGTTGATCAAAGAGTAAAAATTTTTCTACACACCTTACACAAATGCTCAATAACTCAATACTGACTTTTTTTCATTAATCCTTTATATATATAGATTTAAGTAAGAGATTTTATTCTAATAAGCCATTACTAATCCTTACAGGTAATAAAAAATACGCAATACACAACAAAAACAAAGCAATAAAACTTAAAAAAAAACACCTTTTTTATTTTTACCTGCCCTACTTTTAGCGAAAAATAAAAAAAAATAAAGGATTATCCCTGATCCTTTTCTTTATTTTGTATTAAGCTCTATCATATAATTCAAAATATCATAAAACTATATTATTTTTCGTGTGTTGTTTTCAAGAAAATTGAGTTGAAAGTTGAAAAATTTTCCAGGCAGAAATAAATGGTTTCGCAAAAATCGAAATTCTCAGACCTGGGTCAATGCATTAATTTTTTTTTATTTTTAAAATAAAGTTTGACATTTTTTCTTAAAATAATGGGCTTAACCAGTTTATTCTGACAATTAATACCGAAGAAATCAAACTTTTAGTAAACACCACCGTCAAGACGGAGTTTTTTTAAATCCGATTCAGTGAAACATTTTTGAGCATAACTTCCACATCTGCACGTATCTGCAGCTGATTTTTTCTGTGCTTTAACATGAATGTATGGAGCATATGCTGGCATACTTACTTTCTTAGCATCTTTTGGCGCTTTTTTTTTTAAATCAAAAAGTTTAAAAAAAAAGCATTTTTTCTTAGTACTAAAGCTTCAGGATACTTATAGAAGGTATCTTTTATAAAAAATCAATATTTTTTTTTATTTTTAGATAATCAAAAATAGACCAATTAAATTATTTTAGAAGCTAGAGAATTTATTTAAAGGAACTTCGGAAAAAAACATCTCAAAATTTGTTGAAAATACGGTTCGCGATTTGAGTAAAATTATTTTTCAACTTTGAGGGCTTGTAAATCAGAAACATACAATATATATGTTAAAAAATACTTTTAAATCATACGCTCGGGTTATCTAAGAGTACTTAAACATAAAGTTTAAAAGGATAGATATGACTTTTTCAAAAGACTTTTTTCCGCTCTCGCAGGATTAAGAATAAGTGTTTAATGTTTGGTCATTCAAGAAAGACTGTACATTAAATAGTTAAAGAAGTTAACATGAAAGCATAAATTGCAATAATAGCTATTGACTAAACAGTTGTTTTAAGTTTAATACAGTGGTGCAAATAAGTTTTACAACACAGATTTTTCCATTGTATCCAGCGGGTACTCCTTACTTCAAAGTTACAAACTTAAGGTAATACAAAATTTACATATTTCACTCATAGAGTAACTATGGGAATTGAAAATGACTTGTGTTAGCTCGATAAAATATTTATAATTTGTATCCTATGGTTGCAGCAAAACTTCTGAACCTGTCTTAGAAACCATTCTACAGTTTGAAATTACAATATGTAGATATTTTTAATGTCACATCCCAGTTGGCGGTTAAATTATTGTTGTTCGGTTCAGTTTATTTAATCAATTTGACGGTTGATGTTGAAGAAAATCAAATGTTTGTTCAATTTATATAGGCAAGTTATTTGATTTACCAAAGTGAACCCTTTTTAACGATGTGTATAGCTCAAACTCAATGCAAACCTGATATAATACAGACTGACATAGTAATCTTAAATTGCTATGTAAGTACTTAGTTTAGAGAGCACAGGCTGCAAAGGCTTTCGGCTCGCCGATTAAAAATAATAATGATGATCAAAATAATAGTAATAATGATAATAATAATATTAATAATGATAATAATAATATGAATATGAATAATGATAATAATAATATTAATAATGATAATAATAATAGTATTAATAATATTATCATTATTATAGTAATAGAAATAAATATAATTTTTTGGTGAGTTATTGTGTTTTCAATAGTCTTTAAGTTAGTTGTGTTGATGTTTTTCATGATTTCAATAATGTTGTCATTGTTAAGAAGGAGACGGTTGATGTGTAGTAGAAGGTTCAGAGTTTCCGAGCAGGTGGAACAGGTTGGTGCGTTTTCTTTTCTAAGGAGATGCTGGTGCGTTAATAAAGTGTGGCCCAAACGGAGACCAGGCTATAAATAGCCCAAATCTAATCTTGGACAATAACGCTCGTAACGTAATATTTCTGATGTATTACTTTTCGGGGATTTGGTGCGGTTTGTTATACAACTATTAACTTTGCCTGTCAGCAACGCTGTAGTAGAAAGAACATTTTCTTTCATGAGTTGTGTAAAAACAAAACCAAGAAATCGATTAACTACAGCATCGCTCGATGCAATTATGCGTTTTCGTATTGATGCTACGGTTAAAAAAATTTCCTGTAAAAACTTCTCACCCTCACTTGAAATGATAAATAAATTTAACCAAACAATTAGTCCGGGAGCTGATGACATATTTTAGTCAGTCATCGAAACTGGGCAAATTTTTTGTTATATGGTTAATTTGGTGTTATAATAGAGATTAGTGAAAGTCAGCTGCGGCACCATGGGTGGGTTTGGGTACAGCAGCCCCCCAAACATGTAAAAAAAAACAAGATGGTTGGTGATTTTAACAGAGCTGAAATTTGAATTATACAACAAAATTTGTCAGCTGGTTGTAAGCGGGTGGAAAGTTTGTCAGCTGACGCATTGAAATATGCACCTACAGAAACACCGTTAAAACACTTGCGCACACTTCATTATGTCAGCTGACGGCTTTTCCCCCGACATATAGCCAGCGGACTATTTTTATTGTATAAAGTATTGTTTAAGCTATTATTATATCAAATTTCATCTTTGTTAGTATCATCTTTTTTTTAAAGTTATTCTACTAAACGTGCATTACATGCATCCATTTAAAATCGTTATGTAGACTTTTGTATGGCACACTTTATCTATTGAGTGGAATTTCTTAGATTTGAAGCTATATTTTATAGAAAGTAATCAAGGGCTTATAGTAAATATTATAATTACATTATTCAAAATCAAAAAAACTATATATTTCACTGAAATTTTAAAATTTACTAAGGCAAGAAAGAATGGTTATTCTGAAAATCAAATGTCTCAAGACTGGGTAAATTGATTTGTTTTATTTTACTATTTAAATAAAGGTCGGAAATTTCCTCTAAACAATAAACTATAAACAAACTTTATCCGGCAAGTATTTTTTTTTAAGTTTTAAGACAGCAATTCATGATTATAGTATTATTATAGATAATGAACAAGGTATTATCATAGACGAATTTGAAAGCGAGTCAGATAGTGAAACATATATTTGCTACGAATTTGCGTCGACACAAAGCGATGATGATGAAGACTAAATCTTATTTATAACTAATTTTGTAAAATAAAATCGTTAATTTGTATTGTTATCATTTAATTATATTAAAGTTAGATACTAAACAAATTTACACATACTTTTCTTATAGCCGATAAAATACAGTCGACTCTCCCTAAGTCGAATTTTCGCGGGATACCAAGATTTGTTCGAGTTAGAGAGAGTTTTGGAAAAATTCGAGTTATAGAGAGAATGATTTTTTTATTTTAAAAAGTTTATTTAATAAATAAAGGTTAATATATATGTATGTACATACATATAGCAACCAACAACACAAAGTAAAGGATAACAATTCTTTTTTTGTTTTTGCGTTGTAACTTTTTAAAAACTGTATCTTTTTATAGAGGTACCAGGTTTTGAATAGGAAGAAACGCGAAGATCTGACGATGATGGTACACGCCATAGAGTACGTATATTATCTAGAGCACCGACTTAAGGGGTTTGTTCTCTTTCGACCTACAAGCTGCTAGAACACTGAAATCTACTATTGCATAAGCATGTATTAGTGATCCCGTGCATTTTAAATGGAACCCGATGCCCCCACTACATTTGAGCATAGGAGACACGCTCAGTTTGAAATATGGTGGATTATGCGCTCAGATATTCAAAATAAGAGTCCGTTAAATTAAAAAATTAAAAATTAAATTAATTTTTTACCTTTTGATTTTTATACATAGTTTTATGTTACTCTGCAATGATTTTGTAAAAAAAATGTAGCCTGATATTCAACCTGAATTTTAAGACCTCAACCTTAACGATCCGACTATTAGAGTAAAAGTTATCAGCCAACCAAACTAAGCATATGAAGGCACCTTAACAAATAATGAATGAAAAATACCTACCACAAACGTGCATACTTACATATGTATAGAAAATTTTTTCCCGATGCGAACCCAATTTGCCAAGGTTATGCTGTTTTGTTTCACGCACTCCACCGTCTTTAGAATTACTATCTCCCTCCAACCAGTATATTTTTAGTAGCAAACTTTTTTTTATTTTTTTTCTTGTGTATTCCTCTTCTTCGTTACGTTTGCCTCGATGAAAATTATTCTCCAAAAATTAATTAAATTTTTTTAGTAAGAAATTTTTAACGGTTTTGAAATTTTTATTATAGCTGGTACTCGACTGTCATTCTGGCTTTAATTTGAATTTTAAATTTTGAAATTCCGACCATTGGATCCAAAGATATAAGCATTTAAATGATCGCAAATCGGGTGTTTTTCAATTTTTCAACTTTTTGAGCTACTGGCACCAATTGTTGTTGTATCACTAATTCACACGTATTTACGGACAGGGAATTTAAGAGAGTTTTCTCTCATTGAGCTAAAATAAAATTTGAGGGTGTTTCAGGCAAGGGGGGTACGAGTCGGTTCTCTAGATAATATAGGTACTCTATGGTACACGCGATGCTACACATACATATGTATTAAGGTTTTGATGGTTCGTAGTTATACTATACCCAAATACGAATTCCGAAGGGATAATGTTTTTTTATTTTGTTTTGTTCTAAACAAAATTCGACTTAAGGGGTGAAAAAAGATGCCAAATATCGAGAAAATGTGTTCGAGTTAGAGAGAGTTCGACTTAGAGGGAGTTCGACTTAGAGAATGGTTTTTGTATGGAAAATTGAAGGGAATGATAATATATGGCGAAAAAGTTCGAGTTAGAGAGAAATTCGACTTAGAGAGAGTACGAGTTAGGGAGAGTCGACTGTAGCTCGATTAGTTAAGAGTCAAAAAAAAGTGCATTAGAATCAATATATAACTGCTATTTGCAATGCTTTTTAAAAAATATTCTCAACAGAACAAATATATTTAGCTTAAATTTTGAACAAACATTGTATCTATCTATGCAACACTGAGCACGAAGATCAAATTTGATTCGCAAGATAAGAGCCCAAAAAACACTGTTTTGGTGATGGTAAAGATTAACAATTATTAACTTCTCCAAAAATACTTGCCGGATAAAGTTTGTTTATAGTTTATTGTTTAGAGGAAATGTCCACCTTTATTTAAATAGTAAAATAAAACAAATAAATTTACCCAGTCTTGAGATATTTGATTTTCAGCATAACCATTCTTTCTTGCCTCAGTTAATTTAAAAATTTCAGTGAATTATATAGTTTTTTTGATTTTGAATAATGTAATTATAATATTTACTATAAATCTTGATTACTTTCTATAAAATATAGCTTCAAACATTGGCGTAGTTAGGAATTTTGTCTAGGGGGGCAGCCAGCCAGTTGATATACCACCGCAAGTTTTAAATTTTATTTTTAATAATATTTAGAAAAATACTTTCAAAAATATTTACTTTAAATAGAAAATCATTAGGTTTTATAGATAGAGCTTTTGACAAAACCATAAGTGTTGTAATAAATGAATTAGTTCACTCTCATACGAAGTGATACCACACTATACTCTGCTAAATCAAAAATATTGTTTTCTAAAAAAGTTGATATTTAAAAAAGAATTGGTATTTTTATTGCATACACTAAATTAAGATTTACAAAATAACCAAATTTTACCAAAAAAGACTTTGTTTATTAGTTTTTGTTTTTTAATTAAGTTTTAATTTTACATGTTCTTGAAGTGATTTTATTTTTAACTATTTCATTTTCAATATTAAGTAGTGATACATTAGAGAAACGATTTTGGAGCATTCTTGTTCTCGCCGCATTGCTGAGAAACTCCTTTCACAGCTGGTGGAGCTCACTGGAAGAGCTAACGCTGCCTGAAGAAGTTCGTAAAAGTTTGGAAACATCTCTTTTGAAACATTTTGTTTTAAATTTTCGATGCTTATTTCGCAATTGTTCAGTTATATTTTTTAATATCTAAGCTCAGCACTCAGTGCTTACACAATCAACTTTAAAAACATCTTTATAGTTATTAATAAAATCTTCTGCAGTAGGTAATCATGTTTAATTTCAGGAAAGCGTCTACAGCATTTGCTAATGGTAGGTTTTCAAAACGGCGCGGCGTTTAAAGTTGACAAATAATGTTATCCATTACAGCAGTAGTACGCTGCAGTAAGAGCTGAAAACATAGATGAGCGTGGTGGATATAACATTTTTGGACTAGTATACCTTTCTTAACACATACTCCTGCAAAATCTAAATGACACCCCATATTTCCTATCTATAACTTATAATATCTGGTTTATATGCAAGAACGAAAGATCGAGTTGGATTAGGGTCGGATTTTCGATCCTGCATATAAACGAATTACCCGTTTGTTTGTAGGTATTGTGTTTGCAATTAGTTTTCACGTATTACACATACGTACGAACATAGTGATACGGTGTTATTATGTTAACGTTTTTTTACACTACCTTGAGAAAAATACGACGACCAGCTGGTAAAAAACCTTAATGTAGGAAAAAAATAAATTTTGTTGTCTTTATAATGAATGACAAGTTAGTACTGTCAATTTTCTAGGGGGGGCAATACGATTTCTAGGGTGGGCGCCGCCCACCCTTGCCCACCCTTAACTACGCGCATGGCTTCAAATCTAAGAAATTCCGCTCAATAGATAAAGTGTGCCATACAAAAAGTCTAGATAACGATTTTAAATGGATGCATGTAATGCACGTTTAGTAGAACAACTTTAGAAATATGATACTAACAAAGATGAAATTTGATATAATAATAGCTTAAACAATACTTTATACAGTAAAAATAGTCCGCTGGCTATATGTCGGGGGCAAAGCCAGTCAGCTGACATAATGAAGTGTGCGCAAGTGTTTTAACGGTTTTTCTGTAGGTGCATATTTCAATGCGTCAGCTGACAAACTTTCCACCCGCTTACAGACAAATTTTTTTGTATAATATAATGTATGAACTATAATCCCACCAAATTTCAGCTCTGTTAAAATCACCAACCATCTTTTTTTTTCACATGTTTGGGGGGCTGCTGTACCCAAACCCACCCATGGTGCCGCAGCTGACTTTTACTAATCTCTATTATAACACCAAATTAACCATATAACAAAAAATTAGCCCTGTTTCTATTGGTCACCAAAATCTGTCATCAGCTCCCGGACTAAATGTACAAATGTGATGATAATGACCACGAGGATGACAATGACGATAACTCTGATGAGAATATAACATTTTATGAATGATTTTCAGCAGTTAAATATGTGATAATATTTTTAACTCTTCTTTTTTTTATGAACAAAAAATGTTTTTTGATGTGTAAACATCTATACTGGCGGTAGGGTGAAAAAAAAACGTAACGTATCTTGTGATCGTGATTGTGATTCACGTTACGTTACGTATGTTTACACATCTTAACCCTGAGTCCCGGTACTCACTTTTTTTATTTTTCGTTGTGTTTTTTTTAAATAAAAATAAATTGTAATTGAAGTTATGAGAAACATTTTTTTTATTGGGATATTGGGCAACTATTTCGGCTCCGAGTTTGGGCTACAAAAATTTTCAAATTGGGCTATCGAACTAGCTCCAGACATGGCAACCCTGACGGAGACGTACGAAATTAGTAATAGTACGCTATTTGAATTGGGTATTTAGGTGCTACTTTTGTATCATTTATTCTTAAGTAGTGGTGACTATAATTCGACCAATTCTCTAGCTCGTAGGTTTTGACCTTTAATTTGATCATTCGTGACAGATCGTTTTCATTGCATAAATTGAGCGAGAGGGTAGGAGATTTTCCGGCAGATTTCACAGCTTCGTCGGCATAGTCGTTACCCTTGATACCTATGTATGTGGGCTGGTACCCACATAATTATGATTTTTGTTTTTGTTCTGATAACTATATCTCTAAGCATCATAATTGCTGGGGTGTTATTGTTCATATTTGTTATAGCGTGGATGACTGAAAGGCTATCAGTGCATATCACCCAGTGTCCTTTGGTATTGGAGGCGTACTTTAAGGCTTCATAGACTGCTAGGGCTTCGGCCCTATCGAGGTAACCGTTGCGTCGGAGCGGAATTTTCTCTGCAACGCAACCTTCGTCGGAAATTCAATTTCGGTTCGAGGTAGCTTTCATCGGAAGAAATGCAGAAGAGATGCAACGACGCATTGCGATGGATATAAATTTCAGGCAGATATGTGCAAATTAGCCGATATATCGAAAATGTGATACATTTTAGATATTTTTTATAAAATAAACACCATAGGCGTTTTAAACCATGAAAAATCGGTAAGAGAGTGTAATTTATTGTTTATAAAAAATAATTTTTTCAATCCTAATGCGCTAGCGTTTTTAAGAAATGTAATTAGATGATCGATTTTTAAATCAAAACTATCGAATAAAGTCCCCTCCCTATTTCCAAACATATATTTTTTGTTTCCATTAGAAGTGTCTAAAAAAGAATAAATAAATTTATTTGACTTAATACAAGCAATAAATAAGCAATATACGCGAACTATTTCCGATCAGCTGATCGGAGAGCTACCTCGAAACAAAATGTCTCCGATTCGTAGGAAATCGTAGAGAATTCCGCTCCGACGGTTACCTCGATAGGGCCGATTGAGGCAGATTCATGCAAAAGACCTTGCCTTAGGAATTCACCATTATCTGTTATTACCGCAAAGCTAGTATGGTTTTCAGTTTTCGATCCGTGGGAAAATATAAATTTCCAGTTACTGGCTTTGAAGTCGTTTTCGATAGTATTGAAAATAGTCCGATATACGTTTATAGGAGTATGTTCCGTAGGGTATTCGGTGAGCGAAAACTCGAAGGATTCAGGTCTACACAACCAGGGAGGATATGTTGATGTTTGTGCACAGTTTATTTTTTCGGTAGATTGAATTTTGATATGCATCTCCAAATACATGAAATCGCTGATGGGATTCTTTTCCGGCGAGTGGAGCGACGAGCAGCAATAGAGTTTTTATTGATAATAGATCTTGATGGAAACAAGAAATTTGCCGCAAGTTTAAGAATTATTTCGTCGTATCTTTCGTTCAGTATTGGGAAACCAGATTCAGCCAGAATGTTTTTTTATAAGGGTTGTAGGGAATGCGTTGATTGATTTTCTTACAGCTTGATGGTATGTGGGCTTAGTTATATTAAAAGTTGATTTTGGACAGTTTCCGTAAATACAAATTCCGTAGTCTATTTTGTTAAAAATTAACATTTAAGTTAGATAGCATAATGTATTAATGTGGACATTACATTTTTTTGAGGAAAGATATTTAATGATATTAAGCCTTACAATGAGGTGATTTTTCGAATTAAATTTGTTATTAATTAATGTTATGTCCAAGAATACTTAAAGTATTTACAGATTGTAGCTCTACATTACTTATGCTAAGACTAATATTAGGATATGATTTTTTTCTACAAGCATGAAATGTTTAACATTTTGGTAATGATAGATTAGCACCTGAAAACATGGACCATTCTTTGAGATCTTTTAACAAATTTGAAAAAGTTGTTTTAGTTTTTTCTATATCATTGTTTTTACAGAGTACGTAGACATCGTCAGCATACAAACAATGACCCTTTTCATTGCAAGAATTTTATATTTGTTTATAATGCTGCTAATTTCATTGAATGCTATTGAAAAGATAGGGGTGATCCCTGCGGGATACCGTTGTGTAGCGAACGGTTCGGGTAGTATACGTTATTGACTACTGTCAATATGCAGTAAAGCATCTTGGCATCCCCTTTTTGACTTAAATGCGACATGATTTGGATAAATAAGTTTTTTGGACTCTGTGTACCAGAGAAGGCGTTTAAGCTATGATCTTTTCCAAGATCTTTGAGATGCATGGTAATAGTGCGATGGGTCCGTACCCATCAACTTTATTGATATCTTTTTTAGGTTTGAGGATAGGGATGATTGTGGCTGTTTTCCAATATTGCGGTATTACACTAGAATCGAGGACTTTGTTGTAAAGTTTGATAAGGACGAGTTTCGTTTCTATGGGAAGGGTGTTTTCCCTTTTAGTTTTTGGAGGCATGATTCCAATTCAGAGAGCGAAATAGGTTGTTCAAGGTTCAGGATTTGTAGATAGAAGGGGTACTACACGAAGACATTCCTCTTTTTTAGATCTGAAGTTTTTATATGAAAATTGGAGTCCTTGGAATATTCGGACCAAGTAGTTGCAAAGTGGTTGCTTATTTTCGTAGCAATTACAAGAGGTCCTGACACAGTTTCAATACATTTAATTGTATTGGCGGTAGTTGAGCCAGTGAGTCTGTTTATTTTATTCCAGATATTTGAAACAGAAAAATTAGGGTTTATGGATGAAGTGAATTCATTGAAGCATTTAATTTTATTTATTTTCAGCGTTCTTCTGAAGATTGCATTGGCTTTTTTAAACGAAATTAGGTTTTCCGTAGATGAATTTTTTTTAAATTTTTTCCAGGCTCTCACCTTTTCTTCACAAGATTTGTTGAGCTCTTGGTTCCACCATGGGATGCTTTATTTATGCCTCTTGGGTCTAGTTTGGGGTATCGTTTGATTGGCTGCTTTAAGGAGAGAGTTTTGGAAAGTGGCTGCAGATCTATTGATATTTGTAGAAAATTCAAAGTTGTGTGAGATGTTGGCAGTAGATATTGCATATTGGGACCAGTTTGCTCGATCCAATTTAAATTTTAATGTAGGAACAGAAGGTTTATCATTTTCACCTAAAATAAGAGTGGTTAAAATGGGAAAATGATCGCTATTATGCAGATCATCTGAGGTTCTCTAATGGATAAGCGGGTATAGCTCAGGGGAGCAGCAAGTGATTTCGATGTGAGTGAGCGTCTTGTGTGTAGAGAAGTGTGTGGGGGAACCATCGTTCAATAAAAGTAGGTTTGAATTCGTCATAAGATTTTCTATAATGGTCCCTTTTTTGTTTGTGATAGGGGAGCCCCAAAGAACACTCCAAGCATTAACATCTCCTATTACTATCAGCCCTTGGACTTGTGTTAGTATATTGTGTAATTGGTTTGAAATTGTAAGGACAGTGAGTCTCTTGCAGATTAATTATACTTGGATTGTATCTGGAAATCAGGATATTAAGCTCGTCGTAATTGTTTTTAAAACCTTGCATATTCCATTGTAAAGCTACGAGAGCAATATTTGTATGACTAGAATTCCACGTTCTTTTGTTGGAAGGGACCAATGAAGTCGTGGAAGAGGATTGGTTTGTTATTTGTGATAGTGAAGTATTGTTTGGTGTAGGATTTGTGTTTGGCAAGGTTGAGGTGGTCAGATTACGATTTCGCTGCGCAGATATTGAACCCAGCGAGCTCCTAGAGTAGGGTTACCAGCTCTAAAATCAGCAAAGCCTGACAGTAAAGAAAGAAAAGCCTGATTTTTGAGAAAAAAGCCTGTCACCATTTTTTTCCTTTTTGAAACTTCATTTTTATAAAACAAAAAAAAATTTTAAAAAACATTCATATAGATAACTTACCCTGATTTGGATGCACAAAGACGACGAGACGACGACAATAAATAGATTGCAAAAAAAATACGTCATAAAATAAAAATTGTCATATCTTCCACAATAGGGTGATTCAAAATAACACCTTTCTAGAAATTCAACCGGAACCGGGCGAAATTATGAAGCTTAGATTGAAAACAAAAAATTAAGACCAAAAAATTCAAAATCGAACTGCATTTAGCGGTTGCTACCAGCGCTTTTTCAATAATTTAGCTTGAAAATCTTTGAAAATCGGAATTTTTCTCAAATTTTAAAAGCTGCATAACTTTTCGAGTTTTGGTGCTAAAAGCATGAAATTTTCAGGGATTTCATAATTTCGCCCGGTCCCGATTGAACTTCGAGAAAGGTATTTTTTTGAAATATCCTATTGCACAACTCTTTGTCTCTTTCTGAAAAGTGACAACTAAATGAAAAAAATTAATGTGTTGAGTGTTCACTGCGATTTACAAGGATTTCGATTTGAAAGCATTTAGTAAACGTTTTTCTTCTAACGATTATATTTTGTGCGATAATTATAAAAAAGCCTGACAAAGGACGAAACCTGGCCAAAGCCTGATTGGACATTAAAAGCCTGAAGCATCAGACAAAATCCTGACGGATGGTAAGCCTATCCTAGAGGAGCTCGAACGATTCAATTCCTGCTCAACAGAGCCGTGATTTTTGAGGTTATTTTTATGTTTTATGTGCTTTCATCATCGTCCATTGGAACAAAATAATTGTTTTTATTTATAAGTGTTTGCGTGGTATAAGATAAAGGAGATAGTGTGTTTGTATTAGTTGAGATGATTTGAGAAGTAAGTAGGTTAGAGTGAGACAAAGTGGATGAATCATTTGTTTTCGTGTAATTTTTGTTTTTACTTGGAGAGGTTTGTGATGAGGTTTTGTTCCGTTGTCATATTAGTTGGAAGTAGAAGTATTTGTAGGATGGGACCAATTGCATTCGTTTGTCCACCGGCTGTTTATGATTGTCCACCAAAAATTTTCGTTTTTCCACCCTTAGTTCAAAAGTTATTTAACATTTCTTTTTTATAGCAACTATCACAACCCTAGAAACCTTAAAAGTCGTCTACCATTAATTTTCAACTTGGAACGTCGAAACAAGAGGCCTTCGTTTCTCCAGCGGCCCATACTGATTGTCCACCAAAAATTTCGTTTGTCCACCCTTAGGTAAAAAATTATTCAACTTTTCTATTTTATGGCACCCAACCCCAAAATTGAAAATTTCACTTAGCCGACCCCCCCTTCAAAAGTTATTCAACTTTTCTTTTTCATAGCAAAACCCCCAAAACTAAAAACTTGCCTACCACCCACAATTTTCAGCTTAGAACGTCGAAACGTCTTCGTTTGTCCAGCGGCCCATACTGATTGCCCACCACAAATTTTCGTTTGTCCACCCCAATTTCAAAAATTATTCAACCTTTTTATTTTATAGCAACACCCCCAGGTTTGTTTTTTTTTTCTTTCTGTTCATTCAAAGATGTTGTTGTTGCTTTCATGCAATTTGGGGTGATGACGATTATGTTTTAATGTGTTGCGTTTTTTGGTCTTTCTGAGTTTGGTATGAACTTTTCTTAATCCTAATTTTAAAGTTTTGTACCTACCTACCTATCTATGAGATTGTGTAGATAGGAAGGTACCTATATTATGTAGATAGGTATACATATGTTGGTAAATATAGGTATCTTACCCATTGAAAAATAAGTTTAATAAATATTTTTTTGTAAACTCATCATTTTTGGAAGATCAAAGAAGAGAAACTTTTATACCTAATTTTTTTCTAAGGAAACACAATTTAGTTTTTAAAAACCGATAAGTAGGTACCTCCCTATATTTTTTATTTTTTTCAACGATTTTGTTTCTATATTGACATTGGCGCAAAATCTTAAACAGTTCTCGTTTAAGCAATAAACCCGACTCTAGTTAAAACAGTCCTTTATTTAAAAATTCTTGTTTAAATTTTTCTTAATTTTAAACAGCTTAAACAACTTTTCTAACAAAAGAACCAGTTTACCAAAACGTCAGCAAACTCTTGTGAAACACGCCTAATTTTGACAGCTGAATAAATCAAACAGAACGAAAAATTAAAAAAAAAAAAACAAAAAGAACCCAATCTGTAATTTTGCCGAGGTATAGGAAAGTGTTTGGAGATTTTAAAACGTTAAAATAGTGAAAATACTAAATAAAAAAGTGAAATAAAAGTTAACATAGTGAATACTTGCAATATTTTATAAAAAAAAAAAACATAAAACAACATGAGGTGCTGCGTTAAATCGTGTAAAAACACCTATAATATGCAGTTTTCGATTTTTTCTCTTTACGGGCTGATTGTGTCTCATATTCCACATAAAGTAATGTGAAGTGATGTTTTTTAGGTTAATACATTATCTTAGAATACTTTTCAATTGATATTTCGTAGCATTTTGCTATACAAAAGCAAATTGTTTTAAAATAAAAATATACTTCAATCACGGGAATTAGCTGAACCCGATCTGTGAAAATTGAAATTCTCGTCCAGGGTAGCATTAGTTTTTGTTGGTGATGGCAAGGCGCTCAAATCCATTGAGCGCCCGTAGTGCAAAGTAATTTTACTTACTTTATGTGGAATATGAGACACAGCTTACCTGTGAAATTAACAAAAATTACACTGCTTGTTTTTAAATATAGGTGTTTTAAATAAAGGTGTATTTAACGCAGCACCGCGTTTAGTTTCCTATTTTTGTACATTTTTGTATTGCATGTAATCACTTTTATGTCACTTGTTTCTTTAATTTACTAGACTTTTTTACTATTTTAACGATTTAAAATTTCAAAACAATCCTCAAACAAAACAGATCAAAATTCCTTTCCCCTGCATTTAGCTGTCTAACTGCACGCCTTCCCTGTGTGGATGCATTTGTGTTTGTGTAACTCACACTCACAGTGATAATTTCCCACAAATAAAGCATACTTCAAAAAGATAGAGAAGCGTTTTGCTGGTTTGAAGTTAGAAGACCTCTTTAACGCTAAAGTATACTTTACGTCGTTTAAAATTTACAAAGAGCCGACTCTCATTCTAAAGTTATTATTTAGAGCCGACTCCCATTTTAAAGTAGATTTAGAGCCGCGTTAAAATGTTTAAAATTTTGCGCCATTGACTTTATGTATACAATACATAGGGTGATTCACCCAAGGAGTGACAAAAAGCTAGAGCATGTAGGTTGAGTTGAGACAAGAAAAATATCGTATAGGTGGCGGTGGTCTATAACCCCCCATTTAGGTGGGAGGGGCAATTTTCTAAAAAATCAAATTAAAATAGAAAAAAAATCATTAAAAAACAACGGTAACAACTACAATACAATACAACTACAATGTGTGTTATATTCATTGCTGCATAGCCAGCGCAGCAAAATTTCGCTTGGCAAACAAAAAAAATTTGATTTCTGGCGAAAAAAGAAGGAACTTTTATCAAGCCAAAGATTTCTTCTTTCATTTTCTTTTTAAATTAAGTTGTTTGAGTGAACAGTTTTTCAAAAATTAATTTTCAAACTTAAATTTTTGAAAAAAAAAATTAAAAAATTGTGTTCAATGTCATTTTGTTCAAAATTTTAAAAATTAAGCAGTAGTTTTGTGTTTTATATGCTCCAATCAGTTTTTAATCAAACACTAAAAACCATATGTCAAAATGTTTTCTAGTTTTTGAGAAAATTGAAAATGACAAAAGGAAGTTTTCTTAAATTCGACCTCCATCCGTTATTTTGTTGCTTCAAGGATCCTACTATTTTCTACTAATTAAGAAGTAAAGTAGATTTCGTTATTTTAAATTTTCTTAAAAACTGAAAGACATTTAGGCATCCGGTTTTTAGTATTTGACTAGGAAATTCGAATATTACAAACAAAAATATTACTTAATAACGTAAAGTTTTGAACAAAATATATTATATTTTTAATAAATAATTATAAATATACATATATTTTTTCGCGCAAAAAAATCAAATTTGTTCAGGAGAAAAATTTGGGCTTTCACAATAGCCGTTTTTTATTATGACTCATGATCCATATGGATCATCCTCCCAAAATAAAACAACCTCACAGTGGCGAGAATCAGCAGCCTGTTTTCGGTTCATGAAACGTGAACACGATAAAGAGCTGGTTCATGTGTTGTTGTTGTTATGTATGTTATTTGATGATCCATATAGATCAATTCTAATAATAAAAAACGGCTAATGAAAAAGGATAAATTATACTTAATTCCTTGGCATTTCATAAACAATATCAGCAACTAATAATGGCCAGCCAAACTTGCGCCCTGTGCACGATTTGTAAAAAGCGCCACTTTTTATATTTGCACACATACAAACATACATACATACACATGTCAAATGATAGTACGTATTTGTTTGCGCAAGATCAGATTACATTTTTTTACCGCCCAAAAAAAATGGATATCGCCCAAATTTATATTTTTCCAAATCTTAAGTTGGAAATATCGCCCAAATATTATCAACGTAAATTGTTATTGTAAAATTTGGCCGTTATTTCTTCAATTTTGGGCGATATTTCCAAACTTTTTTTTTAATTTGGGGGTTCTTTCCTAAATTTTGGGCGATATTTCCAAAGACAAATTTCAATGATAAGATAATCTTCAAAAAATCGCGGCGCTTAAACATTGAGGTTTTTCTGGATTTTTTTGGGCGATATTTCCCATTTGACTTTTAAAATTTTTATTTTTTGGCGTTCTTTCCTTTAAAAAAAAACAACAACAGTTGTTCAGAATTTTCTTGGGTGATATTTCCAAATCGATTTAGGCGTTATTGCCTAATGCCGATTACATTTTCTTGCTCCTGGTAATGAGCCCACAGAATGCGCTTTTATAGGTGCACATCGAAAACAAAAGTCTGGGGTTTTTTCTATTTATGATATTAGTCTTTAAAGTCTTCAGCATACATACATTTATTGCGTTTTTTCAATTGCATTTTGTTGGAGAAAAAAAGTATTAAAATATTCGAAAAATATACAAAGATGTGGGCAATAATTTTGAGCTATTAACTTCAATATAAATAAAATAAATAAAATAGGTAATAATGAACAACTATATCCAACTTAAAGGCTAGATTTAGATTTATCGATAAAAGAAAGCTTCACAAAAACAGGATAATGATTGTTTTTCAAATGTCTCATTATTTTTTATTTTTTTTAAATTAATTTCAAACTTCAACACCAACGGTTTTGCTCAATAATATTGCCTTCGTTTTCACATTTTCATGATCAATATACTTAATATACTCGTACCTATTCGTTAAAAATATTATTCATGATCATTAATAACAAAATATGTATGTTAACCATTTTTAAGAAGAACCGCAATTAAAAGTGGACATGAATTAACACGATTCGTGCGCGACTTCAATCTCTGAGTGCCCAAAGTTTGCCCACCGGCAGCGAGGGGCCCTGGCCCGGCGCTGGGTCGTAAAAACAGTATCTATTTATCTTTATATTAACAAAATTGTTATAAATTTGATTTGTTTTAGTCACTTTCTTTTTAGACTATATACCTAAGTGTATTTAGGGCTTTTCACAATCAAAATAAAAAAAAAAATTATTTAATCTAATTTTGAGCTTGAAAATTATTTTTTTTTAAATATGTATTCATTAGAATAACTTGATTTAAAAACAGAATTAAGGAATTGATTGGCTTTAAAAAAGGTAATATAGCATGCAGTTACGTGGCGTGAACAATTTCAAATGGTAAGTCGTTGTAATAATTAAAAGATTAATTATAAATACCTGCAAAAGTAAATTCTTAAACATATTAATATGTATGAATGTAGCTAAAATTAGACAATGCATTGCAGTTCTGCTTTCCACAACAAACAATCGAAACAATTCAACTCCGCATTTTATAGGTATTTACTTCCAATCATTGATTTTTAAATTTACAATAATCTTAAAGCATAATGAAAGTGACCTCAAGAAAACAATACAATAGGGAAATTTAAATTAATGCTACCTATGAAAAAAAAAATAGGGAGCCTTCTTCGAATATCTATGTATAAACAATCAAAAATAAAATTTTCTATGAATTATTGTGCAACAAAGTTAAAAATGTATAACATTCATGATAGCAACAATAAAAAACAGCAAAAAATGCCAAAAAATAAAACAACAAAACCAACTGTGAAACGTGTGAACAGTTTTACTTAAATGACCTTTATTTAATAAAATTCTAAAGCCTTGCCAACTGAATTTTGCAAACAGCAACAAAACTGAGCAGCTCAAATAATGCAAGATTGCTGTTCTTTAACAGCCACTGTTGTTCTATAACAGCCGCTGCTACGAGATACACACAGAATTCACCAAGTAACTCGAAAAAGATCGTGTTATTATTTTGTATAAGAAAGCGGGCGTTGAACAGAGTCGTTGCATACGAAACCAAACTTTGAGCAGAGACAGACAAACGCAGAGAATCATTAAGTGAAACAGAGAGCTGTATAACTGACCTCAATCAATCCACCACAGCACAGCGATTGAAGAAAGGATACACACAAAATTCACCAAATAAGTCGAAGAAAAGCGTGTTATTATTTTGTATAAGAAAGCGGGCGTTGAACAGAGTCGACCCAAACTCAGAAAATCATAAGTAAAGAAAGAGAAAGGAAACAAATTTGTTCTATCAGCGAGAAATTTTATAACCCGACATATTTCGGGTATATTTGGCTTTGGCTAATGCACAGAGAGTGTGGACTGTGGAGTGTAGAGTGTAGACAGTATACGAATACGATACTAATATTATTGACGTGTGTGCTTAAAAAAAGTTCAATTGAGTTGCTGGAGTGTGCAACTTGTGTAGGATTTAATGAATAAATATATATTAAGTATTGCCCGTGGGTTCTATGTTGCTCTTTATTTAATAAACATTGTTGTGTGGCAAGGTTTTTTGTTATTTAGTAAACATCGTTGTTTAGTAGAAAATTTAATAGGTAACCCGGTAGGAATCGGGTTATACGCCACGCCATGCCACTGATAGCATGACACGCCATGATTTTTTTTTTTTATTTCAAGTGGATTTTTTGGAAAATTACCCTCTCGACTTAGCAGGTTGAATTAGACCCCTCCGCCCGTACCATTTTTTTCTTGCCTTGATCCAACCTGCTTACATGCCCTAGCCTATTGTCGTGTCTTAGGCAAAACAACCTGTGTAAATCTCCGTTCCAGCAAAATATTTTACCATTCAACATTAACACATAATTCAATAATATTTAACACTTAAAACAAAGAAATTAGTGCCTATTCTGACGAAATAAAAAAGCTTAAAATTTTAACAATCATTTACACCCACATTATTCACTCGATACACCCAGACGCAAACTTAAATCCGGATGTATTTACATTGAATTTGTATACTTTACATCTGGATTTAAGTTTTAATCTGGGGCCTAATTCCGTAAAACGAAAACGATCGAACGATATCGTTTTGGCAATAGCTGTTCCTATCATTCTCTTAAGATGTGATAGAGATGTGTAAAGTCAAAACGATATCGTTTGATCGTTTTCGTTTTACGGAATTAGGCCCCTGGATGTATCGAGTGAATAATATAGGCGTTAATAAACCTTTGAGCAACCGTGAAAGATACGTTTAAATAGGTGACCTTAGATAGGTATGTACCTGTGCCTACCTACATCAGGGTTGCAAAAGCTCAAGTCACTTGTTAGCTTAAGCTTGTTTTTAATTCACAAGCTAGTTAGTGACTTATGAATTAAAAAAATTTTAATTCATAACCTAGTAATTGACTTATGAATTAAAAAAATTTAATTCAAAGACAAGTAAGTGACTTCTGAATTAAAAAATAGTTAATTCATAAGCTAGTAAAAGACTTATGAATTAAAAAAAATTTAACTCATAAGCTAGTAAGTGACTTATGAATTAAAATAATTTAATTCATCAGCTAGGAAGTGACTTGTGAATTAAAAAAAGTTAATTCATAAGCTGGTAAAAGACTTATGAATTAAAATAATTTAATTCATGAGCTAGTAAGTGATTTTTGAATTAAAATTTTTAATTCAAAAACATGTAAGTGACTTATGAAATAAAAAAATGTAATTCACAAGCAAGTAAGTGACTTATGATTTAAAAAACATTAATTCACAAGCAAGTAGGTAAGTGACTTATGTAATTCAACAGCAAGTAAGTGACTTATGAATTAAACAAAATTTATTCAAAAACAAGTAGGTAAGTGGCTTATGTAATTCACCACCAAGTAAGTGACTTATGAATTAAAAAAAAAATAATTCATAAGTTAATTAGTGAATTGGAAATCATAAGCTTGTTTTGACTGCATAATTACTAACGATAGTGGCTATCAAGCTTTTGAATAATTTTGTGTGATTTGCCGTTTATGCATTCTCATAACCCAATTGAATAAAAAACAATATTTATAGAAAAATTTTGCAGAGCAAATGTGTTATCATGCTGAATTCTCTCTCTCCACAATTCTAAATTGCTTTTGGATTAAAAATTTTTAATTCATAAGACCCTAAATGGCTTATGATTACTTTTTTTAATTCATAAGTCACTTACTTGCTTGTGAATTACATAAGTCACTTACCTACTTGTTTTTGAATTAAATTTTTTTAATTCATAAGTCACTTACTTGCTGGTGAATTACATAAGTCACTTACCTACTTGCTTGTGAATTAATTTTTTTTAAATCATAAGACACTTATTTGCTTGTGAATTACATTTTTTTAATTCATAAGTCACTTACATGTTTTTGAATTAAAAATTTTTAATTCATAAATCACTTACTAGCTTATGAATTAACTTTTTTTTAATTCACAAGTCACTTCCTAGCTGATGAATTAAATTATTTTAATTCATAAGTCATCAACTAACTTATGACTCAAAGATTTTTTAATTCAAAAATTCGCAACCCTGACCTACATATGTATATGAGATTTAGATCTACAAATCTGAAAGCAAAATAGAAAATATCAAACTGAAGATAATAATTACAAAAATAAAAAAAAAAAACTTTCATTGCAAAAACTGTTCGAACAAAATTTGCATTTTTTTTAATGCTAAAAATGTTCGAACAAAATTTGCATTTTTTTTTCAATGCAAAAAATTGTCGAATTAAATTTCCATTATTTTTAATGAAAAAAATGTTCGAATAAAATTTACATTTTTTTTTAATGCAAAAAATTTTTGAATAAAATTTGCATATTTTTAATGCACAATAACTCCAGCTTGCATTAAAATCTATTTTTTATGCAAAATATTTTCAACCTGCATTACAATATTTTTTTAATGAAAAATATTTTCAACTAGCATTCAATTTTTTTAATGCAAAAAAATTTCAACTTGCATTAAATTTTTTTTAATGCTAACAATTTTGAACTGGCATTAAATATTTTTTGTAATGCAAATTATTTTTAAATTGCATTAAAATTTTATTTTTAATAAGAAATTCAACCAAAAATGCATACAAAAAATTGCATTTTTAAAAAACTTGCTAAAAAGTTTGTGGGGGTGTTGCTATAAAATAAAAAGGTTGAATAATTTTTGACATTAGGGTGGACAATCAGTATGGGCCGCTGGACAAACGAAGGCTTTTTGTTTCGACGTTCTAAGTTGAAAATTGTGGGTGGTAGGCAAGTTTTTAGTTTTGGGGGTGTTGCTATAAAAAAGAAAAGTTGAATAACTTTTGAAGGGGAAGTGGCAAATTTTTTTTATTTTTTTTCCTAGCTTGGACAAACGATTGCAAAAGGTTTCATTCGGCTAAGTGAAATTTTCAATTTTGGGGTTGGGTGCCATAAAATGGAAAAGTTGAATAATTTTTGACCTAAGGATGGACAAATGAAAATTTTTAGTGGACAATCAGTATGGGCCGCTGGACAAACGAAGGCTTTTTGTTTCGACGTTCTAGCCTGGACAAACGATTGCAAAAGGTTTCATTCGGCTAAGTGAAATTTTCAGTTTTGGGGTTGGTTGCCATAAAATAGAAAAGTTGAATAATTTTTCACCTAAGGGTGGACAAACGAAAATTTTTGGTGGACAATCAGTATGGGCCGCTGGACAAACGAAAGCTTTTTGTTTCGTAGTTCTAAGTTGAAAATTAATGGTAGACGACTTTTAAGGTTTTTAAGGTTGTGATAGTTGCTATAAAAAAGAAATGTTAAATAACTTTTGAACTAACGGTGGACAGACGAAAATTTATGGTGGACAATCATAAACAGCCGGTGGACAAACGAATGCAATTGGTCCCATCCTCCTAAATTATTTATTGTTTTTAATTTGTGGGGGTGTTCCTATAAAAAAGAAATGTTGAATAACTTTTGAACTAAGGGTGGGAAAGTGAACATTTTTGGTGGACAATCAATATCGGCCGCTGGACAAACGAATACACAATGTCACATCCATATAAGTTATCATTTGCGAGCAGTAGGCGACTTTTTAGTTGGTGGGGGTGTTTCTATTAAAAAGAAAAGCTTAATAACTTTTTTCCTGGGGGTGGACAAACGAAAATTTTGCCTAGACAAACGTGGACAAACGATTCTGATATACTTGGACCCAAAATTTTGAGGTCCGGGTTCTGGCTTCACACAGCTAGTACGGGATTAGCTTGTTTTGTTACGTTGGCAAATGAGGAATTGTTTGGGTTGATTTGGAACGGGAATTTTCATTCTAGATGCGTTTAGCGTCAGTTATGCTGCACTTTTTTTGTGTTTTAAATTTCAAAATCTCTTTCATCTGTTTAAACTTTGGAGAGTCTTTAGAAGAGGATGGATGAGAATCTAAGCAGTTCGCGCACATGATTCGAGAGCACTCAGAGTCGATATGTACTGTCAAATTGCATATATGGCAAATGGGGGTTTCTTTGTTACACTTTTTGGTAGTATGATAAAATAAAAACAGGACTAATCTTGAGCCTAGTTCCTTTACTTTGAAACTCTGTGCATTTCTCTGAATTTCTACACAAAAGTCTGTCAAAGTTCATATAAAAAAAAATCCCAGTTGGCGGTTAAACTAATGTTGTTCAATTCAGTTTATTTAATCCATTTGACAGTTGATGTTGAAGAAAATCTGATATTTGCTCAAATTTGCTCATTTGCTTGATTTACTGTCCAAGTGAACCCTTTTTAACTCGAGACCAAATTTAAAAATAATTTGATGTGTAGCTCAAACTCAAGCAAACCTGATTTACCTAATTGTCTTTATTCTATAATATTTTGCATTTTGAACTCATGTCTTAATAAATTTAATAAACTCGAGTCGTGTAATTTCTTAAGACAATAATAATGGTTTTAACAGTTAAGCAGTATTCTTTTATCTGAGTATATGAAAAGCCAAGCACCAATTAAGTTGACAGCTGAGTTGACAACCAAATTGAATCGTGTATGAGCTGCTTTAAATAAATCCTAACATTTTATTTGCTTTTGAGGACCTTAACCTTGAACATCTGAACATTAGAAATTAATTTATAAGTTTATTAAAGAAGTTCAAGTATATTGGTACCTATGCATATTCTAGGTTCAATAATCGCATTGGCTTAGACGTAGGTAAAGTTTTGTGACATAAATTTCTAGCCTGCGATTGAATTTGACTGAATTTATAAAGACCTTAACCTCAAAGATCCGATAATTAGAACAGAAGATAATAGCTTACCAAATCAACCCTTTTCCATTATTATATTGAAGTTGCTTCGTTAAGTTAATCCTACCTCTAGACTGATTAACGTTAATTTAAATACCTTAACCTTCAACAACTAGCTCTTAGAATTACACGGAAAAAATTCTTAGATCAGAACGAGAAAAATAAGCTACAAATCACGAAAAATGAATCCAGTTTTGTACCTTGGCTTTGAAATTAGTAAATTACAACTTTTTGTTTGCAATTTCATAAAATGAGCGAATTGAAGATATTGACCCTCAAAAATCATATTTCACCACTTTTGAGTATCAATTATTCAATCGAGGAAAAAAAATATTGCCAGTTTTGATACTTATTTATCTTTAAATTGCAACTTTTGAGTCGTAATTTGAAACAGGTTATTCGGCAATTTGCAAATGACAATCACAGTTTTGATACCTATTTATCTTTAAATTGCAACTTTTGAGTCGTAATTAGAAACTGGTTATTCGGCAATTTGCAGCTTTTAAAGATTAATCCTGTCGAGATTTAAGAACAATTTTTCGTTGAGATAGCAATCTTCGTCAGTTATTTAAAACTTAAACCTATGATATTGCTGCAATTGAAAAACTGCAAATTAAGTGAAAATAATTTCTGACTTAGCTATACAAAGTCTGATGAGGTAGTGAAATTGTTGTACCATACTAAGACGCGAATTATGGTCGATGCTTACTACTGTGAATTCTATATTTCTAAGAGAATTTGATTAAACTCAGACACTTAGAAAAAAATAGTAGCCCGTGGTCTGGTTTTAGCATCGAGAGCATGCAAATCACCATATAAATGTTCAAATTATTCCCCTGAAGATAGTAGATTGCGACTAAAAAGTTGTAATTTACTGTTTAGTTTTGATCTTAAATCAGCAAATAGATATTTCATAAATTACGATCGTGTGGCCTCAATTTTATATATCGTGATTACATTTTGTTGGTTTGAGCATTGAGAAAATGAAAATCACCGTTTACATTTCGCAAAACAAGATTAATAATTTGTAAAATTAAATTATTCCCCAGAAGTAGTAGATTGCGACTCAAAAGTTGTAATTTGCTTTGAAGTCAACAAGCTCGAATTATGACTTTTGATAATAAATACCAAATTATAAAATTTTGTATTTTACGAAGATATGAATGCTAAATTACAATTTTTTCAATCATTTTTAAATAAAAGCGTCTTGATTTACTAAAAAAAAGAGAATTTCGCAATTAGTGATTTTTCAATTCTTTCCGTGTAATGTTGTAAGTTTATTAAAGAGATTCGCAAGTAGGTACCTTTGCATATTTTTGGTTAAAAAATCGCATTGGTTTGGACGTAGGTTCAAAAATCGCATTGGTGTAGACGTTGGTCAAGCTCATAAATCGCATTGGTTTAGACGTAGGTTAAGTTCAAAAATCATATTGGCTTAGACGTAGGTCAGATTCAAAAATCGCTTTGGTGTGCGTTTTAAACGAGATATGTACACACACCAATGCGTTTTAATGAAATTCACCAAAAGTAAACTTGTGAGCTGAAAAACTATCGATAGTTTTTCTAAAACTATCAATACGTTCGATAGTTTTTTACTATCGATAGACTATCGATGTTTAACGACCCCTAAGACGTAGGTCAAGTTCAAAAATCGCATTGGCCTAGACTTAGGTAAAGTTTTGTGACATAAATTTGTAGCCTAAATTTTTACATTAATTCTAAGACCTTAACCTCCAAGAACTGATAATTAGAACAGAAGATACCAAATCAACCCTTTTCGATTATTATACACTCAGCGGCACGGAATCTTGGCCACACTTGATTTTTGTTTTAACTCGTCCTCGAAATATTTTTTTGTTAATGATTTGATTGTAATTATGTTAAACTTTTGTCCTTCAAGTTAGCAGACCAAAGTCAGCAGAACAAATTTTTTGTGACGTCATCATTAGGTGCTTATTAAGTGCTAATTAAGTACCCAACAACAAAATTAAGTGCTCCAGTACTTTTGTTGTAAATTAATGTTCTGCTAACTTGATTTCAAGTTAGCATTACCGGAAAATACTTAAAACACAAGGAAAAAAAAGTTTTGGTCTATTATTTAGGAGCTATTTAAGTGCTCTACGAATTCCAAAAAAATAATTTTTTTTTCAAAAAAAAATATTTTTCTTATATCCCATACAAAACGATGTTCTGCTAACTTAATTTCGATTTTTCTCGAACAGTTCAACTTTTTTCGACACAAATCTTTTTCATAATTTAGGTGCTCGGCTAGCTCGAATTAAGTACCCCATTTTCAAAAAATTAGAAAACGTTCGTATTTTGATTGTTTTAAACCCTTTTAAGATAATTAATTCAAAGGTTCACTTTATTTTTAATAACGATAATTTAAAATTTTACATTTTCTCAGAAAAAAATATTAAAATTAAAAACAGTATAAAATGAAAACTTACTTATTTTTGGCGAGGTTTGAGACGTGTCAGTATCGTCTGTTCCCTCCTCTTGGCGATACTACAGCCTGCAATCGATGTGGCATACAATGTTTTTAATATCCCTTTGCGATAAGATCTCCCAAGCGGCCAGAGCAGCATTCCTGAGCACGTCCAGTGTTTGTACGGGGTGAGATGAGCACTTTATCTTTCGTTTTAGCATGTTCTAGATATGCTCTATGAGATTTTAACCGGTACTGCGCGCGTGCCACTGCAGTTTTTGAATATCAGTGCCTTGAAGGTATTCATATACGCAACGCGCTGCATGTTACGGTGCATTGTTGTCCTGCATAAAGAGGAACTGATCGTATCCTATGAACCCCATATAGGGTAAGACGTGTTCCTCAAGGATGTTCTCAACGTATAGCGTTGCTTTTAATCGATTATCAACGATGGCCAACTCCGCACACCCTTCGGAACTTATACCTCCCCACACCATAATTGAGCCTCCATGAAAAACCATAGTTTATGTGGTGGTGATGGGTAGAAACTGCTCTCCTCTTCGAAGTTTATGGAAAAGAAAAGGAGAACGTGTATGGATAAGAAGAGGATAGCGGTTTCGACCCATCACTGTGATAAGCAAGAGTTAATACGCAAGAATGTCTTTATTCAGTAGTGTTACAAAGATGTTGTTACATTATAATTATTACAATAGTATTGCTAAGATAGTATTTAGTATCATTACATCTTTCTTTTCTTTCATTTAATTCATTCTAGTTATAGTTTGATAGTTTGAACCATAGGTTAACAATTTACGAATAAAACTTTACAGTTCAATATTTTCTGCATAATGCTATGTTTAAGCTTCTGATGACTCTCTCCGTGGACACGATGTGATTTCGTCAGGAATATCTGCCTTAGTGTATTGTGTCGTGTTTCTCCTATAACTTTTTCCGTCCTTAGTGCTGACTATCATCGATCTCGGATGTTGAGTCTTCTTTACGACCTTAGCACCAACCCATTTTCGAGGTTTTTGTAGAAGTCGTACGGTTTGATTTTCTTGAAGTATATTTTGGTCCTTGGCTGTACGATCATAATAATGTTTTTGTTTTCTTTTGTGACAATCTTGATTTTTCTAAACTTTTCGAGATGTGTGGTGGAACTTGAGGAAGAAGTAAATGTTTAGCGATTGGAATTACTGTTCGTGTGCGGCGGCTCATGAGGCACTGGTTTGGCGATGCCAGTGATTTGCTTCGTGGAGTATTCCTATTGTTTAGCAAAGCTAAAGATAAGTTCGTCCCGTCCATGCTGCATTTCTTTATCATACCCTTTGCTGTCTGTACTTAGACCATTGGACTGAGGATACCCTGGTGTAGATGTCACATGATTGAAGTTCCAACTTTTCGCGAAGTCGCGAAACTCCTTTGATGAGTATTGCGATCCATTGTCGCTTTCTAGTATGTAGGGTATACCGTGAATTGAGAATTCTTTTTGTAGATGATTTACAACTTCCCTTGAGGTCCCATGGTGCAGTTCCTTTACCTCGAAATATCCACTGTAATTGTCTACAACTAATAGGTAATTTTTATTTTGGATTTGAAAAATGTCAGTTCCTACTATTTCATAAGGAAATTCTGGAATTGGTCTAAGATCAGAGGCTGTTTTTGCGGTCTACGCTGAGTCGATCGACAAATGTGACAGCTTTCGACATATTGTTTTAGATCGTTTGTCATTCCAATCCAAAAAACGTTTTCCCTAGCCCTAGACAAAGTTCTTTCATTTCCTTGGTGACCTTTGTGAACTTGTTCCATTATGCGCTGCTTTTGTGAAACCGGTGCTATGACTTTATCTCCTTTGTACAATATGTTTTCATCAACTGTGATGTCTTCCCGAAATTTGAAATATGGTTTTATTGATTGCGACAGAGTGCGATCGTTTTCTGGCCAACCTTTCATGACTATTTTCGTTAGTTCTTTTAGATGTTCGTCTTCTGATGTTTCTGTTTTCAAGTCTTTCAAGGCTGTCTCCGATGTTGAATGCACTTGTAGTACTTCTGCGACAGAGTGCGATCGTTTTCTGGCCAACCTTTCATGACTATTTTCGTTAGTTCTTTTAGATGTTCGTCTTCTGATGTTTCTGTTTTCAAGTCTTTCAAGGCTGTCTCCGATGTTGAATGCACTTGTAGTACTTCGAACTCATCTGCGTCTTGTTTTTCTGCGTCATCGTAAAGGCAATCTCGACTTAGTGTGTCTGCTAAGCTCATGGTAGCCCCTACACTACACACTACACACTACTTGTAGTGCATAACGTTGTGTTTCCATTAAGATTCTTTTTAACCTTGCAGGTGCTGTATAGATAGACTTTTTGTAGATTGACTCAAGACGCTTATGGTCACCTTCAATGATCAATTTTTTTCCATATATGTATGGGTAAAATTTTTTGCACGCAAAGCTGATAGCTAGGGCCTCTTTCTCTATTTGTGGATAGTTTATTTCATTTTTTTTGAGTGCTCTGCTACTATACGCAACTGGTTGATCATTTTGTAGCAGTGTTGCTCCGATTGCGTACGAGCTTGCATTTGTTTGTATTTTTACCTGTTTCTTTACGTCATATGTCTTTAAGACTGGTGGTGAAGTTAAAACTCTCTTTATGTTTTCCAACGCTTCTTGTTGCTCATGTTCCTAACTGAACTGGGTATTTTTCTCCAGCAGCTTACGTAAAGGTTGTGTTAATTCTGATGCATTCTTAATGAATTTGGATAGGTATGCTATCATTCCAAGAAGACATTGTATTTCTTTCTTGTTTTCAGGTATTTTCAGTTGTTGAATTGCTCTAATATTTTCGGGATCTATCTTTATGCCATCAACGCTGACATAGTGTCCCAGAAATTTTCTTTTTTTCTTTTTCAAATACGCATTTTTGCATGTTAAGTTTAAGACCTCTTTTTTGTAGAGCTTGTATTGTCTGTTTTTGTAGTATTTTCAATTCATTCAATGTTGCGGCGTGTTCCAGAATATCGTCTATGGAAACTTCGACATTTTTTATACCTCTTAACTTTTCTTCCATTTGCTGCTGGAAAACCTCCGGAGCGTCAGATAGACCGAATGATAAAACCAAAAAGCTATACCGTCCCCAAGGTGTAGAAAAAGTCAAGAACTTTGTTGTTTGCTTTGTCACCTTTATTTGCCAAAAGCTTCTTTCACAGTCGAGCAATGTGAAATATTTGGAGCCTTTAATGTGTGTTGATATTTCATCTAGGGTATTTAATGGGTGATATTGTCGTATGATATTTTTGTTGAGGGATCAATGCAGATGCGAATTTTTCTTTTTTGTTTCACTACGACCATTGGTGATACGCATGGAGTTGCTTGTTGTTCGTATTATTACTCGTTTTCTTTCCATATCGTCTAGCTCTGATTTAACTGCATCTCGTAGTGAGTATGGTATTCTTTTAGCTGGATGTATTTTCAGCTGTGCATTTTCTTTAAGTTCAATGTTATATTTAAAATCTTTAAGACACCCGACTCCATGGCATTGAGTCGATTTGTTGTTTTCTAATGTTTCTACGCGCTTTATGAGATTGATTGCAATTGAACTAATTTGCTATTTTTTATTTTTAAAACACACTTTTTACTTTAGATATTAATTATAATATTAAAAAAACCAACCAATTTTAAGCAGACCGCAACAAATTTTTTATGAAAATTACATATGAAAATGACACCTAAAAAGCTGTCACTTAATATCAGTACAAAAAAACGATTGTCGATTTGATATTCACCTTACATAGAGCAAAATTGTCTATTTTGATTATCAACTATCGCGTTAGCCGATTCCAACCCTGAGTAATAGGCTTATTATTATAATTTATTTATTGATGTCCTTAATTGAAACTTTTTACAATTTTATATAAAATATTAATATGAATGTACTTTTAAGCATGTCTATGCCCTCTGTCGAGAAAAGACAATAAGTTTTCACAATAATTTAAGGTTATTTGCATCAATAAGACAAAATGTTCATGTTCATAATATGTTTGTATTTTTTTTAAAACTTCATTCAAAATTCTAGTTTTATACCTAAGTGCAGTATTACAATAGGAAATTAACACGCTCCAATTATCAGAATCATCAAGAATATGTTTAACATTATCGATCGCCATTCGATCGATTCCGTAGTGGTTTCTCCTCATTTCTTTTAAAATAGGACATGTCCCAAGAAAACGCATTATGTCTTCATTCTCTCCGGTGTTGCACAGACTGCATCGCTGTGGTAGAACCTCGCGATGAGGCATATGATTATTATTAAATAGGCTTATAAGTGTGCTCAAATCGAGTGATTTTAGGATTTTATACAAATTCAACTATCCTCCACTGAAACTCGTCGGTTGGCGACGATCAACGTGTAGGTACGATTCATCGATTGTGTATTTAGGTTCATTTTATTCATTTTGGTAATTTCTTTGGTAACACCAACCAAAATTTCGATCCTGAGGTCCCTATACGCTACAGTTCATTCGTTATCTTTGAATTCATTTCATTTAATCATTTTGGTAACACCATATTTTTCTCAAAACGACCCTATAAACATTTTCAATGTCAAAATGTTAACTTTATTTTTCACTTTAGTCTGTTTATACTAACTATTTTTTACCTTTTTTTTTAAAACAAAAATAAAATACATAAAACAAATATTTGATTTTTTGCAAAATATAAAACAACCTCCAAAAAACGGCAAAAACCAAAAACGTACCTCACGCGGGGTAATAAAAAACTACCGTTTTGGTTTTAATATAATTTACTGAACTAAAACATCTTGTGAAGATGTCGAGAGACAAAAAAAAACTAATATCATTAAAGCAAATGACAGATGGGACAACGGAGAAACTATAAATTCCATGAATTCTTTGTACCAAAGCGGATAAAGTGGTAGTAAATGGGTTTAATCAGATGATCATTATAGACAAAAAACAGTACTAACGGCTTTTTCCTATTTTTTTTGAATACAAACTTAAAATAATATTATCTGCGTTTTACCATCTACGTATCTGGATCGGGATCATCTTTTAACACGTAATACAACAACAACTTTGGATACTGCCCTGTATCATAGAGTAAATATATTATCTACAGAACCGTCTTCAGGCCTTTTTCTCTTTCACCCTACAAGCTGCACTGAGAAATTTCATGCCCAATGCATTTTAAATAGAACCGCCCAACACAATGACACTGTTATGGATTTTACGTTTTTAGTATGAGATTTTGAACGGTTATGAAAATTTTTGTAGCTTGCGGGTGCTTTTCATCTTTTTGAGTACTGGCGCCAATTTTTTATTGTATCAACAATTCAGACGTATTCACGGACCGGGAATTTAAAAGAGTTTTCTCTTACTGTGCTCAAATAAAATTTGCGGTTTTTTTTTTAGGCAAGGAGGTACGAGTCCGTTCTCTAAATAATATAGGTACTCTATGCTCTGTATCTAGATCTATTTTAAAGATCCGGATAGACAGCTCTTCAGTCGTTAGGAAGTACAAACTGTAGTGTAAAGAAAACACAGTAGCCGCGTTTTATTATCGCCAATATGGTTCAACCCGATATAATAAAACGATGAATGAATGAATGAAAGTTTGGGATTTTATGGAATATGTATATATATTCTCATTGCACTGCGACCTAAAGATCTATTGTGCTCCCTTTTTAGAGCTAGATGAGGTGTCTCATTTATAACTCTTCCTCCAGATTTGTTTCTTTTAGAAACTTCAGTATCTGGGGTATTTTTAGAGAGGCTAATTCGCTCCCTCTTATCTGGTGCCGTCCCAGATATCTGTGTCGTTTATGCATAAGTGCTTCGCAACTACCTAAAATGTGGTCCGGTGTCTCCTCATAGGCGTCGCAGAATCTGCAGTTGGCGCTGCTTACCAAGCCGAGGATACTGAGATGTCTTCTGAGCTTGCAGTGACCAGTGAGGAGTCCCGTTATTATTCTTAGATTATTCCTACTTAAGCCAATGCAAGATGTAAAACGTTCTTGGTTATAGTTCCCAAGTAATAGTTTTGCCTGTCTTAGCTTAGGGAGTTCATTCCAGGTTTTTTGTCTTTTGGCCTCCTCTTCTATTTTGATTTTGTGTTTGATCACGTTTTCTCCTATTCCGCAATAGGGCTCTGGACCCGTTAAGGGTGTTGTTGCTCCTATTTTCGCTAGGGTGTCTGCCTTTTCATTGCCTTGGACACCAACATGACCAGGTACCCAATAAAGTGTTACCTTGTTGTACCTGCCCAGTTCATTCAACTGACTCATGCACTCCCATACTAGTTTGGAGCTTATGGTGTGAGATTTTAGTGCTTTGAGTGCAGCTTGGCTGTCTGACATGATGGCAATGTTTTGGTTACGGTAATTTCTTTCGAGATTTCGTTCTGCACATTTTGCTATGGCGTTTACTTCCGCCTGAAAAATGCTGGTAGACCGTCCCATCGGCAAGGAAATTTTGGTTCTAGGCCCAAAGATACCTGCCCCAGTCCCCTCAGTTGTTCTCGACCCATCAGTGTACCACTTGATGGTATTTGCTTTAAGAGTGTAGTTTACAGATTCACCTGCCCACTCTCTCTTGCTACTTAACTTCATTTGAAAGTTTTTTTCGAAGTTATATTTTTTGATCATTCCATCTCTTGGGATTTCGAGAAGGTTCGTTACTGTGGACTTGTATATCGAGTTTCTCTCTCTATTGCCAATGCATTTTCCCTTCCCAGTACCCTCCTTTGCAAATCTCAAGATTGCTCTAATAGCAGCACTTTCTATAACCATGTGAAGTGGCGTTAGGTGGAGGATCACCTCTATAGCTGCTGTAGGGCATGTTCTCAATGCTCCAGTGATGCACATGCATGCGAGCCTTTGTACTTTTTCTAGTGATTTCCTAGTTGTAATTTGTTCTGTTCTTTTGTGCCATGCAACCGCCCCATAGGTAATGATGGGTCTTACCATCATGGTATACATCCATCTAAGAATGTTTGGTTTGCAGCCCCATGTTTTGCCTGCAAGTCTCTTGCATATCATTAGGGCCTTTGTGGCTTTCTCGACAGTTATTTCGACGTGTTTATTCCATAAAAGTTTACTATCCAGTGTAATGCCTAGATATTTAACCTCCCTTTGGATTTCGATTACTTCTCCTGCCAATCTGATTGGTCTCATTCGTGGCAGAAGCCTCTTCTTGGTAAATGGTACTATCGTTGTTTTTGTGGGGTTGATGTTAAGTCCCACCGATAGACACCATTTCCTTGTTATAGATAGTCCTCTTTGAACTATATCACAAAGAGTTTCCTCAAATTTTCCCAAAGCTGTTATCACAATATCATCAGCAAAGCCGATACAGTGTATGCCCTGGGAGGTAAGAGTTTCTAGTAGTTCATCCACTACAAGGCTCCACAGCAAGGGTGATAAGACCCCTCCCTGAGGACAACCTCTTGTTGTGATGACTTTCTGAACACTTTGTCCTGCGTATGCCTCTGCCGTTCTCGTGCCTAACATCTCACTTATCCATCTGATAATAGTGATGGGTACGCACTTCCTTACTAGTGCTCTGTTTACAGCCTTATGGGAGGTGTTGTCGAAAGCCCCCTCAATATCTAGGAAAGCAGATAAAGCGGTTTCTTTGGAGTTTAAAGCTAGTTGTAAGGTATTGGTGAGTTCATACAGGGCGGTTTCTGTTGATCTTCCCGCTCTGTAAGCATGTTGGCGGTGGTTGAGAGGCATATTTAATAATACTTCTGATCTGATGAAGTTATCAATTACCTTTTCCAAAGTTTTCAGTAAAAAAGACGTTAGACTTATTGGCTTGAAAGATTTCGGATGTGTTGTATCTTTTTTCCCAATTTGGGGATAAAAATAACCTTAGCCCTTCTCCATAGACATGGTATGTGCCCCAGTGCAATACTACTTCGAAGTATACTAATAAGATATGGCATTATTTCATCTTTGCCTTTTTGTAAAAGGGCTGGAAAAATACCGTCTACTCCCGGTGATTTAAAAGGTTGAAAGGTGTTTAATGCCCAATCAATCCTGTTACCTGAACAGATAGTCGACGCTATCTTCCAGCTTTCCCGGTTTGGTTTGAGAGGTAATCTCTCAACTATGTTCTCTATAAACGGTAAACTGCCAGGAAAATGAGTGTTTAGCAATAGGGTAGACCTTTGCTCCTCATTTTCTGTGAAGCTACCATCAGGGCTCTGAAGTGCAACTGATGTTATTGTTTTGTCTTTAGCTAAGGCCCTATGTAATCTAGCTGCAGCAGGGGTAGAAGAAATACTCTCACAGAAAGTTGCAAAACTATTCCTCTTAGCTTTTCTTATTTCCCCGTTATAATTGGTTAACTCTGCAGAGTAGTTGTGCCACTCTCCAGTTCTCTTGGCCTTATTGAAGAGTTTTCTTACCTTGAATCTCAGTTTTGAAAGATTGTTGTTCCACCAAGGAGCATCTTTCTGCTTTTTCATGTGTTTTAATGGGCAGCTGAGTTCATAGGCCTCATTTAACGCCCCACTAAACTCATTAACCATATGTTCTAATTCAAGGTGACAGTTTGTTGTTCTAACCGGTCCTATCTGCTCAAGGTTTGTCTTGAGAACGTTATTGTAAAGGTTCCAGTTTGTTTTCCTAGGGTTCCTTCCAGAGGTATTCTCTGTAAGAAGGTTCTCTAAGGTAAACACTATAATTCTGTGGTCAGACATCGAGGGTTCGTTGGAGACTCTCCAATCCCTGATTAGACTACTTAAGTTAGACGTACCGAACGTTAAGTCTAAAACTTCTTTTCTAGTTCTAGTAACGAAAGTAGGTGTGTTCCCTACGTTATATATGTCTAGATTTTTCTCGATAATAAAGTCTAAAAGGTACTCACCCCTTTGGTTTATATCGGTACTACCCCATGTTGTATGGTGGGCGTTTGAATCACACCCCACCATAAACGGTAGTTTTTTCTTGCTGCAGTAGTCCGCTAGTTTCTGTACTTCGTTTGGTGGTATGTTGGCATCATCACCGGCGAAGTAGGCTGCTGCTATCACCATCGTGCGGGGACTCCCCTCAATGTAAATTTGGGCCTGTATTGCCACCAGATCCCGCGTCATAAATTCTGAAAGACATATAAAGTTTATATTATTTCTTATTTTTATGCATGCTCGGGGCGAGTTTTGTCTCGTATCCCATATTAGATTAGAGTCCTTACTTGTTAGGCCTCTTACTTGACCCCCGTAAATCCAGGGTTCTTGGATCAGCACTAGTCCTAGGTTATCTGCAATAAACTTTTGCGTAATTACGGCTGATGCCGCTTTTGCATGATGCAGATTTACCTGGGCTAGCCTGGTGCTGGTCCTGCGTCCAGTCATTTTTGTTTACAAGATGGGGGCAAAAGCCCCCTCATCTGCAAGCAGATGGTCCTCCTCCTCTGCAGTTGGAAGAGTTTCTACTAGGTCCTCACGACTTGGAGAGAGGTCCATGCCCTCTATGTCTCCATCCGATTGGCCCGAGTTCTCGACGGTGTTTGTTTGGGGGAAGTGACAGGAGGGAGATGGGGGGAGTTGGAGTACTGGAATGGTTGGGACAAGTGGCGAGGGATTGGAAGGGTCATTTGGTAGGTTGGTGATTGTTGCTGGATTTGGAGTAGGAGGATTTGGGATATTTGGAGGATTTGTGAACCTGTCACTTATTCTTCCTTGGATGCATGCTCCATCTTTCTTGGGCTCATTGACTGACCCTGGCCTAATTAGTCTTCTTAGGCCCGTTACCTGGATTTTACCGAATTTGTAGTGAAGTTCGTGGTCTGCCTTCACTATAGCTTCTGCTGACCGGGCATCAATGTTGACCACTAACAACTGTCCCTTGCCAACGGCCTTGCTACTCAGTATTCTCCAGTCTTTGGCGTTAAGTCCTTCATTTTGGGCCTGGATCAGTGACAGGGATTTCTTGTCATCCTGACCAGTACTTCTTGGAAGGAACATTGTTATGGTATGCATTTTGGGAATGTCATCTCCCAAGCATGCAACCAGTGCAGTGCCCTTCCAAGTGCTTAGCTTTGGTGCCACTCCCTTCAGCCAGTCGGCTGTCTGTTGATCAGCACAATCAACAACCAGCAGACCAGTTCTGAAGTGAATGCCATTAAACTTCAGCTTTACTTGCCATCCCTTGGATACTTCCTCGATAATTGCCTCTTCAAGCGCCGTCAGTTCGTCGGTACTGAGAGTCACGTGAGGGTATTCCTTAGGAAGGATTGCAATGCGAGTATTCTTTGCCGCACTTGCATATGAAAATGCCCTCTGTTCGCTGGCTTTTGCGGTGCCTGTGCCCGCCGTAACTTTGGATCTTTTAGCCTCTTGCCTTTGGGGAGGAGTAATGAGATGGCTTTTCCTCTTACCCTGTGTTTGGCTTTGTGAGGATTCAATTTTCCTCTCATCCACTTTTTTCCTGGCTTCCTGAGGGGTCATCCCCTCATCAAGGAACCGGAAGAACCACTTTGTACCCGCCCCACTGAGTCCTTTCCTACATGGGTCGTCTAGTGCTCCAGGCTCGCCCAGTTTTGGAAGTGGACGAGTTCTTCTGTTACGGCTGGTAGGTGGTCTGTGAGATGGTTTTGAGGTACTGCTTGGTGGTGGTGCCTTCCCATCCAAGACGCCATCTTTGGCTTTCGGTACACCCTCCGTTTGCCCGGGAGGTATTCTCCCCTGACTAGCGGATGATGTACTGTGAAGGGCATCTTTCCCTTGCCCGGGAGGTATTCTCCCTTGACCAGTGGACGATGCTTCTCCTTTGTCTGTCCGGTTCGGTGAGTTTCTTGGAGGCATCCTCTTAAGAAACTGACTGCATCCCGGTCTCGGATCTTCACCATGGAGGACTTTCTCCAAACGATCCGCATACTCACTCGCGGTGACATCCCGCGGAGTGTTAAATTTTTTGTGGTTTTTGTTGTTTTTTTGTTTTATATTTTTTGGCATATGTTCCCACGAGTAGCTAGAGAAATAATGGGGTCCGCCATATCAGAGCTCCGCATAATATGGTAAGGTCTAGGTTACTCTTTGATTCGACCTGTTTTCAAAGAGGTACCGTTATAATACAGCCGGTATACCCCTGGCTGCAAACCATCCAATAGGCACGGTCCACGTAACACCCTGGATTAGGGGGGTTGGCAGTTCTTAGTTCGTAACTCCTCAAAATCACTACCGGATCGGGTTTCCCAGAAAACGGCAGGTCAGATGAATCTTTGAAACTTAAGCCTCCGCACCGCGACAAGGTGACTGCCACGCGGAAGTAATAAAACGATACGGATCCAAATAAAAACAGTGTTGTATGCTCATCTCTTTTTGACTTATGTTTGTTTAGGTCTTTTTTCCTTACACTTCAGCTTGTACTCTTTACCGACTGAAGAGCCGTCTACCCGCCAGAGTAAGAACTTATTTCTGGTTCCATAAAGCTAACACCGATAGAAACAGATCGAAATTTGTTTTTTTATTACGTGTTAAATTATAACCAACCCCGACTCAGACCCGTAGATAATAAAACGCCGCTAGTATCTCATTGACTTACTATATAATAGGCCAATGCAATATCTATATGAAAATTACACAAACATAAGAGAAAAAGAGATGAGCATACAACATTGTTGTCATTAGAATCCGTATCGTTTTATTTTCATGGGATGATCCTAATCCAGATCCGTAGATAATAAAACGCTTCTATTTTTATACATTTTCAATTATATCAGTACCTTCCTAATAAATATTAAGGAAAATCTTTTTTTCTAAAAAACGACTCAAAAGATTTTCATAATTTTTTAGCTAATTGTAGCTTTGGTCTATGTTACGGTACCTGGCATAGAATATTTTTGTTCGGCTTTCAACTTTTTCGTTAACAGTTAAACCGATTTTAATCAGGATTTTATGTAGGAGCTCCATTAAAGTCTATTTATTGAAAATAAATATTTGTATATTATAAATGTATTAATAAATCCTTAAATTGGCCTAACGAAATTTTTGTTTCATTTACACTAATTTTTAACCAAAATGTACATTAGATGCCACTATTATTATTATTATTTATATTGATAGGCTTTCCAGATATGAATCTTTTTGTTCGCTATTTTAGAAGGAAGGTTATCCATCAAACCTTAAATCGACAACTGCTATAAGGCCCATTTATTCAATCTTCAACTAAATCTTTAACTTAAATTATCATATTTCTTAAATTTATGTTTAAGTATAAATAAATATATTTATCATTTTTTAACATTTTCTTTTAGCAGCAACAAGCTGATGAGCAATCTGGCGAAAAAACAAATACTTCTCAAAACACTCAGCAAACTATAAAGGCAACATCATCAATGTGGCGATGTTCCAAAGTAATGCATGTTCAGAGAGAAATTCATCCAACAATTTTGAGTTCGATTGAAGGAATCGTTGATCAAATGGTTTGGTTCCGGGAGAGCTGGACAGAAGAAGTGCTTCGTCAGTTACGACAGGGTCTAATAAAATGTTATGCGATAGCATTTGAGAACAAAAGTGCAGTTAACAAGGCCACTATTACACCGCATACTCTTCATTTTGTGAAAAAACTTGTTTCAACATTCGGAATTGGAATTGAAAATATTTCAGGATCACTTGCTTCATCTTCTACTAATTCAGCGGCATCAGAATCGTTTGCCCGAAGAACAGAAACAACATTTCAAGACCCATACTTTCAAATAATGAAAGGACAATTTACAAAAGATTTTGATTTCTCACAACCAGGAGCAATGAAATTACATTATCTAATAACAAAGCTTCGTAAATGGATAAAGATTTTGGAAACGAAGGTTAAAAAACTACCTACTTCATTCCTAATAGAAGAAAGATGTAGATTCCTTTCAAACTTCAGTCAAAAAACTGCTGAAGTCGAGCTACCAGGTGAATTGCTTCTGCCCGGCCCATCTCACTATCACATAAGAATAGCAAGATTTATGCCCAGGGTGGATATCGTGCAGAAGAATAATACCGCAGCTAGACGCTTATATATACGTGGTACCAATGGAAAAATATATCCTTATTTAGTTGTTATAGAATCGGGATTGGGCGACGCACGAAGAGAGGAACGCGTATTGCAACTGTTACGAATGCTTAATCAGTATTTAGATAAACAAAAAGAAACGTCAAGACGCTTCCTTCACATAACCGTACCACGAGTTGTACCCATATCTGCACAGATGAGATTAGCTCAAGATAATCCAGCCAGTATTTCACTGCGAGAAATTTACAAAATGGGCTGTAGCAAATTGGGAATTGAACACGAGACACCTATTGTTCGGTACTACGATAGACTTGCAGAAGTTCAAGCTAGAGGTACACAAACGACACATACAGTTTTAAGGGATATTTTACGCGAAGTACAAGCGACAATGGTACCAAAAACTATGCTAATGAATTGGGCTGTGAGAAATTTCCAATCAGCAACACATTATTGGCAGTTTAGAAAAATGGTAATTATATTTAAACATTCATTAATATTTCACTTTTGCACTGAGAAAATTGTCAGAGATTACTGGCAAATCGATTTTGACTTAAGAGATAAGGTACAGTTTATTTCTCATCAGTTCTTGAACTAAGAATTTAATAGATTCGTGTAACTTAATAAATGAGTTTCAAAGGCAGCTCAGTGAGTGCTGATTCGGATCAAACCGGGTGCACATCTTATTCAGTTTTAGTCCATATTGCTGTGTTAAAAAAACCGTTTTCTCTATGTCTCAGTGCGTTTTAAATCCTTATCTGAATTCCTTAAAACCACTATTCGCGCCTCGAATAAGAAACAAAAAAGCCAAAACATAATATATCAAGCGCCGTACCACTGGTTAAGACAAACAACAACAAAACACCTAAACACTACATCAAGCAGTTATCTTTTCTCCGTCACTATTCACAGTTTTTTTTTAATATTTTGATCATTGCATATACTGTGTGGGGATTTCTCAACATATGTATGTAGAAAGTAATGATCAGGCTATGATAATAGCGGAAGGATAATTAATTGTAGTTCTGAATAGCGGCTTGTTACATGTTATCACCAAGGCTTAATAGTAATGTGTGCTGAAAAGTTCATTGTTATTTAGATAAACAACTAATTTAGATATGTAAATCGTTTGCTTTAATTTTCGATTTTTTTTGTTGCAATGGTGATAAATTATAGATTTGATTTTTCTAACATTGGGGAATGGACTTAAAATTTTGGCGCTGAGTGAAACTGATGTAGCCGAAAAAACAGATCTAAAGGAATTAAATGATATTGCATACCAACTTCAACACAATACGGTCCCTCATCATCATATTCAAATTTGAGAAACAGAAAATGTGTTAAAAAAATCAGACGGTGAACATATCGTAGATGTCAAAACAATTTCATAATTTGTTAATTAAATTTATTTCTTATTATGATGACGTAAATTTTTGTTCAGTTTAATTTTGAGATACATTATATGTGCGACATGGTGCTGTATTGTTCATTTTTAATTCAAATGAAAGTGATAAAAAGTTATCTCAACCCCAAAATGCGTTTCGCCCAGGTAAGAAATTGGGCTCATAAGTAAGATGCTGTCATACCCTTCTTTTTGGTCGATGTTTACCAACTCTGAAGAAAATCACATTATGAATAAACATGAAATGCGTAATTGAATCATATATATTATTTCTACTGTCAGGGTCCTTTCACTTTAATGAAATATGCAAATCCAGTAATTTAGGTATTACTGGATAGGAATTTCAACGTAGTGATGATATCGCACAAAAACTTTATGTTAAACCGCACTATTTTTTATGAAATTCCATAATTTCAAATAATTCAAAAAATGAATAATTTGACATAAAAAGGCTTCAATTTTAATTTCTTGAATGAGTGAAAGGAAAAAATATACTTCTGTAATATAATATTCTCTCTTTTTCGCCGCACCTTTAAAAGTGACATTTCCCTTTTCCAATTAGTAATATTTTGGAATGTGAAATAAGATCGGTTCAATTTATTGAGTGCGTTCCCTCATTTAGATCTTCTGTGAGTTTATACCAGAATTTTTCTGGACACAAGAATGTCAGTCAGTTTTACATTTTAGTTCCAACGTCCTTCTGTGGTTTCATTTAAATACTTTTATATGTATTTAAATGTTATTTTCTTATATAAATATTCATCATATATATTATTTCTGTTGTCAGGTTCCTTTTTTTGTCATTAATGAAATGGTCAAATCCAGTAATTTAGGTATAACTGGATAGGAATTTCAACGTAGTGATGATATCGCACAAAAACTTTATGTTAAACCACACTATTTTTTATAAATTTCGGTATTTTCAAATAATTCAATAAATGAAATACTTCAATTTTAATTTATGAATGAGTGAAACAGAAAAATATGTATACTTCTGTAATTTAATATTCTTTCTTTTTCGCCACTTTTGAACACTTCCCGCTTCCAATTAGTATATTTTGGAATGTGACATTAGATCGGGTTCAATTTATTAGCTCCGTTCCCTCACTTAGATCTTCTGTGAGTTTATACAAGAATTTTTCTGGACACAAGAATGAAAGTCAGTTTTACATTTTAGTTGCAACAAAAGTGTTCTCATTCTGTGTAATCATTTAAATACTTTTTTTATGTATTTAAATGTTATTTTCTTACATTTGTTTCATTTAAAGAACATTTGTAATAGAAATAAAATATAATATTTATCTTTTAGATAAAAGTAACAAAAATGTGTCTTTTATTCTTTTACGGCAGGCTGAATACCAAAAATTCGATTCATAAAAGATTTTTTGAGATTTCGAACTGTTGACAGTTCATAAGAGATTATAAATTTCGCCAATTTCAAATAATTCAATAAATGAATAGTTTGACATAAAGAATGCCTCACTTTTAACCCATTGATTGAGTGAAAGAGACAAATATGTATTACTTCTGTAATTTAAAATTCTCTTTTTTCGCTGCACCTTGAGTGTATGGGGGAGAAATATATTTGTTACTTCTGTTGTTTGCATTCTTTTTTTTTCGTATTTATAAAAAACCGAATAAACTAAACCCATTGATTGAGTGAAAGAGAAAAATATGTATTACTTCTGTAATTCCAAATTCTCTTTTTTCGCTGCACCTTGAGTGAGTGGGGGAGAAATATATTTGTTACTTCTGTTGTTTGTAATCTTAAGTCGAATGCATTTATTAGGTATTACTAGATTGCATGAATGAAAGAAACATATTTATCAATTCATTAATTTAAAATACTCTTTTTTTCCCTTGCACATTGAGGTAGTGGGGGAGAAACATTTTCTTCGCTGCACCTTGGATGATTGGGGGAGAAACATATTTATTTGTCACTTCTGATTTCACTCTTACATGAAATATTGTTTACAAAGAAGTTTTGTAAAGCTAATATTGTTCATATCAATAAAGAAATTATTTATTTTGTTCAAATATTCTGTTTGAAAATTTAATTGAAAAACCTAATTGAATGTGCGAAAGTTTCGCAGGGGTCTTCTGGTAATAATATATCGCTTCATCTAAACAGAAGCAATTGTCTTTTAATTTTCTTCATCTTCGTTATTTTTCATTTTTATGTACATACTCGCATGATACTATGCCAAACTAAACAAATTTTTGTTAGTTGGCACATAGCTAATTTGTTTATTTAAAAATCAGTTGGACAAGTTTCTCTTATTTATATGAAAATATAATTAAATCAATTTTAAAACAACCGGCCTAGGTAATGTATTAAACTTTTTATTGTTGTTTACTTTCAGTTTACGCTTCAACTCTCGCTTGCGTTCCTGTGTGAATATGCTTTCCATCTTACCCGCTTAAATGCTGATATGATGTACTTACACCAAGACTCTGGACTAATGAATATATCTTACTACAAATTTGATGTAGACGACGGAACCGGCGACCTAGATGCAAACCGTCCCGTTCCCTTCCGGCTCACACCCAATATTACTGAATTTTTAACAAAAATTGGAATTTCGGGACCTCTGTCAGCCTCTATAGTAGCAACAGCTCGTTGCTTTGTTCAACCAAATTTCAAACTAACGTCAATACTACAAGCGATATTATTAGATGAAATAATAGGCGAACAAAAGAAAAGGATAAAAGATGAAAGAACCATTTTCGATCCAAGCGGCGAAATTTCTCTTGATTCTGTGCAAAAAATTGATATGGAAAACATCATAAGAATTGTTAACAAAGTAGTGGCTGCTGTTATGCTTCGTTTGAATGATGTTGCCAATTTTGAGAAAGTTGATTTGAGCAAAATAAACTCGCTTCTTCAATCTGCATCAAATCCTGATAACCTATGCCGAATGGATCCAGCTTGGCACCCATGGTTGTAAATTTAAAATAAGAAATTATATCTATCTGTTCCAATAGAAATTAAGTTATGATTTTATCTTCTAAACTTATTATTTAATTTAAACACCCCTTTACGTGTAAATATTTTTTCTTGATAAAAAGTTGTCCAAACTGAAAATTGTTATAATTATTTATTTAAATTTAAAGATGGTGCTCTTACGCAAAAGCTATTTCACAGAAAAAAATATGTGCACGACAGGGTCGCACGAACGTGCTCTTATGTGCAATCACACTGTGTGTTTTAAGTTTTAATATTACAAAAACTATATTTTATCTTATAAAAGAAATAAATTAGTCATAGGAGCCTATATTGTATACCACCTACTAGTTATAGGTGCATTTATTTATAAATAAACAATATAGCACCGTGTTGCAAATTTGCATGCAACTTACAATTTGGGCTGAAAAATTGAAAAAAAAAATATATAATTAAACATAAATTGATTAAACAACCTCTGAAATTGTTTTGACACCAATGCGATGTACATCATCCGATTTTTTTAACGATTTAACGATTTTTATTGAACAATTATTTTTTACAATTTGCTTAACGCTAGTTATCTTAAAGGGTACATTGAATATCATAATATGTTGGCACAAAAAGGGGGCCTAACTTTTAACATTTTAAGTTTTTTGCTTAAATTATTTTTAATTGTCATTGTATTTTAATTCTAATTCTTAACTAATGTCGGCTTCACGTCTCGGATTGTTCAGGTCCGGTTGTCACTGGGATGGTTTGGTGGTGTTTTGTTCAGGCTTTCAGCCACGGTAGTGAGCTGAGCCTGGGGCCCAACTATGTAACTCGATTCTACAATAAAAATGTTCGAATTCGCAAAATCTCAGCTCGCTAATTCTTTATCAAACGCATATAAACGAAAATAGAACAGCGCTAGTTGAAGATTCTGTGGCAAGATGTCGAAAGCACCAAAATTTGATCCCACTTTCATACATATTACCACTTAAAATAACCATTGAAAACAACTTTCGAATGGATTCGAAAGTAGAAGCAAGTTACATAGTAAGGCCCCTGGGGCGGCGTAGAAGGGGATATTCTCTTCGTCGTTGGTTGATATTAGATCCTCATCTACAAGTTCCATTGCTTCGAGGTACCGCTGGTCAGGATGTCTGGGCTGGTTAACAACTCCTCCCATGAGAGGGTTCGGGTGGTTGATCAGATTCTGCAGGCACCGTCGGCTGGAATTGATGAGGTATCTGTCAAGTGGTTGAATGTTGGCTTCTTCATAGAGTCTTTTGTTGCTGATGTGTTTCATACGAATCCTGTCAAAGTGCATCCCTGTGCAGATCCGCAAGATCTTCCTCACAAATATTGCCAGCTTGTTGATATGGGTTTTTGTCGTCGTGTACCAGATAGGGAAAACAGTACGTGATGATCGGCCTGATGAGCTGCTTATAAAGAAAAAGCTTGGTCTTCTGGCTGAGTCCGTTTTGCTTTCGTATCAGCGGTGGAAGGCAAAATTGGCTTTCTTCAGGACAGCTGCTGTGTGTGGGTTGAACCGGTATAGCTCATTGAACTGTATTCCCAGGTATTTCACATTATTGCTGGCTACCAGTTGGGTTCCGTCGGGAAGGGAGATCTTGATGTTCCTGCAGTTTGTGGCTGAAGAGGATATTCTGGAGGGTCTTGGTCGTCTGAAGCAGATGAGATCTGATTTCGCCGAGTTGATTTTGAAATCACAGTGCTGATAGTATTCGTAGAGTTTTCTGATGTGAGCTTCGACTCTTCTAGCAGCAAATACTGGTGACATAGATTTCGCGTACGTTAGGGAGTCATCAGCAAAGAGGAGAGTCTGAGCAAATTCTGGTCATGGTTGGTCGGAAGTGTATATGTTGAAGAGGAATGGTCCTAGTTTTGATCCTTGGGCAACTCCAGCTCTAGTTGTCCTTGATGTTGATTGGCAGCTTCCTATCTGAACGAAAAACGATCTGGAATGATGAAAGTTGTAAATAATTTTAATTAGTGATTGTGGAAATCCGAGTTGGAAAAGTTTGTGGACAAGTCCCTGTATCCAAACACTGCCTCCTCACTGGGTTCACCTTGTAGTGGTGAGGAGGCTTACGTTCAAATCCTCAGCTGACCAGCTATAGATTTACATCCCTAAATCCTCAGCTGTAGATTTGGACTAACTAAGTGTTCGCGCATATTATGACTGTCCGCTCGATTCTTCGCAATGCGAACAATAATCCATTGCGTTACAGTCATAATGTGCGCGAACAGACCTAAACACATTGTGTTTCCTGCACAGGAGAAGGCAACCCAGTATTGCAAAATACTGGTTTTTTGTGTCTTCTTCTGTGCAGGCTTTTTACCTGTCATTTGCAATTACGCAGATTCATTCTTAAATCGTCATTCGCCGAGCCGGCATTTCTTTTATTAAAACTATTAAATTAAAGTTAAAACTTGAAGCTCTATACTTAAAACTAGTTATAAATCAAAGAAAACGAAAAACTAAAATATTATTGTAAAACTAAAACTAAAACTCAAATCTAAAAACTAAAAATAAAGTCGCCACAAAGGAACAAAAACCCACATCAAAATTGTCACTTTTTTTTCAATTGTGGTTTGCTTTTGCTGCAGAACAAGGTGGTTGTTCTTTTGCCTGGCTGTTTGGTGGAGTTGCTGTTGCTGGTGTATCGACTGGTGAGTTATTCTTTCGGCCTCATTTTGTGCCGGAACATTTGGTTCTACCGAGCCAGATTGCGCTCCAGCTTCGGGCAGTGATTTTATAAAAAATCTGCCATCATTTTTTGTTGCTGACCACTAGAAGCCATTTTGTTTGCTGTCGCCATCACGCTTTTGAAATAACGGCACAACTTATAGACGCTATAATTTTGCTGTTACAACACGCCATCTTATTGGGCGTTACCATTTCGGCACATAACGTTTACCGTTTCGTAACAACGCCGTTATATTCACGCCGCATTTTTTGTGAGTTAACCACAACAAGTTCAAGTTTTTTTTGAAGACAACATTTTATATTCATCTTCGTGCTGCATAAATTCCAAGAACATTTCTTTTGGAAGTGAAAATTGTGTGCTCAGCCAGAACGAATAGCCTTTGGAAGACATCGTTTTTTGTCACCAACAAGCTGCTAAAATTGCACCATTGCAATTGGGTGTGAACAAATTTGTTTGCTGCCATCGCCTGACTCCGTTTGCCTGCCGTTATCCTCACCAGCCGAAACATTTCGGCTAATATTTTTGGAGGCAAATTCGCTGCCATCACCTGACGCCAATTGGGTGCAATCATCACGAAAGATAGCAACCAGCAAAGCCTTAATTTGTTGCAAATCTTTCTTGTGTGTACAAATCGAAGCACACAGTTTATCTCTGCTGCTGGTAGTTGGCAAAGCTAGCTTATTTTTGGCCAAAATAACGTGCCATAATAAAAAAAAAAAAGTGTAAGTGCCGGGACTCACGGTTAAGATGTGTAAACATCAACATTCGTCTGAATGCCTCATAGACCGAGAGCCTACATCAAATTTAGGGTGTGGATGATAGCAAAAATTTACTGGTATTTTTATATAGATCTTAAGTTTTCATAAGCAAATTTGAAAATCGGTAATGATGCATGGAAAATGCCAGTCGTATTTATAAAATTTTTGTCTACTTAGACACTGTCTAACTATTTTCAAATTGGTGGAAATATGCTTTATTTAATAAAAATAAATATCACATTATTCACGGTTAGGATAATCTACTCTTGTGTCTTAGTTAGGCAGCTATAAACCAACAATAAACAAGGTTTTTAAACACATTTTCCAAAGTTGGACAGTTGTCCAAAGTTAGACAACTTATATAAATAAGACCATGCGTTTTTTAGTTTACCGACTTAGGCCCCAACCACGCTTATAAAAAGTTAAGATCTATCTAAACATACCAGTGATTTTTTGCGATCACTCACACCCACAAACAGCAGTGGGCTCTTAACCAATCATTAAAATTATATTTAAAAATATTTTCCATGTCACTGTCTAATTTGCCAAAAAAGGGCGGCGTTCTATGTTAAAACCCTGCAGCCATGATGAAAGCGCAGTCCATGTACTATATGGTCTAAGCAACCAACCACATTTTAACCCAAACTGAACTCGACTTTTTGATTTTGTATATAAACACTCAGCGTTTAGTTACTGAGCGTACATAGCGTTGAACGCACTCAATTTTCGTGAAGCTCAGAACAGAGTTTATGGATAATTCATAAGTCTGCTATTACACGATGAATCTAGTTGCATGCGCCTTCGAATTCTTCTTTGTTACTTCGTCCGCTGTTTCAAGCGCTATTACACGTTGAAACCAAAGTCATGAATCTAATTTGACAGTTCTCTTTATTTTTCATTTTCGTGTTGGGCTGTGCTCAAGCAATAAAAAAACTTTTTCTGTTTTTATTTTTGTTTTCATTATTAGATATATTGAAGAATGAAAGGTTTGTGTGCCTTTAAATGAATATCAGTCAAGAAAAGCAATAATTTATTTTATTTATGTTGTTTTTAAAGATGAATTTCTCATTTCTGGAAAGCCTATAAGGCTATCAATAACAGTGCGTTGCATTGAAAATTACTCTTTGAACAACAAAACCATATGAAGCAGAATAGAAAAAAAACGGGACAAGAGAAAAGAGAAACGTCAAATAGTTGCACCGAAAATTTTACCCACGCGACACCGGTCACTTTTTTTCCGTCTCATCTTTTCGATTTTTTTTCTCTTTTGCACTTACGTAGTTCGAAAAGTCGCATGCGTCTAGATGCATCGTGTAATAGCAGACTAATCTCTGGCTCAGAATCAAAATCACGACAACGGCTACAAGATAAGAATGACGACTACAAGATACGTAACGTTTTTTTTCACCCTACCGCCAGTATAGATGTTTACACATCAAAAATCTCTGGAACTGAAAGGAAAACAAAATAGAAAAGCCGCTCTGGTATCAAAGCAGTCATGTAATTGAAAAAAGTACTGCACAGAATACAAAATACGGATAATGCTAAAGAAGCGTCAAAAAGAGTCTCGTAAAACTTGGCCCACGCCTCACAAGGCAACTGGTCTTCCGTCTTATCTTTTTTCTCTTTCGCACTCATTATGTTCGAATAAAGTCAGACGCAAAGAATCATCGTGTAATAGGGGTTTAATATATCCTCTAAGCAGCCAACCAAATTTCAACCCGAACTGAACTCGACCTTTCGATTTCGTATATAAATACTCAACGTTTATTTACTGAACGTACATATTGTTTAACGCACTCAATTTTCGTAAAGCTCAGAATCACGATCACGACCACGATCACGATTACAACGTTACGTTACGTTTTCTTTTCACCCTACCGCTAGTATAGATGTTTACACATCAAAAATTTAATACACCATTGCTTCGATTGGTGGCGGATAGTACCACCATTGCTTCGATTGGTGTGTGGGAGAAGGAGGAAGAAGATAAACAATACCAGATGTCAAGAAAAAGAAGATCGTAAGCCGCTGAAAAATCCCAGAAGACATCATCTCATCAATCAACATACAACATTCCTCAAATCTCAATAATTTTTGTACAGGTGAGTGTAAAGTTTTTTAAATTGTTGATTGGCATTTTTATATTTTATATATACTTTTTATTTTATATATATATTCTATTTGATATGTATATCATACTATATATACTAAAATCTTAACATACGGCAAATTACGTCACAACTCTCATTTCGATCGCTTTTTTTGTTTCTCGACTTCGTGTTTTTTTACTAGGTCAATTATATTGTTCCTCTGCTGCGATATAATATGCATATGCTTTTTTATAAAAAAGAAAAAGATTTTTCTGAAAACCAATTTAATTCAGTTAAATCTAATTTTTCGGACTTCCATCGGCAACATTACTGCTGGCATTTTACCGTTTCTTGTTCATACGGCTTCTCTTTTTTTGTAAAACCAATCGCGTGTTCCTTTTTCTGATTAACCGTTTGTAAACTGTGAATTGAAACAGTTTTTTGGTATTCGTTTTTTGGACACATTGTCTTCAAAAAGTTTATTCAATATTTTATCGGAACTTTCATTACGTTTTTTACATAAATCATTTTTTGGATATCGCCTCGAATATACTTTTATACCGGTTGTCGGCGACTCCTCAAGCAATTTTAAGAATCACCTCATTCAGGAGAAATTTTTGAGTATTTAAAAAAAATTTTTTTTTTAAAGATACCTATTCTTCTGAAATCCCATATAAGTATAAATTTCATAATTTGTAAAAAGTTTTTTGATTATTTTCAAGACTTACCATTCGTTCTTAAAAAGATTATTTTGAAATCTTTAGATATTTTTTTTTTCATAATTTGGAGTACTTTTCAGAAATTTTCCATTAAGCTCTGGAAATCTTTAATAAATTTTTCCTCAACATTCAAAAAGTTTTTTTTTCTTTTTGAAGTATTTTCAAATATTTTTTAAACTTTTCTTATTGTATGGAATAATCTAACTTTTTATTATTATAGTTTTTATAGAATAACTATTATTCAATTGAGTTTCTTACAGTTTTTATTATTTTAATATCTCAACGATTAAGATATTTCTTGACCGTCGTGAAACATTTTCGGAATTTTCTTAACTTGTATCTGTGCTCCGTAAAGTGGAAACGCCTTTTTTCGTTTCATTAAATTTCTCTAAGAGATTCTTTAGTAATCTCAAAAGTTATTATCCATAAATTGGAAAAGTTTTCAAATCTTTTTTCCAAATACATATTTTATCTAAAAGAGATTCTTTAGTAATCTCAAAGTTTTTTTTTATTTGGAAAGGTTTTTTCAAATCTTTTTTTTCCAAATATTTTTATTTAAAAGAGATTCTTTAGTAATCTCAAAGTTTTTTTTTTATTGGGAAAAGTTTTCTCAAATATATTTTTCCAAATATTTTCTCTCAAGAGACTCTTTAGTAATCTCAAAGTTTTTCTTTATTTGGAAAAGTTTCCAAAACTTTGTTTTTTGCAAACATTCTCTAAGAGATTCTTAAGTAATCTCAAAATTAATTATCTCTCATTTGGAAAAGTTTTTTTTCAAATTTTTTTTCTAAATATTTTCTCTCAAGGAGATTCCTTAGTAATCTCAAAGTTGTTCTTTGGAGTTCCTTAATTGGAAAAGTTTTTCAAAACTTCTTTTTTCCAAATATTTATTCTCTAAGAAATTCTTTAGTAATCTCAAAGTTATTCATCATTTGGAAAAGTTTTTCATAACTTTTTTTTAACATTCTCTAAGAGATTCTTAAGTAATCTTAAAGTTAATTATCTCTCATTTGGAAAAGTTTCTTTTCTCAATATCCTCTCAAATATTTTCTCAAACATTTATTATCTCTACTGGGAAAAGTTTTTCAAAACTTTTTAAGTGATCTGGAAATTTTATTTATCCTCTCCTTCGCTCACTGAATCTCCTGTATTTTGGAATCTTACAAAAAGTTATTGGTTTTCAGTTGAATCCTCTTATCTTGTGACTCTTTCTCGCAGTTGATTTCTTGAATTTCCTTTTCGATTTTGGCACGCTTTTCAGCCAGCGTCCTCGACGTCTTTTAACACTCATTTTTTCGATACTTGTCAAACCATGTCAGTTTTAGACGATTTAATTTTTGCTACGGATTTGTTTGTGAAATTTCACGCATCCGTCAAAGATGTTCCTGAACAAAACCATACCATCATGACATTAGAAGCAAGGAAAATTGAGTTAAAAGAATTGTGGCAAGAAGTGAAACTAAAATATGCAGAATGTTCCAAATTTCAACCTCCTTCAAAGAAGGAAACTTTAGACATGGACGTTATTGAGTCCAAGTATGAAAATAGTAATGAAACTTATATTAGTTGTTTAGCTCTGTTTTTAGATCTACAAGACAAACTCAAACCTGTTATTCCGTCGGATAACAAAATCGCTCCTTCTTTAAACAACCCTCCCCAGAAAAGCGGGCCTTTTCATTGTATCAAGCTACCGCCATGCGATACTGATATTTTCCATGGAGATTACCTCTCTTGGCCGGCTTTCCGGGACATGTTTGAAGCGGTGTATATCCAACATACTAAGTTATCTGAAGTTGAAAAACTGTTTCACCTTCGATGCAAAACAAGAGGCGACGCTTCAAGAACTGTCAATCAGATTCCTTTAACCAATGCTAGTTTTGCATTAGCTTGGGAAGCATTGCGCGCTGCGTATGAAAATACTCGTATCCTTGTCAATAACCAAGTCAAAAATCTTTTTAATTTGCCTACGGCACTTGATGAACCCGCCAAGTCCATACGAGTACTTCAATGCAAAATAAATGACTCTTTAGCAGCACTTAAAGCACATAAAGTTATTACCGAAAATTGGGATCCTATCCTTGTATTTGCGTGTTCTAACAAACTGCCCAAAACTACACTTGCGCTCTGGGAGCAATCTTTAGAAGATCCAACCAAAGTTCCGACATGGAAACAGTTAGACAAATTTCTCAGTAGTCGCTTTCAGACTTTAGAGTCCATTTCGGACACTACTTCCTCAAAACCAGTTACTCACCAAGCTCCAAGAAAAACCTCCACTCAAAAGCCTCAAAAAGTAAATACATTTCTTGCGAAGGCGGGAGGATTCAAGTGTAAAATCTGCTCAGCAGATCATTCTATATATGAATGTCCAAAATTCTCGGCGATGACTGTTCCTTCTCGAATCGAAGCAGTTCGCCATCATAAAATGTGCAATAATTGCTTAGGCACCAGTCACCAAAAATCTTCTTGCGCTAGCAAATATTCTTGCACCACTGATCTCTATATACACTGGATAGTGTATTCATAAAACATTTTTGAGGCAAAAATATAGTCGTGGTCGGTACCCTCATATAACAGTATAACAGCGGCGCCAGCGGAATGGACGCTACTGGACTTGCATTTTCTTTTATTTTTTTCAATATTTACAGCCGCAATGCTTGTTGACATCAACTGATATCAAATAAATGCTCAATTTCGGCAAATATCTTCAATCTCTTTCTTCATTTGTATAGAGCGAGATATGAGGTCGTGGCCGGTACCCTTTAAAAAACTTGCCTCACAAAAACTGTTATACACTATAGGCTATTCACTATCCAGTATATTATAGAGATCAGTGTCTTGCACTTATTGCAAGAAACGTCATCACACACTTCTGCATCTCGCAACCCAACCTTCTTCAAGTCAAAATGATAAAACTTCAAAAATACAGTCCACTCCTCAACCACCAAGTGCACAAGAATCCCAAATTTCGCTGCTGTACAGCCATTCATTCCTCAAACATCCTAGCAAAATTACATGGTGACCTCTAGTAAAAGAATCGTTCTTGCATACTTCTAAAAAAGTATGCTCTTTTTCAATCACTTCTTTCAACGCCCCTAAAGTAACTTTATCTGCTCAAGCCATTGTGCTAAAAACTCTTACAAACAATCTTCCGAGTTCTTCTTTCTCGATAATAGATCCTAAAGTTTTCACAGGTCTCACTCTGGCAGATCCCACTTTCAATAAATCGTCTCAGGTGGACCTTCTCATAGGTGCTGACCTGTATCCCTCTATCATTCGTAATGGCATAAAACATATATCGAACTCACTTCTCGCACAAAACACCATGTTCGGATGGATATTGTCGGGACCAGTTCCAGAGTCTTTCCAATCATTTAATACTTATGTCACATCTGAGAGTACTTCTAATTTAGATACCCAAATACGTAAATTTTGGGAGTTAGAAGAATTGCCTTCTACTGTCATTCGATCAAAAGAAGATTGCTTCTGCGAAGAACTTTATAAAAGAACCACCTACAGACGTTCTGATGGCAGGTTTGTTATACGCCTTCCATTTAAACCACAAACTTCTAAGATCAGTTTAGGTCACTCGAGGTTTATTGCGTTAAAACAGTTCTCTCGAACTGAAAAATCCTTAGCTAATAAAGCTGAGCTAAGAACTCAGTACTCTGACGTCATTTCTGAGTATCTTTCCCTTAATCATATGCGAAAGGTTACTCCATTTGAGAAAATTGAAAACAACAAAGTTAGTTCATTTTATCTTCCGCATCACGTGGTGATAAAACCTGAGAGTACTTCAACCAAAGTACGGGTCGTTTTCAATGCCTCAAATGCCTCTTCAAACGGTGTCAGTTTAAATCATATATTATACCCCGGTCCAATTTTACAACAAGACTTATCTTCACTTATCATTCGCTGGCGGTTTTATAAATTCGTATTCAATGCAGATATAACAAAAATGTATAGACAGATTTTGGTCGATCCACGTGATACACCTTTTCAGCGAATTCTCTTTCGCACTTCTCCGCACTTAGAAACTGAAGATTTCGAAATCCTCACCGTCACTTTTGGCGTTAATTGTGCTCCTTATTTGGCATTTTGTACTCTTCTCAAATTAGCTAAAATTGGCAAAACTGAATTTCCTCTTGCATCAAAAATCCTCCATTCAGAATTCTATGTCGATGATGTTCTCTCCGGTGAACATAGCATTCATTGCGCAAAAAGAGCCCAACAAGAACTTATCAATCTTCTCGCTTCAGCGGGGTTTCCACTCCGTAAGTGGACCTCAAACACTTCTGTGATATGTACGTATAAATATACATACACCATTTGCTCTTATTATGTATGTATTTGTTTTATTATCGCAGGTACCATAGCTTTAAGTTTACTTGTTAAGTCAGTGAGGTTTAGAGCGCTGTACGATAAAGGTTAAATAAAACTTGAATTATACGAACTGAATTTTAACCGTGTTTTATTAAGAACGTATTATTTTGGCGACGAGGTTAAAAAAAAAAAAAAAAAAAAAAAAAACATTTAAACTGGATAAATTAGATATAAAAATAAAAATTGATCAAGAAAGTGACAGTGGTTCTGATCAATTCGACGATACCCTCGAAAGTTTCGAACAAGAGAAACACGTGGACGATTGCAGCATGACACACTTCTTTGGTTCAATAGAATTTTTTTCACCTTGTGATGATTTTCATAGCTATGCAGAAAGATTGGATCAATTGCTAGCTATTAACAAAATAACAGATGATATGCTGCAAGGATCATATCTAATTACACTTGTTGGGCCTGATACCTATAAAATTGTGAAGTCATTAGTAGCCCCCGCTGAACTTCACTCAAAGGGATATAAAGAATTAATTAAAGTTCTTCAAGCACATTTTAAGCCGAATGCAAATATCATTGCCGAAAGATTCCAGTTCCACAAAAGATTCCAGCAAAACCATGAATCTATAGGTGACTACATTGTTGAGCTGAAAAATCTGGCAGAAAAATGTGACTTTAAAACATTTTTGGATGAGTCACTACGAGACCAATTTGTTGTTGGTATTAAAGACGAATCAATTCAACAAAAATTATTGAACGAATCATCGATGGATTTTCATAGAGCATGTCAAGTTGCAAAATCTTTGGAGCTCACGAAAAACAACATGCAGCTAATCCATCCTAATTCCATAAGTTACATGGAACATCAAAACGTCAACAAGTTCCATCGGAGTCGTACACCACAAAGAAAAAAAAACAGAGCTACCAGCAGAGAGATGATAAGAAGAGTTCACCCACAGTTTTAAATAGAACAGTGCAGAGCAACAACAGCAATTCAACCTTCCAATGTTTCAATTGGGGACGCAACGGTCATTATGCCAGAAATTGCCGTTTATCAAGATCGTCATCAACCGTAAGCTCACGGAGAGCAAAAAGTAACACACAAAATTATCAGGCAAACTGTATAAATTTAGAAGAATTACAGTTAGGACATTTAAATCATATTTCTAATATTAACAATGCATGCAATTTATTTATAGAAATTAACAATAGTTTAGTATTAATGGAAGTTGACACTGGAGCGTCAGCTTCAGTCATGAGCAATTTTGATTTTTATAAGTTATTTTCACATTGCGGTTTAAAGACAATTGACAAAAAATTATGTTTGATTACTGGTGACAATGTTAGTGTTGAAGGTGTATGTGATGTTCGAGTTAGGGATTTGCATGAAAATAAACACTTTTCATTGGAATTAGTTGTTGTAAAATCGAATAAAAATTTCACACCATTGCTCGGAAGATCGTGGTTGGACATCCTCGTGCCCAGTTGGCGGGAACGTTTTGTGAATAATTTAAAAAGTTTTAAGGATATGGGTTATTTTAAAAATAAGTATAGTTCGGTGTTCTCGCAAGATTTGAATTATCCTATAAAAAATTTAGAAGTGGATGTCGTTTTAAGGGATAATGCCACACCCATATTTTTTAAGCCGTACACTATGCCATTTAGCTTACGTGAAGCTGTAGAAAAAGAACTGGATCGCCTTGTTTCAAAAGGTATTTTAGTGGCAGTTCGCCATAGTAGATGGGCATCACCCATCGTAGTTGTGCCTAAAAAGGACAATAAATTGCGCATATGTATAGATTGTAAAGTTTCAGTAAATAAATTTTTTCAAACTGAACATTACCCTTTACCAAAAATCGACGAGATTTTTGCAGGTCTTTGTAATTGTGCTTGTTTTTGTCTACTGGATTTATCTGGTGCATACCAGCAAGTAAAAGTGTCTGAAAAATCTCAAGAATATCTCACTATAAATACGCATAAGGGTTTGTATCGTTATACAAGACTTCCATTTGGGTTGAGCTCAGCTCCCGCTCTTTTTCAATCTATTATAGATCAGATATTACAAGGGATACCGAAGGTATTTGGGTATTTAGATGATATTCTCATCGGCGGCGAAGATGTTGAGGATTGTGAGAAGAAACTCGAAGAAGTATTAAGTAGGCTTGACGCGTATCAGGTTAAAGTTAATGAAGGAAAATGTAGGTTTTTTTCAAGAAAAAGTTCAATATTTATGTCACGAAATATGTAAAGAAGGAATTAAACCAACGAAATATAAAATGGACGCAATAAAGTGTGCGCCTCCACCCCACGATGTAACAAGTTTAAAATCTTATTTAGGGTTATTAAATTTTTATGGAAAATTTATGCCGTTGCTTTCCTCTGAATTAAATCCACTTTATGATCTTTTGCGTAAGAATTCAAAGTTTGTTTGGTCAAATGTATGTCAGAGCTTTTCATAGAAGTAAGGACTTACTTATGAATAATAAAATGTTAGTACATTTCGATGCAAAGAAACCCATTATTGTTTCATGTGACGCTAGCCCGTATGGTGTAGGGGCCGTTCTCTCACATATGATTGAAGGTGAAGAACGACCAATTCTTTTTGCATCATCTACTCTTAGTGACGCAGAAAAGAAATATTCCTAGCTTCATCGTGAAGCTCTAGCGATTGTTTTTGCTGTTCGATAATTTCACAAATATTTATATGGCAATAAATTTATTTTACTCAGCGACCATAAGCCTCTTGTGAAATTTTCGGACATAATAAACAAACGCCTGCAGTAGCAGCTGCGCGCTTACAAAGATGGGCAATTTTTCTAGGGCAATATTCATACGAAATAAAGTACTAGGACATGCCGATGCTCTTTCTCGATTACCATCTGTTGAGCCTACAGGTGAAGAATCTGATATGATTTGTAATCTAAACGTACATGGTTGTCTGTCCGATTTACCCATTAAGTTTTCCGAGATTGAAGGAATATATTTTTTTATATTGGTTGACCATTACTCGAAATGGATAGATACAGCAATAATGAAAAATACTAACGCACAATCGGTTATAGAACAACTATCATGCTGGTTTTCAATCTATGGATTGCCTAAAGAGTTGGTTTCAGACAATGGTCCGCCATTTGGTTCGGGCTTATTCATAAAATTTTGTGAAGCAAATGGCATCAGTGCTTTGAAAAGCCCACCGTACCATCCCGAATCAAATGGGCTCGCGGAAAGAGGCGTCCAAACGATTAAAACCATTTTAAAAAAATTTTGCGTAGAAAAATCACGTACGAAAAATGATTTTCAGAGAGTCTTAAGCTCAGCATTATTTAATTACAGAAATACACCGACAACCACAACATATAAATCACCGTCTGATTTGTTATTTTCTTTTAAACCAAGAACAATTTTAGACTTAATTAAACCGGAACATGAAAATAATCAAAAAGAAAAGAAAGAAAAAGGAACAAACAAATGAAAACACTTCAAACCAAAATATAAGTCAAAGAACTAATGAATATAAAGAAAATGAAATTGTTTTATATAAATGTGAATATAAAAACTATTTAAAATGGAAACCTGTAAGAATAATAAGAAAATTAAGTTTAGTAAGATATTTAATAGAAAAAGAAGGAAGACAAATTCAAGCTCACGTAAATCAAATTAAGAAATCAAATGCAAAAAGAGTTAGATTTTCAAATTTCAGAAATTATTTTAAGAATCCAAATGAGAATCTAAACAAAACAAATCAAAATGAAACAAAGCTGAATTTGAACAAAAAGCATAATGTTAGTAACCCTTCTCCAATATCCACTAGACTTCGATCCAAGTATAATTTAGATATTGATTAAAATAAAAAAGAACATTATTAAATATTGAATTTTGAATCATGTATCTATGGATATGTACATAATACATAATATGTATAATAATATGAGAACAATTTATTTTGAATATTATTTTTTTTTTTTTGAATATTATTTTTTTTTATTTTTGTAATTACGTATTTTTATTATTATTTTTATTTTATTTTCTAAAATATCCAAAACCAATGAATTAAGTATTACTTTTACTATACATAATTATTGGATATTTATTACTTTAATCAGGGAAGGAGTTGATATGTACTTATAAATATACATACACCATTTGCTCTTATTATGTATGTATTTGTTTTATTATCGCAGGTACCATAGCTTTAAGTTTACTTGTTAAGTCAGTGAGAGCGCTGTACGATAAAGGTTAAATAAAACTTGAATTATACGAACTGAATTTTAACCGTGTTTTATTAAGAACGTATTATTCTGCTTTGCTCGATCATTTGCCTCGAGACCATGTTCTAAATGAGAATTTTTTGAAACTCGACACTGATAGCAATACAAAGACCTTAGGGATACGGTGGAACGCCAAGGGAGATAGCTTTTATTTTTCCACAGAACAAATTATTTTATCCGAAAGTCCTACAAAACGAGAAGTTTTTTCCGAAATAGATCGGATATTTGATCCCGCGGGTTGGTTGGCTCCCGTTGTAATCATTGCTAAAATGTTGATGCAACGAGTTTGGGCTGAACAAACCGCGTGGGACGATCCACTTAAATTAGAAACCTATAAAACATGGAAAAACTTTGCGGAATCGTTAACCGATATCCAACACATCGAAATACCTCGCTGGGTAGAATATTCTCCCTCCTCAGAAGTCCAGTTTCATAGATTCTGTGACTCTTCTGAAAAGGCATATGCCGCCGCGTTATATATACGCATCCGTCAATCTGATGGAACTATCACTTCTCATTTGCTCTGTGCAAAATCAAAAGTCGCTCCTATCAAATCCATTTCTGTACCACGCCTTGAGTTGTGTGGTGCACTTTTACTCTCCAAATTAATCAAATCCTATACATCAAATTTTCCAGTTCACTCATATAACACTTTTTTATGGACAGACTCGTCCATTGTATTAGCGTGGCTCAAAAAACCACCATGTGTATGGAAAACGTTTATTGCAAACCGCACGAGCGAAATTTTAGACAATGTCGGTAACATTCTATGGAGACATGTCAAGTCAGCCGACAATCCAGCAGATTTAGCAACCCGTGGCGTAATGCCATCAGACTTGAAACTCAACACATTTTGGTGGAAGGGTCCTCCTTGGCTTTGCCAACCAATTTCTCAATGGCCCGAAACTCCTCCAATCGCCCCATGTGTTGAAGATCTTGAACAACGAACAGTTGTCTCTTCAGTTCTCTGATAGTTCAACAGAACCCAGAAGACATTCTTGAGCGTTTCTCAACATTACCCCGCGCTATGCGCGTAATCTGTTACATATTTCGTTTTTTCTACAAATTCTCTAAAAGAAAAAATTATCAATATAAATCACACAATATTTTACCCCAAGAAATGGAATTCGTTAAAAATCGTTTAATACTCCTATCTCAAATTTCGTTTTATCCTAAAGAACATTCACTCTTGATGGAAGGTAAACCCATTCCCCCAAAACTTGTATCATTTCATTCAACCCATTTCTAGACTCAAATCAACTCCTCAGAGTCAACGGCCGACTATCTCAGTCTGACCTCTCATGTAATGAGCGACATCCTATTATCCTGCCTCACAATTCACGATTCTCATATCTTCTCACTAATTTCATTCATAAAATATTGATGCATGGCGCTAATTCGTTAATGCTTCGTCTTATTAGACAGTGTTTTTGGATACCAAAGTTAAAAAATCTCGTCAAATTCTGCATAAGGCAGTGTAAAACTTGCATTATTTACAAAAAGGAATTTAACAAACAAATAATGGCAGCCTTACCTGCCGAAAGATGTACTTTTTCTCCCCCTTTCACTGTTACAGGAATCGACTTTGCAGGTCCATTCGTGATTAAAAGTTTCAATGCACGAAATTGTCGCATGACCAAAGGGTATGCATGTGTGTTTGTTTGTTTTTCAACAAAGGCCATTCACCTTGAGGCTGTAGGTGGTTTATCGTCCGAAGCTTTTTTAGCTGCATTTGCAAGATTCACCTCAAGACGAGGCTTACCAAAGGAAGTGTACTCCGACAACGGTACCAATTTTACCGGAGCTGATGCTATTTTACGAAAAGATTTCAAAAAATTTCTTGCTTCCATTCCTCAGGAAACTAGTGCCACTTATGGCATTCAGGGTTTCAAATGGAATTTTATTCCTCCGGGTGCACCACATATGGGTGGCTTATGGGAGGCCAGTGTTAAAAGTTTCAAAACACATTTGAGGAAATTTGGGACTGATAAAAGGTTCACGATCGAAGAATTTTCCACTGTCTTAGCACGCATTGAGGCTTGCTTGAACTCTCGTCAATCTCATCAATGTCCAATGATCCCTCTGATCTATTGGCATTAACGCCCGGGCATTTTTTGTGCGGCGGTCCTCTTTTAGCATTTCCCGAACCTGATTTGGTTAATGCTAATTTGTCTCTCATTAATCGCTGGAAAAAGTTCGGTGCCTTAACAGCAGTTTTGTCGTCAATGGAAGGACGAATATTTAAAAGAACTTCATCAAAGACATAAGTGGCAATCGCCTCATGAGGATGTAAAGATAAATGATCTAGTCGTCATTAAAAATGAAAATTACCATCGACAGAATGGCGCTTAGGGCGTGTTATAAATGTACACCCCGGCGCTGACGGAAAAGTGAGAGTCGCGACACTTAGGACTCAAAACGGTGAAATTGTTCGACCAATCGTCAAACTTTGCCTTTTACCTTTAAACTAAACTTATATTTCTTTATATGCCATTCAATTTTTTAAAGAATTTTATACTTAACCTTTTACTTTATAGCTTTGATATTAAATTTTCATAACTTTCAAGTTGATTTTCAAGATCTCTCAGTTTATCAATTCATAAATTTTAATTCTAGATTAACGTTCACTTTTTTTGGCGCATCTCGCCAAGGGGGGCAGTAATGTTCACGCATATTATGCGAACAATAATCCATTGCGTTACAGTCATAATGTGCGCGAACAGACCTAAACACATTGTGTTTCCTGCACAGGAGAAGGCAACCCAGTATTGCAAAATACTGGTTTTTTGTGTCTTCTTCTGTGCAGGCCTTTTACCTGTCATTTGCAATTACGCAGATGCATTCTTAAATTGTCATTCGCCGAGCCGGCATTTCTTTTATTAAAACTATTAAATTAAAGTTAAAACTTAAAGCTATATACTTAAAACTAGTTATAAATTAAAGAAAACGAAAAATTAAAATATTATTGTAAAACTAAAACTAAAACTCAAATCTAAAAACTAAAAATAAAGTCGCCACAAAGGAACAAAAACCCACATCAAAATTGTCACTTTTTTTTCAATTGTGGTTTGCTTTTGCTGCAGAACAAGGTGGTTGTTCTTTTGCCTGGCTGTTTGGTGGAGTTGCTGTTGCTGGTGCATCGACTGGTGAGTTATTCTTTCGGCCTCATTTTGTGCCGAAACACTAAGAAACCCAAACCTATGAAAAATCATGACAGACACAATGAACACGAACAAAAATCTAGCGAAGATATACGCTAAAGTGTCGGCAGAAGTCACGGCTGCCGGCAAGGGCTTGGCTGTGCAAGAAGCTAAGTCTCCAGTGACAATCAACGAACAAGAACGGAGAACGAAAACGACTGCTCAACGCTCATGCGTTTCTGCAGAGGGAGCTTTCAACGAAGAATGGGTCACCTACCCGTACATCGGAAGAAGCTCCTCCTGCGGAGAGCATCAGCGTTAGATGATTGATGGAACCGCCGGCTTCGCGTGTTGGTAAAACCCATACAAAGAAGGCGACGGTCTCCTCAAACACCCCAGCAGTACATATAACAACGGACAATAACAAACCAACAGGTGCGGAGGTGGAGCACATGGGGAACATTCAGGGCCATAGCCCCGCATGTAACCTAGGTGCCTCTACCTCTTCGCAACAAAAGCAACATGGACAAACGGACCCAGTAGAGCTGCACACATCCTACGGGTCTGGATGGTGTGAAGGTAGCCCCTGGTGGGGTTGGGGGAAGCGAGATGCTCACGGGAAACATCTTGGGCCACAGCCCATCATCCAACCTGAATGCGTCCTGCTCCAACCAGCCTGGCGGCTTTATTGGAAACTCGACACTCAACAATGACAGGACGGACACGACAGTCTTGGAGAATCCAACCAAGCAATGCAAATCAAAACCTGCAATGCAACGCAAGGCGAAGAGACTCCTTGACGACAGACAGATTCAACGCCGACAAAGACGTAACGATGAGAGGACTGTCCGATTGCTGGCCAACAAAAACCCTGAAGCTTTAACGGCTAAGGAAAGACTAGCTCTCGACACATCTATTCAAAGACTTAGGACACTTACGACTGACTGAGGAACGACGTTGACTCACCTACGAAAAGTCCACAGACCAACAAAATGAAAGCCAGATTCTCCAAGGCCCCTGTAGGTAAACAAGTTGCCATAGTAGACTATGGGAATCCTACACGGAAACTTACAGAGGATCAATGGCAATTAATTGAACTTTGGATCCTTGAGGAGGTTAAAGAGGCTATCGTCAAGAGCCGGCCACCGCCACTCTTCGGTACTCTCTGCACCACTCTCACATGGCTCCAAGAATTTGTACAGAAAGCTGTAGCTCCTTGGCCAAACGCTGACCTTCGCCTCATGGGGAGGAAGGAAATCGGTAATTTTTCCAGGCCAAGAGCCAAGCTTTTAATGAAAGGACCGCTCATTCTGAGGGATCGCATTGAAAGATGCCTCAGGTCACTCAACACTGACCAGCTTAGTCAAAACTGGGAAGTCGCTGAGGTGGGCAAACAAACCAAAGACGGCACAGAAGTGGTTGTGATCCTAAGGGCCAGTTTCACAGTGCATACTTAACTAAATAAGTGGCACTTAATTTTCCCATTCATGGACTTTAGACGTAGTTTTACTATCTGAGTAAGTGGAACTTAAGTGGCCAATATGGGAGACTTAAGCTATGCGCAAACCGACACGATGGCGGTGGCGATTGCGATAACTTTTATCGCGCGATAAAGATGCGTTCAAAAACCTGCTCACATCAACGCGATATATTGTGTAGCGGGCTAAGTTGTCAGCGACAATACAAACGTTTAATTTTTGAAGTTTAATAAAAAAAAACATATAAAATGGAATTCCCCCTAATTTTTTCTATTAATTTTTCAGTTTTTAAAATTTTCTTTTTTAGACTTTTTTTTTCAGGCGATATAGCGATCAAATGGTGCTTGCTGCGTTCAAGAAAAGTCGCGTAACTGAACGCAGCAGTGGAATGTGAACGCAATCCACATATCGCGTCGATGTGTGCCCCTCCATTGATTTACGTGTGCGGCATCCACATTGTTATCGCGATCGCCACCGCCACCGCGTCGGTTTGCGCGTAGCTTTAAGTGTCACTTATTGCGATAAGTTTACACTGTGAAATTGGGCATTAGTTTTCCATATCTGGAACTTAAGTGACACTTACTTTACTGTGAAACTGGCCCTAAGTCACAAGTCAATACCACTTCTTAGGAAAATTGATTTCGAGGTGCGCGTCGTGGTCGGTACAAACCGATGCAAAATGCGGCTAATAGCCACCAAGAAGAAGGTAATTGAGAGGGTAGGGATTTTTAAATAATTAAATAATCATGAAACTGATACAAATAAATCTCCACCACAGCAAAGCCGCCAGTGCCAACTTAGTCTACCTCATGGAGAGTAGACAAATAGACATTGCCCTAGTTCAAGAACCCTGGATTGCAGTTGGTAGAATTAAGGGCTTACACTCCAAAGAACTCACGCTGTATAAGACTACAAATGTGGGCACTAACAGTAGTTGTAGAACCTGTATTGTTGCTAGAAAACAGATTAATCTCTTTCTTCTATCCAGATACAGTTGTTTAGACCAAACGACGGTCAAACTTGAACGTGCCGGACTCCCACCACTCGTCATAGCATCTTGCTATATGCCGGGTGACGGATTGGAAGGACCACCGGCTGAGATGACAAAGCAACTCATCCAACGTGCCACCCTGGAGAAATGGGACGCTGTTGTAGGACTGATACCAATGATAGGGGTGAGTTACTCCTTGAATTTATTATAGAAAACAACATTTTAACTAGTAGCTAATAGGGGGAACAAACCCACTTTTGTAACTAAAAATCGTAAAGAAGTACTCGATGTAACTCTTGAGCAACTCGGATACTGTTCTCATAGACCAATGGAGGGTATTAAAGGATGAATCATTCTCTGACCATAAGCTCATAGAATTCCTAATACCCGACACCCTAGATCCTCGAAAACCTTTTAGAAATATCAGAAGAACAAACTGGGATATTTTTAATAGGGAAGTAGAGATTGAAATACAAAAGCTGAACACAAACGTGATGCTAGAACCCGAGATCATAGATATAGCAAATGATAGTTTCACTGAAATTCTCGGTAAGGCTTTAGAGAAAGGATTTCCACAAAAACCTTGTGGACTAGGTAAAAAGAAACCACCCTGGGTGGACAAGTGAACTTGGTAATATTAGGAAAGAAACCAGGAGACTTTGAAAGACTTTGACTGGGAAATTTACAAATCTAGTCAAAAGAAGTTTAAGATTGAAACACAAAGAGCCAAACGCAGCTCGTGGAGAAAATTCTGTAGTCAAGTTGAAAGTACAAACGAATCAGCAAGACTCAGAAATATACTTGCCAAGGGACCGATTGTCCTGGGATCCTTCAAAGAACCGGATGGACATTGGACTGAATCGTGCAGTGAAACACTAGAACTCCTAGTAAACACTCACTTTTCAGGTTGCACCTCTGTTGTTAACAGAGATCCACAGTTGGAACCGTGCATCGAAAACTCACTACCAACGGAGTTGATTACGGAAGAAAGGATTAAATGGGCTATTAACTCCTTTTCACCGTATAAATCACCAGGGTTGGACATGTAATCCCACACTTAAAAAACATATTCCTAAGTAGCATGAAATGGGGATATGTGCCTAAGGCGTGGAGAGAAGTCAAAGTGGTTTTTATTCCGAAAGCTGGAAAACCAACCCACACAGGTGCGAAAGACTTCAGGCCATCAGTCTCACATCGTTTCTCCTAAAAACGTTTGAAAGACTAATAGACATATATATACGCAACACACTGAGCCCGGAAATCATATCCCCACCCCAGCATGCGTATACAAAAGAGAAAAGTGTAGGGATAGCACTACACAGTGTCGTCAGCACAATTGAAAAAACACTCAAAGACAAAGAATACACCCTGGCCGCCTTCCTAAACATTGAGGGAGCTTTCAACAATGTTGGAAACGAGGCGGTGGAGGGGCACTCGTTAATCTTAACGTAAACAATGCCATCATCAGATGGATAATGTATATGTTAAAAAACAGACAGATCAACTCTGAGTTAGGCGGAACACAGATCAAAGTATCTGCTTCCAGAGGGACTCCACAAGGTGGGGTCCTCTCTCCACTTCTTTGGGTACTCGTGATGAACACAATCCACATGAGACTCAAATACAGTGGAGTTAAGTAATTGCATACGTAGATGATTTAGCATTGCTAGCGACAGGTAAATTCCCCTCCACCATCAGCGAGCAAATAGAAAATGCTTTATCAACAGTGTTTACATGGACTATGAACTGTGGCTTAGCGGTTAACCCGCAAAAAACCGAACTAGTCCTTTTTACGAACAGACGGAAAGTACCATCTTTCAAAATTCCTTCTATTGTGGGGACCCAACTCAAACTCTCCGACCACGCGAAGTATCTTGGTGTGATCTTGGATAAGAAATTGAATTGGAGTCTTAATATTAAAGATAGAACTAACAAGGCCATGTTTGCATTCTACTCCTGTAACAGAATTTTTGGTAAAACCTGGGGGCCAAACCCCAAAATTATCAAATGGATGTTCACAGCCACAGTTAGACCTGTACTAACTTATGGCAACGTAGTCTGGTGGAACGCATTGGACAAAGTTACCAACCTTAGAATCATGACCAAGATACAAAAATTGGCATGTATTGGGATCACAGGGGCCATGAGAACCACACCCACTGCGGGTCTGGAAGCTATTCTCAACTTAAAACCCCTGGATCTATTTGTACAAGAATCGGCAGCCAATAGCGCACTGCGGCTCAGCCAAACTGATTGCTGGAAATCAGCACCATCGATCACGCACTGATTCTACAGAAATAACGGACAACCAGCGGAGAATGGACACGTCGCCCATACACCAGCTGTTGCCGCCTCTGCGTTGTACATCAGCATTAGTAAGCCAGCAAGCGTGACCGAAAGTGCTGGTGTGCACTGCGGTGGCGACAACCAGCGGAGAATGGGCACCCTGCCCATACACCAGCTGTTGCCGCCTCTGCGTTGCAGACCGGCATTAAATAAGCCAACCAGACCTGCAAAAGTGTCTGTAAGTGCGGGTGTGCACTACGGATCTACATTGATCTAAGTGTGACGGTAACAAGACCAACCGTCAGCCCACTAACCTAACCTAACCTAACCTATCCAAACACTGTCAAAAGCTTTTTCGATATCGAGAAAACATCCGACAGTGAATTGGTGACAGTTTAAGGACAAGGCGACATCATGCTGGAACTTCATAAGTGGATGGAGTGTTGAGTGTTTTTCCCGGAACCCGAACTGCATATCTGGGATTATGTGGTTGTCGTTGCAGAATGATTTGAGCCGCCTGAGTATTAGCTCTTCGAGTATCTTGCTCATGTTGCATAGATGAGAGATGGGCCTGTATCCCGAGACGTCTTTGTTGGTGTGCTTCTTCGGTACAGCCACAATTTTTGCTTTTTTCCATTTGTTTGGAAAATTGCGGTTGTTGACGCAGTTATTCAGCATTATTGCCAGGAACATCATCAGTTGGAGATGTTGTCCGGTCCTGTAGATTTTTTCGGATGGCTTCTTTGAACAATTTCTTTAATTTCTCCCGGGCTGGTGAATTCAGGATTGTCTGTAGGATCGCTGGCAGGATTGGTGTCACTGAAAAGAACGGAATCTTGGATTAATTCAGCACGTTGTACTGAAGAGTTCACTTCATCTAGGAACTCATGTTCTGGGGGTGGATTTGGTTTGAAGTGTTCTTCAAAATAGTCAGCAAACGCCTTGGCCTTATCTTCATTTGTGGTAACCTCACAAAGAGTAGATGTGATGACTTCTGGCATCGGCGGCCTTTTACCGATGATACTGTTGATTTTTTGAAAGGAGTTGGGTCTCGGCCACTGATCTCTATATACACTGGATAGTATATTCATACAAAATTTTTGAGTCAAAAATATAGTCGTGGCCGGTACCCTCATATAACAGTATAACAGTGGCGCCAGCAGAATGGACGCTACTGGACTTGCATTTTCTTTTATTTTTTTTCAATATTTACAGCCGCAATGCTGGTTGACATCAACTGATATCAAATAAATGCTCAATTTCGGCAAACATCAGGCGTGTTTTTTTGCAAGCCCGGGGGGAATTGGTTGAAAAAAACGACAGCGGGGATTAGCGATGCCATGACAGCAAAAAACATGGAGTTTTCATACAAACTATCGATAACATGTATGTAATTCATGCCGGTAACACAGTTTTTCTGTGCGCTTAAGTTGAACTCCGATAATTCTCTGGGATTAGTTGTTGTTGCATTTAACATGTTGATTGTTTAGCACCGACGTCGTTTTTTTCATCCAATTCCCCCCGGGCTTGCAAAAAAACACGTCTATCTTCAATCTCTTTCTTCGTTTGTATAGAGCGAGATATGAGGTCGTGGCCGGTACCCTTTAAAAAACTTGCCTCGCAAAAACTGTTATACACTATAGGCTATTCACTATCCAGTGTATTATAGAGATCAGTGGTCCCGGCTTGATCGTTTGGACTTTGGAGTCTCTTCTGAAGGAGGATGTCATTGTGGTGTTTCATAGAGTTCCTAAACATGATGTTCACACATTTAAGTTCGCTTGAGACGGCTCGATAGCCGCTGTTGTTGGTGTTCCGTTTTCGTGGGTGGATTCTTTCAAGCAGTTTCCTTAGGTGCTGTCTGTGGTGGTAGGGGTTTTGGATATACACTGGCAGATGTTGGTATCTGTCCCGATAAGTCCTCTGTTGTTTCTGGTTATTGAGAGAATTGCTGATGACAACTTCCAGGGAATCTATAGCAGCATCTATTTCAGCATTTTGGAGGTTCCTGTTTTCTCGAGGTAGGATGATCGAGTCGTCAACGTCTCTTTGAAGACGAGCATCGCCTAGCTTCGAGTAGTTGATGAACCTCACCTCTGGTTGGTTCAGGCAGATGATCTGACGTTGGAGGCTAATTGTGAATAGAACGGCTTCGTGATCTGAGTTGCTGGTGATTATCGTGCAGACGTAGTTTCGTAGCTCAGGTAAGATGCAGGCTAGGTTAGATGTAGCTAGAAAGAAATCCAACGTAGATGGTGTCCTTGGTAATGTTGGTTTAGGTTGGGAGATGATAACTAGGGAATGTTGATCACTGTTGTCATCCAGCCTAGTTCACAATGGTATTCCGTCGATGCTGTCTTCAGTATCCATCCATCGGTGATGCCTGGCGTTGAAGTCCCCGCCGATGAGTCCATAAGTGCTTCTGGTGATGGTTTGAAGATCGCCTCTGATGTCGGTTGCCGTTGCAGAGCACTTCTTGTAGATGCTTACGATGGTCAAGGTTTCATCTCTTCCAAGCTGGATTGTAATGGAGGTAGCTTCGAAGCATTTCAGGCCAGAGATAACCACTTCAATTGCACTGCTAGAGATTTTGTTGCTTAGGTAGAGAGCAGTTCCTCGTGTTCCTTCAATTGTCTTGTCTCTTCTGAAGGTCTTGTAGTTGATGAAGTTGATGTTGTTCCTCTTGGTGAAGTTAGTTTCACTGATTAGGGCGATGTCTGGGCTGTTTTTCTTCAGGAATAGATTGAACGTTGTCCTTTTTTCCAGGCTATATAACGAGTTAACGTTATAAGCAACTATACGCAGTTTGTTGATGCGCATTACGCGCTGCATAGTTGGAATACTAAAGCGGCAATCGCCGAGTTCTTATCTTTTTCACTTAGTGTTTGGTAATTGGATGGGACAACTTCGGGCTTTCTCCATTATATCGTGTAGGTCAGAATGGAACAGGCGTTTAACTTCCTGGGCTAAGTTTGGTTTTGGGGAGGCCTTGGTTGTTGGTAGTGATGTTGATGGTGATGGTGTCTTCTTCACGGGGGCTTTTGGCACTGACTGGCTGATGGCAGGATGTGCAGGCTGATTCGGCAACAAATTCTTGTTGCACTTTTTTGTTGATGAGGGCTTGCTTCTTCTCAGCTTGCTTTGCTTTAAGTACTGGACATCCCCTGAAGCTGGCTGGGTGTCCCTCGGTCTTGCAGTTTGCGCACCACACATCTTTGGCGGAATTATCCTTGCGTTTACACTCTCCTGGTAAATGGCTGTCTTTGCATTTAACGCACGTTAAACGCACGCGACGTGACCAAAGCGCGACAGTTCCTGCATTGGATGACGTCGTTGGATTTCAGTCGCTCCCAGTGGACTTTTTGATTCATGACGAGTGTCTTCGTGTAAACCTCGGCGATGTCACAAGATTAACTCAGCTCCACCACGAAACAGTTGAATTCCTTGTTCTGGATCTGAAAAGAGAAGAGGGAACCACTGGGTACGTTGAAATGCTCAAGACTTGTTGAGTGGGCGTTTCCTTCACGATTTCAGTAGTGTTGGTGTCTTCCTTCTTCTTCTTCATGTCCTTCTTTTTGGAGGCTTTCTTAGAACGTTTTTTGCCCGTTACTTCTTCGAAACCAGAATGGTTGCTGTCAGTGTCTGATTGACTTTTTTCGTCTCCTGTAAGGCAAACGATATCCTCGGATACTTGATGAAGATGTTCCTCGATGATTGGCACATGTATCTCCATTGGCTGTGTCTCTGTTGGCGATGGTGGTTGGGCTTCTGACACATGTTTTAAATGCAGCTCTTTGACAAGGTTATTGATTTGGCTCCCGTACAAGTCCCAGATCAGCAATCATCCTTCTCAGAAGAGCTTCGAGCAAGGCGTAAGCTGTTTCCGGAGCTAATTTCTCCGAATCCATAGCAGCAGATTAGTTGGCAGTTTATTTATTTTTTGGGAAAAACCTTTTTTTATTACAAGGTTTTAATATTATTGTAACAAGAAGGATAATCCACTTTAGAAAAAACCCTTCTTGCGAGATTTAATTTAGGCAGCTAGCGCAGGTATCCCTTCGCTAACCCTTTTTTCACAGGTATTTTTTACTTAGGTAGTCACTTTTCACTTATTTCTCCGCGCACTTGTGTATTCGTTGAACGTTGATGAATGAATGTTGCAAATATGCATGGAACTTACAGTTTAGACTGGAAAATTGTAAAAAAAAAAATATATAATTAAACATAAATTGATTAAACAACCTCTGAAATTGATTTGACACCAATGCGATGTACATCATCCGATTTCTTAAGAAAATCTCAATTTATGAAAAAAAAAAAAATTAAAATCGTTGGAGCGGTTTTTTTTTAAATCTAAATTAAAATTTAAATCTACCCATTTTCGAAATATGGAATTTTCAAAAAATTATTTTGAAAATTTTTTTTAAATTCAATCATTTATTTGCAAAAAATTTCATTAAAATCAGTTCAACTGATAGTGAGATAGTCGAAAATAAAAAAAATGGTTCTATGAGAGATACCATTTTTAAACCGTAGAAAAATTTTGTTTTCATTAATATGGTAGATCGTATAAATATTAGATCACACAAAAATTTTAATCAAAATCGTAGGAGCCGTTTTTTGAGAAATATGAGATTTTCAATACCGGTTTTTAAACATTTGTATGGGAGGTTGTTGCAATATTATTTAACTACGCGAATTTTAGGATGATGTATTAGGATGTTTAGGATGACGAATAACTAGAAAACCGCGACTTGGGATTATGCGAATCCAACAATAATTATCTAATAAAATCACAAACGAATTAATAAATTAAATTGTGCAACCGGCACACGCGGAAGATAAGATCGATATGACGAACTGTCAAATCGATCGTTGAAGAATGTGAGATAAAGAGGAGAGACAAAAATATTGCAACAACAAACTGCAACAACGATGCAGCCAACCGGCTAGTCAGCTGGGGGTGGGTTCGTCGAATTAATGATACGAATAAAAAAGGTAAGTACCTAAACAATTCGAACCAAATAAAAAGGGGTATCGAATTATTTGTTTAATAAATAGAATGTAAGCACAAGGGCGTACTTACGCTGTAGGGTGGGCGCCAGGAAACTTTTTAGGGTCGTTTGCCTTGACCGGGTAAGCTGAAAATTCTTCTTCAATAATGAAGGGAAACACAATGGTTTATGTTCCCAAAGGGAAGTTGGACAAATTTTATTTAAAATTATCTGGGAAACCTTGGCTTGCGCCTGGATTAAAACCCAGAATTTTTTCGATAAAAAAAAGAAATACAATTAGGAATTTAAAACAAAGGCAAATGTTAAAACAATGAAACAAAGAAACAAAGACCGCAAGATTGGACCGCTATCACTGGGTCCCGAAATAAACGGATAAGAAAACTACTTTACGAAAATGGGGTCGCGATTCTCACAATTTTGAGATTAATAAAACGTAATTTCAAAGACCAACCGAATATACTAATATTTGAAAGCAATTTTTCACAAAACGAATAAAAACACTAATGCACTCTACTTATCTTCTTTTTTTGAATTTTCTCCCCTTCCTTCTTCCTTTCCTCAATTTATTCGCCCAGACTGACGAATACAAATTTCCTCTTCTAGTATTTTACTAATTCCTGCTTCGAACACTTTCTCCAAAAACACTTTTTAAACTTTCTCAACTATTAAATATTTTATTTTCAACTTCTTATTTTCTTTCTTTCCTTTTTCTCAAAAACTTTCAAAACCTCTCAATGCTTCGCAAGTCAACCAAGAAGTGGTTGGTCATGCGTAGTCTTTGTCCTCTATTGGCCTCCTCTTTCACACACACATTCTCACTCTCAATCACAAGCTTTCGTGGAACTCGGCTACGGTATCACTCCGAGGTTAAGTTCCAACGAAACTCTCTCTCACCCACACATTCACTGAATTCCCCAAGTTGTTGGTGCTGTCCCAAAACTTGACGAATCCAAGGCCGTATCTAGACATATTCCCAATATGAAACTCTTGAGAAAATCAAAAAACTATAAAAAGTTGAAAATATTATTCTGAGCATTCTCTCAGCTACTCTACCAAATTTAACTTTCTGAAAATGTTTCGAAGGAGGAACAAATACTCTAATGCAAATTTCTAATACTTTTTAAGGAATTGAAGGAGGAAGGCAAATACTCAAATCAAACTACCTAACGCGCAATCTACTATTCGGTGGACCTTTGTGCAGATCTGGGGGATTGAGGGAATAGCGTTTAGCGTTCCAATCTTTTAAAGTCGGTCGATGTTATTACTTATTTGAAGCTATAAATTCTAGGATGGGCTCGAAGCCATATTTAAAAATGAAGTTAAAATGTATGTTGGTGTTTTGTCGTGCTGGTATAAAATCCACTTGTAAGTGTAAGTGTATATCTCCTTCTATCCTTGAGTGTTGTTATATTTAGAGAAGAGCTTCCTCGCTCTATACATAGATGGCGTGCGAGTCTCCAGCCCATCCGCTGGCTCAACACGATCGAATAAAGAGGTACCTATATTGCTATCCTCTCTGAGCAACTCTCCAGCTCCATGAGGACAACGGACTCAAAATTATGGGTCGAAAAATGGGAATGGTTGGGATGGAGGGGAAACAGATAACGAGAGTTAGACTATGACCAAACAACATAGCCAGAAAGAGGTTTTAAGAACCGAGTTTAGGAATGGTTTTTGTTGCGGTAAATCTTACCGTAACAAGGTACCGTTGTTTTTGGTTATAAGAATAATTTTAGTTAAATCTGCTACCAGCGGTTCCCAATCTTTTTTAGTCGTTGAGCACTTTTTGGGTGAGGAATTTCTCGCGGAGCACTTGGTTGCGCATATGCCATTTTTCGCAGTTAGATATAAATGTATGTAGAAAATGCAGTAAAAGCCCTTCCACACTATCCCACTGAGTATTAATACAAAGTGGAAAAGAATTCCATGCTACTGCGAAATTTGTGAGAGAGAAATTTCTTTTCATTTTTTAACCACACACAACAGTTTAATATAACCTCAATAAAAATGTGATGAAATGTGTGACAGAATTAGAACCATTTCTAAAAATTCTCATGTTTTAACACATGTCAAATCGTGTAGGCTGGGAATATCATATTTTGTTTCCACACTATTATACATGATTTGTTTCACACTTTTTTGACATGTATTAATACTCAGTGGGATAGTGTGGAAGGGCTTTAACTGTTTTCAATTTTTTTTACGTTTTATTCAATTCAAAAATAAAGTTACTTCAACGAAAAACAATAATAAAGTTAAAAAAAAAGGAATTTAATAATGAAAGAAATTTTCGTAAGTTCTTATTTTTCAATAAACTGACCTTAAAAAGCAAAATGAACTCTAAAACCAGGTGGTAAAAAAGATGCCGAATTTTTTAGTTAGATCAGTTTCATTCTAAGGGTGCGATATTAGTAGGTACATATGGTATTTAAATAAATAGCTTTTTTTCTTTAGAACCATGTGCCTGTTTTTTTTGCATAGTGGTGGTTCATCTGGTTGAATTTGGGACAACTGCAACCGAATATCTGGCTCTACATCGAGACGGGACCTATATTTTGTTTTGGTTCCAACGTAGGCAGAGAATCCTTCCATCCACATGTATGTTGTTGCAAACGGCAGAAGAATAACTTTAGTTTTGCTTGACAAAATTTTGAATTCGTCCTTCAACATACACCGAATTCTGACAGAGTTCTTCGTTTCAAAATTTTCCTTTATCGAGCACTCAAATTGCAACGATTTCAGGGAATTTGGCTTTTCCAACGCGGCATAGTATAGGTTTGCAACCCACACGTTTTCCTTAATATTGGAGTGGTACTCTTCCGGAAAATAGCAGTGGAAGCTATCGAGCAAACCAAACAGGTGAACATGGAACTCATTTAAAATATCTTCGGGAATGTCCAAATTTATTTCCTCTTTAAATTCGTTGAGCGTTGGGAAGCTGCCAAGGTTTCTATTTTTCATAGATTTAGCCCAAAACTGTATTTTCTTTTTAAATGCTTCTACTTTATCACTGGCATCGAAAACAGTTATTGTATTTCCCTGAAGTAATAAACTCAAATCATTTAGTTTTTTTTTAAATATCGGCTAGATACGCTAATTTAAATAGCTAACTCTCATTACACAGCCTGTGGCTCAAAACAAAGTCATCGTCAATTAGGAAGGTTCTGACTTCAGCCCTCATTTCGAAGAGCCGCATCAGTTTCGTATTATGTATTTTATTAGGAAAAATATAATCCCATACATTTTGATTACGCAGTAAAGTTTAGAAACAAATATGCATTCCGCATTGGTAAAAAATTTTGAAAATTTACATTGAATGCACGAGTTTAACCGCATTTGCAACAAAAAAAGGCAAAAATAAAATCATCGAAATTAATACGAAAAAACCCCAATGAAACTCAAATGACATTTATTATCGAAGGATTGTGACTTCACTACGCCATGACTATGATTTTGTGGGTGAGGAGCTCCTTCACTGATCTCACCATCGTCATGGCGTAGTGAAAAGTCACAATCTAAATAGGGTCTTTGTTCATAGTTTTTTTGATAAAATGAACAATTAAAATCCCTTACACCTATCAGGTGTAAAAATTGCCTTTTTCACTTTTAGCTTATTTTAAACGTGAAATTCCCACAAAAAGGGATAAATCCCACGATCTTGCATCGCTGATGTGGAGAAGAGCAAATTTAAAAAAGAATACCGCTTGCTTTATACAAAGTTTTAAAATATATAAATGCTTTTTTATTTCTAATGTACCTCAAGTATGCTGGAATGGCAAATAGGGTAAATTTTATAAATGAACTTTTCAAATTCGATTGCTGCAGTCAAAATGACAGGTTCAGAAGCACAAAATTAACAAGTGTGATGAAATTTTAATATTTTTTCCGATATTTCCGCGGAGCACTTGGATATGTCCGCGGAGCTCTTGGATATTCTTCGCGAAGCACTAAGTGCTCCACGGAGCACACTTTGGGAAACGCGGTGCTAGACAATGTTAAAAAACTGCTGGGTACTAAGTTTAATAATAATTGACGGAGTCGTTTTAAAATTATTAAGTTCTCAAAAAAAATTTGAAACTTTTTTTAAAAATCCAAGAAATTTTTTTTTGAAAATGTTGGTATATAAAGCTCTTTCAAACATTCTCCAAAAAAAAAGGTGAATGTTCAACCGTTTTTGAGAAAATCGAAAATCAAAAAAATGGTTCTATGGGAAGTACCATTTTTCGGAATTTTTTTTATAAAATGGTTGCCTTTTTGTATAAAAATTGTGGGCACGTTTTTGAGAAAAATAAGATTTTCATTTTTTGGCAGGTACCGGTTTTTGGGCTGAAAAAAAAAAATGAGAAAGAAGGGTGGGGATAATGCCCAAAAAAACGCTAGGTACCAACTTTGAAGAAAATCGACCGACCCGTTTAGGCTGCAGCCGAAGGGGCAAGCAGACTGACGGATAGAATTGCGAGACCCACTTTTTTCGACTTCGCTATCATCGTAATGTCAACTTTGATCAAAATCCCGAGTTCGATTTTTTTTACGAATCTATAACTTGCCATATACATACATAGTTCCTATACATATATCGCAAGTAAAAATGCGTCTGAATAAATATTAGAATCTCATTTACATTAAATCCCTGCCAATTTTGTTTAATAAGAAAACTTCTCAGACATAGTTGCCACTATTTTTCTCAATAAATTCCCTGACTTTCCCTGACCAATATTAAAGTTTTCCCTGACCAAATTTAAAGAAAATTAAAATAGTAACTCATTGAGAAACATAACTTAATTTTTGTGACGTCATCATTATGCGCTTATGAAGTGCTAATTAAGTACCCACCAACAAAATTAAGTGCTCCAGTACTTTTCTTGTAAATAAATGCAGTAAGCAGACCAATTACCGGAAAAAGGTTAAAACGTAAGGAAAAAAAGTTTTAGGTTAGTATTTTGGAGCTATTTAAGAGCCCTAGGAATCCGAACAAAAATTTCAAAGGAATTTAAAACAAAGGCAAATGTTAAAACAATGAAACAAAGAAACAAAGACCGCAAGATTGGACCGCTATCACTGGGTCCCGAAATAAACGGATAAGAAAACTACTTTACGAAAATGGGGTCGCGATTCTCACAATTTTGAGATTAATAAAACGTAATTTCAAAGACCAACCGAATATACTAATATTTGAAAGCAATTTTTCACAAAACGAATAAAAACACTAATGCACTCTACTTATCTTCTTTTTTTGAATTTTCTCCCCTTCCTTCTTCCTTTCCTCAATTTATTCGCCCAGACTGACGAATACAAATTTCCTCTTCTAGTATTTTACTAATTCCTGCTTCGAACACTTTCTCCAAAAACACTTTTTAAACTTTCTCAACTATTAAATATTTTATTTTCAACTTCTTATTTTCTTTCTTTCCTTTTTCTCAAAAACTTTCAAAACCTCTCAATGCTTCGCAAGTCAACCAAGAAGTGGTTGGTCATGCGTAGTCTTTGTCCTCTATTGGCCTCCTCTTTCACACACACATTCTCACTCTCAATCACAAGCTTTCGTGGAACTCGGCTACGGTATCACTCCGAGGTTAAGTTCCAACGAAACTCTCTCTCACCCACACATTCACTGAATTCCCCAAGTTGTTGGTGCTGTCCCAAAACTTGACGAATCCAAGGCCGTATCTAGACATATTCCCAATATGAAACTCTTGAGAAAATCAAAAAACTATAAAAAGTTGAAAATATTATTCTGAGCATTCTCTCAGCTACTCTACCAAATTTAACTTTCTGAAAATGTTTCGAAGGAGGAACAAATACTCTAATGCAAATTTCTAATACTTTTTAAGGAATTGAAGGAGGAAGGCAAATACTCAAATCAAACTACCTAACGCGCAATCTACTATTCGGTGGACCTTTGTGCAGATCTGGGGGATTGAGGGAATAGCGTTTAGCGTTCCAATCTTTTAAAGTCGGTCGATGTTATTACTTATTTGAAGCTATAAATTCTAGGATGGGCTCGAAGCCATATTTAAAAATGAAGTTAAAATGTATGTTGGTGTTTTGTTGTGCTGGTATAAAATCCACTTGTAAGTGTAAGTGTATATCTCCTTCTATCCTTGAGTGTTGTTATATTTAGAGAAGAGCTTCCTCGCTCTATACATAGATGGCGTGCGCGTCTTCAGCCCATCCGCTGGCTCAACATGATCGAATAAAGAGGTACCTATATTGCTATCCTCTCTGAGCAACTCTCCAGCTCCATGAGGACAACGGACTCAAAATTATGGGTCGAAAAATGGGAATGGTTGGGATGGAGGGGAAACAGATAACGAGAGTTAGACTATGACCAAACAACATAGCCAGAAAGAGGTTTTAAGAACCGAGTTTAGGAATGGTTTTTGTTGCGGTAAATCTTACCGTAACAAGGTACCGTTGTTTTTGGTTATAAGAATAATTTTAGTTAAATCAGCTACCAGCGGTTCCCAATCTTTTTTAGTCGTTGAGCACTTTTTGGGCGAGGAATTTCTCGCGGAGCACTTGGTTGCGCATATGCCATTTTTCGCAGTTAGATATAAATGTATGTAGAAAATGCAGTAAAAGCCCTTCCACACTATCCCACTGAGTATTAATACAAAGTGGAAAAGAATTCCATGCTACTGCCAAATTTGTGAGAGAGAAATTTCTTTTCATTTTTTAACCACACACAACAGTTTAATATAACCTCAATAAAAATGTGATGAAATGTGTGACAGAATTAGAACCATTTCTAAAAATTCTCATGTTTTAACACATGTCAAATCGTGTAGGCTGGGAATATCATATTTTGTTTCCACACTATTATACATGATTTGTTTCACACTTTTTTGACATGTATTAATACTCAGTGGGATAGTGTGGAAGGGCTTTAACTGTTTTCAATTTTTTTTACGTTTTATTCAATTCAAAAATAAAGTTACTTCAACGAAAAACAATAATAAAGTTAAAAAAAAAGGAATTTAATAATGAAAGAAATTTTCGTAAGTTCTTATTTTTCAATAAACTGACCTTAAAAAGCAAAATGAACTCTAAAACCAGGTGGTAAAAAAGATGCCGAATTTTTTAGTTAGATCAGTTTCATTCTAAGGGTGCGATATTAGTAGGTACATATGGTATTTAAATAAATAGCTTTTTTTCTTTAGAACCATGTGCCTGTTTTTTTTGCATAGTGGTGGTTCATCTGGTTGAATTTGGGACAACTGCAACCGAATATCTGGCTCTACATCGAGACGGGACCTATATTTTGTTTTGGTTCCAACGTAGGCAGAGAATCCTTCCATCCACATGTATGTTGTTGCAAACGGCAGAAGAATAACTTTAGTTTTGCTTGACAAAATTTTGAATTCGTCCTTCAACATACACCGAATTCTGACAGAGTTCTTCGTTTCAAAATTTTCCTTTATCGAGCACTCAAATTGCAACGATTTCAGGGAATTTGGCTTTTCCAACGCGGCATAGTATAGGTTTGCAACCCACACGTTTTCCTTAATATTGGAGTGGTACTCTTCCGGAAAATAACAGTGGAAGCTATCGAGCAAACCTAACAGGTGAACATGGAACTCATTTAAAATATCTTCGGGAATGTCCAAATTTATTTCCTCTTTAAATTCGTTGAGCGTTGGGAAGCTGCCAAGGTTTCTATTTTTCATAGATTTAGCCCAAAACTGTATTTTCTTTTTAAATGCTTCTACTTTATCACTGGCATCGAAAACAGTTATTGTATTTCCCTGAAGTAATAAACTCAAATCATTTAGTTTTTTTTTAAATATCGGCTAGATACGCTAATTTAAATAGCTAACTCTCATTACACAGCCTGTGGCTCAAAACAAAGTCATCGTCAATTAGGAAGGTTCTGACTTCAGCCCTCATTTCGAAGAGCCGCATCAGTTTCGTATTATGTATTTTATTAGGAAAAATATAATCCCATACATTTTGATTACGCAGTAAAGTTTAGAAACAAATATGCATTCCGCATTGGTAAAAAATTTTGAAAATTTACATTGAATGCACGAGTTTAACCGCATTTGCAACAAAAAAAGGCAAAAATAAAATCATCGAAATTAATACGAAAAAACCCCAATGAAACTCAAATGACATTTATTATCGAAGGATTGTGACTTCACTACGCCATGACTATGATTTTGTGGGTGAGGAGCTCCTTCACTGATCTCACCATCGTCATGGCGTAGTGAAAAGTCACAATCTAAATAGGGTCTTTGTTCATAGTTTTTTTGATAAAATGAACAATTAAAATCCCTTACACCTATCAGGTGTAAAAATTGCCTTTTTCACTTTTAGCTTATTTTAAACGTGAAATTCCCACAAAAAGGGATAAATCCCACGATCTTGCATCGCTGATGTGGAGAAGAGCAAATTTAAAAAAGAATACCGCTTGCTTTATACAAAGTTTTAAAATATATAAATGCTTTTTTATTTCTAATGTACCTCAAGTATGCTGGAATGGCAAATAGGGTAAATTTTATAAATGAACTTTTCAAATTCGATTGCTGCAGTCAAAATGACAGGTTCAGAAGCACAAAATTAACAAGTGTGATGAAATTTTAATATTTTTTCCGATATTTCCGCGGAGCACTTGGATATGTCCGCGGAGCTCTTGGATATTCTTCGCGAAGCACTAAGTGCTCCACGGAGCACACTTTGGGAAACGCGGTGCTAGACAATGTTAAAAAACTGCTGGGTACTAAGTTTAATAATAATTGACGGAGTCGTTTTAAAATTATTAAGTTCTCAAAAAAAATTTGAAACTTTTTTTAAAAATCCAAGAAATTTTTTTTTGAAAATGTTGGTATATAAAGCTTTTTCAAACATTCTCCAAAAAAAAAGGTGAATGTTCAACCGTTTTTGAGAAAATCGAAAATCAAAAAAATGGTTCTATGGGAAGTACCATTTTTCGGAATTTTTTTTATAAAATGGTTGCCTTTTTGTATAAAAATTGTGGGCACGTTTTTGAGAAAAATAAGATTTTCATTTTTTGGCAGGTACCGGTTTTTGGGCTGAAAAAAAAAAAATGAGAAAGAAGGGTGGGGATAATGCCCAAAAAAACGCTAGGTACCAACTTTGAAGAAAATCGACCGACCCGTTTAGGCTGCGGCCGAAGGGGCAAGCAGACTGACGGATAGAATTGCGAGACCCACTTTTTTCGACTTCGCTATCATCGTAATGTCAACTTTGATCAAAATCCCGAGTTCGATTTTTTTTACGAATCTATAACTTGCCATATACATACATAGTTCCTATACATATATCGCAAGTAAAAATGAGTCTGAATAAATATTAGAATCTCATTTACATTAAATCCCTGCCAATTTTGTTTAATAAGAAAACTTCTCAGACATAGTTGCCACTATTTTTCTCAATAAATTCCCTGACTTTCCCTGACCAATATTAAAGTTTTCCCTGACCAAATTTAAAGAAAATTAAAATAGTAACTCATTGAGAAACATAACTTAATTTTTGTGACGTCATCATTATGCGCTTATGAAGTGCTAATTAAGTACCCACCAACAAAATTAAGTGCTCCAGTACTTTTCTTGTAAATAAATGCAGTAAGCAGACCAATTACCGGAAAAAGGTTAAAACGTAAGGAAAAAAAGTTTTAGGTTAGTATTTTGGAGCTATTTAAGAGCCCTAGGAATCCGAACAAAAATTTCAAAGGAATTTAAAACAAAGGCAAATGTTAAAACAATGAAACAAAGAAACAAAGACCGCAAGATTGGACCGCTATCACTGGGTCCCGAAATAAACGGATAAGAAAACTACTTTACGAAAATGGGGTCGCGATTCTCACAATTTTGAGATTAATAAAACGTAATTTCAAAGACCAACCGAATATACTAATATTTGAAAGCAATTTTTCACAAAACGAATAAAAACACTAATGCACTCTACTTATCTTCTTTTTTTGAATTTTCTCCCCTTCCTTCTTCCTTTCCTCAATTTATTCGCCCAGACTGACGAATACAAATTTCCTCTTCTAGTATTTTACTAATTCCTGCTTCGAACACTTTCTCCAAAAACACTTTTTAAACTTTCTCAACTATTAAATATTTTATTTTCAACTTCTTATTTTCTTTCTTTCCTTTTTCTCAAAAACTTTCAAAACCTCTCAATGCTTCGCAAGTCAACCAAGAAGTGGTTGGTCATGCGTAGTCTTTGTCCTCTATTGGCCTCCTCTTTCACACACACATTCTCACTCTCAATCACAAGCTTTCGTGGAACTCGGCTACGGTATCACTCCGAGGTTAAGTTCCAACGAAACTCTCTCTCACCCACACATTCACTGAATTCCCCAAGTTGTTGGTGCTGTCCCAAAACTTGACGAATCCAAGGCCGTATCTAGACATATTCCCAATATGAAACTCTTGAGAAAATCAAAAAACTATAAAAAGTTGAAAATATTATTCTGAGCATTCTCTCAGCTACTCTACCAAATTTAACTTTCTGAAAATGTTTCGAAGGAGGAACAAATACTCTAATGCAAATTTCTAATACTTTTTAAGGAATTGAAGGAGGAAGGCAAATACTCAAATCAAACTACCTAACGCGCAATCTACTATTCGGTGGACCTTTGTGCAGATCTGGGGGATTGAGGGAATAGCGTTTAGCGTTCCAATCTTTTAAAGTCGGTCGATGTTATTACTTATTTGAAGCTATAAATTCTAGGATGGGCTCGAAGCCATATTTAAAAATGAAGTTAAAATGTATGTTGGTGTTTTGTTGTGCTGGTATAAAATCCACTTGTAAGTGTAAGTGTATATCTCCTTCTATCCTTGAGTGTTGTTATATTTAGAGAAGAGCTTCCTCGCTCTATACATAGATGGCGTGCGAGTCTCCAGCCCATCCGCTGGCTCAACACGATCGAATAAAGAGGTACCTATATTGCTATCCTCTCTGAGCAACTCTCCAGCTCCATGAGGACAACGGACTCAAAATTATGGGTCGAAAAATGGGAATGGTTGGGATGGAGGGGAAACAGATAACGAGAGTTAGACTATGACCAAACAACATAGCCAGAAAGAGGTTTTAAGAACCGAGTTTAGGAATGGTTTTTGTTGCGGTAAATCTTACCGTAACAAGGTACCGTTGTTTTTGGTTATAAGAATAATTTTAGTTAAATCTGCTACCAGCGGTTCCCAATCTTTTTTAGTCGTTGAGCACTTTTTGGGTGCGGAATTTCTCGCGGAGCACTTGGTTGCGCATATGCCATTTTTCGCAGTTAGATATAAATGTATGTAGAAAATGCAGTAAAAGCCCTTCCACACTATCCCACTGAGTATTAATACAAAGTGGAAAAGAATTCCATGCTACTGCCAAATTTGTGAGAGAGAAATTTCTTTTCATTTTTTAACCACACACAACAGTTTAATATAACCTCAATAAAAATGTGATGAAATGTGTGACAGAATTAGAACCATTTCTAAAAATTCTCATGTTTTAACACATGTCAAATCGTGTAGGCTGGGAATATCATATTTTGTTTCCACACTATTATACATGATTTGTTTCACACTTTTTTGACATGTATTAATACTCAGTGGGATAGTGTGGAAGGGCTTTAACTGTTTTCAATTTTTTTTACGTTTTATTCAATTCAAAAATAAAGTTACTTCAACGAAAAACAATAATAAAGTTAAAAAAAAAGGAATTTAATAATGAAAGAAATTTTCGTAAGTTCTTATTTTTCAATAAACTGACCTTAAAAAGCAAAATGAACTCTAAAACCAGGTGGTAAAAAAGATGCCGAATTTTTTAGTTAGATCAGTTTCATTCTAAGGGTGCGATATTAGTAGCTACATATGGTATTTAAATAAATAGCTTTTTTTCTTTAGAACCATGTGCCTGTTTTTTTTGCATAGTGGCGGTTCATCTGGTTGAATTTGGGACAACTGCAACCGAATATCTGGCTCTACATCGAGACGGGACCTATATTTTGTTTTGGTTCCAACGTAGGCAGAGAATCCTTCCATCCACATGTATGTTGTTGCAAACGGCAGAAGAATAACTTTAGTTTTGCTTGACAAAATTTTGAATTCGTCCTTCAACATACACCGAATTCTGACAGAGTTCTTCGTTTCAAAATTTTCCTTTATCGAGCACTCAAATTGCAACGATTTCAGGGAATTTGGCTTTTCCAACGCGGCATAGTATAGGTTTGCAACCCACACGTTTTCCTTAATATTGGAGTGGTACTCTTCCGGAAAATAGCAGTGGAAGCTATCGAGCAAACCTAACAGGTGAACATGGAACTCATTTAAAATATCTTCGGGAATGTCCAAATTTATTTCCTCTTTAAATTCGTTGAGCGTTGGGAAGCTGCCAAGGTTTCTATTTTTCATAGATTTAGCCCAAAACTGTATTTTCTTTTTAAATGCTTCTACTTTATCACTGGCATCGAAAACAGTTATTGTATTTCCCTGAAGTAATAAACTCAAATCATTTAGTTTTTTTTTTAAATATCGGCTAGATACGCTAATTTAAATAGCTAACTCTCATTACACAGCCTGTGGCTCAAAACAAAGTCATCGTCAATTAGGAAGGTTCTGACTTCAGCCCTCATTTCGAAGAGCCGCATCAGTTTCGTATTATGTATTTTATTAGGAAAAATATAATCCCATACATTTTGATTACGCAGTAAAGTTTAGAAACAAATATGCATTCCGCATTGGTAAAAAATTTTGAAAATTTACATTGAATGCACGAGTTTAACCGCATTTGCAACAAAAAAAGGCAAAAATAAAATCATCGAAATTAATACGAAAAAACCCCAATGAAACTCAAATGACAATTATTATCGAAGGATTGTGACTTCATTACGCCATGACTATGATTTTGTGGGTGAGGAGCTCCTTCACTGATCTCACCATCGTCATGGCGTAGTGAAAAGTCACAATCTAAATAGGGTCTTTGTTCATAGTTTTTTTGATAAAATGAACAATTAAAATCCCTTACACCTATCAGGTGTAAAAATTGCCTTTTTCACTTTTAGCTTATTTTAAACGTGAAATTCCCACAAAAAGGGATAAATCCCACGATCTTGCATCGCTGATGTGGAGAAGAGCAAATTTAAAAAAGAATACCGCTTGCTTTATACAAAGTTTTAAAATATATAAATGCTTTTTTATTTCTAATGTACCTCAAGTATGCTGGAATGGCAAATAGGGTAAATTTTATAAATGAACTTTTCAAATTCGATTGCTGCAGTCAAAATGACAGGTTCAGAAGCACAAAATTAACAAGTGTGATGAAATTTTAATATTTTTTCCGATATTTCCGCGGAGCACTTGGATATGTCCGCGGAGCTCTTGGATATTCTTCGCGAAGCACTAAGTGCTCCACGGAGCACACTTTGGGAAACGCGGTGCTAGACAATGTTAAAAAACTGCTGGGTACTAAGTTTAATAATAATTGACGGAGTCGTTTTAAAATTATTAAGTTCTCAAAAAAAATTTGAAACTTTTTTTAAAAATCCAAGAAATTTTTTTTTGAAAATGTTGGTATATAAAGCTCTTTCAAACATTCTCCAAAAAAAAAGGTGAATGTTCAACCGTTTTTGAGAAAATCGAAAATCAAAAAAATGGTTCTATGGGAAGTACCATTTTTCGGAATTTTTTTTATAAAATGGTTGCCTTTTTGTATAAAAATTGTGGGCACGTTTTTGAGAAAAATAAGATTTTCATTTTTTGGCAGGTACCGGTTTTTGGGCTGAAAAAAAAAAATGAGAAAGAAGGGTGGGGATAATGCCCAAAAAAACGCTAGGTACCAACTTTGAAGAAAATCGACCGACCCGTTTAGGCTGCAGCCGAAGGGGCAAGCAGACTGACGGATAGAATTGCGAGACCCACTTTTTTCGACTTCGCTATCATCGTAATGTCAACTTTGATCAAAATCCCGAGTTCGATTTTTTTTACGAATCTATAACTTGCCATATACATACATAGTTCCTATACATATATCGCAAGTAAAAATGAGTCTGAATAAATATTAGAATCTCATTTACATTAAATCCCTGCCAATTTTGTTTAATAAGAAAACTTCTCAGACATAGTTGCCACTATTTTTCTCAATAAATTCCCTGACTTTCCCTGACCAATATTAAAGTTTTCCCTGACCAAATTTAAAGAAAATTAAAATAGTAACTCATTGAGAAACATAACTTAATTTTTGTGACGTCATCATTATGCGCTTATGAAGTGCTAATTAAGTACCCACCAACAAAATTAAGTGCTCCAGTACTTTTCTTGTAAATAAATGCAGTAAGCAGACCAATTACCGGAAAAAGGTTAAAACGTAAGGAAAAAAAGTTTTAGGTTAGTATTTTGGAGCTATTTAAGAGCCCTAGGAATCCGAACAAAAATTTCAAAGGAATTTAAAACAAAGGCAAATGTTAAAACAATGAAACAAAGAAACAAAGACCGCAAGATTGGACCGCTATCACTGGGTCCCGAAATAAACGGATAAGAAAACTACTTTACGAAAATGGGGTCGCGATTCTCACAATTTTGAGATTAATAAAACGTAATTTCAAAGACCAACCGAATATACTAATATTTGAAAGCAAATTTTCACAAAACGAATAAAAACACTAATGCACTCTACTTATCTTCTTTTTTTGAATTTTCTCCCCTTCCTTCTTCCTTTCCTCAATTTATTCGCCCAGACTGACGAATACAAATTTCCTCTTCTAGTATTTTACTAATTCCTGCTTCGAACACTTTCTCCAAAAACACTTTTTAAACTTTCTCAACTATTAAATATTTTATTTTCAACTTCTTATTTTCTTTCTTTCCTTTTTCTCAAAAACTTTCAAAACCTCTCAATGCTTCGCAAGTCAACCAAGAAGTGGTTGGTCATGCGTAGTCTTTGTCCTCTATTGGCCTCCTCTTTCACACACACATTCTCACTCTCAATCACAAGCTTTCGTGGAACTCGGCTACGGTATCACTCCGCGGTTAAGTTCCAACGAAACTCTCTCTCACCCACACATTCACTGAATTCCCCAAGTTGTTGGTGCTGTCCCAAAACTTGACGAATCCAAGGCCGTATCTAGACATATTCCCAATATGAAACTCTTGAGAAAATCAAAAAACTATAAAAAGTTGAAAATATTATTCTGAGCATTCTCTCAGCTACTCTACCAAATTTAACTTTCTGAAAATGTTTCGAAGGAGGAACAAATACTCTAATGCAAATTTCTAATACTTTTTAAGGAATTGAAGGAGGAAGGCAAATACTCAAATCAAACTACCTAACGCGCAATCTACTATTCGGTGGACCTTTGTGCAGATCTGGGGGATTGAGGGAATAGCGTTTAGCGTTCCAATCTTTTAAAGTCGGTCGATGTTATTACTTATTTGAAGCTATAAATTCTAGGATGGGCTCGAAGCCATATTTAAAAATGAAGTTAAAATGTATGTTGGTGTTTTGTTGTGCTGGTATAAAATCCACTTGTAAGTGTAAGTGTATATCTCCTTCTATCCTTGAGTGTTGTTATATTTAAAGAAGAGCTTCCTCGCTCTATACATAGATGGCGTGCGAGTCTCCAGCCCATCCGCTGGCTCAACACGATCGAATAAAGAGGTACCTATATTGCTATCCTCTCTGAGCAACTCTCCAGCTCCATGAGGACAACGGACTCAAAATTATGGGTCGAAAAATGGGAATGGTTGGGATGGAGGGGAAACAGATAACGAGAGTTAGACTATGACCAAACAACATAGCCAGAAAGAGGTTTTAAGAACCGAGTTTAGGAATGGTTTTTGTTGCGGTAAATCTTACCGTAACAAGGTACCGTTGTTTTTGGTTATAAGAATAATTTTAGTTAAATCTGCTACCAGCGGTTCCCAATCTTTTTTAGTCGTTGAGCACTTTTTGGGCGAGGAATTTCTCGCGGAGCACTTGGTTGCGCATATGCCATTTTTCGCAGTTAGATATAAATGTATGTAGAAAATGCAGTAAAAGCCCTTCCACACTATCCCACTGAGTATTAATACAAAGTGGAAAAGAATTCCATGCTACTGCCAAATTTGTGAGAGAGAAATTTCTTTTCATTTTTTAACCACACACAACAGTTTAATATAACCTCAATAAAAATGTGATGAAATGTGTGACAGAATTAGAACCATTTCTAAAAATTCTCATGTTTTAACACATGTCAAATCGTGTAGGCTGGGAATATCATATTTTGTTTCCACACTATTATACATGATTTGTTTCACACTTTTTTGACATGTATTAATACTCAGTGGGATAGTGTGGAAGGGCTTTAACTGTTTTAAATTTTTTTTACGTTTTATTCAATTCAAAAATAAAGTTACTTCAACGAAAAACAATAATAAAGTTAAAAAAAAAGGAATTTAATAATGAAAGAAATTTTCGTAAGTTCTTATTTTTCAATAAACTGACCTTAAAAAGCAAAATGAACTCTAAAACCAGGTGGTAAAAAAGATGCCGAATTTTTTAGTTAGATCAGTTTCATTCTAAGGGTGCGATATTAGTAGGTACATATGGTATTTAAATAAATAGCTTTTTTTCTTTAGAACCATGTGCCTGTTTTTTTTGCATAGTGGTGGTTCATCTGGTTGAATTTGGGACAACTGCAACCGAATATCTGGCTCTACATCGAGACGGGACCTATATTTTGTTTTGGTTCCAACGTAGGCAGAGAATCCTTCCATCCACATGTATGTTGTTGCAAACGGCAGAAGAATAACTTTAGTTTTGCTTGACAAAATTTTGAATTCGTCCTTCAACATACACCGAATTCTGACAGAGTTCTTCGTTTCAAAATTTTCCTTTATCGAGCACTCAAATTGCAACGATTTCAGGGAATTTGGCTTTTCCAACGCGGCATAGTATAGGTTTGCAACCCACACGTTTTCCTTAATATTGGAGTGGTACTCTTCCGGAAAATAGCAGTGGAAGCTATCGAGCAAACCAAACAGGTGAACATGGAACTCATTTAAAATGTCTTCGGGAATGTCCAAATTTATTTCCTCTTTAAATTCGTTGAGCGTTGGGAAGCTGCCAAGGTTTCTATTTTTCATAGATTTAGCCCAAAACTGTATTTTCTTTTTAAATGCTTCTACTTTATCACTGGCATCGAAAACAGTTATTGTATTTCCCTGAAGTAATAAACTCAAATCATTTAGTTTTTTTTTAAATATCGGCTAGATACGCTAATTTAAATAGCTAACTCTCATTACACAGCCTGTGGCTCAAAACAAAGTCATCGTCAATTAGGAAGGTTCTGACTTCAGCCCTCATTTCGAAGAGCCGCATCAGTTTCGTATTATGTATTTTATTAGGAAAAATATAATCCCATACATTTTGATTACGCAGTAAAGTTTAGAAACAAATATGCATTCCGCATTGGTAAAAAATTTTGAAAATTTACATTGAATGCACGAGTTTAACCGCATTTGCAACAAAAAAAGGCAAAAATAAAATCATCGAAATTAATACGAAAAAACCCCAATGAAACTCAAATGTCATTTATTATCGAAGGATTGTGACTTCACTACGCCATGACTATGATTTTGTGGGTGAGGAGCTCCTTCACTGATCTCACCATCGTCATGGCGTAGTGAAAAGTCACAATCTAAATAGGGTCTTTGTTCATAGTTTTTTTGATAAAATGAACAATTAAAATCCCTTACACCTATCAGGTGTAAAAATTGCCTTTTTCACTTTTAGCTTATTTTAAACGTGAAATTCCCACAAAAAGGGATAAATCCCACGATCTTGCATCGCTGATGTGGAGAAGAGCAAATTTAAAAAAGAATACCGCTTGCTTTATACAAAGTTTTAAAATATATAAATGCTTTTTTATTTCTAATGTACCTCAAGTATGCTGGAATGGCAAATAGGGTAAATTTTATAAATGAACTTTTCAAATTCGATTGCTGCAGTCAAAATGACAGGTTCAGAAGCACAAAATTAACAAGTGTGATGAAATTTTAATATTTTTTCCGATATTTCCGCGGAGCACTTGGATATGTCCGCGGAGCTCTTGGATATTCTTCGCGAAGCACTAAGTGCTCCACGGAGCACACTTTGGGAAACGCGGTGCTAGACAATGTTAAAAAACTGCTGGGTACTAAGTTTAATAATAATTGACGGAGTCGTTTTAAAATTATTAAGTTCTCAAAAAAAATTTGAAACTTTTTTTAAAAATCCAAGAAATTTTTTTTTGAAAATGTTGGTATATAAAGCTTTTTCAAACATTCTCCAAAAAAAAAGGTGAATGTTCAACCGTTTTTGAGAAAATCGAAAATCAAAAAAATGGTTCTATGGGAAGTACCATTTTTCGGAATTTTTTTTATAAAATGGTTGCCTTTTTGTATAAAAATTGTGGGCACGTTTTTGAGAAAAATAAGATTTTCATTTTTTGGCAGGTACCGGTTTTTGGGCTGAAAAAAAAAAATGAGAAAGAAGGGTGGGGATAATGCCCAAAAAAACGCTAGGTACCAACTTTGAAGAAAATCGACCGACCCGTTTAGGCTGCAGCCGAAGGGGCAAGCAGACTGACGGATAGAATTGCGAGACCCACTTTTTTCGACTTCGCTATCATCGTAATGTCAACTTTGATCAAAATCCCGAGTTCGATTTTTTTTACGAATCTATAACTTGCCATATACATACATAGTTCCTATACATATATCGCAAGTAAAAATGAGTCTGAATAAATATTAGAATCTCATTTACATTAAATCCCTGCCAATTTTGTTTAATAAGAAAACTTCTCAGACATAGTTGCCACTATTTTTCTCAATAAATTCCCTGACTTTCCCTGACCAATATTAAAGTTTTCCCTGACCAAATTTAAAGAAAATTAAAATAGTAACTCATTGAGAAACATAACTTAATTTTTGTGACGTCATCATTATGCGCTTATGAAGTGCTAATTAAGTACCCACCAACAAAATTAAGTGCTCCAGTACTTTTCTTGTAAATAAATGCAGTAAGCAGACCAATTACCGGAAAAAGGTTAAAACGTAAGGAAAAAAAGTTTTAGGTTAGTATTTTGGAGCTATTTAAGAGCCCTAGGAATCCGAACAAAAATTTCAAAGGAATTTAAAACAAAGGCAAATGTTAAAACAATGAAACAAAGAAACAAAGACCGCAAGATTGGACCGCTATCACTGGGTCCCGAAATAAACGGATAAGAAAACTACTTTACGAAAATGGGGTCGCGATTCTCACAATTTTGAGATTAATAAAACGTAATTTCAAAGACCAACCGAATATACTAATATTTGAAAGCAATTTTTCACAAAACGAATAAAAACACTAATGCACTCTACTTATCTTCTTTTTTTGAATTTTCTCCCCTTCCTTCTTCCTTTCCTCAATTTATTCGCCCAGACTGACGAATACAAATTTCCTCTTCTAGTATTTTACTAATTCCTGCTTCGAACACTTTCTCCAAAAACACTTTTTAAACTTTCTCAACTATTAAATATTTTATTTTCAACTTCTTATTTTCTTTCTTTCCTTTTTCTCAAAAACTTTCAAAACCTCTCAATGCTTCGCAAATCAACCAAGAAGTGGTTGGTCATGCGTAGTCTTTGTCCTCTATTGGCTTCCTCTTTCACACACACATTCTCACTCTCAATCACAAGCTTTCGTGGAACTCGGCTACGGTATCACTCCGAGGTTAAGTTCCAACGAAACTCTCTCTCACCCACACATTCACTGAATTCCCCAAGTTGTTGGTGCTGTCCCAAAACTTGACGAATCCAAGGCCGTATCTAGACATATTCCCAATATGAAACTCTTGAGAAAATCAAAAAACTATAAAAAGTTGAAAATATTATTCTGAGCATTCTCTCAGCTACTCTACCAAATTTAACTTTCTGAAAATGTTTCGAAGGAGGAACAAATACTCTAATGCAAATTTCTAATACTTTTTAAGGAATTGAAGGAGGAAGGCAAATACTCAAATCAAACTACCTAACGCGCAATCTACTATTCGGTGGACCTTTGTGCAGATCTGGGGGATTGAGGGAATAGCGTTTAGCGTTCCAATCTTTTAAAGTCGGTCGATGTTATTACTTATTTGAAGCTATAAATTCTAGGATGGGCTCGAAGCCATATTTAAAAATGAAGTTAAAATGTATGTTGGTGTTTTGTTGTGCTGGTATAAAATCCACTTGTAAGTGTAAGTGTATATCTCCTTCTATCCTTGAGTGTTGTTATATTTAGAGAAGAGCTTCTTCGCTCTATACATAGATGGCGTGCGAGTCTCCAGCCCATCCGCTGGCTCAACACGATCGAATAAAGAGGTACCTATATTGCTATCCTCTCTGAGCAACTCTCCAGCTCCATGAGGACAACGGACGCAAAATTATGGGTCGAAAAATGGGAATGGTTGGGATGGAGGGGAAACAGATAACGAGAGTTAGACTATGACCAAACAACATAGCCAGAAAGAGGTTTTAAGAACCGAGTTTAGGAATGGTTTTTGTTGCGGTAAATCTTACCGTAACAAGGTACCGTTGTTTTTGGTTATAAGAATAATTTTAGTTAAATCTGCTACCAGCGGTTCCCAATCTTTTTTAGTCGTTGAGCACTTTTTGGGCGAGGAATTTCTCGCGGAGCACTTGGTTGCGCATATACCATTTTTCGCAGTTAGATATAAATGTATGTAGAAAATGCAGTAAAAGCCCTTCCACACTATCCCACTGAGTATTAATACAAAGTGGAAAAGAATTCCATGCTACTGCCAAATTTGTGAGAGAGAAATTTCTTTTCATTTTTTAACCACACACAACAGTTTAATATAACCTCAATAAAAATGTGATGAAATGTGTGACAGAATTAGAACCATTTCTAAAAATTCTCATGTTTTAACACATGTCAAATCGTGTAGGCTGGGAATATCATATTTTGTTTCCACACTATTATACATGATTTGTTTCACACTTTTTTGACATGTATTAATACTCAGTGGGATAGTGTGGAAGGGCTTTAACTGTTTTAAATTTTTTTTACGTTTTATTCAATTCAAAAATAAAGTTACTTCAACGAAAAACAATAATAAAGTTAAAAAAAAAGGAATTTAATAATGAAAGAAATTTTCGTAAGTTCTTATTTTTCAATAAACTGACCTTAAAAAGCAAAATGAACTCTAAAACCAGGTGGTAAAAAAGATGCCGAATTTTTTAGTTAGATCAGTTTCATTCTAAGGGTGCGATATTAGTAGGTACATATGGTATTTAAATAAATAGCTTTTTTTCTTTAGAACCATGTGCCTGTTTTTTTTGCATAGTGGCGGTTCATCTGGTTGAATTTGGGACAACTGCAACCGAATATCTGGCTCTACATCGAGACGGGACCTATATTTTGTTTTGGTTCCAACGTAGGCAGAGAATCCTTCCATCCACATGTATGTTGTTGCAAACGGCAGAAGAATAACTTTAGTTTTGCTTGACAAAATTTTGAATTCGTCCTTCAACATACACCGAATTCTGACAGAGTTCTTCGTTTCAAAATTTTCCTTTATCGAGCACTCAAATTGCAACGATTTCAGGGAATTTGGCTTTTCCAACGCGGCATAGTATAGGTTTGCAACCCACACGTTTTCCTTAATATTGGAGTGGTACTCTTCCGGAAAATAGCAGTGGAAGCTATCGAGCAAACCTAACAGGTGAACATGGAACTCATTTAAAATATCTTCGGGAATGTCCAAATTTATTTCCTCTTTAAATTCGTTGAGCGTTGGGAAGCTGCCAAGGTTTCTATTTTTCATAGATTTAGCCCAAAACTGTATTTTCTTTTTAAATGCTTCTACTTTATCACTGGCATCGAAAACAGTTATTGTATTTCCCTGAAGTAATAAACTCAAATCATTTAGTTTTTTTTTAAATATCGGCTAGATACGCTAATTTAAATAGCTAACTCTCATTACACAGCCTGTGGCTCAAAACAAAGTCATCGTCAATTAGGAAGGTTCTGACTTCAGCCCTCATTTCGAAGAGCCGCATCAGTTTCGTATTATGTATTTTATTAGGAAAAATATAATCCCATACATTTTGATTACGCAGTAAAGTTTAGAAACAAATATGCATTCCGCATTGGTAAAAAATTTTGAAAATTTACATTGAATGCACGAGTTTAACCGCATTTGCAACAAAAAAAGGCAAAAATAAAATCATCGAAATTAATACGAAAAAACCCCAATGAAACTCAAATGACATTTATTATCGAAGGATTGTGACTTCACTACGCCATGACTATGATTTTGTGGGTGAGGAGCTCCTTCACTGATCTCACCATCGTCATGGCGTAGTGAAAAGTCACAATCTAAATAGGGTCTTTGTTCATAGTTTTTTTGATAAAATGAACAATTAAAATCCCTTACACCTATCAGGTGTAAAAATTGCCTTTTTCACTTTTAGCTTATTTTAAACGTGAAATTCCCACAAAAAGGGATAAATCCCACGATCTTGCATCGCTGATGTGGAGAAGAGCAAATTTAAAAAAGAATACCGCTTGCTTTATACAAAGTTTTAAAATATATAAATGCTTTTTTATTTCTAATGTACCTCAAGTATGCTGGAATGGCAAATAGCGTAAATTTTATAAATGAACTTTTCAAATTCGATTGCTGCAGTCAAAATGACAGGTTCAGAAGCACAAAATTAACAAGTGTGATGAAATTTTAATATTTTTTCCGATATTTCCGCGGAGCACTTGGATATGTCCGCGGAGCTCTTGGATATTCTTCGCGAAGCACTAAGTGCTCCACGGAGCACACTTTGGGAAACGCGGTGCTAGACAATGTTAAAAAACTGCTGGGTACTAAGTTTAATAATAATTGACGGAGTCGTTTTAAAATTATTAAGTTCTCAAAAAAAATTTGAAACTTTTTTTAAAAATCCAAGAAATTTTTTTTTGAAAATGTTGGTATATAAAGCTTTTTCAAACATTCTCCAAAAAAAAAGGTGAATGTTCAACCGTTTTTGAGAAAATCGAAAATCAAAAAAATGGTTCTATGGGAAGTACCATTTTTCGGAATTTTTTTTATAAAATGGTTGCCTTTTTGTATAAAAATTGTGGGCACGTTTTTGAGAAAAATAAGATTTTCATTTTTTGGCAGGTACCGGTTTTTGGGCTGAAAAAAAAAAATGAGAAAGAAGGGTGGGGATAATGCCCAAAAAAACGCTAGGTACCAACTTTGAAGAAAATCGACCGACCCGTTTAGGCTGCAGCCGAAGGGGCAAGCAGACTGACGGATAGAATTGCGAGACCCACTTTTTTCGACTTCGCTATCATCGTAATGTCAACTTTGATCAAAATCCCGAGTTCGATTTTTTTTACGAATCTATAACTTGCCATATACATACATAGTTCCTATACATATATCGCAAGTAAAAATGCGTCTGAATAAATATTAGAATCTCATTTACATTAAATCCCTGCCAATTTTGTTTAATAAGAAAACTTCTCAGACATAGTTGCCACTATTTTTCTCAATAAATTCCCTGACTTTCCCTGACCAATATTAAAGTTTTCCCTGACCAAATTTAAAGAAAATTAAAATAGTAACTCATTGAGAAACATAACTTAATTTTTGTGACGTCATCATTATGCGCTTATGAAGTGCTAATTAAGTACCCACCAACAAAATTAAGTGCTCCAGTACTTTTCTTGTAAATAAATGCAGTAAGCAGACCAATTACCGGAAAAAGGTTAAAACGTAAGGAAAAAAAGTGTTAGGTTAGTATTTTGGAGCTATTTAAGAGCCCTAGGAATCCGAACAAAAATTTCAAAGGAATTTAAAACAAAGGCAAATGTTAAAACAATGAAACAAAGACCGCAAGATTGGACCGCTATCACTGGGTCCCGAAATAAACGGATAAGAAAACTACTTTACGAAAATGGGGTCGCGATTCTCACAATTTTGAGATTAATAAAACGTAATTTCAAAGACCAACCGAATATACTAATATTTGAAAGCAATTTTTCACAAAACGAATAAAAACACTAATGCACTCTACTTATCTTCTTTTTTTGAATTTTCTCCCCTTCCTTCTTCCTTTCCTCAATTTATTCGCCCAGACTGACGAATACAAATTTCCTTTTCTAGTATTTTACTAATTCCTGCTTCGAACACTTTCTCCAAAAACACTTTTTAAACTTTCTCAACTATTAAATATTTTATTTTCAACTTCTTATTTTCTTTCTTTCCTTTTTCTCAAAAACTTTCAAAACCTCTCAATGCTTCGCAAGTCAACCAAGAAGTGGTTGGTCATGCGTAGTCTTTGTCCTCTATTGGCCTCCTCTTTCACACACACATTCTCACTCTCAATCACAAGCTTTCGTGGAACTCGGCTACGGTATCACTCCGAGGTTAAGTTCCAACGAAACTCTCTCTCACCCACACATTCACTGAATTCCCCAAGTTGTTGGTGCTGTCCCAAAACTTGACGAATCCAAGGCCGTATCTAGACATATTCCCAATATGAAACTCTTGAGAAAATCAAAAAACTATAAAAAGTTGAAAATATTATTCTGAGCATTCTCTCAGCTACTCTACCAAATTTAACTTTCTGAAAATGTTTCGAAGGAGGAACAAATACTCTAATGCAAATTTCTAATACTTTTTAAGGAATTGAAGGAGGAAGGCAAATACTCAAATCAAACTACCTAACGCGCAATCTACTATTCGGTGGACCTTTGTGCAGATCTGGGGGATTGAGGGAATAGCGTTTAGCGTTCCAATCTTTTAAAGTCGGTCGATGTTATTACTTATTTGAAGCTATAAATTCTAGGATGGGCTCGAAGCCATATTTAAAAATGAAGTTAAAATGTATGTTGGTGTTTTGTTGTGCTGGTATAAAATCCACTTGTAAGTGTAAGTGTATATCTCCTTCTATCCTTGAGTGTTGTTATATTTAGAGAAGAGCTTCCTCGCTCTATACATAGATGGCGTGCGAGTCTCCAGCCCATCCGCTGGCTCAACACGATCGAATAAAGAGGTACCTATATTGCTATCCTCTCTGAGCAACTCTCCAGCTCCATGAGGACAACGGACTCAAAATTATGGGTCGAAAAATGGGAATGGTTGGGATGGAGGGGAAACAGATAACGAGAGTTAGACTATGACCAAACAACATAGCCAGAAAGAGGTTTTAAGAACCGAGTTTAGGAATGGTTTTTGTTGCGGTAAATCTTACCGTAACAAGGTACCGTTGTTTTTGGTTATAAGAATAATTTTAGTTAAATCTGCTACCAGCGGTTCCCAATCTTTTTTAGTCGTTGAGCACTTTTTGGGCGAGGAATTTCTCGCGGAGCACTTGGTTGCGCATATGCCATTTTTCGCAGTTAGATATAAATGTATGTAGAAAATGCAGTAAAAGCCCTTCCACACTATCCCACTGAGTATTAATACAAAGTGGAAAAGAATTCCATGCTACTGCCAAATTTGTGAGAGAGAAATTTCTTTTCATTTTTTAACCACACACAACAGTTTAATATAACCTCAATAAAAATGTGATGAAATGTGTGACAGAATTAGAACCATTTCTAAAAATTCTCATGTTTTAACACATGTCAAATCGTGTAGGCTGGGAATATCATATTTTGTTTCCACACTATTATACATGATTTGTTTCACACTTTTTTGACATGTATTAATACTCAGTGGGATAGTGTGGAAGGGCTTTAACTGTTTTCAATTTTCTTTACGTTTTATTCAATTCAAAAATAAAGTTACTTCAACGAAAAACAATAATAAAGTTAAAAAAAAAGGAATTTAATAATGAAAGAAATTTTCGTAAGTTCTTATTTTTCAATAAACTGACCTTAAAAAGCAAAATGAACTCTAAAACCAGGTGGTAAAAAAGATGCCGAATTTTTTAGTTAGATCAGTTTCATTCTAAGGGTGCGATATTAGTAGGTACATATGGTATTTAAATAAATAGCTTTTTTTCTTTAGAACCATGTGCCTGTTTTTTTTGCATAGTGGTGGTTCATCTGGTTGAATTTGGGACAACTGCAACCGAATATCTGGCTCTACATCGAGACGGGACCTATATTTTGTTTTGGTTCCAACGTAGGCAGAGAATCCTTCCATCCACATGTATGTTGTTGCAAACGGCAGAAGAATAACTTTAGTTTTGCTTGACACAATTTTGAATTCGTCCTTCAACATACACCGAATTCTGACAGAGTTCTTCGTTTCAAAATTTTCCTTTATCGAGCACTCAAATTGCAACGATTTCAGGGAATTTGGCTTTTCCAACGCGGCATAGTATAGGTTTGCAACCCACACGAAAATAGCAGTGGAAGCTATCGAGCAAACCTAACAGGTGAACATGGAACTCATTTAAAATATCTTCGGGAATGTCCAAATTTATTTCCTCTTTAAATTCGTTGAGCGTTGGGAAGCTGCCAAGGTTTCTATTTTTCATAGATTTAGCCCAAAACTGTATTTTCTTTTTAAATGCTTCTACTTTATCACTGGCATCGAAAACAGTTATTGTATTTCCCTGAAGTAATAAACTCAAATCATTTAGTTTTTTTTTAAATATCGGCTAGATACGCTAATTTAAATAGCTAACTCTCATTACACAGCCTGTGGCTCAAAACAAAGTCATCGTCAATTAGGAAGGTTCTGACTTCAGCCCTCATTTCGAAGAGCCGCATCAGTTTCGTATTATGTATTTTATTAGGAAAAATATAATCCCATACATTTTGATTACGCAGTAAAGTTTAGAAACAAATATGCATTCCGCATTGGTAAAAAATTTTGAAAATTTACATTGAATGCACGAGTTTAACCGCATTTGCAACAAAAAAAGGCAAAAATAAAATCATCGAAATTAATACGAAAAAACCCCAATGAAACTCAAATGACATTTATTATCGAAGGATTGTGACTTCACTACGCCATGACTATGATTTTGTGGGTGAGGAGCTCCTTCACTGATCTCACCATCGTCATGGCGTAGTGAAAAGTCACAATCTAAATAGGGTCTTTGTTCATAGTTTTTTTGATAAAATGAACAATTAAAATCCCTTACACCTATCAGGTGTAAAAATTGCCTTTTTCACTTTTAGCTTATTTTAAACGTGAAATTCCCACAAAAAGGGATAAATCCCACGATCTTGCATCGCTGATGTGGAGAAGAGCAAATTTAAAAAAGAATACCGCTTGCTTTATACAAAGTTTTAAAATATATAAATGCTTTTTTATTTCTAATGTACCTCAAGTATGCTGGAATGGCAAATAGGGTAAATTTTATAAATGAACTTTTCAAATTCGATTGCTGCAGTCAAAATGACAGGTTCAGAAGCACAAAATTAACAAGTGTGATGAAATTTTAATATTTTTTCCGATATTTCCGCGGAGCACTTGGATATGTCCGCGGAGCTCTTGGATATTCTTCGCGAAGCACTAAGTGCTCCACGGAGCACACTTTGGGAAACGCGGTGCTAGACAATGTTAAAAAACTGCTGGGTACTAAGTTTAATAATAATTGACGGAGTCGTTTTAAAATTATTAAGTTCTCAAAAAAAATTTGAAACTTTTTTTAAAAATCCAAGAAATTTTTTTTTGAAAATGTTGGTATATAAAGCTTTTTCAAACATTCTCCAAAAAAAAAGGTGAATGTTCAACCGTTTTTGAGAAAATCGAAAATCAAAAAAATGGTTCTATGGGAAGTACCATTTTTCGGAATTTTTTTTATAAAATGGTTGCCTTTTTGTATAAAAATTGTGGGCACGTTTTTGAGAAAAATAAGATTTTCATTTTTTGGCAGGTACCGGTTTTTGGGCTGAAAAAAAAAAAATGAGAAAGAAGGGTGGGGATAATGCCCAAAAAAACGCTAGGTACCAACTTTGAAGAAAATCGACCGACCCGTTTAGGCTGCAGCCGAAGGGGCAAGCAGACTGACGGATAGAATTGCGAGACCCACTTTTTTCGACTTCGCTATCATCGTAATGTCAACTTTGATCAAAATCCCGAGTTCGATTTTTTTTACGAATCTATAACTTGCCATATACATACATAGTTCCTATACATATATCGCAAGTAAAAATGAGTCTGAATAAATATTAGAATCTCATTTACATTAAATCCCTGCCAATTTTGTTTAATAAGAAAACTTCTCAGACATAGTTGCCACTATTTTTCTCAATAAATTCCCTGACTTTCCCTGACCAATATTAAAGTTTTCCCTGACCAAATTTAAAGAAAATTAAAATAGTAACTCATTGAGAAACATAACTTAATTTTTGTGACGTCATCATTATGCGCTTATGAAGTGCTAATTAAGTACCCACCAACAAAATTAAGTGCTCCAGTACTTTTCTTGTAAATAAATGCAGTAAGCAGACCAATTACCGGAAAAAGGTTAAAACGTAAGGAAAAAAAGTTTTAGGTTAGTATTTTGGAGCTATTTAAGAGCCCTAGGAATCCGAACAAAAATTTCAAAGGAATTTAAAATAAAGGCAAATGTTAAAACAATGAAACAAAAAAACAAAGACCGCAAGATTGGACCGCTATCACTGGGTCCCGAAATAAACGGATAAGAAAACTACTTTACGAAAATGGGGTCGCGATTCTCACAATTTTGAGATTAATAAAACGTAATTTCAAAGACCAACCGAATATACTAATATTTGAAAGCAATTTTTCACAAAACGAATAAAAACACTAATGCACTCTACTTATCTTCTTTTTTTGAATTTTCTCCCCTTCCTTCTTCCTTTCCTCAATTTATTCGCCCAGACTGACGAATACAAATTTCCTCTTCTAGTATTTTACTAATTCCTGCTTCGAACACTTTCTCCAAAAACACTTTTTAAACTTTCTCAACTATTAAATATTTTATTTTCAACTTCTTATTTTCTTTCTTTCCTTTTTCTCAAAAACTTTCAAAACCTCTCAATGCTTCGCAAGTCAACCAAGAAGTGGTTGGTCATGCGTAGTCTTTGTCCTCTATTGGCCTCCTCTTTCACACACACATTCTCACTCTCAATCACAAGCTTTCGTGGAACTCGGCTACGGTATCACTCCGAGGTTAAGTTCCAACGAAACTCTCTCTCACCCACACATTCACTGAATTCCCCAAGTTGTTGGTGCTGTCCCAAAACTTGACGAATCCAAGGCCGTATCTAGACATATTCCCAATATGAAACTCTTGAGAAAATCAAAAAACTATAAAAAGTTGAAAATATTATTCTGAGCATTCTCTCAGCTACTCTACCAAATTTAACTTTCTGAAAATGTTTCGAAGGAGGAACAAATACTCTAATGCAAATTTCTAATACTTTTTAAGGAATTGAAGGAGGAAGGCAAATACTCAAATCAAACTACCTAACGCGCAATCTACTATTCGGTGGACCTTTGTGCAGATCTGGGGGATTGAGGGAATAGCGTTTAGCGTTCCAATCTTTTAAAGTCGGTCGATGTTATTACTTATTTGAAGCTATAAATTCTAGGATGGGCTCGAAGCCATATTTAAAAATGAAGTTAAAATGTATGTTGGTCTTTTGTTGTGCTGGTATAAAATCCACTTGTAAGTGTAAGTGTATATCTCCTTCTATCCTTGAGTGTTGTTATATTTAGAGAAGAGCTTCCTCGCTCTATACATAGATGGCGTGCGAGTCTCCAGCCCATCCGCTGGCTCAACACGATCGAATAAAGAGGTACCTATATTGCTATCCTCTCTGAGCAACTCTCCAGCTCCATGAGGACAACGGACTCAAAATTATGGGTCGAAAAATGGGAATGGTTGGGATGGAGGGGAAACAGATAACGAGAGTTAGACTATGACCAAACAACATAGCCAGAAAGAGGTTTTAAGAACCGAGTTTAGGAATGGTTTTTGTTGCGGTAAATCTTACCGTAACAAGGTACCGTTGTTTTTGGTTATAAGAATAATTTTAGTTAAATCTGCTACCAGAGCGGTTCCCAATCTTTTTTAGTCGTTGAGCACTTTTTGGGCGAGGAATTTCTCGCGGAGCACTTGGTTGCGCATATGCCATTTTTCGCAGTTAGATATAAATGTATGTAGAAAATGCAGTAAAAGCCCTTCCACACTATCCCACTGAGTATTAATACAAAGTGGAAAAGAATTCCATGCTACTGCCAAATTTGTGAGAGAGAAATTTCTTTTCATTTTTTAACCACACACAACAGTTTAATATAACCTCAATAAAAATGTGATGAAATGTGTGACAGAATTAGAACCATTTCTAAAAATTCTCATGTTTTAACACATGTCAAATCGTGTAGGCTGGGAATATCATATTTTGTTTCCACACTATTATACATGATTTGTTTCACACTTTTTTGACATGTATTAATACTCAGTGGGATAGTGTGGAAGGGCTTTAACTGTTTTCAATTTTTTTTACGTTTTATTCAATTCAAAAATAAAGTTACTTCAACGAAAAACAATAATAAAGTTAAAAAAAAAGGAATTTAATAATGAAAGAAATTTTCGTAAGTTCTTATTTTTCAATAAACTGACCTTAAAAAGCAAAATGAACTCTAAAACCAGGTGGTAAAAAAGATGCCGAATTTTTTAGTTAGATCAGTTTCATTCTAAGGGTGCGATATTAGTAGGTACATATGGTATTTAAATAAATAGCTTTTTTTCTTTAGAACCATGTGCCTGTTTTTTTTGCATAGTGGTGGTTCATCTGGTTGAATTTGGGACAACTGCAACCGAATATCTGGCTCTACATCGAGACGGGACCTATATTTTGTTTTGGTTCCAACGTAGGCAGAGAATCCTTCCATCCACATGTATGTTGTTGCAAACGGCAGAAGAATAACTTTAGTTTTGCTTGACAAAATTTTGAATTCGTCCTTCAACATACACCGAATTCTGACAGAGTTCTTCGTTTCAAAATTTTCCTTTATCGAGCACTCAAATTGCAACGATTTCAGGGAATTTGGCTTTTCCAACGCGGCATAGTATAGGTTTGCAACCCACACGTTTTCCTTAATATTGGAGTGGTACTCTTCCGGAAAATAGCAGTGGAAGCTATCGAGCAAACCTAACAGGTGAACATGGAACTCATTTAAAATATCTTCGGGAATGTCCAAATTTATTTCCTCTTTAAATTCGTTGAGCGTTGGGAAGCTGCCAAGGTTTCTATTTTTCATAGATTTAGCCCAAAACTGTATTTTCTTTTTAAATGCTTCTACTTTATCACTGGCATCGAAAACAGTTATTGTATTTCCCTGAAGTAATAAACTCAAATCATTTAGTTTTTTTTTTAAATATCGGCTAGATACGCTAATTTAAATAGCTAACTCTCATTACACAGCCTGTGGCTCAAAACAAAGTCATCGTCAATTAGGAAGGTTCTGACTTCAGCCCTCATTTCGAAGAGCCGCATCAGTTTCGTATTATGTATTTTATTAGGAAAAATATAATCCCATACATTTTGATTACGCAGTAAAGTTTAGAAACAAATATGCATTCCGCATTGGTAAAAAATTTTGAAAATTTACATTGAATGCACGAGTTTAACCGCATTTGCAACAAAAAAAGGCAAAAATAAAATCATCGAAATTAATACGAAAAAACCCCAATGAAACTCAAATGACATTTATTATCGAAGGATTGTGACTTCACTACGCCATGACTATGATTTTGTGGGTGAGGAGCTCCTTCACTGATCTCACCATCGTCATGGCGTAGTGAAAAGTCACAATCTAAATAGGGTCTTTGTTCATAGTTTTTTTGATAAAATGAACAATTAAAATCCCTTACACCTATCAGGTGTAAAAATTGCCTTTTTCACTTTTAGCTTATTTTAAACGTGAAATTCCCACAAAAAGGGATAAATCCCACGATCTTGCATCGCTGATGTGGAGAAGAGCAAATTTAAAAAAGAATACCGCTTGCTTTATACAAAGTTTTAAAATATATAAATGCTTTTTTATTTCTAATGTACCTCAAGTATGCTGGAATGGCAAATAGGGTAAATTTTATAAATGAACTTTTCAAATTCGATTGCTGCAGTCAAAATGACAGGTTCAGAAGCACAAAATTAACAAGTGTGATGAAATTTTAATATTTTTTCCGATATTTCCGCGGAGCACTTGGATATGTCCGCGGAGCTCTTGGATATTCTTCGCGAAGCACTAAGTGCTCCACGGAGCACACTTTGGGAAACGCGGTGCTAGACAATGTTAAAAAACTGCTGGGTACTAAGTTTAATAATAATTGACGGAGTCGTTTTAAAATTATTAAGTTCTCAAAAAAAATTTGAAACTTTTTTTAAAAATCCAAGAAATTTTTTTTTGAAAATGTTGGTATATAAAGCTTTTTCAAACATTCTCCAAAAAAAAAGGTGAATGTTCAACCGTTTTTGAGAAAATCGAAAATCAAAAAAATGGTTCTATGGGAAGTACCATTTTTCGGAATTTTTTTTATAAAATGGTTGCCTTTTTGTATAAAAATTGTGGGCACGTTTTTGAGAAAAATAAGATTTTCATTTTTTGGCAGGTACCGGTTTTTGGGCTGAAAAAAAAAAAATGAGAAAGAAGGGTGGGGATAATGCCCAAAAAAACGCTAGGTACCAACTTTGAAGAAAATCGACCGACCCGTTTAGGCTGCAGCCGAAGGGGCAAGCAGACTGACGGATAGAATTGCGAGACCCACTTTTTTCGACTTCGCTATCATCGTAATGTCAACTTTGATCAAAATCCCGAGTTCGATTTTTTTTACGAATCTATAACTTGCCATATACATACATAGTTCCTATACATATATCGCAAGTAAAAATGAGTCTGAATAAATATTAGAATCTCATTTACATTAAATCCCTGCCAATTTTGTTTAATAAGAAAACTTCTCAGACATAGTTGCCACTATTTTTCTCAATAAATTCCCTGACTTTCCCTGACCAATATTAAAGTTTTCCCTGACCAAATTTAAAGAAAATTAAAATAGTAACTCATTGAGAAACATAACTTAATTTTTGTGACGTCATCATTATGCGCTTATGAAGTGCTAATTAAGTACCCACCAACAAAATTAAGTGCTCCAGTACTTTTCTTGTAAATAAATGCAGTAAGCAGACCAATTACCGGAAAAAGGTTAAAACGTAAGGAAAAAAAGTTTTAGGTTAGTATTTTGGAGCTATTTAAGAGCCCTAGGAATCCGAACAAAAATTTCAAAGGAATTTAAAACAAAGGCAAATGTTAAAACAATGAAACAAAGACCGCAAGATTGGACCGCTATCACTGGGTCCCGAAATAAACGGATAAGAAAACTACTTTACGAAAATGGGGTCGCGATTCTCACAATTTTGAGATTAATAAAACGTAATTTCAAAGACCAACCGAATATACTAATATTTGAAAGCAATTTTTCACAAAACGAATAAAAACACTAATGCACTCTACTTATCTTCTTTTTTTGAATTTTCTCCCCTTCCTTCTTCCTTTCCTCAATTTATTCGCCCAGACTGACGAATACAAATTTCCTTTTCTAGTATTTTACTAATTCCTGCTTCGAACACTTTCTCCAAAAACACTTTTTAAACTTTCTCAACTATTAAATATTTTATTTTCAACTTCTTATTTTCTTTCTTTCCTTTTTCTCAAAAACTTTCAAAACCTCTCAATGCTTCGCAAGTCAACCAAGAAGTGGTTGGTCATGCGTAGTCTTTGTCCTCTATTGGCCTCCTCTTTCACACACACATTCTCACTCTCAATCACAAGCTTTCGTGGAACTCGGCTACGGTATCACTCCGAGGTTAAGTTCCAACGAAACTCTCTCTCACCCACACATTCACTGAATTCCCCAAGTTGTTGGTGCTGTCCCAAAACTTGACGAATCCAAGGCCGTATCTAGACATATTCCCAATATGAAACTCTTGAGAAAATCAAAAAACTATAAAAAGTTGAAAATATTATTCTGAGCATTCTCTCAGCTACTCTACTAAATTTAACTTTCTGAAAATGTTTCGAAGGAGGAACAAATACTCTAATGCAAATTTCTAATACTTTTTAAGGAATTGAAGGAGGAAGGCAAATACTCAAATCAAACTACCTAACGCGCAATCTACTATTCGGTGGACCTTTGTGCAGATCTGGGGGATTGAGGGAATAGCGTTTAGCGTTCCAATCTTTTAAAGTCGGTCGATGTTATTACTTATTTGAAGCTATAAATTCTAGGATGGGCTCGAAGCCATATTTAAAAATGAAGTTAAAATGTATGTTGGTCTTTTGTTGTGCTGGTATAAAATCCACTTGTAAGTGTAAGTGTATATCTCCTTCTATCCTTGAGTGTTGTTATATTTAGAGAAGAGCTTCCTCGCTCTATACATAGATGGCGTGCGAGTCTCCAGCCCATCCGCTGGCTCAACACGATCGAATAAAGAGGTACCTATATTGCTATCCTCTCTGAGCAACTCTCCAGCTCCATGAGGACAACGGACTCAAAATTATGGGTCGAAAAATGGGAATGGTTGGGATGGAGGGGAAACAGATAACGAGAGTTAGACTATGACCAAACAACATATCCAGAAAGAGGTTTTAAGAACCGAGTTTAGGAATGGTTTTTGTTGCGGTAAATCTTACCGTAACAAGGTACCGTTGTTTTTGGTTATAAGAATAATTTTAGTTAAATCTGCTACCAGCGGTTCCCAATCTTTTTTAGTCGTTGAGCACTTTTTGGGCGAGGAATTTCTCGCGGAGCACTTGGTTGCGCATATGCCATTTTTCGCAGTTAGATATAAATGTATGTAGAAAATGCAGTAAAAGCCCTTCCACACTATCCCACTGAGTATTAATACAAAGTGGAAAAGAATTCCATGCTACTGCCAAATTTGTGAGAGAGAAATTTCTTTTCATTTTTTAACCACACACAACAGTTTAATATAACCTCAATAAAAATGTGATGAAATGTGTGACAGAATTAGAACCATTTCTAAAAATTCTCATGTTTTAACACATGTCAAATCGTGTAGGCTGGGAATATCATATTTTGTTTCCACACTATTATACATGATTTGTTTCACACTTTTTTGACATGTATTAATACTCAGTGGGATAGTGTGGAAGGGCTTTAACTGTTTTCAATTTTTTTTACGTTTTATTCAATTCAAAAATAAAGTTACTTCAACGAAAAACAATAATAAAGTTAAAAAAAAAGGAATTTAATAATGAAAGAAATTTTCGTAAGTTCTTATTTTTCAATAAACTGACCTTAAAAAGCAAAATGAACTCTAAAACCAGGTGGTAAAAAAGATGCCGAATTTTTTAGTTAGATCAGTTTCATTCTAAGGGTGCGATATTAGTAGGTACATATGGTATTTAAATAAATAGCTTTTTTTCTTTAGAACCATGTGCCTGTTTTTTTTGCATAGTGGTGGTTCATCTGGTTGAATTTGGGACAACTGCAACCGAATATCTGGCTCTACATCGAGACGGGACCTATATTTTGTTTTGGTTCCAACGTAGGCAGAGAATCCTTCCATCCACATGTATGTTGTTGCAAACGGCAGAAGAATAACTTTAGTTTTGCTTGACAAAATTTTGAATTCGTCCTTCAACATACACCGAATTCTGACAGAGTTCTTCGTTTCAAAATTTTCCTTTATCGAGCACTCAAATTGCAACGATTTCAGGGAATTTGGCTTTTCCAACGCGGCATAGTATAGGTTTGCAACCCACACGTTTTCCTTAATATTGGAGTGGTACTCTTCCGGAAAATAGCAGTGGAAGCTATCGAGCAAACCTAACATGTGAACATGGAACTCATTTAAAATATCTTCGGGAATGTCCAAATTTATTTCCTCTTTAAATTCGTTGAGCGTTGGGAAGCTGCCAAGGTTTCTATTTTTCATAGATTTAGCCCAAAACTGTATTTTCTTTTTAAATGCTTCTACTTTATCACTGGCATCGAAAACAGTTATTGTATTTCCCTGAAGTAATAAACTCAAATCATTTAGTTTTTTTTTAAATATCGGCTAGATACGCTAATTTAAATAGCTAACTCTCATTACACAGCCTGTGGCTCAAAACAAAGTCATCGTCAATTAGGAAGGTTCTGACTTCAGCCCTCATTTCGAAGAGCCGCATCAGTTTCGTATTATGTATTTTATTAGGAAAAATATAATCCCATACATTTTGATTGCGCAGTAAAGTTTAGAAACAAATATGCATTCCGCATTGGTAAAAAATTTTGAAAATTTACATTGAATGCACGAGTTTAACCGCATTTGCAACAAAAAAAGGCAAAAATAAAATCATCGAAATTAATACGAAAAAACCCCAATGAAACTCAAATGACATTTATTATCGAAGGATTGTGACTTCACTACGCCATGACTATGATTTTGTGGGTGAGGAGCTCCTTCACTGATCTCACCATCGTCATGGCGTAGTGAAAAGTCACAATCTAAATAGGGTCTTTGTTCATAGTTTTTTTGATAAAATGAACAATTAAAATCCCTTACACCTATCAGGTGTAAAAATTGCCTTTTTCACTTTTAGCTTATTTTAAACGTGAAATTCCCACAAAAAGGGATAAATCCCACGATCTTGCATCGCTGATGTGGAGAAGAGCAAATTTAAAAAAGAATACCGCTTGCTTTATACAAAGTTTTAAAATATATAAATGCTTTTTTATTTCTAATGTACCTCAAGTATGCTGGAATGGCAAATAGGGTAAATTTTATAAATGAACTTTTCAAATTCGATTGCTGCAGTCAAAATGACAGGTTCAGAAGCACAAAATTAACAAGTGTGATGAAATTTTAATATTTTTTCCGATATTTCCGCGGAGCACTTGGATATGTCCGCGGAGCTCTTGGATATTCTTCGCGAAGCACTAAGTGCTCCACGGAGCACACTTTGGGAAACGCGGTGCTAGACAATGTTAAAAAACTGCTGGGTACTAAGTTTAATAATAATTGACGGAGTCGTTTTAAAATTATTAAGTTCTCAAAAAAAATTTGAAACTTTTTTTAAAAATCCAAGAAATTTTTTTTTGAAAATGTTGGTATATAAAGCTTTTTCAAACATTCTCCAAAAAAAAAGGTGAATGTTCAACCGTTTTTGAGAAAATCGAAAATCAAAAAAATGGTTCTATGGGAAGTACCATTTTTCGGAATTTTTTTTATAAAATGGTTGCCTTTTTGTATAAAAATTGTGGGCACGTTTTTGAGAAAAATAAGATTTTCATTTTTTGGCAGGTACCGGTTTTTGGGCTGAAAAAAAAAAAATGAGAAAGAAGGGTGGGGATAATGCCCAAAAAAACGCTAGGTACCAACTTTGAAGAAAATCGACCGACCCGTTTAGGCTGCAGCCGAAGGGGCAAGCAGACTGACGGATAGAATTGCGAGACCCACTTTTTTCGACTTCGCTATCATCGTAATGTCAACTTTGATCAAAATCCCGAGTTCGATTTTTTTTACGAATCTATAACTTGCCATATACATACATAGTTCCTATACATATATCGCAAGTAAAAATGAGTCTGAATAAATATTAGAATCTCATTTACATTAAATCCCTGCCAATTTTGTTTAATAAGAAAACTTCTCAGACATAGTTGCCACTATTTTTCTCAATAAATTCCCTGACTTTCCCTGACCAATATTAAAGTTTTCCCTGACCAAATTTAAAGAAAATTAAAATAGTAACTCATTGAGAAACATAACTTAATTTTTGTGACGTCATCATTATGCGCTTATGAAGTGCTAATTAAGTACCCACCAACAAAATTAAGTGCTCCAGTACTTTTCTTGTAAATAAATGCAGTAAGCAGACCAATTACCGGAAAAAGGTTAAAACGTAAGGAAAAAAAGTGTTAGGTTAGTATTTTGGAGCTATTTAAGAGCCCTAGGAATCCGAACAAAAATTTCAAAGGAATTTAAAACAAAGGCAAATGTTAAAACAATGAAACAAAGACCGCAAGATTGGACCGCTATCACTGGGTCCCGAAATAAACGGATAAGAAAACTACTTTACGAAAATGGGGTCGCGATTCTCACAATTTTGAGATTAATAAAACGTAATTTCAAAGACCAACCGAATATACTAATATTTGAAAGCAATTTTTCACAAAACGAATAAAAACACTAATGCACTCTACTTATCTTCTTTTTTTGAATTTTCTCCCCTTCCTTCTTCCTTTCCTCAATTTATTCGCCCAGACTGACGAATACAAATTTCCTTTTCTAGTATTTTACTAATTCCTGCTTCGAACACTTTCTCCAAAAACACTTTTTAAACTTTCTCAACTATTAAATATTTTATTTTCAACTTCTTATTTTCTTTCTTTCCTTTTTCTCAAAAACTTTCAAAACCTCTCAATGCTTCGCAAGTCAACCAAGAAGTGGTTGGTCATGCGTAGTCTTTGTCCTCTATTGGCCTCCTCTTTCACACACACATTCTCACTCTCAATCACAAGCTTTCGTGGAACTCGGCTACGGTATCACTCCGAGGTTAAGTTCCAACGAAACTCTCTCTCACCCACACATTCACTGAATTCCCCAAGTTGTTGGTGCTGTCCCAAAACTTGACGAATCCAAGGCCGTATCTAGACATATTCCCAATATGAAACTCTTGAGAAAATCAAAAAACTATAAAAAGTTGAAAATATTATTCTGAGCATTCTCTCAGCTACTCTACCAAATTTAACTTTCTGAAAATGTTTCGAAGGAGGAACAAATACTCTAATGCAAATTTCTAATACTTTTTAAGGAATTGAAGGAGGAAGGCAAATACTCAAATCAAACTACCTAACGCGCAATCTACTATTCGGTGGACCTTTGTGCAGATCTGGGGGATTGAGGGAATAGCGTTTAGCGTTCCAATCTTTTAAAGTCGGTCGATGTTATTACTTATTTGAAGCTATAAATTCTAGGATGGGCTCGAAGCCATATTTAAAAATGAAGTTAAAATGTATGTTGGTGTTTTGTTGTGCTGGTATAAAATCCACTTGTAAGTGTAAGTGTATATCTCCTTCTATCCTTGAGTGTTGTTATATTTAGAGAAGAGCTTCCTCGCTCTATACATAGATGGCGTGCGAGTCTCCAGCCCATCCGCTGGCTCAACACGATCGAATAAAGAGGTACCTATATTGCTATCCTCTCTGAGCAACTCTCCAGCTCCATGAGGACAACGGACTCAAAATTATGGGTCGAAAAATGGGAATGGTTGGGATGGAGGGGAAACAGATAACGAGAGTTAGACTATGACCAAACAACATAGCCAGAAAGAGGTTTTAAGAACCGAGTTTAGGAATGGTTTTTGTTGCGGTAAATCTTACCGTAACAAGGTACCGTTGTTTTTGGTTATAAGAATAATTTTAGTTAAATCTGCTACCAGCGGTTCCCAATCTTTTTTAGTCGTTGAGCACTTTTTGGGCGAGGAATTTCTCGCGGAGCACTTGGTTGCGCATATGCCATTTTTCGCAGTTAGATATAAATGTATGTAGAAAATGCAGTAAAAGCCCTTCCACACTATCCCACTGAGTATTAATACAAAGTGGAAAAGAATTCCATGCTACTGCCAAATTTGTGAGAGAGAAATTTCTTTTCATTTTTTAACCACACACAACAGTTTAATATAACCTCAATAAAAATGTGATGAAATGTGTGACAGAATTAGAACCATTTCTAAAAATTCTCATGTTTTAACACATGTCAAATCGTGTAGGCTGGGAATATCATATTTTGTTTCCACACTATTATACATGATTTGTTTCACACTTTTTTGACATGTATTAATACTCAGTGGGATAGTGTGGAAGGGCTTTAACTGTTTTCAATTTTCTTTACGTTTTATTCAATTCAAAAATAAAGTTACTTCAACGAAAAACAATAATAAAGTTAAAAAAAAAGGAATTTAATAATGAAAGAAATTTTCGTAAGTTCTTATTTTTCAATAAACTGACCTTAAAAAGCAAAATGAACTCTAAAACCAGGTGGTAAAAAAGATGCCGAATTTTTTAGTTAGATCAGTTTCATTCTAAGGGTGCGATATTAGTAGGTACATATGGTATTTAAATAAATAGCTTTTTTTCTTTAGAACCATGTGCCTGTTTTTTTTGCATAGTGGTGGTTCATCTGGTTGAATTTGGGACAACTGCAACCGAATATCTGGCTCTACATCGAGACGGGACCTATATTTTGTTTTGGTTCCAACGTAGGCAGAGAATCCTTCCATCCACATGTATGTTGTTGCAAACGGCAGAAGAATAACTTTAGTTTTGCTTGACACAATTTTGAATTCGTCCTTCAACATACACCGAATTCTGACAGAGTTCTTCGTTTCAAAATTTTCCTTTATCGAGCACTCAAATTGCAACGATTTCAGGGAATTTGGCTTTTCCAACGCGGCATAGTATAGGTTTGCAACCCACACGAAAATAGCAGTGGAAGCTATCGAGCAAACCTAACAGGTGAACATGGAACTCATTTAAAATATCTTCGGGAATGTCCAAATTTATTTCCTCTTTAAATTCGTTGAGCGTTGGGAAGCTGCCAAGGTTTCTATTTTTCATAGATTTAGCCCAAAACTGTATTTTCTTTTTAAATGCTTCTACTTTATCACTGGCATCGAAAACAGTTATTGTATTTCCCTGAAGTAATAAACTCAAATCATTTAGTTTTTCTTTAAATATCGGCTAGATACGCTAATTTAAATAGCTAACTCTCATTACACAGCCTGTGGCTCAAAACAAAGTCATCGTCAATTAGGAAGGTTCTGACTTCAGCCCTCATTTCGAAGAGCCGCATCAGTTTCGTATTATGTATTTTATTAGGAAAAATATAATCCCATACATTTTGATTACGCAGTAAAGTTTAGAAACAAATATGCATTCCGCATTGGTAAAAAATTTTGAAAATTTACATTGAATGCACGAGTTTAACCGCATTTGCAACAAAAAAAGGCAAAAATAAAATCATCGAAATTAATACGAAAAAACCCCAATGAAACTCAAATGACATTTATTATCGAAGGATTGTGACTTCACTACGCCATGACTATGATTTTGTGGGTGAGGAGCTCCTTCACTGATCTCACCATCGTCATGGCGTAGTGAAAAGTCACAATCTAAATAGGGTCTTTGTTCATAGTTTTTTTGATAAAATGAACAATTAAAATCCCTTACACCTATCAGGTGTAAAAATTGCCTTTTTCACTTTTAGCTTATTTTAAACGTGAAATTCCCACAAAAAGGGATAAATCCCACGATCTTGCATCGCTGATGTGGAGAAGAGCAAATTTAAAAAAGAATACCGCTTGCTTTATACAAAGTTTTAAAATATATAAATGCTTTTTTATTTCTAATGTACCTCAAGTATGCTGGAATGGCAAATAGGGTAAATTTTATAAATGAACTTTTCAAATTCGATTGCTGCAGTCAAAATGACAGGTTCAGAAGCACAAAATTAACAAGTGTGATGAAATTTTAATATTTTTTCCGATATTTCCGCGGAGCACTTGGATATGTCCGCGGAGCTCTTGGATATTCTTCGCGAAGCACTAAGTGCTCCACGGAGCACACTTTGGGAAACGCGGTGCTAGACAATGTTAAAAAACTGCTGGGTACTAAGTTTAATAATAATTGACGGAGTCGTTTTAAAATTATTAAGTTCTCAAAAAAAATTTGAAACTTTTTTTAAAAATCCAAGAAATTTTTTTTTGAAAATGTTGGTATATAAAGCTTTTTCAAACATTCTCCAAAAAAAAAGGTGAATGTTCAACCGTTTTTGAGAAAATCGAAAATCAAAAAAATGGTTCTATGGGAAGTACCATTTTTCGGAATTTTTTTTATAAAATGGTTGCCTTTTTGTAAAAAAAGGGCTGAAAAAAAAAAAATGAGAAAGAAGGGTGGGGATAATGCCCAAAAAAACGCTAGGTACCAACTTTGAAGAAAATCGACCGACCCGTTTAGGCTGCAGCCGAAGGGGCAAGCAGACTGACGGATAGAATTGCGAGACCCACTTTTTTCGACTTCGCTATCATCGTAATGTCAACTTTGATCAAAATCCCGAGTTCGATTTTTTTTACGAATCTATAACTTGCCATATACATACATAGTTCCTATACATATATCGCAAGTAAAAATGAGTCTGAATAAATATTAGAATCTCATTTACATTAAATCCCTGCCAATTTTGTTTAATAAGAAAACTTCTCAGACATAGTTGCCACTATTTTTCTCAATAAATTCCCTGACTTTCCCTGACCAATATTAAAGTTTTCCCTGACCAAATTTAAAGAAAATTAAAATAGTAACTCATTGAGAAACATAACTTAATTTTTGTGACGTCATCATTATGCGCTTATGAAGTGCTAATTAAGTACCCACCAACAAAATTAAGTGCTCCAGTACTTTTCTTGTAAATAAATGCAGTAAGCAGACCAATTACCGGAAAAAGGTTAAAACGTAAGGAAAAAAAGTTTTAGGTTAGTATTTTGGAGCTATTTAAGAGCCCTAGGAATCCGAACAAAAATTTCAAAGGAATTTAAAATAAAGGCAAATGTTAAAACAATGAAACAAAAAAACAAAGACCGCAAGATTGGACCGCTATCACTGGGTCCCGAAATAAACGGATAAGAAAACTACTTTACGAAAATGGGGTCGCGATTCTCACAATTTTGAGATTAATAAAACGTAATTTCAAAGACCAACCGAATATACTAATATTTGAAAGCAATTTTTCACAAAACGAATAAAAACACTAATGCACTCTACTTATCTTCTTTTTTTGAATTTTCTCCCCTTCCTTCTTCCTTTCCTCAATTTATTCGCCCAGACTGACGAATACAAATTTCCTCTTCTAGTATTTTACTAATTCCTGCTTCGAACACTTTCTCCAAAAACACTTTTTAAACTTTCTCAACTATTAAATATTTTATTTTCAACTTCTTATTTTCTTTCTTTCCTTTTTCTCAAAAACTTTCAAAACCTCTCAATGCTTCGCAAGTCAACCAAGAAGTGGTTGGTCATGCGTAGTCTTTGTCCTCTATTGGCCTCCTCTTTCACACACACATTCTCACTCTCAATCACAAGCTTTCGTGGAACTCGGCTACGGTATCACTCCGAGGTTAAGTTCCAACGAAACTCTCTCTCACCCACACATTCACTGAATTCCCCAAGTTGTTGGTGCTGTCCCAAAACTTGACGAATCCAAGGCCGTATCTAGACATATTCCCAATATGAAACTCTTGAGAAAATCAAAAAACTATAAAAAGTTGAAAATATTATTCTGAGCATTCTCTCAGCTACTCTACCAAATTTAACTTTCTGAAAATGTTTCGAAGGAGGAACAAATACTCTAATGCAAATTTCTAATACTTTTTAAGGAATTGAAGGAGGAAGGCAAATACTCAAATCAAACTACCTAACGCGCAATCTACTATTCGGTGGACCTTTGTGCAGATCTGGGGGATTGAGGGAATAGCGTTTAGCGTTCCAATCTTTTAAAGTCGGTCGATGTTATTACTTATTTGAAGCTATAAATTCTAGGATGGGCTCGAAGCCATATTTAAAAATGAAGTTAAAATGTATGTTGGTGTTTTGTTGTGCTGGTATAAAATCCACTTGTAAGTGTAAGTGTATATCTCCTTCTATCCTTGAGTGTTGTTATATTTAGAGAAGAGCTTCCTCGCTCTATACATAGATGGCGTGCGAGTCTCCAGCCCATCCGCTGGCTCAACACGATCGAATAAAGAGGTACCTATATTGCTATCCTCTCTGAGCAACTCTCCAGCTCCATGAGGACAACGGACTCAAAATTATGGGTCGAAAAATGGGAATGGTTGGGATGGAGGGGAAACAGATAACGAGAGTTAGACTATGACCAAACAACATAGCCAGAAAGAGGTTTTAAGAACCGAGTTTAGGAATGGTTTTTGTTGCGGTAAATCTTACCGTAACAAGGTACCGTTGTTTTTGGTTATAAGAATAATTTTAGTTAAATCTGCTACCAGCGGTTCCCAATCTTTTTTAGTCGTTGAGCACTTTTTGGGCGAGGAATTTCTCGCGGAGCACTTGGTTGCGCATATGCCATTTTTCGCAGTTAGATATAAATGTATGTAGAAAATGCAGTAAAAGCCCTTCCACACTATCCCACTGAGTATTAATACAAAGTGGAAAAGAATTCCATGCTACTGCCAAATTTGTGAGAGAGAAATTTCTTTTCATTTTTTAACCACACACAACAGTTTAATATAACCTCAATAAAAATGTGATGAAATGTGTGACAGAATTAGAACCATTTCTAAAAATTCTCATGTTTTAACACATGTCAAATCGTGTAGGCTGGGAATATCATATTTTGTTTCCACACTATTATACATGATTTGTTTCACACTTTTTTGACATGTATTAATACTCAGTGGGATAGTGTGGAAGGGCTTTAACTGTTTTCAATTTTCTTTACGTTTTATTCAATTCAAAAATAAAGTTACTTCAACGAAAAACAATAATAAAGTTAAAAAAAAAGGAATTTAATAATGAAAGAAATTTTCGTAAGTTCTTATTTTTCAATAAACTGACCTTAAAAAGCAAAATGAACTCTAAAACCAGGTGGTAAAAAAGATGCCGAATTTTTTAGTTAGATCAGTTTCATTCTAAGGGTGCGATATTAGTAGGTACATATGGTATTTAAATAAATAGCTTTTTTTCTTTAGAACCATGTGCCTGTTTTTTTTGCATAGTGGTGGTTCATCTGGTTGAATTTGGGACAACTGCAACCGAATATCTGACTCTACATCGAGACGGGACCTATATTTTGTTTTGGTTCCAACGTAGGCAGAGAATCCTTCCATCCACATGTATGTTGTTGCAAACGGCAGAAGAATAACTTTAGTTTTGCTTGACACAATTTTGAATTCGTCCTTCAACATACACCGAATTCTGACAGAGTTCTTCGTTTCAAAATTTTCCTTTATCGAGCACTCAAATTGCAACGATTTCAGGGAATTTGGCTTTTCCAACGCGGCATAGTATAGGTTTGCAACCCACACGAAAATAGCAGTGGAAGCTATCGAGCAAACCTAACAGGTGAACATGGAACTCATTTAAAATATCTTCGGGAATGTCCAAATTTATTTCCTCTTTAAATTCGTTGAGCGTTGGGAAGCTGCCAAGGTTTCTATTTTTCATAGATTTAGCCCAAAACTGTATTTTCTTTTTAAATGCTTCTACTTTATCACTGGCATCGAAAACAGTTATTGTATTTCCCTGAAGTAATAAACTCAAATCATTTAGTTTTTCTTTAAATATCGGCTAGATACGCTAATTTAAATAGCTAACTCTCATTACACAGCCTGTGGCTCAAAACAAAGTCATCGTCAATTAGGAAGGTTCTGACTTCAGCCCTCATTTCGAAGAGCCGCATCAGTTTCGTATTATGTATTTTATTAGGAAAAATATAATCCCATACATTTTGATTACGCAGTAAAGTTTAGAAACAAATATGCATTCCGCATTGGTAAAAAATTTTGAAAATTTACATTGAATGCACGAGTTTAACCGCATTTGCAACAAAAAAAGGCAAAAATAAAATCATCGAAATTAATACGAAAAAACCCCAATGAAACTCAAATGACATTTATTATCGAAGGATTGTGACTTCACTACGCCATGACTATGATTTTGTGGGTGAGGAGCTCCTTCACTGATCTCACCATCGTCATGGCGTAGTGAAAAGTCACAATCTAAATAGGGTCTTTGTTCATAGTTTTTTTGATAAAATGAACAATTAAAATCCCTTACACCTATCAGGTGTAAAAATTGCCTTTTTCACTTTTAGCTTATTTTAAACGTGAAATTCCCACAAAAAGGGATAAATCCCACGATCTTGCATCGCTGATGTGGAGAAGAGCAAATTTAAAAAAGAATACCGCTTGCTTTATACAAAGTTTTAAAATATATAAATGCTTTTTTATTTCTAATGTACCTCAAGTATGCTGGAATGGCAAATAGGGTAAATTTTATAAATGAACTTTTCAAATTCGATTGCTGCAGTCAAAATGACAGGTTCAGAAGCACAAAATTAACAAGTGTGATGAAATTTTAATATTTTTTCCGATATTTCCGCGGAGCACTTGGATATGTCCGCGGAGCTCTTGGATATTCTTCGCGAAGCACTAAGTGCTCCACGGAGCACACTTTGGGAAACGCGGTGCTAGACAATGTTAAAAAACTGCTGGGTACTAAGTTTAATAATAATTGACGGAGTCGTTTTAAAATTATTAAGTTCTCAAAAAAAATTTGAAACTTTTTTTAAAAATCCAAGAAATTTTTTTTTGAAAATGTTGGTATATAAAGCTTTTTCAAACATTCTCCAAAAAAAAAGGTGAATGTTCAACCGTTTTTGAGAAAATCGAAAATCAAAAAAATGGTTCTATGGGAAGTACCATTTTTCGGAATTTTTTTTATAAAATGGTTGCCTTTTTGTAAAAAAAGGGCTGAAAAAAAAAAAATGAGAAAGAAGGGTGGGGATAATGCCCAAAAAAACGCTAGGTACCAACTTTGAAGAAAATCGACCGACCCGTTTAGGCTGCAGCCGAAGGGGCAAGCAGACTGACGGATAGAATTGCGAGACCCACTTTTTTCGACTTCGCTATCATCGTAATGTCAACTTTGATCAAAATCCCGAGTTCGATTTTTTTTACGAATCTATAACTTGCCATATACATACATAGTTCCTATACATATATCGCAAGTAAAAATGAGTCTGAATAAATATTAGAATCTCATTTACATTAAATCCCTGCCAATTTTGTTTAATAAGAAAACTTCTCAGACATAGTTGCCACTATTTTTCTCAATAAATTCCCTGACTTTCCCTGACCAATATTAAAGTTTTCCCTGACCAAATTTAAAGAAAATTAAAATAGTAACTCATTGAGAAACATAACTTAATTTTTGTGACGTCATCATTATGCGCTTATGAAGTGCTAATTAAGTACCCACCAACAAAATTAAGTGCTCCAGTACTTTTCTTGTAAATAAATGCAGTAAGCAGACCAATTACCGGAAAAAGGTTAAAACGTAAGGAAAAAAAGTTTTAGGTTAGTATTTTGGAGCTATTTAAGAGCCCTAGGAATCCGAACAAAAATTTCAAAGGAATTTAAAATAAAGGCAAATGTTAAAACAATGAAACAAAAAAACAAAGACCGCAAGATTGGACCGCTATCACTGGGTCCCGAAATAAACGGATAAGAAAACTACTTTACGAAAATGGGGTCGCGATTCTCACAATTTTGAGATTAATAAAACGTAATTTCAAAGACCAACCGAATATACTAATATTTGAAAGCAATTTTTCACAAAACGAATAAAAACACTAATGCACTCTACTTATCTTCTTTTTTTGAATTTTCTCCCCTTCCTTCTTCCTTTCCTCAATTTATTCGCCCAGACTGACGAATACAAATTTCCTCTTCTAGTATTTTACTAATTCCTGCTTCGAACACTTTCTCCAAAAACACTTTTTAAACTTTCTCAACTATTAAATATTTTATTTTCAACTTCTTATTTTCTTTCTTTCCTTTTTCTCAAAAACTTTCAAAACCTCTCAATGCTTCGCAAGTCAACCAAGAAGTGGTTGGTCATGCGTAGTCTTTGTCCTCTATTGGCCTCCTCTTTCACACACACATTCTCACTCTCAATCACAAGCTTTCGTGGAACTCGGCTACGGTATCACTCCGAGGTTAAGTTCCAACGAAACTCTCTCTCACCCACACATTCACTGAATTCCCCAAGTTGTTGGTGCTGTCCCAAAACTTGACGAATCCAAGGCCGTATCTAGACATATTCCCAATATGAAACTCTTGAGAAAATCAAAAAACTATAAAAAGTTGAAAATATTATTCTGAGCATTCTCTCAGCTACTCTACCAAATTTAACTTTCTGAAAATGTTTCGAAGGAGGAACAAATACTCTAATGCAAATTTCTAATACTTTTTAAGGAATTGAAGGAGGAAGGCAAATACTCAAATCAAACTACCTAACGCGCAATCTACTATTCGGTGGACCTTTGTGGGGGATTGAGGGAATAGCGTTTAGCGTTCCAATCTTTTAAAGTCGGTCGATGTTATTACTTATTTGAAGCTATAAATTCTAGGATGGGCTCGAAGCCATATTTAAAAATGAAGTTAAAATGTATGTTGGTGTTTTGTTGTGCTGGTATAAAATCCACTTGTAAGTGTAAGTGTATATCTCCTTCTATCCTTGAGTGTTGTTATATTTAGAGAAGAGCTTCCTCGCTCTATACATAGATGGCGTGCGAGTCTCCAGCCCATCCGCTGGCTCAACACGATCGAATAAAGAGGTACCTATATTGCTATCCTCTCTGAGCAACTCTCCAGCTCCATGAGGACAACGGACTCAAAATTATGGGTCGAAAAATGGGAATGGTTGGGATGGAGGGGAAACAGATAACGAGAGTTAGACTATGACCAAACAACATAGCCAGAAAGAGGTTTTAAGAACCGAGTTTAGGAATGGTTTTTGTTGCGGTAAATCTTACCGTAACAAGGTACCGTTGTTTTTGGTTATAAGAATAATTTTAGTTAAATCTGCTACCAGCGGTTCCCAATCTTTTTTAGTCGTTGAGCACTTTTTGGGCGAGGAATTTCTCGCGGAGCACTTGGTTGCGCATATGCCATTTTTCGCAGTTAGATATAAATGTATGTAGAAAATGCAGTAAAAGCCCTTCCACACTATCCCACTGAGTATTAATACAAAGTGGAAAAGAATTCCATGCTACTGCCAAATTTGTGAGAGAGAAATTTCTTTTCATTTTTTAACCACACACAACAGTTTAATATAACCTCAATAAAAATGTGATGAAATGTGTGACAGAATTAGAACCATTTCTAAAAATTCTCATGTTTTAACACATGTCAAATCGTGTAGGCTGGGAATATCATATTTTGTTTCCACACTATTATACATGATTTGTTTCACACTTTTTTGACATGTATTAATACTCAGTGGGATAGTGTGGAAGGGCTTTAACTGTTTTCAATTTTTTTTACGTTTTATTCAATTCAAAAATAAAGTTACTTCAACGAAAAACAATAATAAAGTTAAAAAAAAAGGAATTTAATAATGAAAGAAATTTTCGTAAGTTCTTATTTTTCAATAAACTGACCTTAAAAAGCAAAATGAACTCTAAAACCAGGTGGTAAAAAAGATGCCGAATTTTTTAGTTAGATCAGTTTCATTCTAAGGGTGCGATATTAGTAGGTACATATGGTATTTAAATAAATAGCTTTTTTTCTTTAGAACCATGTGCCTGTTTTTTTTGCATAGTGGTGGTTCATCTGGTTGAATTTGGGACAACTGCAACCGAATATCTGGCTCTACATCGAGACGGGACCTATATTTTGTTTTGGTTCCAACGTAGGCAGAGAATCCTTCCATCCACATGTATGTTGTTGCAAACGGCAGAAGAATAACTTTAGTTTTGCTTGACAAAATTTTGAATTCGTCCTTCAACATACACCGAATTCTGACAGAGTTCTTCGTTTCAAAATTTTCCTTTATCGAGCACTCAAATTGCAACGATTTCAGGGAATTTGGCTTTTCCAACGCGGCATAGTATAGGTTTGCAACCCACACGTTTTCCTTAATATTGGAGTGGTACTCTTCCGGAAAATAGCAGTGGAAGCTATCGAGCAAACCTAACAGGTGAACATGGAACTCATTTAAAATATCTTCGGGAATGTCCAAATTTATTTCCTCTTTAAATTCGTTGAGCGTTGGGAAGCTGCCAAGGTTTCTATTTTTCATAGATTTAGCCCAAAACTGTATTTTCTTTTTAAAGGCTTCTACTTTATCACTGGCATCGAAAACAGTTATTGTATTTCCCTGAAGTAATAAACTCAAATCATTTAGTTTTTTTTTAAATATCGGCTAGATACGCTAATTTAAATAGCTAACTCTCATTACACAGCCTGTGGCTCAAAACAAAGTCATCGTCAATTAGGAAGGTTCTGACTTCAGCCCTCATTTCGAAGAGCCGCATCAGTTTCGTATTATGTATTTTATTAGGAAAAATATAATCCCATACATTTTGATTACGCAGTAAAGTTTAGAAACAAATATGCATTCCGCATTGGTAAAAAATTTTGAAAATTTACATTGAATGCACGAGTTTAACCGCATTTGCAACAAAAAAAGGCAAAAATAAAATCATCGAAATTAATACGAAAAAACCCCAATGAAACTCAAATGACATTTATTATCGAAGGATTGTGACTTCACTACGCCATGACTATGATTTTGTGGGTGAGGAGCTCCTTCACTGATCTCACCATCGTCATGGCGTAGTGAAAAGTCACAATCTAAATAGGGTCTTTGTTCATAGTTTTTTTGATAAAATGAACAATTAAAATCCCTTACACCTATCAGGTGTAAAAATTGCCTTTTTCACTTTTAGCTTATTTTAAACGTGAAATTCCCACAAAAAGGGATAAATCCCACGATCTTGCATCGCTGATGTGGAGAAGAGCAAATTTAAAAAAGAATACCGCTTGCTTTATACAAAGTTTTAAAATATATAAATGCTTTTTTATTTCTAATGTACCTCAAGTATGCTGGAATGGCAAATAGGGTAAATTTTATAAATGAACTTTTCAAATTCGATTGCTGCAGTCAAAATGACAGGTTCAGAAGCACAAAATTAACAAGTGTGATGAAATTTTAATATTTTTTCCGATATTTCCGCGGAGCACTTGGATATGTCCGCGGAGCTCTTGGATATTCTTCGCGAAGCACTAAGTGCTCCACGGAGCACACTTTGGGAAACGCGGTTCTAGACAATGTTAAAAAACTGCTGGGTACTAAGTTTAATAATAATTGACGGAGTCGTTTTAAAATTATTAAGTTCTCAAAAAAAATTTGAAACTTTTTTTAAAAATCCAAGAAATTTTTTTTTGAAAATGTTGGTATATAAAGCTTTTTCAAACATTCTCCAAAAAAAAAGGTGAATGTTCAACCGTTTTTGAGAAAATCGAAAATCAAAAAAATGGTTCTATGGGAAGTACCATTTTTCGGAATTTTTTTTATAAAATGGTTGCCTTTTTGTATAAAAATTGTGGGCACGTTTTTGAGAAAAATAAGATTTTCATTTTTTGGCAGGTACCGGTTTTTGGGCTGAAAAAAAAAAAATGAGAAAGAAGGGTGGGGATAATGCCCAAAAAAACGCTAGGTACCAACTTTGAAGAAAATCGACCGACCCGTTTAGGCTGCAGCCGAAGGGGCAAGCAGACTGACGGATAGAATTGCGAGACCCACTTTTTTCGACTTCGCTATCATCGTAATGTCAACTTTGATCAAAATCCCGAGTTCGATTTTTTTTACGAATCTATAACTTGCCATATACATACATAGTTCCTATACATATATCGCAAGTAAAAATGAGTCTGAATAAATATTAGAATCTCATTTACATTAAATCCCTGCCAATTTTGTTTAATAAGAAAACTTCTCAGACATAGTTGCCACTATTTTTCTCAATAAATTCCCTGACTTTCCCTGACCAATATTAAAGTTTTCCCTGACCAAATTTAAAGAAAATTAAAATAGTAACTCATTGAGAAACATAACTTAATTTTTGTGACGTCATCATTATGCGCTTATGAAGTGCTAATTAAGTACCCACCAACAAAATTAAGTGCTCCAGTACTTTTCTTGTAAATAAATGCAGTAAGCAGACCAATTACCGGAAAAAGGTTAAAACGTAAGGAAAAAAAGTTTTAGGTTAGTATTTTGGAGCTATTTAAGAGCCCTAGGAATCCGAACAAAAATTTCAAAGGAATTTAAAACAAAGGCAAATGTTAAAACAATGAAACAAAGAAACAAAGACCGCAAGATTGGACCGCTATCACTGGGTCCCGAAATAAACGGATAAGAAAACTACTTTACGAAAATGGGGTCGCGATTCTCACAATTTTGAGATTAATAAAACGTAATTTCAAAGACCAACCGAATATACTAATATTTGAAAGCAATTTTTCACAAAACGAATAAAAACACTAATGCACTCTACTTATCTTCTTTTTTTGAATTTTCTCCCCTTCCTTCTTCCTTTCCTCAATTTATTCGCCCAGACTGACGAATACAAATTTCCTCTTCTAGTATTTTACTAATTCCTGCTTCGAACACTTTCTCCAAAAACACTTTTTAAACTTTCTCAACTATTAAATATTTTATTTTCAACTTCTTATTTTCTTTCTTTCCTTTTTCTCAAAAACTTTCAAAACCTCTCAATGCTTCGCAAGTCAACCAAGAAGTGGTTGGTCATGCGTAGTCTTTGTCCTCTATTGGCCTCCTCTTTCACACACACATTCTCACTCTCAATCACAAGCTTTCGTGGAACTCGGCTACGGTATCACTCCGAGGTTAAGTTCCAACGAAACTCTCTCTCACCCACACATTCACTGAATTCCCCAAGTTGTTGGTGCTGTCCCAAAACTTGACGAATCCAAGGCCGTATCTAGACATATTCCCAATATGAAACTCTTGAGAAAATCAAAAAACTATAAAAAGTTGAAAATATTATTCTGAGCATTCTCTCAGCTACTCTACTAAATTTAACTTTCTGAAAATGTTTCGAAGGAGGAACAAATACTCTAATGCAAATTTCTAATACTTTTTAAGGAATTGAAGGAGGAAGGCAAATACTCAAATCAAACTACCTAACGCGCAATCTACTATTCGGTGGACCTTTGTGCAGATCTGGGGGATTGAGGGAATAGCGTTTAGCGTTCCAATCTTTTAAAGTCGGTCGATGTTATTACTTATTTGAAGCTATAAATTCTAGGATGGGCTCGAAGCCATATTTAAAAATGAAGTTAAAATGTATGTTGGTCTTTTGTTGTGCTGGTATAAAATCCACTTGTAAGTGTAAGTGTATATCTCCTTCTATCCTTGAGTGTTGTTATATTTAGAGAAGAGCTTCCTCGCTCTATACATAGATGGCGTGCGAGTCTCCAGCCCATCCGCTGGCTCAACACGATCGAATAAAGAGGTACCTATATTGCTATCCTCTCTGAGCAACTCTCCAGCTCCATGAGGACAACGGACTCAAAATTATGGGTCGAAAAATGGGAATGGTTGGGATGGAGGGGAAACAGATAACGAGAGTTAGACTATGACCAAACAACATAGCCAGAAAGAGGTTTTAAGAACCGAGTTTAGGAATGGTTTTTGTTGCGGTAAATCTTACCGTAACAAGGTACCGTTGTTTTTGGTTATAAGAATAATTTTAGTTAAATCTGCTACCAGCGGTTCCCAATCTTTTTTAGTCGTTGAGCACTTTTTGGGCGAGGAATTTCTCGCGGAGCACTTGGTTGCGCATATGCCATTTTTCGCAGTTAGATATAAATGTATGTAGAAAATGCAGTAAAAGCCCTTCCACACTATCCCACTGAGTATTAATACAAAGTGGAAAAGAATTCCATGCTACTGCCAAATTTGTGAGAGAGAAATTTCTTTTCATTTTTTAACCACACACAACAGTTTAATATAACCTCAATAAAAATGTGATGAAATGTGTGACAGAATTAGAACCATTTCTAAAAATTCTCATGTTTTAACACATGTCAAATAGTGTAGGCTGGGAATATCATATTTTGTTTCCACACTATTATACATGATTTGTTTCACACTTTTTTGACATGTATTAATACTCAGTGGGATAGTGTGGAAGGGCTTTAACTGTTTTCAATTTTTTTTACGTTTTATTCAATTCAAAAATAAAGTTACTTCAACGAAAAACAATAATAAAGTTAAAAAAAAAAGGAATTTAATAATGAAAGAAATTTTCGTAAGTTCTTATTTTTCAATAAACTGACCTTAAAAAGCAAAATGAACTCTAAAACCAGGTGGTAAAAAAGATGCCGAATTTTTTAGTTAGATCAGTTTCATTCTAAGGGTGCGATATTAGTAGGTACATATGGTATTTAAATAAATAGCTTTTTTTCTTTAGAACCATGTGCCTGTTTTTTTTGCATAGTGGTGGTTCATCTGGTTGAATTTGGGACAACTGCAACCGAATATCTGGCTCTACATCGAGACGGGACCTATATTTTGTTTTGGTTCCAACGTAGGCAGAGAATCCTTCCATCCACATGTATGTTGTTGCAAACGGCAGAAGAATAACTTTAGTTTTGCTTGACAAAATTTTGAATTCGTCCTTCAACATACACCGAATTCTGACAGAGTTCTTCGTTTCAAAATTTTCCTTTATCGAGCACTCAAATTGCAACGATTTCAGGGAATTTGGCTTTTCCAACGCGGCATAGTATAGGTTTGCAACCCACACGTTTTCCTTAATATTGGAGTGGTACTCTTCCGGAAAATAGCAGTGGAAGCTATCGAGCAAACCTAACATGTGAACATGGAACTCATTTAAAATATCTTCGGGAATGTCCAAATTTATTTCCTCTTTAAATTCGTTGAGCGTTGGGAAGCTGCCAAGGTTTCTATTTTTCATAGATTTAGCCCAAAACTGTATTTTCTTTTTAAATGCTTCTACTTTATCACTGGCATCGAAAACAGTTATTGTATTTCCCTGAAGTAATAAACTCAAATCATTTAGTTTTTTTTTAAATATCGGCTAGATACGCTAATTTAAATAGCTAACTCTCATTACACAGCCTGTGGCTCAAAACAAAGTCATCGTCAATTAGGAAGGTTCTGACTTCAGCCCTCATTTCGAAGAGCCGCATCAGTTTCGTATTATGTATTTTATTAGGAAAAATATAATCCCATACATTTTGATTGCGCAGTAAAGTTTAGAAACAAATATGCATTCCGCATTGGTAAAAAATTTTGAAAATTTACATTGAATGCACGAGTTTAACCGCATTTGCAACAAAAAAAGGCAAAAATAAAATCATCGAAATTAATACGAAAAAACCCCAATGAAACTCAAATGACATTTATTATCGAAGGATTGTGACTTCACTACGCCATGACTATGATTTTGTGGGTGAGGAGCTCCTTCACTGATCTCACCATCGTCATGGCGTAGTGAAAAGTTACAATCTAAATAGGGTCTTTGTTCATAGTTTTTTTGATAAAATGAACAATTAAAATCCCTTACACCTATCAGGTGTAAAAATTGCCTTTTTCACTTTTAGCTTATTTTAAACGCGAAATTCCCACAAAAAGGGATAAATCCCACGATCTTGCATCGCTGATGTGGAGAAGAGCAAATTTAAAAAAGAATACCGCTTGCTTTATACAAAGTTTTAAAATATATAAATGCTTTTTTATTTATAATGTACCTCAAGTATGCTGGAATGGCAAATAGGGTAAATTTTATAAATGAACTTTTCAAATTCGATTGCTGCAGTCAAAATGACAGGTTCAGAAGCACAAAATTAACAAGTGTGATGAAATTTTAATATTTTTTCCGATATTTCCGCGGAGCACTTGGATATGTCCGCGGAGCTCTTGGATATTCTTCGCGAAGCACTAAGTGCTCCACGGAGCACACTTTGGGAAACGCGGTGCTAGACAATGTTAAAAAACTGCTGGGTACTAAGTTTAATAATAATTGACGGAGTCGTTTTAAAATTATTAAGTTCTCAAAAAAAATTTGAAACTTTTTTTAAAAATCCAAGAAATTTTTTTTTGAAAATGTTGGTATATAAAGCTTTTTCAAACATTCTCCAAAAAAAAAGGTGAATGTTCAACCGTTTTTGAGAAAATCGAAAATCAAAAAAATGGTTCTATGGGAAGTACCATTTTTCGGAATTTTTTTTATAAAATGGTTGCCTTTTTGTATAAAAATTGTGGGCACGTTTTTGAGAAAAATAAGATTTTCATTTTTTGGCAGGTACCGGTTTTTGGGCTGAAAAAAAAAAATGAGAAAGAAGGGTGGGGATAATGCCCAAAAAAACGCTAGGTACCAACTTTGAAGAAAATCGACCGACCCGTTTAGGCTGCAGCCGAAGGGGCAAGCAGACTGACGGATAGAATTGCGAGACCCACTTTTTTCGACTTCGCTATCATCGTAATGTCAACTTTGATCAAAATCCCGAGTTCGATTTTTTTTACGAATCTATAACTTGCCATATACATACATAGTTCCTATACATATATCGCAAGTAAAAATGAGTCTGAATAAATATTAGAATCTCATTTACATTAAATCCCTGCCAATTTTGTTTAATAAGAAAACTTCTCAGACATAGTTGCCACTATTTTTCTCAATAAATTCCCTGACTTTCCCTGACCAATATTAAAGTTTTCCCTGACCAAATTTAAAGAAAATTAAAATAGTAACTCATTGAGAAACATAACTTAATTTTTGTGACGTCATCATTATGCGCTTATGAAGTGCTAATTAAGTACCCACCAACAAAATTAAGTGCTCCAGTACTTTTCTTGTAAATAAATGCAGTAAGCAGACCAATTACCGGAAAAAGGTTAAAACGTAAGGAAAAAAAGTTTTAGGTTAGTATTTTGGAGCTATTTAAGAGCCCTAGGAATCCGAACAAAAATTTCAAAAAAAAAAAATCTCAAAAAAAGAAGATATTTAACCATCTAGATTTTAGTGATCGAATAAAAAAAATGGATAATAGTATTAAATACTTAAAGATAAACAGGAACTTAATAACACATGCAAATTAAAAAAAAAAAAAAAATAGTACGTGTAACATTTTTTGTTGTTTTTAATTTTGAGTTTGAAAATTTATGTTAAAAAACTATTCATTCAAATATAGTAATTTAAATGTGAAATAAAAGAATAGATTTCAAAAAGCTGTATTAATATTGTAAGTCTAGCTTGCTAGACGTATTTTGCAACGTCTGACAACTACATGAACTGTTCATATGGCAAACAGTTTATAGAACGGAATGAAAAAGAAGGCAAAACTGTTGAAATGACTTTTAAAATCAATTTTTTACCGTTTCAAAAGTGACACGTACAGAATAACGCAACGTATCCCACTAGCCAGACTTTTAAAATATCACTAGAGAGATTTCGATTCTCAGACAATTTAACTTTTTTCGGCCCAATAACTCGTCTAGCTCGAGTTAAGTACCCGATTTTCAAAAACATTTTCCGATTTATGTACAAAACAAAAATTATTTCAATACGAGCTAGGCGAGCTTTTAATTAATCAAAAAGATTCGCAATCTGAAAAAAATAATCCGTAAGTGAATAAAGTATTAAATACTATTTTTTGCCCTTCGAAAGTTTTACAAAGTTCCAATTCCAAAGGCGGAATGAAAAGCACTTTCGAATACAATTGACTTTCGGAACAAAATACAGAATAGGGTCCCTGAGTTCAACGAAATATAAAATTTTTTTCATTGTACAAACAAAATTTAATGCTCAAAAAATTTTCCCTGTCCACTTTCGAAATTCTCTGACTATCCCTGACCAAATTCGCGTTCCCTGACTTTCTATTCGGGTGGCAATTATTTCAGAATATTAGGAATTTAATTTTTGTGAAAGCTGTTTTCATTAAGATAATCCTCCAACAATTCTCCAGGTTTAGAATGATTGCGTTAAAAGAGAACCTACTCCAATCAATTACCTTAACACTGCTGGTTTAAGAACAAACCTTCATGAAATGCTTGTTTTCCCCTTCAATGCAATATAGTGTCACAGAAAATGAGCCAAGTTTCTTTCGATCAAGATCATGTCTAACATAAGTGGTCTTGATTGAGAGGGCAGTGTTAGGATTGCAGTTCGATCATCGTTTGCATGTACGAAAATGGGATTGTCATCATCAGGTACATTGTTACATTATATTATATTTTTAATTCAAATAACGAATTTTTGAACTCTCGGAAAATCAGTTACATATACTACACGTCGTTGTTTATTTAGAATCTTAAACAGATTTCCCTCGAAAACAATGGTAAAAAATCATTGCATATGAACCTATTTAGATTGTGACTATTCATTACGCCATGACGATGGTTTTGTGGGTGAGATCGGTGAAGAAAACACCTTGTCACCGCTTTCACCCAGAAAATCGTCGTCATGGCGTATTGAAAAGTAAAAATCTAAACAGGGTCTGTTTGTAGATCACATTATCCGGATCGCGCATTCGATGACAAGTATTTTTCAGAGACAACAACACTATTTGTCTAAAAAATTATGATTAGGTAAATAACAGTAGTTTTCGTTGCCTTTGCTTTTTTCCTTACAAGAATGTGCCAAGGACGCCACCGAGAGCGGAAATGATCCACACGACTTATTGTTTTTCAAATTTTTATTCTTACTATACAAATATTACATAAAATCATCGGAATCATTACCATCATCGTAGTTAGATGTCATTTTTTCGGCTGTCATTAAACTTTTATAATTTCTTAATTCAGCTTCTTCGAGTTTCTTTTTCTCTTCCTCTTTCATCTTTTCTTTTTGCTTGCGCAAAAGACGTTTTTTATCTTCTCGCTCCTCAGCATCACGGGCTTCTCTTAGCGCCCGAAAGTCTGGATGTTCTTCAGTTTTAGTTTTATTTAGACGGTTGACAATTTCGTTTACTCGCTTCTCAATGCGAATTTTTCTGACTAGATTGTCATTGTGATAAGCTACTTGGCCGGGTTCCATGCCTTGAGTTTTTTTTAAATTCTCCCACATTGTGTAAACAACATCGATGTTATTTACTTTGTTACCTTGAATGCTGTTAGCTTTACATAATTGGGCGGCATCTTCCAGTACAGTTGAAGGTATGTCATCTATTGTCTGTCCCTGCAAAGTATGAACATTATTTTATTCGGTAGGACATTGTATTTTTATTGAGACTTTAAAATGACATTTGGAAATATACATGAATGCTTAGATCTATCTCTTTCTATTAATATACACGATACGGAAAGCGGAGGCTGTAATGTATGGCCGTCCTGGCCTGTTGTTTTTAATTTTTCGATTGCCAACATGGCTTGTCTTTTTCTTTTAAATATGATAGTAGCATTTGCTCACAGAGCTATTAAAATGTATCTTTGGACGATTGTCTTTAAGCTATAAACTACAAACCAATGTCGATTTCCTTTTGCCATTTGGGATTTTGATCCGGGATTGCGGATTTTTCGTGGTAAAAGGAAAGCAAAATGGGATTGATTTTTGTTTGTAATTGTGTGTGTGTGGCTTGTCAAATTTGGCATTATTTCCCTGATGATACCAGTGATAGCACGGGAAGGAAAAAAATTCCTACAAGTAGGTATTTTCAAAAATTAGAACATTTTTTTTTAAATTAAAGTTCTTTTCAATACAAATGTTTGTGTTGTAACGAATTTTTTTTGGGTTGGGTTCGATATCCCGCTTTTTAAAATTCCAGTTTTAAAATCCCGCTTTTTATAATACCGCTTTTTCAAGATCCCGCTTTCTATAATCCCGTCTCTTATAATCCCGTTTTGTATGACCCCGTTTCTTATTATCCCGCATTTGCAATTAAAACTACTTGTTTTAACTCCCACCAAAATTTCTTTGGGACTTAGGGCCAGTTTGTTCACAGCTGAGCATCTTTAATCTAGGATTATTGCAACTGGTAAATCATCGAATGTGCAAGGTAATCAAATTTTTGTTCAAGGAATCGATAATTTAAGTTTTTAATCATGGAAATCGCTAATCAGCCGATTTTGGTTGATTAGCGCCATTTAGTTAGAAGCTGTGAAAGTCATCGTTCAGATTTAACCCATTGTGAACAAACTGGCCCTAAGTTCATAAATTTGGGAGTTAGTTCATTTGAGACTTGCAACCCCCCCTGCTTGGGCACACTATAGGATTTGGGGTAGGTACGAGGTTGGGTGTATGCAAAGTATTTAGTGGGACATAACCCTTCATTTGCATTTTGTGACTTAGTTTATTTTATGTTGGGAGTTAGTTCCAAAAATAATGGGAATGAGTTTATAATGAACTAAGTCCCAATTTTAGTGTGAGTTATAGCGCATTGGGAAGTTCATTTTTCAATGAGCAAAAACGAATGTGTACAGTAAAAACCAAAAACACCCCCACATATTTTCTTTTATTCCAGAAATTAAAATTTTTTTAAATTTACAAACACGTTATAATTTTTCGTTTAATATCCAAATGAATTGCGAAAAACGGAATTGGCGGTATTTTAAAAAGAGGAATTTTAATACGCTGGGATTATGAATAAGCGGGATTTAAAAAAAAAAACGGTATTTTAGAAGACGGGATTTTAAAACTTTTTTTTCGGGATTTTCGAAAAACTGGATTTTAAAAACCGGGATTCCGATACGCTCCCTTTTTTTCATTCGTCGCCAGTTAACAGTGTATTTTTGTTGAAATACAAAATTTCCGGTTATGTTAAAAAGAAAACACAAATATCAATTAGTGTTATTTCTTGAAAATAGCAATTTCAGAGATGTCATTTACACGAATGAAAAATTTATCATAATTTCTTTTTTTCACCATTTAGTGTTCGAATGGTCCAAAATCTGCCAGTATTTTTACAATAAACAACTGATAGAAGTCCAACTGGGATTTTTATATTTTATTGGAATCCAGTAATAAATGTGCTTTCACGACAAGCAAATCAATATTCATGTCAATTGTGGAATACGCAATACTTGATCCGCAGTGATTGTCAATACCATGTTCTATTTTCTTTTCACGGCGAATGGGTAGAGAGAAAAGAGAGCACTGCACTGGGAATCAATCCTTTATCCAGTATTGCGGATTCCACAATCGACATAAGAATCTTCAGAGTGCCATTATTTGACTTCGTATAAATGAAGGCAGGTATTAAAAATTAATTTTGTCAAATATTTCAAAGTTTTATGACCGAAAACTGAAATTTTTAACTATTTAAAATGCTTAAGCCTAGTACGCAGATCGAGACAAACTAAATTTTATCTCTACATTCTTTTTCTCAAGACAAATTTTGAAGGTGTAGAGATAAAAATAAAATTCAAATGAGGACAGTAATGTAGGTAAAAATATTTGTGTGAATTTTGTAAATCTGCACTGCAATATTAAAATAACAAAAAAATCAGTACTAAAAAGGGTTTGCAGCCTTTACAGTGAGTTTATGTTGTCATTCAAAAATCATTTCTATGTAAATTTTGTATATTTTCTTGAATTAAAAAAGTGGCCGCACTAGTATTTGGCCCTCTTGAACCCTTTCCTATTAGCTACGCCACTGACTGTGTGAAAACAGCTGTTTTGCATAATTTATTCCCGTTACTTTCTTTCATGTTTTATTTTATGTTTTTTTGGTCATCCTTCACATAATACCTTTCAAAATTGAAAATGTTAAAACGAAAATATGTTTTTGGTTGATAAAAACCGTGATATTCATGAAACGTCAACATTTGTCTAGCAAAATAATGCTTCGAACATTATTTGTCTGGGAAAAGTTATGTGGAGACTTTAGTATGTACAGTTTGAAAAAAAAGTTCGGATTTTGCGTTTGAACTTCGTACTGCTTAAGAAAAATCCGAGACAAAATTTATCTTGGGAAAAAATTTGTATGAGACATAAAATTTTTCCCGAACTGCGTACTAGGCTTTAAGTTCTAATCATGGCGACTTGTGTAACTTACAAATAAGTCAACAATTTTTTTTCCTAGTGTAAGTTTAAAAAATATCAATTAAAAATAAAATACCAATAAGGAATTTTTGTTTATCCTTAGTAGGGATTTTATTTCGTTCGTATACTAACACTGCATAAATTTCAATTATTTTAACAAACAAAAAAATAACAAAAAAAAACATATCAAATCTGAACTTGGGAAACAAATGATAAAACAGCACCTTCTCTGCCTGGAAATTGTAGTAATGCAATTTCATTTTACTTTTCTTCTGAAGTATATGCAGGTATCCCTGAAGGTGGAATGGCTGCAGCAACGACCACGTTGCATTCCTTATTCTACAGTCCACATAAATTGAGCATAACACGATTCCAGTAAATTCATTTGGCAGCTCCACCAGCGGACGCACACCGTCGTTCTTCGAGTTCATATTGAATTTAAATAACAATTAAAATTAGAAAAGGTCACGAAAAAGGAATTATAATTTTATTTTCAACAAACTTGTGAAAAGTAAACATACCAATTTCCGAAATGACGTCTAGACTAGATAAATGTCACTTTACTACTGTGTGTGTGCAAGTGCGTGTTTTGTGTAGGTGTAAATCTCTCTTGAAATCGGCATCAGAGATTTTGATCCCAAATCATGAGGGATCGATTTTTTTGTTGTTGAAAGGAAAGCGAAAACCGGTCCGGGATCAACTCTCACAGGGATCGATTTTTTTTTGGTTGAAAGGAATTCGACATAAATGAAAATATATATACATAATATATACAATAAGATAGGTATAACGATAAGATACAGAGGAAAGAGAATACTTTAATAAAATACATAAGCGTGAATTGATTCTTGTCTTCTTAACGATTTAACCTGCGAAAGGTGAAATATTGATTCATTTATTTCTATTTGATATTGACAGCCAAAATAATAAAAAACGCTTATTCCACCTTTATTCCACGACTTAACTAAACCAGGGAATAAGAGTTAAGCTATGGTAAAAAATGAATAAAACCAAAATGTTCTTTGAATTGAATTTTATTGAGATTTAAGAAAATTTTCAGAGTACAATTCAGATTATATTACATAGCAAAGCTATGTTTAACTGCGGCTATAATGTATTGCCTGCTCTATCTAGTTACATTTTTGGGAAGCCTCGTGGCTGTCATTTATAATATATAAAAAATATATAGTCATTCTGCTCTTGCTCAGGAGCAATATTTCAGTTACGTGTTGGCTGTTGCAATGGATAAAAAAATATACATATATACAATACCTACAAATACAAATACCTTATAAACTAATATATGCCATAGAATACATTTATATACATAAAATTTCGTGTTATAGAGCGAGAACGCTCTATGTAGAATTTTCAAATTTAATGAAATCACTTTTACATGAATAGGTATAATTAATTAAAAGAAATGTTTTGATTATTTTACATTCACTTCTTTCAGTTACATTAAAAAAATAAATTACTGGCAATGAAAATAAAGTAAAACGATATATAAAAAAGTCAAAATGTTCGTGGAATAGTAAGTTGACGTCTACCAGAAATCCCTTAAGAAAATCTACTACAATAAATAAGATGCCTGTTTGGTCACTTGAAATTTTTCCCAAGTTGGGTATTTTTCGTATAGGTTCGACAGCAAATTGTGATAATTTGTAAAAAAAAGGGGCAAGTTACCAAACAAACCTAAGAATTCTCTTGTTAATATATTTCTGTCAAAATTTTCAACATTTTTTAATTGTTTGTGTTGTGTTGTGTCTGTTGTCGGTTTTGTTTTGAAATATTAAAATGGAAAATATAAACAAAAACCGACAGGAATGTGTCCACCTCTTGGGTCCCCATTTAAGTCATCTTCAACAATTGCAATGAGTTTCTTCATATTTTCTTTGCAAAATCTATACTTCTTCCTAAAATTCTCCTCACTTAGCACTTCCATTGGATCATACCTATTTTTATATATTTTTCTTTTTCTAGTGGTTGATGGCTGGTTGTCCAATAATTAGAAATGGGTTAAAAATTCGTTAAATCTAGCAGACATTATTATTTTTATTCAAAATTAAATTGGCAATCTTCACTTAGGTATTTTTTTTATTTCAGAATAAATTTGACACATCTGGTTCTTATTCCTTCGCTAAACCACCTTCTTCTGTGGTTTTACTTAGTCCACGTAACTTTTTAGAAATTTTCGTTTATTCATAAAATTTTGCACTAAGTCCACGGAATAAGACCTAACCTTTCGCTTTTCCATGTTTATTAATTTGACTGTGAGAGTGTAAGTTTTTTTTTTAAGTTTCAATAGATAAAATTTGTTTGTTTGTTTTTTTTTTTTTTTAAGGTTTTTATATGTGATGGTGGCTTTATGTATTGAATTAATAAGGAAATTCACGCAATAATGTAAAACACTGGATAAGTTTACCATTTGGTTAAGTTTACCATTTGGTCAATGAACTGTCAAATTTTGTATGAGAAATAATTTACACAATTTGGTTAAAATTCTCCAATGATTTTGCTGGATAGTAAGGGTATTCACGCAATGATGTAAAACACTGGACAAGTTTACCATTTGGTTAATGAACTGTCAAATTTTGTATGAGAAATGATTTACACAATTTGGTTAAAATTCTCCAAGGATTTTTCTGGATAAAATTATCCAAATTTTTTTGGTAAACTTAACCAAACGTCATTGTGACTTTTAGAATAAGGCGTGTTCAGAAATATGATAAATAGGTATCTCAGAGAACTAAAAAAAACTCTGCCCGTTCTGTAACTATCGCATTGAGATTAGTTGGCGATGAAAGTTGTGAATAAAAACGTTGTTTATACAAAAAAAAATAATTAGGAAATCCACATTTTCTGACTATTATTGATCAGCATTGTTTATTTACACAAATCCATATGGATATATAAAAGTAAATGCTTTTACTTGTAGTTGTTATGGTTTCCGAATTGCCATCGAAGTGAAAGGAACCATTTATTCTTTTTAGTCTTTTTTCATCAAATTTCAGTTGAGTTGAGCTCAGGACAACTTTTATTGCCGAAAACGAAAGTGTACTAAACTGAAGCAAAAGTAGATATCCTGCACCATTTTGGGCGTGTCATATGATTTTTCTTGTATTAGCTCATTTTCGTTCGATCAGTGCCATGAGTTTGCGACTATTACAGTTCTACATTTAACCCCGAAATCGTTTTCTCATATAATTCCCGTCAGGTTTAAAAAAAAAAAACTGTTTTTTTCGTGTACCTTACATTTTTTTCCGTTCCGAGACATTCTGCTCCGATTTCAAGTAAGTTTGGGAAATAAAAATTAAAAATAATTTCGAAATCTGAACACGCTTATTTGCATACATATTTTGGAGTTTCATATTTGACGTTTACGAACAGCTGATTCAATTACACTGCATTTAACCAAATGAATTAAAAGGGCGTTCACGCAAACTTTTGTGTAGACTTATCATTTTACACAATTTGTAAACTTACGACGTTGCGTAGTTTGACCAATTATTTGAACTATGTATATGTTTATGTTAAATCGGGCTTTTTTGGTCACTTCCTTTTATATGCAAGTAAAACTTTATTTCATACTTTTTCCCTACGTTTCTTCGTAATTTCTCGACTTCATCAGGGGTAGTTTATTAAATCTGTGGAAACATAAAATTAACAATTTACACTTTTAAAATTTTTTGAACTTAAACTTACATGAAAATAACTTTTGTTACATTTAATAATAATTATTGATAGATGTTGATAATTTTAAAACTTTGATATTTTCAAAAATAAAAATGAATTAATTAACATTATTTGAAATAAATAAACGAAAAATTTGAATAAAAAACCTACAGCACAGCACTTTAGAAAATCTAAATGAAAATAAAACAGTTTAAATTCAATAAGAAATTATACCGCTCTTAATGCAAGGGAATAACTAGCTATTGCGTTGTCTTTATCTTCCTGTGTATTCATTGTTTTGTCTATATTCTGTTGTATACGTAGACTTTCAAGTGTGTATCCATTATTTGTTCTCTTTTCCTTATCCATTATTATTGTATTATCAAAGTCTGCAGAGTGTCCAGTTTCTAGTATATGTTGTGATAACCCAGTGGATTCTCTTTTGTTTCGAATATCCGCTTTGTGTTCGATTAATCTCGTCTCCAGTGATCTCTTAGTTTTATGTATTGTCAATAATGTTGTTTATGTTGTTGGACTCAAGTCTTGTAAATTTTATAATAAATTTCTTTCCAAATGTGAGGGATTGTGAAATTGTGTTTTAAGAATACATTTGATTTTTTATGAGTTTTTCTCAAGATTAATACAATTTTGAATTATAAGCAAAACAAACAATTATAGTAAAGTTTTGGCCAGCTTTATTTTAGAATTGTTATTAAAGCTGGCCAAAAAAGGTTGGACATAGTGTTAATAAAACATCGATAGTTTTATCGATTAATCGATTGTTTTGAACTATCGGGACTATCGATAGTATGGAACAAATATCGATAGTCCAGTTGATGTGTTTTTGTGGTTGGGAAATTTTTTTTTTTCGAAATGAACTGTCAACTGAGAATTGCCCTTAAATGTCAAAAATCTGAACAGTTGAGCTAAAGTTCAGTTGGTTCTTGACCGTACCCTAATCAATGAACACAGTTCTTTTTTTGACTGTTCTGTTCACCTCACCTGCTTTAATAGGGATTTTTTCATAAAAAAAAGGACTGCACATGCCAGGAAATGAAATCTAGTTTAAAATAAATATAATAAATCAGTTAAACTGATTGTGAATTTTATTATATTTTCTAGTTATTAGTAAGTATTGAATTCGGGAAAAAATATTGAACTCGATATAACAGCAAAACATGGAAAAAAGGCCATGGAATATTTTTAGGGGTTCAATTTTTTCACAAGTCTTTTTACCGGTTGAAATGATCTCTTTTTACAAAAACTATCTTTTATATGTACATTTATATTAAAGACAAAAACTTCGAAAAAAAACTAGAGCAAAAATTTGTAAAATAATTAAAATATTTCAAAAATGTTTAAACTTTTTTATTTTATTTGAAAATGTGTTTTAAAAAAATTTTAATTTAGTTTTTTGCAAAACTCATTCATTTATTATTCATATTAATAACACTATCGATTAATCGATTGTTTTTTTTTTAAACAATCGATACTATTGAAAAATCCAACATAAGTTACATCAATCGTCAAAATAAATTTGATTATGCATTGGTCGTCCAGAAGCCTTCTGGTTTCTATTCTGAAATTAAATCCTAAGGGTTTCAGAATGCTTCTGGACGACCAATTGATATTAAGAAATTTGTGTATGGAAACTACCATTTATCGGTTCAAAGTGAGTTGAAATCTAACATCTAGCGTTTTTGGAATTCATTAGCTCAAAAAGTAAATCAAGTGGACTACCAAACTGTTCCTCATGCCTGCCGCTCGCATAATTGCAATAACTCACTCACATTAATTGAGTATTAATTTCTTCTTAGGTAGGGAAAGTTTTGCTAAACCTGTAGAATTTTTTATTTGCTTCCAATTTTCAAATCAGTGTCAAAACAGGATAGCATTACGAATTATAAACCTATGTTAATATATGTTAATGTTATGTTAATATATAATTTTTTTTGGAAAATTATTCTCCAATAGAAATATGTATTCCTACAAGACAGCAAGACTCTCTCTATTAGTTCTTTCTCTCTGCTGATAATGGGATACTGACTACTGTCAATACGATCTTGTGCTTGACGCTGCACTATGGAGTAAATGCATGAAAAAACGAGACCAAATTATTTTTTGGCTTCAATTGCAAGATATCCATCTAAAACGATATCGTATGACATTTAAAATGCATTTCGTCTTTTTTTTAAATAATAAGACATGTATTTTGATTTAAAATAACGTTTATTTGACAATTTTTAGATTTTTTTAAAATAAATTATTATTCTGAAAGAGACTCTGAACAAGACTCACTCTCTTCGTCAGAATTATTATTATCTTCTTCTTCAGAGTCATCTGATGGAGAAGGAATCGGATGCTCAGAAATCAGCATTTCCATTGCTTCTTTCGAAAAAGATTTTGTTTTTTTAACAGGAAGAGGCCTGATGCTAGTTATAAGAGGGTCAGATGTTAATCAGCCCTATCACAAATTCCATCGTAATCGAAAATTTGCTACGAATCACGAAAACTGTATTGCAGAATCCATTCGTAGTGGAAAATCTATTAAGAATTTCGAAATTCGGGAAATTTGCTATCACAAATTCCGAATGAAACGGAAATATGACTTCCTTTTCTACGACAACTGATTCTTGTCGTAGCCAAGTGGTAAACGATTGTGTTTCATTAAAAAAATAGTTTTTTTTTTACAAATTCTAAAATTTGCAATGGTTGCAAACGCAAACTATTCAATTTTTATTTTGTTAAAAGTTCTTAAACTCTTAAATAATTGAATGCAACGCCAGTGAGAAACATTGCAAAGAAGTCGAAACAAAACAATTGCGCTAAAAAAAAAAAAAAACAAAAGAAGTCAAAGAACACATCACTTTTAAAACAAGCCGGATTAAAATTTGTTCCTCAGTACATTTGAAACCACTTTATTTTTTTAACTTCAATTTATATTTTAATGCTGAATATATTATTTTCTTGGGAAAAAATGCTAAAACATTGAATAAATAAACAAATATCAACAACACAGTTTTTTCACGATCAATAACTTGACGGCTGTAATAGTGCTCTGAGATTATAGGAATTTTTTGCGATATTTATTAAAACAAAGAGTCTAGCCATACTTAACACAAATGTTCAGCTTTTTTTGTGTAAAATAAAAAGGGAAAAAAGATGGGACTTTTTAAAAAGTTTAAGGGATTTTTGTTTTTAAAAGCTCCAAGTATTGCTGTGACATAGGACAGCTGATTTCGAAACTCAGAATTAATTCTTTTAATGAGGCATTGCTTTTTTCGATTCCATTCGGATTTGGTGAATGCTTTTTTTCGGGGTTCGTAGTGGAATAATCCATTCGGAGATTTTCCACGATGGATTCTGTGATAGGCCTGAATAACAAGCGATTAAGGATGTCTAAATTACAATTTTCCTGGAATGTTTTCTTGAGTAATTAATTAAGGCGGTACAGACTGAAATGCTTATTTCGAGCTTCTGCTGCTTCTTCGGAAAGTTGTCCAATTGGTAAAATTGCATTTTCAATCAAGGTTGATCCATGGATTAATATTTTGTGCATTGTTGGTGTCATCGGATGCGAAGAATATAAGTCTACATACAGTTTTGCTGTATCGAATGCATATTTGCCAAAATTGGAAACATCGATTTTATATCCACTAGATAGAACTTCTAGTATAACCTTCAGCCAATAAATTAACTGAGTGTCGACACCTGTTATTTCGGCAGAAAGTTGTGGATCATTAAAAAACCTACGGCTTGTATTGCCATCATTCGTGCTACCAAAACCTGGCTTTGGTACATCCACTATTAGACCGAGTTGGTTTTTGAATTTTTCTTGCAATTCTCGCTTTTTTTCTTTGACAATATCTTTATCTTCCTGTGTTCGAAGTTGCCATTTCTTTAAAGGAAGTTTATAAGCAATATTTAAAATGGTTTCAAAAAGACGAATTCGTGCATGTAGAATTGATAAACCGAATTTTAATGTATTTGTTTGAATATCTCTTGATTTTGACAAATCATTAAACTCCTTAGATGTAGCTCCACATATATAGCACTTCATAGTGGATTTTGTATCTGTTGCAGCGTTACAGATCTTGCCATCAATCATTGTAAATGCCAATGTATGTTTAACTTCGATGGGCTCGAAACCATCCAGCTTTGTTTTCATTAGGGAATCGATCTGCGATTCTATATAATTTATTTCACTTTGGGTAACATCCTTAGTTTCTTTAGTGAAAATAATTCTTATAGGTCGACAATACCTTGGTGATGATGGTGCCGGATTTTGCCAAACGATTTTACCATTTGAAGCGCAGAACAATCGTAAAGGTACAAATGAACTTTTAAATATGTTTGCATCTGAATCGGAATAGTTTTCGAACTTTTGTTTATATTGGGTTTGTTGCGATCCATCACAACCCCATTTTGAAATAATCTCTAAAGATTTCATTTCGTCCTCAGTTAAAGTTTGTCGAATATCCAAATACATCAGTAAGCGCTTAATGGTGCAAGTTTACCTCAGCCAATGGTGCAAGTTTACCTCAGCCAAAGTTTCCGTAACTGTGAAAGAATTTGAGTCAGGATAGCAATCACTTTTAGCTTTTTTAAGTGTACTATAACTCGGAAACAGTTTTTTATCACTCGTTGTTACAATTTCATATTGTTTTCGGGATAAACCGGCTTCAACAAAAATTGAAAGGGCCTTAAGAGTTGACATTTTTTCGCGCTTGGGACTAGGATTATTTTTCAATGCTTTTTTACACAGTTTTGCTTTTCCTGGAGAATGTGCTATTTCTTTAAGGACTTTTGCAGATACTGCCTTACCAGACTCCCGCAATTTTATTTGGGCTGCAAATGTTAGTTCTTCCGTTTGATGAGATCCACCAAGTTCTTTAGTTCGTCTGCATTTACTACGAACGCAAAGATCATCAAATGATTTAGAGGGTCGACTAGGTCTGGATTTATTTGGAATATCGAAGCTTCCCTTTAGCCAAGTTTCATTTTTTCTTAAAAAATCCTTTTCAACTCTATTTGCACGAAGCCATCTGCTCTTAAAATCAAATCTATAAAAATGCATTTAATTATTTTAATTAAAATTTAAACCTAAAACGCCATATTCTAAGTTTAAATTCTTCGAGTTCACCCTCCTCACAACAAGCCTTATCTAGCAAATATTTTTCCAAGAAATCCAATTTAGCTTTAAATCCAACTTCAGAACACATTTTCATCACATCATATAAACGTTTTTTGGTAAAAACTATTAAGCCGGAAGATCCTTCAAGTAGATCAAAATTTGCGTTTTTTAAGAAAAAGCTTAAAAATGCATAAAATATCACATTTTCTAACACCAATAACAACTAAACCTGCAACCAATTTTAACATTAGAAATGTTTAAGCGGAGGCATACCTACTAACAATGTGAAAAAATCAACAGAATTTCAAAAAAGTGTAACGCCGAGTAGAGGAAGAGGGTGAAACGTCAGGGGAATAGACAAAATTATTGCGTTCATGCTATGTTCTTACTGGTCTGAGGAAACAGAATACGAAGAAGATGATAAAACGGACACCAAAATAAGGAGAAGTGTTCGTAGGCAGGGATGGCCTACACACATTTGCTACGTAGTTTATGTAGTTAAACGTAGTTAAATGTAGTTAATGAAACAAATTGTAGCAAACTTAGTTTCAAATATCAAATGATCTGTCAGTTGTAACTATGAAGCTTGAATTTTGAGTTAAAATGTTCAAATTTTTATTGAAATTATATTATTTCTCTAAATTTACTTTGTATGTAGGTAGGTATATGAAAACGTAAAAATTTTTAGAAAATAAGACGTGTAGTTTATTAAATTAACTACGCGTAGTTAATGATGTAGAAAATGTAGTGTAGTTAATGCGGCCAACCCTGTTTGTAGGCTTTCCAGATTTGTATGTGAAGAAGAGCAAATTTTAGAAAGAATTTATTCAAAGTTTTAAAATACATAAATGCTTTTTTCATTTCTAATGTACCTCAACTATGCTTGAATGGCAAATCGGGTAAATTTTTTTTTTAACTGAAGTTTTATGGTTAATATTATCATTCTACACAAACAACACAATGGAATTCGACGGAAAACAACAAAAAAATGATTAAGAATGAAAGAACAAAAAACAAAAAAATACATTCCAATAGGCATTTTTTAATTAAATCACAAAAAAATATTAAAACACAACTTTTTAACATAAAATTTAATGAATATATTAGAACACACCTGCATCTGAATTATACATATTAAAAATTTAATTAAATGTTGCGATATATGATAGAAATAGTTAATAGAAACTAAAAAAATTTTTCATTGATGATGCAAAAAAATTAATGCTCTCGTTTTCACTGACTTTGAACTAGTGATGTGACTAAATTAGTTGGAATAAAAAAAAAATTATACAGTTTCTTAATCTATAGGAAGTATACTAGCGGTTGGTAAAAACTTTACTTCTTAACTTTGCGATTTTGAAAATCGACTTTTGTCTCGTTTTTGCATGCATTTACTCCATAGTGCGCTGTTTAGATTGTGAAGATTGAGGCCGGTATCACGGCGGGTTGGCTATGTTTTCCCGCGGCACGTTTTCCCGCGGCACGTTTTCCCGCGTCACGTTTTCCCGCGTACGTTTTCCCGCAAAACATTTTCCCACAAAATGTTTTCCCGCAGAACGATATCCCGAAACACAGTTTCCCGTGTAACGTTTGCCCGCCGATTCCTACTTTTTTTAATACAAATCGACAGCGCATGAACAAAATTAATTTCAATAGTAGTTTTCTTGTACAAAAGTCTTTTCTTGTGTTAAGGTGAGGTATGTATATGGGGGCATGCTGCCCCCCTGCAACCCCCCTGCTTGGCACACTATAGGATTTGGGGTAGGTGCGAGGTTGAGTGTATGAAAAGTTTCTTTTCATCATTTGGTAGTTTTTTTATGAAAATTAAAAAAAAAATAAAAAAAACTTAATATGAAAAAAAAAATATTAAACATTTTAACAAACATAAAATATTTATTGCATAAATGCTAAATAGTATTGTCAAAAAGTACTAATTAGTATTGCCTATCCCGCCGCCAATCCCGTGGAAAATTTCATAGGCAATCGTTCCGCGGGATATCGTGCTGCGGGATTGTAGCAAAAAAACTACCTTTAAAATCGGCGGGCAAACGTTACACGGGAAAACGATCGCGGGAAAATGTAGTGATCCCATCACGGCAGTTCGTAGACAAGAGAAGTGTGGGGTGAGGAATCTGGTGAGGCACGAACAAAACGTAACAACCGGACTCATGAGTCTATTTTGTTGTTGTTTCAATGTGTGAAATTGTTGTTTCAATGTATTTTGAGGCGCCTCAAAGTTTCAAATGTAAACACGGTGGCACCCACCAGTCCGGACTCAATCTTCCCAATCTAAACAGGGTCCTTGGTATCAACATCTTAACAGACTTACCATTAGGTCTGTTTGGTATCTTTTTTTAGAAAAAGGTTGAAAGAAGGAGAAAATCCTCTCAGAGAGGGAAAACTTGTCATAAAGTTAACAAACGCACTGAACCACTTTTTGTATAAAATGTCTTATCAATTGCAAACAAAGAGCTTATTCAGTGGATTTTATTAAGGAGCTTTTAGGATTTGAAGCTTTTGAGAACAAATTTAATGAAGTTGAGTATGTTGAGTGTTGTCGTATTGCTTTTCTATTTTTAATTTTTTTTTGGAGAATCCGTTAAAGTGCAGTTTTTGTTGGCTTTTGGTCTTTTAGAAGAAAAAAGTTTTTTCTGCGCAGTTTTGAAACATTCAGAGTGCATTTCGTGATATTATTCTTTAGAAAAGGTGTTTTTAAGTGATAATTGTTTTTAAATAATAGTGAAGTGATATTTTTTTTAATTACGTATTAATGTAGTGTTGTTTATTGTGTTTTATGTTTAATAAAAAGTGAATTAATATAGTTAGTTATTTTATTAGTATTGGGATATCCAGAAAAATAAATCTGGCATCAAAAAATTGACCAACAGTTTTTCACGAAAAAATTGATAAATTGAATTTTGTTTTCATTGTTTTTTAAATAGGCAGACGGTAACCTTACGCGTTTTTCTCTCTCATTTCCAGCGATTTATAATTTTAACTACGGAAACCCTTTGAGAGCTTTAAATAGCGACACGCTTATGCAAGCCAATGCAACCAGAGTGAGAGGCAAACTACCTATCTTCCCTGTACTGCACAAATCAATTGGATAAAGTATAGGTATTCACTCTAACTTATTAAAATGGCTTCAATATTACTTGACTTGACGAGTCCAAAGAGTTAAAATTAATAGTTCAATCCAATTGATTGACAGCTGTCAAATATGTAACAGTTGGTGATTTTTAAAGAAGCTCCGTAAAAAAAAAGTAAATTTAACGTTAATTTAAACTTAAAAATCAAATAAAATTAAAAAGATAGACATTCTTACTCAATACAAGTGAGTCCCTATAATCAATGTATTTTTTTTCATAAACTTTTAAGTTTCTGTGCACATAACCTGAAAGTCAATGCATATGAATAAGCGCAAAACAGGCGAAATATCTTCCAAAACATTTAACAGCCATAAGAAAGCGCAGATTTCTGATAAAATGATCGAATCAAAAATGTGTGAATCAAATTTTGCTTGGATTTCTGAATTACTGGTCATTAAATTGAAAGATGTGGCATCTAAAAGTGACATTGAAGCAATGGTCATTGCAAACAAACAAATGTTGGAGCAAAATAAACTGCTCTCCAAAAAAGTGAATGCAATTGAAAAAAATATCATTTAACTTTTTTGATTGATTAAATGACGAAACTTTTGTATATTTTTAACTATAACTTTTTTATTTTCGATTTCTCGGTAAAAGTTTGTAGAGAATTTAATTTTCTACAAAACCAAAGTAAAATTTTGGTTGTGGAACATATGGTTTTCTAGATATAGCGAATACCTTTTTACACCCCCACCACCAAATGGGGAGGGTTACAACCCCCAAAATTATTTTATATACTCATGTTGATACACACTCCATAACAAACTTTTCCTCTACTAAATGCGAGGTTTGAGCAAAATTTGTAACATTTTAATGGTCTGTAAGGCGGTAGTAAAAAAAAAATAATAATAATAATAAAAAATGCAGCACATATGAGCACCTGTCTTTTAGGATCTACGTAGACAATATGTCAAATTACATAAAAATACCAAAATCTGGATGTGGAAGCGTGTGGAAGTTAACTTTAAGCTTAAGCGTATAAAAAAGAACTTAATAAGGACTTATATATTTTACTCACCCAACATTTGATACAAAATTGAACAAAATACTTCCACGATTTTTAATTTCTTATTAAAATATTAAATAACACACCTGACGCTGTCGATTCCATGTTCAAACCAAATTTTACCTTTATTTTTAAGAAAGTTACAGCTATTTAAAACCAACACTTTTTGTCAACCTTGCAAATCACAATTGAAAGAGAACTAAAGTGGTTACTTCGAGTGTACGTTTTGGAGTGGGAAATCATGTAACAGAATAAAATTAGCGCGGTTTAGATGCATTGGAATATTTTATAACGGAATAGCAACAGATAAAACTCATTAAAGGAAATTTAATTTTTTGAATTAATTCCGACATATAGGTTGCCCCACTGTGTGCCGGTGTCTTCATCTTCAAAGATTTGCCAGTTACAGTACGACAAAAACGAAACCAATTGTTAAAAATAAGAAAAAAACTTTTAGAAGTAAACCACAACATTAAAGTATCTGTAGGAGATGACAATATGTTCATAAACGACAATATTTTCCGCTGGAGCCAAACATTGGGACTTCTGTACAACACTGCAGGTGGAATTTTAGAATTAAATCGTATTTACCAAACAGATTTGAGCGATCAGCTGGAATATTTGAAGGAGGCAGAAGAACGTCAAAACAAAAGAAATGTCAATAAATTCAGAAGAGCGACACCTAGTGGTTAAGCAGATAACAACTAAGTCAATGCACAAACCTTTCAATCAGTTTCGAACTTTTCGAACTCAAGTCAAGCAAATGGTGCAGACGGCGCTGCCAAAATAAAAATTTTAATTATGAATTAAAAAAATTTTAAATAATAAGTTTAATGAAGCAGATCTTATGAATTATTAAATAATTATGATTTTTTGTTTTTGTATGAAACATTTGTTGTTGAAGGTTACAATTTATATACATATCGTTTTCAAAATTGAAACTTCCGATGGATTCCAGCAATAAGAGTAAATCTGAGAGGAAGATCAAGTGGGGATGTTATTTCGGGTACAAAAAGACTTTGGAGAATGTATCTTGTGAATTAATATTGGATGAAGAAGTCGTTTTCTTAAATATTACCATAAACTGTACGAAATATATTATAATACCATCTTCCGTAAACTAGGCGTGTTTTTTTGCACGCCCGGGGGGAATTGGTTGAAAAAAACGACAGCGGGGATTAGCGACGCCATGACAGTAAAAAACATGGAGTTTTCATACAAACTATCGATAACATGTATGTAATTCATGCCGGTAACACAGTTTTTCTGTGCGCTTAAGTTAAACCCAGAGAATTCTCTAGGATTAGTTGTTGTTGCATTTAACATGTTAATTGTTTACCACCAACGTCGTTTTTTTTTCATCCAATTCCCCCCGGGCTAGCAAAAAAAACACGGCTACTGTAACCATTTGGAGAGTGATTTTGAAACTTTAGTTGATTTATTGTAACGCAATAATAGCCGTGTTTTTTTGCAAGCCCGGGGGGAATTGGATGAAAAAAACGACGTCGGTGCTAAACAATTAACATGTTAAATGTAACAACATCTAATCCCGGAGAATTCTCGGGGCTTAACTTAAGCGCACCGAAAAACTGTGTTACCGGCATGAATTGCATACATGTTATCGATAGTTTGTATGAAAACTCCATGTTTTTTACTGTCATGGCTTCGCTAATCCCCGCTGTCGTTTTTTTTTAAACAATTCCTCCCGGACTTGCAAAAAAACACGCGCTAATCAATCAAAATCGGCTGATTAGCGATTTCCATGATTAACAACTTAAATTACCGATTCTTTGAAAAAAAATTTGATTACCTTGCACATAGGATGATTTACCAGTTGCAATAATCCTTGATTAAAGATGATCAGCTGTGTTAACTGGCCCTTAATCTGTCCCCTAAACTTATTTGGAAGGAAAATACGGCTTCAGAGTATCGGCAGAAGTTAAATCGAAATTTTCATGACCGAGCAGACCTTGGTGTAGGGGATATCGAACACTTAATTAAATCTTCATATCCGGTTTGTAGACAATCACATACTCCAAGAGAAAAAACGAAGAAGGAGTGGTATGATACGGTGTGAAAGGGCTAGAAAGAAATCATTTGGGTGGCTAAGAATATTCCGAAAATTTAACTATACAGTTCTGAAAAAACACTAAATTAGGCGTTTTTCTTTTTTAGCCCCGAGCGTGGCACTGAGCTGTCAAAAAGAAAACTATGTTAATATTTAACCCGGAGCGCTCCGAGCTCTCAACTTGCATTTCTTTTTTAACTCAGACCTCGACCGGGGCTCGTTAGATGAGCTCGGAAAAAAATGACCGAGCACATCGAGCACAAAGCTGAGCGCGGCTAACTTCATACAATTTTCATGTAATTTGACAGATATGAGAGTTCAGTGCTCAATTGAGTTTCTTAAATAGATCGGTGCGCTCAGGTCACGCTCTGTTCGGAGTTTGCTCTATTCGCTCAGAGCCCGGTCTGTGCCACGCTCGGGGCTAAAAAAGAAAAAAAAACGAAGAACAATTTCTACAAGAAAATCTGTAAAGAAAAAAAATAAGTTACTGTGAAACCACGGCCCTAAAATTGATATGCTGCAGAGACGCAAAAGAATTTTGGAAGGAGATAAAAAAAATTAACAGTAAAAGTCTCCAAATCAGCAATAATCTTTCGGTACCCTTATTGCGAGAGCACTTCCAGAAGCTTTTAAATCCAAATTTGGTTGCATCAGCCTTTCTATATGCAAAACTTTTTCTAACTGGCCCTGTTCTGGATGCGCCTTTTACTGATGAAGAGTCACGTTTGACAATGGACAAACTTAAAGATGGAGAAGATCTGATAGAATCACGGTAGAGTTTTTGAAATATGGAAAGGTAGACCTTGGCAAAAAACTAACACATTTCTTCTTAGAAACCGGAAACATACCGCAGCAGTTTAAGGACTCAATTATATTCCCTATTAATAAAAAAGGACAAACTTTTTGTCTCAGTTTTGAATAATCGACTATGTGATTGGATGAATCGTAACTCGAAGCTTAAGGAATTCCAGTCAGGTTTTCGAAGCGGTTATTCCACTACTGATAACAACTTTATCTTAAGAAGCATTGCAGGAACTTTTCTAGAACAAATAAAGAAGTTATACGTATTCTTCGTTGACATTAAGGCAGCCTTCGACACAATTGATAGAAGAGCGTTGTTTTACAAACTCTATAACGCCGTAATGACATCAAAGTTTAGCAGAGTCTTGGAAAACCTTTATGATGGAAATCATGCTACAGTGTGGAACGGAGAGCGACCAACGACCGACGAATAAAAGAACAAATGGAATTTAAAATATTTAAAAAGCCTAAATTCTTCAAAAAAAAAAACTACGTAAAATGGTGGAAACTTGCGTTTTAATTACTAAAATAAGAGAAATTTGAGAAAATAAGTTGGTCGTCGCGTTTCTCAATTATATAAGTAATTAAAACGCAAACTTTAGTATCTTAACATTAATATAAGTTTTATACAATTTTGTCTAGTTTTTGTGAATAATTTAGGCTTTTAAATAGTTTAAATTCCATTTGTTCTTTTATTCGTCGGTCGTTGGTCGCTCTCATGTGAACAGTCCTTTAAAAAGTGAACCGATCGAAGCTGTGAGATCCTACAAATATCTTTGTGTTATTATAACCAGTAATCTAAACATGGAAAATCATTTAAAAGATAAACTTATAAAAGCTATAAGTGCTATTAGCGCGACATGGAAGAAATGCTTCGAAAACAACTTAATTTCCAACAGTGTTAAATACAAGGTTTTCATCGCAGTTGTGGAATCCGTAATGATGTATGCGGCGAAAACTTGGGGTTTTGAAAAATACGAAACGGTTGAGAAGTTGTTGAGATTTTATGTAAAAAGATGTTTCCAGGTACCAAGCAACACACCGAAATACATGATAAGCATTTAAACTGGATTTCCACCCCTGTTTTTCAAAACACTTAAGTTACATGTGGACTATTTATTGAAAGTGCTTAATGTGCTAAGCTGAAGATTGCCAAAAGAAATAGCTTTGTATACGAACCAGAATAAAGGACTTTGGTATTGGAAACTCAAGGAGCTTGCAGACTATTGTGACGTTAACCTGAATCTAAGCCATCAGATAAATGACAGAAAGGTTGTAGAAGATGCCCTCTATGACTTAGTATATAAAGTTGATGAAACATATCGGGTTGACTGTATCAACAAGGCGACGTCTTCTGTTCATAGATCAACTTACAGCATACTGAACCATAACCTGAACGAAAAAAATTATTTTCGGGCAGAAAACAGTCAAAAACTAATATCAGCAACATTTAAAATGAGAGGAGAATTGGTACGACTTAACTTCATACCACATCGCGAAGACTTGCCAGTTATTTGCAGTCTGTGTAACCTGGCGGTAAGAGAAGACATCATTCATTTCATTGGAATATGTCCTATCCTGAACACAAAGTTATATATATATATTTATTATAAAAAAAAAAAATTATATTATATTATATTATTAGAATTTTTTTTTTAAATACACTTTTGAATTCTTTTTTATTAAAAATTTCCTTTTTGATATTGTATTGTATTATGTTGTATTGCCTCCCCTAAGGGTTACAAGTCTCCCATCCGTCCCTCCTTACTCTTTCTCGCAACCTCCAGTGCCTTTATCCATTCTTCTCCCCTCCCTCCTTCGTCCATTATATCCCTCATTCTTCCCCCTATTGATATCCCTTCATCACCACCTGACCTGCATCTTTCTATCATATGTTCCCAAGTCTCTGGCTCACCTTCACACACTCTCTCTTCTTCTTGTTTCCAGTACCATATTTCTCTCACCTCATTCCCTAGCCTAACACTCGTTATTCTCTTTGTTCTGTCTGCCTTCCATCCCGCTTTCAAATATTGCGGTCCCCCTCGGTCATTACTCCCTTATACCACCTGTTATATCTGGATTCCATTGTTAAATCCCGTCTTTCCTTGTCCTGCTCTCTTCTGTCTTCCCATTCTACTCTCTCGTACCCTGTCATACTGTCTCCTCTTCCTTTCCTTCCTCTCGTTCCCATTCTCCCGTGTTCCCATCGTGATTCTCTCTCGCTTCCATCCCTCTCTCTCTCTCTCATCTCCTCTAAACATTCCCTCGCTATCTCGCTTCCTTTTCCACCTGTTAATTTCTCTTCATAATTCCACGCCCTTCTCCCTGCTCTTATCGTTAACTTTTCTCTTTTGGTTTCCTCTCTCACCATGTATCCTGTAGTTTGCCATTCTACCCCTAGTGTCCATTTGAAATACCTCTCCTGCAATCTTTTCATTTCTTGTCTCTCCTCGCATCCCCATACCTCTGCCCCATATCCCATCACCGTCCAAACGAGGGTATCAAAAAGCCATTTCCATTTTAATATGTAAATTAATAAATGTCAATAGGGCAGATGGCAAAGCCTTACTTTAACGATTTTTGTAATATGTAAATTGTAATAATGTAAATTGTACTCTATGTAAATTGTACACTTGGAAAAAGATAATAAATCAAATCCATCTATCTATCTAGTTCAATCCCAAACAAGATTTCTATTCCACTTGTTGGTTTCTCACAAGGAAACTATTTGGGCCATTATTTCTGTTATTTGTAAATGATATAGCTTCTTAGAATTTTCAATAATTCTGATTGCCTTCTATGTTTGTATATGCGGACGACCTTAAACTTGACTTTTTATTTTGTCCCCTTAGAAGATCTGATCACTGGTGTAGACAGAATAACCTTCCTCTAAATGTCAAGTCTTGTCGTATTATAGGAACTTAAATCCAATTTTGTTTGATTTTATCAACTACATTAATCTAATGCGAGTAAGTTAAAAGAAAAATCTAGGAGTAATCTTACATACAAACCTTTCATTCCTACCGTTTCATGGCTGTATGATTAATAAATCTTATCAAGCTCGGTTCTTGAATACAGCAGCATAGTCTGGAATACTTATTACAGAAACCCAGTAGATAATGTTTTCCCATTCAAATCGTTTGAGAAACCTCCGATGAGGCAAGTCTTAATAATAATAATAAGTACTCTTTTTCAACTTAACAGAAACTTTTAAAAGAAAAGTTTACTATTAGTCCAGTCAATAAAGCATTTGACTCGGAAAAAAATCGCCGGAAAGCTGGATTTTGATATACAGGGTGTCCCGAAATCACCGCCTCAGAAGAAAACCGTGAGTTCCTGAGGTCATTTCAAGTCGAAAGATTTATGACGTAATTTTCTCTTTTTCGCTTCGTTTTCGACTTATAACGGTTTTTATGATTTGTATTCTTTTTTCCTTTGACTGGCTCTAACTTTGCCAAACTACAACCGATTTTTGATATTTTTGTTTTGTTGAAACAACAATAGTTAGAAATTTGTATCTACCATACAAGTTTTTTCTGTGTGGATAACGGTTTTCCCGCATTTTATTATCAAACACATTTTTTAAGTATTTTTAGGTTGTTTTTTTTTTAACTTCGATATGATTTTTTTCACAAAAACACGTTATTAAGTATAATTTTTTTTATTATTATGAAAGGCCAATATGTGTCCTTAAAAATAATTAACAGTTTTTTACCTAAAAATACAATACAAATTATTTAAAAAATAAAAACAAAAAATAAAGGAAAGTCAAGAAAATATGAATATTTGACGAAAACGAATATTGTGTTTGATAATAAAATGCGGGAAAACCGTTATCCACACAGAAAAAACTTCTTCTTCTATATAGATTTGAGACAAAAAAAACCAAAATAATGTTGACCCAGAAATTTTCCTCGCAGAAAAAACTTATGAACTGATACTACAGACTATTGGTGTGAATTTTCTGGTCAACGATGTTAACAAAATTTGTTATTCGAGCAATCTTTCACATTGCAGTAAAATAATCTCTCAAATCTGAAGTTCCAGTTGAAAATTTAGTTAACAAATAGTTCTAGTGGCATCCGTGCATTTGGGAAAAAAAATGCCAGTCTAGGTTTTGGGATTACAATAGTTATTGCAGTAATATTGCAAAAAAAAAAAAAAAAACAATCACCAATTTAGTGATGTAAACCAATTTATGTTTAGAATCTGTCTAAAGACCCGACAGCGCGTACGCGAAAATGATTTCTCGTACGCGAAACTATAGGATTTGGGGTATTAGCGAGGTTGTCTTTAAATCCAAATTCTTTAAATGCAAAAGAAACTTTGCACATACACCCAACCTCGCACCTACCCCAAATTCTATAGTGTGCCCAAGCAGGGAGGTTGCAGGGGGCAGCATGACCCCCCCCCCATACATACCACACTGTTTATTTATTTAATCAAGCCAACAAATCATAGAAGTGAGAAGCACTTAATTTCTGACAGACTCTTATGTTTATGCAGTGTCTTAACTGATACTTGCTATCGTCACAATATTAGTAACTTACATTTTTTAAACGTAAATAAACGTGGGCTGAAGAATAGTTATGTACATGAAACCAAACATCTTCGGGCCATCCCCACCTTATCAGTTCTTCGTCTGAAAATTGATTATTGTGAGAAATTTACCATTCAAAAAAAGTTTTCGCTTACTTTCATATTTATCGGCGCCCATAAACAAACTTAGAGGCGGTGACACAACATTGCTATTGAAGAAAAAAACCATTTTAACGTAAACTTAGCTTTTATCTGAGAAGAGAACTGAAATCCGGCTTTTCTTCGCTTCCGCTGAGAAAATCAAATATTCTACGCTAATTTATATCAAGGAACCATATCACATGTGATCTGTCAAAATGCGGTGATTTTTAAACATTTATAAACAAGTAAAAAAAAAAAGGAATATAGTTCCTTCCAATGTGGGTTGAAAAAAGATTTAATCGGTATTCCAGTTTCTAAAGCTTCACACAATGGACGCGCGTGATTGTTAAATGTTCTTCCAAACCAACGCGAATACTTCGGAATAGTGAATAGCCCACTGATCTCTATATACACTGGATAGTGTATTCATACAAAATTTTTGAGGCAAAAATATAGTTGTGGCCGGTAGCCTTATATAACAGTATAACAGCGGCACCAGCGGAATGGACGCTACTGGACCTGCATTTTCTTATATTTTTTTCAATATTTACAGCCGCAATGCTTGTTAACATCAACTGATATCAAATAAATTCTCAATTTCGGCAAATATCTTCAATCTCTTTCTTCGTTTGTATAGAGCGAGATATGAGGTCGTGGCCGGTACCCTTTAAAAAACTTGCCTCACAAAAACTGTTATACACTATAGGCTATTCACTATCCAGTGTATATAGAGATCAGTGGAATAGCCTATAGTGTATAACAGTTTTTGTGAGGCAAGTTTTTTAAAGGGTACCGGCCCACTGATCTCTATATACACTGGATAGTGTATTCATAAAAAATTTTTGAGGCAAAAATATAGTCGTGGCCGGTACCCTCATATAACAGTATAACAGCGGCACCAGCGGAATGGACGCTACTGGACCTGCATAAACATAAACGCATATATTAATGCAATTGAAAAATGTATGACACATAATGCGTTTCAATTTAGAAATCAGTTTTACAGCAATAATTTTGGATGCAGCATGGGAAACAGTTTATCACCTTTGTTCGCAGAAGCGTTTATGTCCAACTTTGAAACCGATTTGGAAAAAGAAGGCCTCCTACCACGCATATGGTGGCGTTACGTTGATGATACTTTTGCGGTTGTTAAAAAAGAAAATGTTGAATCGGTTTTGAACACCTTGAACAGTAGATATGAAAGCATTAAATTTACATATGAACTAGAGTCAGAAAATGATCATTCTTTACCTTTTTTGGATTTAAAAATTACACAAACTAAGGATAATGTTCAATTTGCAGTATATAGGAAGTCGACATCCACCGACCGGTTCATCACATTTGATTCGTACTGCAATTATCAAAACAAAATTGCAGCTTTCCATTCGATGGTTTACAGACTCTGCCGCTTTCCACTTTCCTTGCGAAACTATAAAATTGAGTATGATCATATACTTAATTTGGCAACAATAAACGGATACAACAAACATTTAATCGACAAATTAATAATTAAACATTCTAACAAAATAAGAAAAAGAAACCTTTCAACGCTTTTCACTCAGAACACGATAACAAATAAATCTAACAAGAGACGAGTGGCTATTGCTTTCGTTCCGAAGGTCACAAACAAATTACAAAAATACTATGAGAAAGCAAATATGAAAATCGTACATACAAACAATAACAAACTTCGTTTATCTCTTGGAACCACTAAAGACTCTATACCGATGCTTGAGCGGAGTGGTGTTTTTAAAATCACCTGCAAAGACTGCAATGCTTCTTACATAGGACAGACGAGAAGGGCTTTGAAGACAAGAGCAAGTGAACATGAAAGAACAGTAGAAAACAAGGAAATTCAAAAAGCTATACCATCACACATATTTAATTTTGACAACACAGAGCCTCACTCTGTTACTCCAATAGTTGACAATATAAAAATTTTAAAAACAGTGAATAACCCCTCTAAGTTAGATGCTTACGAGTCATTTTTTATACAAACAACAACAAATTTAATGAATTTAGAATCTGGGGCAATAGAGTCATACCTTTTTAACTCTTTTTAATTTTTGTGGATAATGTAATTGTATAATTTTGTTGTTTATATTTTTTGTAAGCGAGCTATTTTGTTAGCAAATTTTGTAAGCGAGTTGTTTCGGTTCAATTGTCATTTTCAGCTCGGTTCGTTTCATTTTGTTTTAAACTCGCGCAGAATTTTAAGTTCGAAATGCATACGATAATTATAATAAATATTAAAAACTAAAATTCCATCTTGTGTTTTTATATTTTATCGATTATTTGCGGTCAATAAGAAAAACATTTTCCAGTTCTTTAATTATAACGACCACAAAATCACGTTCATCTTAATTTCGGTGATTAAATATCGAATATAATTTTATAAATAATTGTCGAAGACTGGTGTGAATGGAATGTCTACTCCAGTAAGTCCTTCATACATTAAGTCTGTTCCATACCCAGTTTCAAACAGTTTCAGACTGCCAGATTTAGTCATTTTTAGTACGAAGTCGTTCCAGACTTCAAAAGTTGTGCTAATTCTTACAAAAGAGAGCGCGCTCGAGAGAGTAAAACATTAATCTTTTAACTAATCAACTAATTACAAAAAATTTACGTCAATAAGCAAAACTATTTCTTAAAAAGAAAATTTAAAATTGACAATTGAGTATTACCTACATTATATAGTGCTACTTGAAGAAAAACACGCTTAAGCTTCATAATTTAATGTATAATTAAAGATTTGTTTGTTTGTATATTAATATACTTGATGTTAATATACTTGATGTAAGCTTGTACGTTTATTCTCTGTTAATATTTTATTTTCTTGGGATGTGATACTTAAAAATTTTGATTAATGTCGAATTCCATTTGCCATTTGGGATTTTGATCCGGGATTGCGGATTTTTCGTGGTGAATGGAGAGCAAAATGGGATTGATTTTTTTTTGTAATTGTGTGCGTGGTATGTCAAATATGGCACTATTTTCTTGATGAAACCAGTGATAGTACGGATAGGGAAAAATTCCTAGAAGTATAAGTATTTTCAAACTATAAAAGAACATTTTTTTTAATTTAAATTAAAGTTATTTTACATATTATATACAAATGTTTGTGTTTTAACGAATTGTTTTTTATTTGTCGCAATTATTATTTATTGTTGTATATTATTTATTTGTACAGATTATCACCGACATTCTGCATGCACGAGATTTTATTCGAGATGGTCAGGGGCCAGATTCTGTAATAAGCGAAACGAAAGCGATCGTTCGTTTTTCATAAACGAACATAAGCAAAAACGAAAACGATTGTTCGCTTTTCCCATACAGAATGTCACCCCGGAATTTGCAAATGCCTAAAACAATCAAAATACAAATTGTGCGATGGAATTTTCATTCTGCAATCTGTCAATTTTATGGGTATTGTGACCAACTATGAATGTCTGTGATCCAGTTTGTTCTATAATCATAATCTGATCTGAATTGGATCTGGGGAAAAATAAAACGCAACTATTGAAAAGGAAACCCAATTGTTGTTATGTAATGATGTAATTTACACGAATGATAACTTCATTATAATTTCTTTTTTTACCATTTAGTTCTAAATGGTCCAAAATCTACCAGTATTTTCACAATAAAATTTAATTTTATTGGCAATAATTACTGTGCTTTCTCCACTTTGTAAATTATATAAAAATATAACAAAATATAAGAGAGATTTAAATTAATCAATATTGTGAGCACTGATCTCTATAATACACTGGATAGTGAATAGCCTATAGTGTATAACAGTTTTTGTGAGGCAATTTTTTAAAGGGTACTGGCCACGACTTCATATCTCGCTCCATACAAACGAAAAAAGAGATTGAAGATATTTACCGTAATTGAGTATTTATTTGATGCCAGTTGATGTCCACAAGCATTGCGGCTGTAAATATTGAAAAAAAATAAAATAAAATCTAGGTCCAGTAGCGTCCATACCATTGGCGCCGCTGTTATACTGTTATATGAGGGTACCGGCCACGACTATATTTTTGCCTCAAAAATTTTGTATGAATACACTATCCAGTGTATATAGAGATCAGTGATTGTGAGGCAAATCAATAATAGAATCTTCAGAGTGCCATCATTCGACTTCGTATAAATATAGGTAGGTGACAGAAAACTGACGACTTTGTTAGTCGTAGATTTGAGACTATTTAAAATGCTGAAGTTTTAAAGGTAAACAAAATTAAAAAAAACCATGGCGACTTGTTTAACTTACAAAAGAGTAAACGATTTTCTTTCCTCGTATGAGTCTAAAATATCAATTAAAACTAAAATTCACATAAGGGATTTTTTGATCCTTAGTACTAGTAGGAATTTTATTTCTTTCATATACTAACACTGCACAAATTTCAATTATTTTGACAAAAAAAAAATTTAACTTCGGAAACAAATGATAATGCAACACCTTCTCTGCCTGGAAATGTAATTTCATATGTAGTCGAAGCACACTTTTCTTCCGGATTATATGTATCCCTGCAGTTGGAATGGCTGCAGCAACGGCGGCGTTGTATTCTACAGTCTACATAGATTGTCCAAATCAGTAAATGAATTCGGCAGCTTCACCAGCGGACAAACACCGATTGTCACCGTCGTTCTTCCAATTTATAAAAGTATTTAAATAACAATTTAAATTTGAAAAGGCCACGAAAAAGGAAATATAAATTTATTTTCACAAAACTTCTAAAAAGTAAACAACAATAATTTCCGAATTGAAAAATTTCACTATGACGTTTAGATAAATGTCACTTTACTATTGTGTGAGTGCAAGTGCGTGTTTTGTATAGGTGTAAATCTCTCTTGAAATCGGGATCAAAGATTTTGATCCCAAATCATGAGGGATCGATTTTTTTTGGTTGAATGGAATGCCAAAACTGGTCCGGGATCAAAATCTCTCACAGGGATCAATTTTTTTTTGGCTGAAAGGAATTCGACATAAGATTTATCACTGATCTACGGCAACCATAATTTAATATAAATTTTGATGTTTAAAAAGTAGTCCAATTTATTGCGAAAACCGTTCCAGACATTTTTTCAGATTTCTATCTCTTTGAGAGCATTTCGTCCCCACTCCTCAAATTTGACATTTAACCAACTTTTCCCTTCAAGGAAACGAGTCCGCTTTGGATCCGCGCACGTAGTAAACAACGTATGGATGACTCCGTATACGGATTCAAACATGGATCCCCAAAACCGCGTTTGTCGGCTCAAATTAGTATGGAAATTAGAATCACCACGGACTCATTTTGTGCATGTATTGTGAGAGAAAGAGCTTCCCATTTCACCATACTCAGCGAGAACCGAAACAAAATGGAATCCAGAACGGATCCAAAAAAATGAACTAACGAGACAGGCGTTTTGTGGTTGAAGAATATTATGCAATTTATTTTCTTCTATCGTTTGTATATAAATGAAACATCACGATGTATTTTGTAATTAATAATTAAATAATTAACTTTTCATTTTAAATTGATTTTCTTTCTCGAGGGAATTTTTATTAAACTGTTGCGCTGGGCACGAACGTGAACACATTGAAAAAAGTTAATTGTTTTTGTTGTCTTCTCCTTTGTTTTCAGTCCATAAAAAAATACTCACCATTAGGGTATTGCATACATTCTCTCTTTCTCAGTAAAAAAAAAGTACTCTCGATTTTCGTTCTTATTTTGCATGCATATACAAAAAAATTTGCTAATGTGTGTGTGACCGTTTTGAAATGATCCAAGAAAGACCGAAAAAGTTGGGTCAGTGAATTTGCTTGAAGGGTTAGTGCATAGATCAAAAATATAAAGATACCAATCCTTCGTACGTTTCACCCACTGATCTCTATAATATACAGGATAGTGTATCCATACAAACAACTAGACTCCTTTTGAAGAATTTTATAACAGTGGCAAGGTACATTTACTTTTTTAACTTTTCTAAATTATAACAGTATAACAAAACATAAATGACAAATTTAACCCATAACCTCAAAATTTATTTGTGTATTGCGATTTGTGTTAACTTATCAGCATATCCGCGAAAATTTTCTAAATAATCATAAAATACATAATTTTTTTGGTTAAATTTAAGTGTATACGTAACAAACCGAAAAACAAATCAATTTAAGAAACTAGATATTCGATTTCAAGAGCTGGTGCTACCGGAACACGTTGCTTTGTCCTCGTCGTATCGGCTACCGCCCTGTGTTTATGTGCGTTAAGTTTACTCGTACGGGCTCTTATCTCCTTCCTTACTAGCTCCCTAGGATCCGGCAGACGCGCTACGTCCCCGCGTGAATTCATTAACCTCACCTAGGCTTCAAGGAATTTTGATAAAAATTAATCCAACTAGCCACACGATTGAGTGATTCAGACGACAAAAATGCCAGGCGTTGGCACATTCAAGTTGTACATGGGGAATTTCGACGAGAATACTCAAGCTGGCGACCTGCGTATGCTGTTCGAGAAATACGGTACCGTCGTCGAATGGAATCGGAGCAACAGGGTCGCGACGCAGTAAGAATCTTAACAATTACATCTTACACAACAATTCGATCAAAGTAGAAGCGGCAAAGTGCCGTCGTGCCCCCAATACGCCGGCAACCAATGTCTTTGTTGGCAATGTTCAGTTTTGTGCTTCAGTTCAGTTTTGTGCTTCAGTTCAGTTTTGTGCTTCAGTTCAGTTTTGTGCTTCAGTTCAGTTTTGTGCTTCATACACGGTAGTTTATTTGCTTAACAATGAGTATAAAGTGCCAGAAATGCCACTTAAACTTGGACGCAGGCAATGCCGCGTCTTGTGGTATCTGCCAGGCTAACTATCACCTTAAATGTACTTTGTTAAATGAAAATGAACTCAATTTGTTGGACTCTAGTGCTAATATTTTCTATAATTGTGAAAAGTGTAAGAGTTTTTCTTTTTCCGATTGCATTAACAAAATAAACAAACATTTTGCTCTTGTTCAAGATTCACTAAATGAACTCAAACATTTTGAACTCTTGAACAATGACAAAAAGAAAAAAAAACATTTCGCTTCCACAAATTAAAAATAAAGTAAGCTTAAATGTGAGTAGAGAAGTGAGAGATAAAACAAAAAGTCAAAGAATTCAAAAGTCCATTGAACCCAAACGGAATCTACAAAAAAATAATTTGGCCAATTCATCTCCTGCTCTAAATCGCCTCTCGCTGAAAAACATTAATTTGTCCCCTTCCCCCTCAAATCAATCAAAAGGTGACACAAATGCAAAAACTACGTCACTTTCTGAAAGCTCGGCGAGCGAATTACCATTACCATCTACATTACCAATGCATTCACATTCTTCTTTAAATGTACCTATACAGAAAAAGAGTGTAGTAACAGCTGAGGCCAACAACAACGATGATTCCGCTGCGTCATACATACCTGCGGTTGTTGTTACTCTTAACTCATCTCATAGTACAGATGATGCTCACAAGAGTTATGAAAATTTTACAATCTTCGTTCCTCCCACCACTCCAACTACTGGGATTGTTGGTGTTAATGCCGATGACAATGATGCCCCCCTCGATGTTTGTGCTAATGGAATGGATAGAATTAATGTTGCTTAGTCGGATGGTGATGAAAGTTATAACAACAATGTTCCTATCCCTCCTTCACTCGTAAATGAAATGCATGATGTCGATGTAAATAAGAATGCTAATAACACGTTATTTGGTAAAAACTCAAATGATATGGGACTTAAAGTGTATAATCCACTAAAATGGTTTCATCTATCGAGTTTTCACTGTAGTACAACACCAGATTCTATTTCTGCCTATATCGCTGCAAATACAAAGTTAAGCCCATTATCTTTTCCATGCTATAAATTAGTAGCAAAACAAAGGAGAGACTTCGAGTCGGAACTAAAATATTTAAATTTCAAAATTGGCTGCCCGCTGCATCTTGTTAAAACTATTTTTAGTTCTGATTTTTGGCCAGGTGGGGTTAAGATTCGCGTTTTTGACTTTAAACCAAAAAACGATTTATAACTGATTATAGATGATGATGGTAAAACTTATCTTGATGCTGTTGTTGCTGTTGATGGTGTTGCTGCTGTTGATGGTGTTGTTGCTGTGGATGGTGTAGTGGCTGCTGTTGCTACTGCCAGCGCTGTCGTCACCCATTCAATTGTTCCTGAATTTTTTGATATTGTTCCTGATATTTATTCTGCTAATATGGTCGGTGTAAATTTTTATTTTATTTTGATTATAAGCGTGCAAACTTTGAAGCAATTAATAACTTTTTGTTTTTGATACATTAAATAATTTAAGTCTTAATCATGCATTTGAGAAATTTGCAATGTATCTAGATGATACTTTTGAAATTTATATTCCGAAAAAAATATCTAAGCCCAGTTCCAATCCGCCTTGGTTTAACAGACAATTATTAAATCTGAAAAATAGAAAAAATAAAGCGTATAAAGTTTACAAGAAAAACAAAGATAATTTTGACCTTAAGCAGCAATACATTCTGTGCCATCGTAAATATGACTGCCTTAACAACTTTTTGTTTAATAATTTTACTCTCACAGCTGAGTCTAAAATTAAGACGGATAGTAAATATTTTTGGAAATTTATTAACATGAAGAGAAAATCTTCAGGACTTCCGAACTGTATGAAATTTTCTGATAACTTATCTAGTGATATGAACGTAATATGCGACTTTTTCGCTGATTATTTCAAATCGGTTTAACTGCCTCCTTCTTCCTGTGAACCTCCCCTTTTCACAACTTCTAAAACTGTTGATGTTGGAAGTATGGAGTTAAGCGTTTCTGATGTTTTCGAAGCTTTGAATAGTCTTGATGTGAAAAAAAGTGCTGGACCTGATAATATTGCTTTAAAACTGAAAAATGACGGAAATTACTTTTATATGGAAATTTTTTTGAATCTTTGTTCGATTTGAAAATGGTTTTCAGAAACACTTTAGGGACTTCAAATTAAACTTAGAACCATTTCAACCATCCTTTTCAAGCAAGTAGTTTGGAAATGACTCGTAGTATATCTATCAATTTTAGGAAATTTCTACTACCTTTAAGAAATTTCTTGAAATTTGTAGATATACCACGCTGTCGTTTCAAAACTATTAGGTTTATAAGGATGGTTGGAATGGTTCTAAGTTTCGTTATAAGTCCCCTAAGTGATTCTGAAAACCATTTTCAAATCGAACAAAGATTTTAAAAAATGTCCATATAAAACTAACTTCTGAAAAATTTAATTAATCTGCTTTTTAAAAACGATTTCAAAAAGACAATTTTTTAAGATTAAATCATTTAAGAGCAACTTATATGAAATCTTTGTTTTTGTAATGCCTATAATACACTTTCTATATTTAGGAACTCAAAAAATGCAGCTAATGTTTCGAGAGTGGATGTCCTATGCTCTCTTGCTGAAATGCTCGAAGTCAATTTTTATTTGTGTTGCAGGGATAGTGGATGATTCTGAAACACCATTCATTAAGACAGATGAAGGTTATCATCCGTGCGTAGCAGCAGTCTTGTATGCCCAATAGAATTGTATTTCGATAATACAATAATTATGTGGAAGTGCTGTTGGTATTAACATAACAGGTGCACTGAATACTACTAATTTTGGCTTACCTTAAGTTTTCTATTATGTTAAAACTTCAAAGGAAATAAATTAAACAATTTTTTTTTATATTTTTGAAAAAGCGCTTTTTATTTAAGTTTTTTTTTTTAATTTAATGTTTTTTAATGGTGATTTTCTTGCAAGAAATTTTGATACTCGTTTTGAAAGCATCAATTGCTGATTTCAAAAAGGTAACAACCATTGCTGTACGACTTACCGTTGGTCAGATACACTCCAAACCGTTTTTGATTTTTCTTCATGATGGGAAAAATCAAGAATATTGATAAAGATTTTCGAGTGTATCTGGCCAATGGTAAATCCTACAGAGATGAATGATAGCTTTTTGGAATCAGCACTTAGGGAGGTTTGCTGATACTACAAATAACGATTTAAGTTGAACTTAATTTCTTAAGTATCACTTTATGACATGGAAAAAGTACCCCCAATTTAAGTTCAACTTAAATCGTTATGTGTAGTATCAGCAAACGGGCCTAAATGCTGTAAAAATAAGCATTAAAATATTTTACTCAAGAGTTTTAATGAGGAAAAGCACTCTTAAAATACGCATACAAGTTCCAATATGCGAGTCCCAAAAGTAAATTTTTTTAATGGTGATTCTTTTTTAACAAATTTTGATACTCGTTTTAAAAGCATCAGTTGCTGATTTCAAAAAGGTATCAACTATCGCTGTACGACTTACCGTTGGTCAGATACACTCCACACCGTTTTTGATTTTTCTTCATGATGAGAAAAATCAAGAATATTGATAAAGGTTTTCGAGTGTATCTGACCAATGGTAAATCGTACAGAGATGAATGACAGCTTTTTGGAATCAGCACTTATTGCTGTAAAAATAAGCATTAAAATATTTTACTCAAGAGTTTTAATGAGAAAAAGCACTCTTAAAATACCCATACAAGTTCCAATATGCGAGTCCCAAAAGTAAATTTTTTTTAATGGTGATTCTTTTTTAACAAATTTTGATACTCGTTTTAAAAGCATCAATTGCTGATTTCAAAAAGGTATCAACCATCGCTGTACGACTTACCGTTGGTCAGATGCACTCCAAACCGTTTTTGATTTTTCTTCATGATGGGAAAAATCAAGAATATTGATAAAGGTTTTCGAGTGTATCTGGCCAATGGTAAATCGTATAGAGATCGTTGATACCTTTTTGAAATCAGCAATTGATGCTTTCAAAACGAGTATCAAAATTTGTTAAGAAAGAATTACCATTAAAAAAAATTAACTTTTGGGACTCGCATATTGGAACTTGTATGCGTATTTTAAGAGTGCTTTTTCTCATTAAAACTCTTGAGTAAAATATTTTAATGCTTATTTTAACAGCATTAAGTGCTGATTCCAAAAAGCTATCATTCATCTCTGTACGATTTACCATTGGCCAGATACACTCGAAAACCTTTATCAATATTCTTGATGTTTCCCATTATGAAGAAAAATCAAAAACGGTTTGGAGTGTATCTGACCAACGGTAAGTGGTACAGCGATGGTTGATACCTTTTTGAAATCAACAATTGATGCTTTCAAAACGAGTATCAAAATTTGTTAAAAAAGAATCACTATTAAAAAAAATTTACTTTTGGGACTCGCATATTGGAACCTACAACATAACAACTTTTGAGTAAAATATTTTAATGCTACTTATAACAACATTCAATGGTGATTCCAAAAAGGTGTCATTCATCTCTGTACGATTTTCCGTTAGCCAGATACACTCCAAAACCTTTTTCAATTTTATTAATTTTTGCCATCATGAAGAAAGTGCAGACACATTTTGGAGTGTATCTGACCAACGGTAAGCCATACATCGATGGTTGATATCTTTTTGGAATGGCGCCCTTGGCCAGGAAACAAATATGATCTTCGTTAATTGTTTTGGATAGCACCTTTCCCTGTTATTCATATTTAATTTATGGCGCGAAACAAAATTGACAATAAACTTTATTTTTTTTTGTGACTGGCGAAATGTCAAAAGAGTGCCCTGTTTAGCAATTTTAGCGTTTAAAGCAATTTGCTGTGCATTTTTTTACAAATTCAGAAAAAAACTCAATTTACCAAACACGCACCCGTGGCAAAGTACACTGATTGTCATCTTCAAATGGAGTCAAAAAAAACTGTTATACATATAGGGAATACCACTGATCTCTACGAAAAAGCGTATGAATGTTGTGATTGATTTATTTTACCGTCATATTATTCAGTCATTGGTTTAAATGAACTCTTAACCCAAATGTATTAACCTAACATAAGAGCACACAAAACAACAACAAAATTGGGTTAATTGAGTGAAATATACATCCAGGTTTAAATTTTAACCTGGGTTTAACGACTAAATAATATGGCACTTAAAGCCTGGTACGCAGATCGCGCTAAATTTTAGTTTCCATACGAAATTCTCTCCAAAATTTAGCCAAGCTAAAATTAAGCAAAGTATTTTAGCTGAGAGGTACGCAGCTCCAGCTAAAAAATCAAATGTTTGTTTCTTATTGTACATCACTAATCTGTCAATATTTAGCGCACGAAATAATTGTCTGGAACATTATTCTCGAGCTAAATTTTGACTGGTTCTGCTATTTTTTAATTTTGTGTGAACTTTGCTTTGTTTTTACAGCTAGATTGTTGCTGCCTTCATGCAAAATGGATTCCGATTTGGAAGAATTTTTACAAGAATTACCACAACCGAAAAAAAGAATGCGTGGTAAAAATAAAATTGCGTTCAGCATGGAAGACAAAAAAAAACTGGCTACTCTTGTAAAGGAACACCCTTCTATATGGTGTCTGGTCTATCGCTCCTATTGCCACAACTTGTGCTGCTGCACAAAACACCAAATCTTCAATTTCCCTTGTATCCATTTTGTTTCTAAAATGTAATAATACTTGAAATTTTTCAAACAAACTTTCTTAAATTTGAATATTTTTTTTCGGAGAACAGGTGTTTTTGACATATTCTACACATACCCTTATGCCTGTTTGATAACTTTTTGTTTCAACAAATATGCCAAAACTGATTTTTTTTTCTATTGGTTTTGACAGCAAATTCTGAAATTTTGTGAAAATTTGTGCGAATTCGCAAGAAATTTCATGTTACCAAACAGACCCCTTATTTCAATTTTTTGAAAAAGAATCACCCTTAAAAAAAGTTTATAGGTAAATGTAAAAGTATTTTCGTGAAATTTTTTTAGAGAAATCCAAGAAAATGCAATATTGGGAAATCATCGGATATCAAAAATGTGGACAGGAGTACCGGCACCGGACACCAACGTTGTCAGATTTAGCTCCAGCAGCTCCTTTTAAGAATCAAAAATTGATGTTTTCAAAACGAGTATCAACATTTTTTGAAAAAGAATCACCATTAAAAATCGCATATTGGAACCTGTATGCGTATTTTAAGAGTGCTTTTTCTCATTACAACTTTTGAGTAAAAGATTTCGAAGTTTCTTTTAACAGCATTAAGGCCGGTATTCACCGAGCACTCATAACTTATGAGCCTCATAAACTTATTCACCAAGCAATAATAAGTGGATATTTATGAGCGCTCATAAAAGTTATGAGTGGTCCCGACCACTCATAACTTATGAGCGCTCTCTTCGAAAAATATTCCGACATTTTCGAAACTACTTCCACAACCACCACCCCTACAAACACAAACATCTCCATCGCTACCACCCCATCTACCTAAAAAACTTTGATTTTAAAGTTTGGGAGTGCCTGGTTGACAGAGAGTGGCTCTCTTTTTCGAAATTCGAAATATATTTATGAGTGGTTGATGAATACACCAAAGTTATGAGCCTCATAAACTTATGAGGCTCATATGAGCGCTCGGTGAATACAGGCCTAAATTCTGATTCCAAAAACGTATCATTCATCCCTGTACGGCTTACCGTTGGTCAGATACACTCCAAACCGTTTTTTATTTTTCTTCATGATGGGAAAAATCAAGAATATTGATAAAGGTTTTCGAGTGTATCTGTACAACGGTAAGTCGTACAGCGATGGTTGATATCTTTTTGGAATCAACAATTGATGCTTTCAAAACGAGTATTAACATTTCTTGAAAGAGAATCACATTTAACAAAAATTTAATAAAAAAAAAACTTAAATAAAAATCGCTTTTTCAAAAATTAAAAAAAAATTGTTTAATTTATTTCCTTTGAAGTTTTAACATAGTAAAAAACTTAAGGTAAGCCAAAATTAGTAGTATTCAGTGCACCTATATTATGTTCATACCAACAACACTTCAACATAATTATAGTATTATCCAAATACAATTCTATTTGGAATATAAGACTGTTGCTACGGACGGATGATAACCTTCATCTGGTGTTTAAGAATCATCCACTATCCCTGGAACACAAATAAAAATTGACTTCGAGCATTTTCAGCAAGAGAGCTTAGGACATCAAAAGTTGACACATTAGTTGCATTTGTTGAGTTCCTAAATATAGAAAGTGCATTATAGGCATTAAAAAACAAAGATTTCATATAAATTGCTCTTAAATGATTTAAGCTTAAAAAATTGTCTTTTTTAAATCGTGGTTAAAAAGGAGATTAATTCAATTTTTCAGAAGTTACTTTTATATGGATTTTTTTTTAAATCTTTGTTCGATTTGAAAATGGTTTTTAGAAACACTTAGAGAACTTCAATTCAAACTCAAAAACGTTCCAATAATCCAAATGAAGCAAGTAGTTTGGAAATGACAACGTTGTTTATCTACCAATTTCAGGAAATTTCTATTACTTTTAAGAAATTTCTTGAAATTCGTAGATAAACCACTCTGTCGTTTCAAAACTATTATGTTTATAAGAATGGTTGGAATAGTTCTAAGTTTCATTTTAAGTTTCCTAAGTGTTTCTGAAAACCATTTTCAAATCGAAACAAGATTTCAAAAAATTTCCATATAAAAGTAATTTCGGCATTTGCTTTAAAACTGAAAAATGCAGGAAATTACTTTTATATGGAAATTTTTTAAAATCTTTGTTCGATTTGAAAATGGTTTTTAGAAACACTTAGAGGACTTCAATTTAAAATCAAAAATTTTCCAATAATCCAAATGAAACAAATAGTTTGGAAATGACAACGTTGTTTATCTACCAATTTCAGGAAATTTCTATTACTTTTAAGAAATTTTTTGAAATTCGTAGATAAACCACGCTGTCGTTTCAAAACTATTAAGTTTATAAGGATGGTTGGAATGGTTCTAAGTTTCGTTTTAAGTTCCCTTAGTGTTTCTGAAAACCATTTTCAAATCGAAAAAAAGATTTCAAAAAATTTCCATATAAAAGTTATTTCGGTATTTGCTTTAAAACTGAAAAATGCAGGAAATTACTTTTATATGGACATTTTTGGAAATCCTTGTTCGACTCAAGTGAATTGAGTTTCAATGCGATGTTTGGCTAACAGTTGTAAAGGTGTAAGGAAATCGGTTGCCTTTTCAAGTGGATCGTCTTGACGTTCGAGCTTTTCGGCGATCAATTCGGCAACTTCGGAGACTCGACCTCGTGACATTTCTTCAGAGAGTCACCCCATTTCCCAGACGCTGATAACCCAATGCACATTCTGTTTGGAACCACATGCATTGAATTTCCACATGTTTTTAGAGCACTTGGAGTTGATGTACCTTAAAAACACATTTATCATCAAAACCAAATACAAACGCCACCTTGTTTTGTACTCACCTATCTGCAGTGTCTAAGCTTTGTATGTTCATCCAGCCAAATGAGCGTTTCCACTGGACTACCCGCATGTTTGTAAATTCGTCTTTTGGTGACAAACAACTCGATGGCTATGTTTATAAATTCCAGCGCATCACTTTATTTGAGGCTTCTAAAATGTTCGCCTCATGCCGAGTTGATTTTGTTTCACGGAATTTTCTTTTACAACTTAGTTTAGTGATGCAACTATCCAAAAAAAGTATAATGTCGTTGTATTTTGGACTTGGTTTTAAAGGTTCTTCAATAACGAGCTCAGTGGTAACCGATGTTGGGACTTGTAACTTCCCTGTAGATGGGTTTGGTTAAGATGCGTTGAAATGCGTTTGTGAACAAACATCACTGATTGTTTTCTGGAGTTGCGGATGCACATCCGTAAAATAAAAATTATGTTTCATTTTATTATGGCCATTCGATTACCCACTGCTACCACCACCTGAACTCACAACACAAAAATACGAATGAATTAGCCGACGCGACGTACTCACAACTAACAAATGAGGCATTAATTGAAGATAATACCTTTGCGAAGATATATTTAAGATTTAAAAGTAGAACAAATTTCAATAATAATGCTTTTTTCCCCGAATTTATTTTTTTAATGAAATTTCAACAAACTGAGAAAAACGTTTCACATTTTCCACTTCTTTGACGTTTGACTTCGTCACTTTTTATATGTTATAAAGTTAAAGTGTTATACAAAAAAGTAGGCAGCTCCACTATAACAGTTCTTCAAATGGAGTCAAGTTTCATGTATGGATACGCTATCCAGTATATTATAGAAATCAGTGTAGTATGTGTGTTTTAACTAATACTATTGCAACTTGATACATTCTACCACGGTCAGCTGATTTTTCAGCTTGTAGGCAAGCCAGTTTGACAGCCGAGGATTGGTATCTTTATATTTTTGATCTATGGGTTAGTGCGAGAAATGTTGGGAACAGACCTATTATATATAAATATAAACTAGAATTTCTTATCAATCTTTTCGCAGGACAATTTATATTGGCATCACTCTTGGCCCTTGGGGCCAGTTTGTTCACAGTGGGTTAAATCTGCAATTTGATTATCACGGATTCCTCTTAATCCATAATTAAGAATGCGTGATAATCAAAGAGTGTTTGTTCACTTTTTTTTAGCTCGATTAACAAATCATAGATTTTCACTAATCGTTCGATTTTCCAGTCTATCTGTCAGTTTTGTTGTCAAAACTTAATCAAGAATTAAGTTTTTTTTTGACGTTTGTGAGATATTGTTTTTGTGGATTTTGATTTGAAAATAGCGTTAACGAGAAGCAAGGTAAATAAATTCTTATTTATAACTTTAAATTTTTATATTATTTTATTTATTATTTATGTTTTCAGGAATATGTCTAGTCAGCCGAATCAAAAACCAAAAAAAGAAGATACATTAATTCGATTGGTCTTGGAGAAAAAAACATATTTGAAAATAAAAAAAACGGATGCAATTACGTCCAAACAAAAGGACGCAGCTTGGGAGGCCTTGGCGAAACATTTGAATGTTACTTTGGGAGGACAAATAAGTTTTAAGTTAGTCAGGTTTGGTTGAGTCTGAATTCTTATTTAAATCACCTAGGTTATTATGAAAACTTCTAGTGCAAGCATTTTTTACTTAAATTAGCATAATCAAATTAAAAAAGGTGCTTAAAAAAGGTACATTCACTCTCTTTTTAGTTGAGAACAGCAAAAGTTTTAAAAGATTAATACAGCAACATAAAGCGAAACATACGAAAATCGAAGGCGAACTTGAGAAAGGAAATATTTTTAACAGGTGGTGGTCCACCACCCTCAGTGCAAAATGAGGATAGCCGTCTTGTAAGCGAACTAAGCGATGTAATGGGCGTTAGTGTTGATGGGTTGGCATCCAGGTAGTAATTGCGATTTTTGTAGTTATTTACTGAATATTGATATGTATTTGTATTTATTTCTAGATTTGATGATGATGAGGATATTTGTGATAAGGTGGAGAATATGGACGACGACTATTTGGACGATGAAAATGTGGAATTTTTGCTAGATGAAGCATGCGGACCAAGCGTCGAAAAGCCCGAAGAACAACCTCTTGATTGGCAGGGTTACAATCCTGGAATGTTGCGGACCAAGCGACACCCATGCCTAAACACCTCCAAAACAAAAAGTAAAAAAAAAAAACAAAAAATCGAAGACTCGCCTGAGATCAACGATTTAAAAAAAAAATCTTGCAGCAGCAGTTGCAACATAACAAGGAGGAACATGAGCAAAAGCTCATGCACGCTGCGGAGGAGCACTGCATAAAAATGAAAATATTACAAGCGGAGCTCAAATCCAAAGAAAATGAGAAATTCTAATTTATTTATTTATTAATTTATTTATTTATTAGTCCAACCAAATTTGAATTATTTGAGTTTATTCTTTTTTTTTCTTTATTAAAACTAAAACGTTAACACCGGTGTTTTGAATCGTTTCTTGCGGATTATACTCATTCTGTCGAATTTCGTGCGGTAGACGTATCCGTTGTAGGTATGTGCCATATCCAGGGGTGCTAGCATGTAACTTGATACAATAGAGTTGAGTTGATTCAATCGAGCATAGACTGTTCCTAATTTTGTTCTATCGAATCGAAAACAGTCGACCGAGTTCAATTAGGAACTGCCTATCTTCGATTGTATCAATGATCTCGATTGTCAGGCTCTGCTCTATTCCAATATGCTAAATATGAAGCAACCGTACAGTCGCTACGAGAGATTGCTCTAATAAATAAATGCCCAACAACAAATGAAACTGAAATTGTTTCATGCCTTTTACAAACTAAAAATATTCTTTTTTTATTACAGAAAAGAGTCGACGATATTGTGGTGATAGATTCTAAATTGCAAATAGTACGGCTTCAAGGACCGGCGATGATTAAAAAAATATCTGGATGTGTTGGAGCATGTGGAGCAGCCAGACGATGGAAGGGGCCTCCCAGGAATTATTAACCAGCTCAAATTGTAAAAGAATTTTTTTCAAAAATACCTCTTCTGATCGGTGTTTCAGTGGAAACAACTAAATGTAATTTTGTATAAGAAAAATAATAATGCAAACTAAATGTACTTTTTACATGTACAACTGCATGTATAAAACACAAAAGAATAGCTGATATCAAGGAGTATGGTTTGATTTCTTTTTATTTTTATAGATATAAATTTATATATAAATGTATTCCTTATACACGTATGTATATATATAATAAAATGTATGAATTTATATGTGATTTATATACGTTTTTACCTTAATGCGAGCAAGCTTTTGGATTTTGTTTACATCCATAACTTTATTAAAATGATAATAAAGAGAACAAAAAACTAAGCAAATATTATCTTGTTTTTTAAATTATTGTTATCCAGACAAAATCTGCTTTTTTCTGAAGAACGTTATAACATAAATGTGTTATGAGACGCGCACTAGAAAATCGCGTTGCATTATTATTTTCGGTGTTGTTCTCATGGAAACAAAAGAATTAAATTCAATTGCTTGGTCAAGGTATGGTGGCGTAAGTTCAATGTTGAAGTTTTTATCATTTGATAATAGTTTTTGTACCTCTCGCATTTTAAAGAACGCCATTCCAGTCAAAAGCGCATCAGACCCTGCCTGATGCTGTGGTCCGACGCGGCGAGGCTTAAACTGATCGGCAACTTCTTGAAGGAAATACAGGCGGAGTAGTTCGAAAATTTCGCTCTCATCAGTCGACAAATCCTGGTCTGTTAATAAACTTGAGCAGATATCCAAAATCATAGCCAGAATGTACACATAGCCACTTATGTTGTCCACCAAAACAATGCCTGATGACATCAGCAGTTCGGCAAATTCCAACGGATCAATACCATCTTCCTCATGCTTCTTGGATTTATGGAATCCTGTGCATACATGTCTTCCCTATAACAATTACGTTAATGCAAACTCTGCAATAGTATTTTATTATAATCAGTTTAGAACTTACGAAAGATTGAATTTGAAATTGACCTGCAATGTGGAATAACCTGGTGGTGTCTTACCCTCGGCATCCATAAAGTTCAGACCAAGTTGATTAATGCGCAGTAGGTCAACATTGCAGCTGAGCAACTGATAATGGTAGTCAGCTGTCGACCTGAATTCCCCTACCACTCGTTCTACAACACCAGGACATTCCGTGTCCATGGCCACGCGTAGTGATACTTTTGCACCACCTTCCGAATAGTACGGAATTCATCTTCGAGATTATATGCTTCCAAACGTCCCGGATGCCGCATTCTTCGTTGCTGGGTATACTGACCGTGTGCGAGGAATGTCCATGTCCAACACTTATTGCTGAAGGTATTCCCTATAAATATATCACAAGGAACATTATCATGATTAAGAGCACCTCTCACAATGCATTTGTCGATAAGCTTTCCAAGATTTCGTGCTGGGATATTTTTATAGAAAGTAAGTGTTCATTGTGTACTTAAAAAAAGAATTTGATGTGGAAGAGTGATAATGATTGATAGCCAATTGTTAAAAAATAACACAGAACAAACAATTTTGGACAACTGGCCTTCAATTGTATTTTGTTTCCTCTTCTTTGCTCGGTTGTTGTAGCATCCAGGCTCCTTTACATTTTATTCGAGAACATCTTCTCGTCTTGTTTTTCTTGGATTGTATCCTCCACTTCTAGCACTTGATCTGGCTGGTGGTTGAGATGTCATTTCCACCTCATGGGTTTGAACAAAATTCTTTGTTCCTTCAATTTTCCTAGATTTTAAGCGATAAAATAACAAAATAAAAAAATATATACAATTTTAGAAAATAATTACCAATCACGAGTTTCATCAAAATAAAAAAAATATAGCACACAAATGACAAACGTCTAATTTTCTGATTTTGAAAAGGGACATTAGGCATGTTCAGGAAAATGAGATCTCGGAGATCTCAGCAATCTCAGATACCTGAACAGGATTCCTCACCAAAATTTCTCAGCTATTGCTATCAAAACTCTGAGGAAAAAAATATTGGATTCGCTTGCTCACTTTTTGAGTGAGAAAAATTTCTGAGATCTCATTTTTCTGAACGCGTCAATTTAATTCTGGATTTGAAATCAGAATAAAAAAAGAATCACTCACACATTCATAAATCAAATGTCAAACTTATCTTTTGCGTTATAATCTTGTGAAGTGATTTCTTGCAACAAAAAAAAATTAAAAATATTGATTTTAAAATGGAAAATAACATTAATGATATTCTTCTCTATTTTGTCACAAACTTTGTTGGAATGTTTTTCCTCGTCTTCATCATCACTAATACAATCACATCAAACCTCAGAATATTCAAAATTACAAATAACTGGCTAACAACTCTGCACGAATGTTGTCACTACTCACAGTACACATATTAAAGGTAATATCATTAGCGTTTTCATTTTTGTTCAGTTCTGCGCATCTGTCAAAATCGAGGTATTATGGTGGTAAAATGGTGGATTCAGTGCCCCTTTCCTTGTCTAATTTCAATATTTTGTTGTTGTTTCTAATGATGTGCGTTGAGTTCCTGTGGGCACTCGAACAGCCATTTTTAATTTTTTGACATTTCCAACTTTGACAACCTGCGCAATATATTACCTTTAATATGTGTACTGTGGTCACTACTATCTGGTCCTATCCCGGCGACATCAATTGATTCAACGGGTGGTATGTTTGCTTCAATCACATCTGGTGGAATCTCTTCATTAAAATCGACAGCTATATTATGAAGAATTGCCGTTGCGACAATAACATCTTGCACAGTTTCTATTTTAGTTCTCATTTGAAGAGATAAAACAGGAAAACGTCTTTTCCAAACACCGTATTGTCGCTCTACCATTGTATATAAAACCTATAGTACTATCATGAGGTTGAAAATTTTATCTTTATGTGTGGACGCTACGTGGCGCAAGAATAGCAAAACTTGACAATGGAGAGTTAAAGTGGAAGAAAATACTAAAAGGAAAAGCAAAAAATAGAAGGAGAGGGTTGTATTATTGTGATTCTGACAACAATAGGGGGAATAAGGGAGATAGCTAAAGAATACAAGATTACGCCATTTGATTTTCTGTCTTCTTTTTCTGACGTATTTTGAGAAGAAAAAATTTTCCAGCTGAGGATCTTTCGTGCGAGAATAGTAATAATTTGTTCAAAAAACTTACATTTTATGTTTTTCAAAAATAAAATGAGAATTTGTTTAACAAATTATTATTATTCTCGCACGAAAGATCCTCGGCTGGAAAATTTTTTCTTCTCAAATGACGTCACAAAAAGAAGACAGAAAATCAAATGGCGTAGGTAATCTTGTATTGGATTATATGGGTCGAATTTGTTTTCGTTGGTAGATAGGTAGGCACATATATTGTTCTTTTTTTTCGTTGTTGCCTTTTTTCACTATCTAGGTAGGTATAATCTATATTATGTCGTATGGGAATGGCAATGTTGCGAAATTTGGTTGTTTTGTTCTATTGGTAGGTATTGTAATAACATAATTTAGTTTTTCAAAAACGTCACATTTTATTGCAACTTTTGGCAAAAATATTATAAAAAAAATCAAAAATGTATATTTTTTAATACCAATTTAAAATTAAATTCTTTCATTTTTTATCATTTTATTTTAGAATAAAAATAAAAATATACCTTATAGGTACCTACCTAACTTATAGTCTAATAAGTCGTTAGGTACATAGGTACCTATAAGGAAAATTTTATTATTCGCAAAATAGATTTTCATGTTGCAGGTGCTAGGTATATGACTTACCTTTTTGTATTTTTTTCCACATCACCCAGTGGGGTAAAATACTTGATGCGTTTTTTTTTTTAGGTTCCCCGATAGGCCTATTTCTCTCTATTACTACGTTATAAATTATGTATAGATATATAAATATATATATATAAATAATATATAAATATAAATGTTATGTTTAAATAATAATAAAATATCAAGATAGATAAAGATAGATAAATTTGAACACATGTAGGTATTAAAAAAAGTTTTTTTTACAGGTGGAAATCTTCATGTTAATAAGGGATTAATTTAAAATTCGTTTTTTTGTTTATCATTTTTTTTGATTCAAAGTTTAATTTTATCATGCTGATAATTTTGTAAATATCAAATTTTGTAAATATTTTTAAGAAAAAAAACTGGTACGCATTTTTTTAGTAACAAAAACTAATTAAAATTTTTTTTAATTCAAAATTAAATTTTTTTAAATTTATATGCTGATAATTTTTATACCTAGTTATATAAAATTTTGAAAAAAATTTTAAGATGAAAAATTTGTACGCAATTTTTAAGCAACAAAAACTAATTTAACAGCCACTTACTTACGCCCATATTATTCACTCGATACATCCAGATTAAAACTTAAATCTGAATTTAAAGTATACAAATTCAATGTAAATACACCTGGATTTATGTTTCAATCTGGATATATCGAGTGAATAATATGGGCGTTGGACAACGGACACGGTTGTCTAAACCTTGGCTAATATAACACTTAATTTCAAGAAGTAGCAACCATAGTTTCAATTTATATTTTTCATAAACATATATATATATTAGGGTGGAGCGTCGATGTATGGAGAAAAATAAAAGTTGTTGTATCAATTTCTTTTCGATGAGTAGAATAACTTGACATTAAAAAAAAAAGTTTGGATTAAGTCTTTAGCCCTCTACGTTAGCTCAAAGTTTCGACTTTTTGGAAAAAAAATTTTTTTCGGAAACGGTAAAATTATTTCACAAGTTTGAAATAAATTATATGATATCATTCATGAAAAAGGAAAAATACAAATTATAATATATTAACTTTATTTAGACAAATAAATTAACACAAACTGGAAAATAAAAACTTAAAAATTCATAATACGCCATTCAGAAACTAACCCAATTACGCAACTTTTTAGTGCTATTCGAAAAGCTAAATCGGAAAAAATATTTGACGCTCCACCCTAATATATAGTCATCACCCATAGCTTACAAAAAAAAAAATATTCGACCAACCCCCTAACAACCCTGCAACCAACATTCTTCCTTTTCTGCCAACCTCTTCTTCATCAAAATTAAATCTATTAAAAACAAAAACAATTCACGAAATTGTAGCATCCTTTTTTCCTTCCAACTCTTACAAATTTTATATACTGTGCTCTCATTCTATTATTATCGCATTTTCTTCTTTGGATGGCAATTCTTTAGTCTCCGACCCAACTCTCCGCATTGTGGAATGTAGATAGTAAGTATTTACATGTGTGGACGCATGGTGGCGCGTCGGGCGTTTGTCACGATGATAGTACTATAGGTTTTATATACAATGATCTTTTTGTTCCAGTTTCATTTTTAAAACCGAATTGTTGAAAATCGTTTGATCATGGCTCGATCCCGGCCATCTCGCAACAATATTTAAAAATTTTAAATTAGCAGAACTTACGCTCTGTGCATTGAGATAAAAATATCCTTTTCTGTTTCGGAAATGTTCTGCGGTTATCTCCACCTAAAAGAAAACTTTTTTATTTTGTAATCAAGTAACCTAGGTATTTTATATTTTTGTATTAACTTACCAGGAGATTATATTCTCACACGAGTACAATCGATTGCTCCGATTGTTCTTGGAAATTTGGCAAGATTGTTAAATGCGTAGCTTGCCTCGGCCAATTCTTCATCCGATTGTGGCATCTTTATATAATTTTTTCTCATTGATGCAATGGCAGAGGATACTATGCGAACTATAACGCAAACCGTAGTCTTACAAACACCAACAAAATCTCCAACTGATATCAGCATTGTTCCTAACGCGTAAAATCGAAGCGTAATAAGAAGTTTCGCCATTGGAGTTACATTCCGGCTTCTGGAAATTATTTTTCAAAATATTGTTTGAAAGAAAAATAGTGGAATAAACCTTTCACATCTATCCTGCAATTTCGGCCTTATCAGTTCTAAAATATTTGCAACAGTTTGCTTCCTGAATCTAAATCTTCGGAAAAAGTCAATTTCGTCCCACTTATTGAAATGGTCAAATCTTTCATACATTTTGTATTGTCGCCTCTCATTTACTTAAACTTCCTGAAACTCGACTTCGCTTTTATCAGAGCTCCACGAATCCCAAATGCAACTTCCCTATGCACTGAAAAAATAATGTAATTTATATGTAGGTACATAATGTTATAATTTCAAAGAACTTACTTCATTTCACGTAATATTGGTGAAGATGTTTTCTTATCAGCTGAAGTTATATTATTATTTCAATAAATTTTTAATATTTTTTATAAAACACAATATGGATCGCGATGGCAACCAAGCTAGATTATGAGTATTGTTTTTTTTAATTGTTTCACTTTACGTCAAAAGTAACCATACAATAAAAAGAAAAAAGGTATGTTTGCTTCTTTTGTGACGTAACAATAATCCTAATCAATTCTTAAAAAAATGTGTCCACTAAATTTCATTGATGTTATTACTTTTTATAATTTTACAGTTCTTATCACTTAAAAACAATCTTCAAATGCTAAATTTAAAAATTAAGTCTTAGCTTAAAAATTAAAATAATAATGAAAGACGATTCTGACGTCACAGAAAACCCAAGATGGCGACAAGGGAATATCAAAACAGCATACGTTTTTCTGATTATCATGCCAGTGCGTAAATCAAGTATGAACAGTCTGAATTTCAGTTAATCCTTGATTAAATAGGGCTAATCAAGCAAATTTGGCTGATTAACGAAATCTCCAATTAACTGCTCAAATCATGGATTCCTTGATTACGATTTTAGTGAACAAACGCATTCTATGATTATCAACTGGAATTTATATACAAAGTATTATATAAATTATATAAATGTTATTATGATCTACTTTGAAATTAAAAAAAAACGCTGTCTGGATTCTTAAATAATGAAAAAAAAAACATTTAAATGATCGTATTTAAAATTGTTTTTTTTTTGATTTAAATCATTTTTAAGAAAACATTTTGGAACACTAATTAAAAGTATTTAAGTTATTTTAAATGATAATAATTTTTGTTATCCAATATTATTATTATTATTATTATAACTTTATTGATACATAAATAAATTAAAACATCAATAAACAAAATTTAAGCTCTACGTACCAGGGCTTTGAGCTAAGGTTATCCAATAATATTTATACTTTATAGGAACTTAAAAAAAATTTAATTCAATAAGCCGATGGTGAAAAAGTCGAAAATCTTGGTAAAATTGTAACATAAATCGTATAGGTACCTATATACCTAATGTATAACTACATTGTTTAATAAGCCGATTAAAAATGAAAGACGGTACGACTTTTATTGTGGGAAAAATTATATAAAAAAACCCACTTTTATTATTTCCGTTTCCTCGGGTTAAAAAACATCTTTCTCAGTCGAGAGACCGATCAAGACTCTCATAACATTTCATTTTACAAAAATAACAAAGAACATGGATGGCCAGTGTTGCCATACGTAACAGTCCCGGCTAAAAACATTGTTTTTAATTACTCCGTCTCCATTGGTAAAATGCATAGCTTCTGCACAGGCCGCTTCAGCTTATTGGTTGCAGTCTGCACGATGACGTTTCGCACAAGCCCATCTCGACTTGGTAGAATCTCACAAATCCTGCCCATCGCCCAACTGGCAGGTGGAAAATTCTCACTCCTGAGGACCACTAACTGTCCGACTTTTAAGCTCTCCTTCTCCTTTCTCTGCTCCTGCAGAGTAGTCAAATATTCTGACTGCCATCGGTTCCAAAAATGGTTGACCATTTGCTGTCTTTCCTTGAATAGTTTAGCTCCCGCTTTGTCTGGTCTTTCTTCTAATCTGAAAGGAAGAGGTAAAATTAATGGTTCACCTACCAGAAAATGTCCCGGCGTTAGCGACTGAACATCCATAGGGTCGTCACTCAAAGGATGAAGGGGTCTTGAATTGAGAATCGCTTCAATTTGAGTCAGTAATGTTCTGAACTCCTCGTAAGACAATATCCTTTGCCCCACAATCCGCTTCAAATGGAATTTCATCGATTTGACAGCGGCTTCGTATATCTCTCCTTGATGTGGTGCAGCTGGTGTCATGAATTTAATTCTTTTGACGCTCCAATGAAAGCTGTTCCGTTGTCGCTAAATATTTTTTGCATCTCCCTCTTCTTGCAATAAACCTCTCATAACAAGCTATGAAGGCTATTGAAGATAAATCTACTATGATTTCAATATGTACTGCTCTAGTCCTAAGGCAGACAAATATTGCAACCCAACATTTTCTCCTATTTCTCCTTCCTACTCCTCCAACCATTTTTAATTCAAAAGGGCCAGCATAATCCACTCCTGTGGCTAAGAATGGTTTCCCAACCTGAACTCTTTCTGATGGTAACTCTGCCATCAGCTGTCCCTCCATCCGAGCATTCAACCGCACACACACAACACATTAATGAATATGACTCCGTAATCCACTCCTAAGTTTTGGTATCCAATACCTTTGCCTAATAAACTGCATCATCACTTGGATGCCTCCATGTTCCGTCTCCCTGTGAGCATAATCCATTAACAACTCTGCCATCCTTGAACCATTTGCTATGATAGCTGGGTGTTTTATTTCATAATCCACCTCCGATCTCCCTAATCTCCCACCAACTAACATCTGTATTCGTTTGGATCGATGCAATCCTATTAGCAACATATGTTCTTAAGTCCCTTGTCTCCTTTTTTATCCAATAATATGCTGGACTGGAATCAATCCATAGCACATACTCCGCAGTCGACCATTCCATTGACTCCATAACTCCTTTTATCATCTTTGACAGCAACTCTGCTGCTGACAACTCCAATCGTAGAATGGTGACCATCTTCAGCGGTGCTACTGTAGTTTTCGACGTCAAAAGCTTACTAGTTACTATCCCGTTCCCGTATTCAACACGAATGTATATTACTGCTCCTAATGCCGATAATGCCACCAACTAACATCTGTATTCGTTTGGATCGATGCAATCCTATTAGCAACATATGTTCTTAAGTCCCTTGTCTCCTTTTTTATCCAATAATATGCTGGACTGGAATCAATCCATAGCACATACTCCGCAGTCGACCATTCCATTGACTCCATAACTCCTTTTATCATCTTTGACAGCAACTCTGCTGCTGACAACTCCAATCGTAGAATGGTGACCATCTTCAGCGGTGCTACTGTAGTTTTCGACGTCAAAAGCTTACTAGTTACTATCCCGTTCCCGTATTCAACACGAATGTATATTACTGCTCCTTTGACAGCAACTCTGCTGCTGACAACTCCAATCGTAGAATGGTGACCATCTTCAGCGGTGCTACTGTAGTTTTCGACGTCAAAAGCTTACTAGTTACTATCCCGTTCCCGTATTCAACACGAATGTATATTACTGCTCCTAATGCCGATAATGCTGTCTGAAAACCCGTGAATTTGTACTTTTGGAATTTTCCCTGTACCCAACCACCTACCTATTTTAAAGTTTTCTAAATAAATAATAGAATTCCAAAATTCCAACCATCTGTTTTCTAGTTCAATTGGTGGTCTATCATCCCAATCTATTTTAAGTTTCCATAGCTCCAGAATTAATATTTTTCCGATAATTGTTACCGGATATATATATTTTTTTTTTATAATTCACGCTCACATGTTAAGGGTAGTAATAACCCATTGAGTTATTACTACCCTTAACATGTAAAACACAGTGCGAGCGTTAGGAAAAGAGGACAGGGTTTGAAAGGAGATACCGATGCACATTGGTTTTGAATTTATGAATATCACAATGAGGAGGAAAAATAGAGTAGGGTAAAACATTCCACATACGTGTTGTTCGGCTGAAGAAAGAATCTCTGTACTTAACAGTACGCCCGAAGTTGGGCTCAAGGGTAAAATGGTGGGCATTCCTAGAAGCGCGAGTATTTCGGTTAAATTGTTTCAGGGGAGGAATGCATCTAGCTATTTCATTAGAACACTGATTATAGAAGTAGCGGTAAAATAAGGATATGCATGTTACATTTCGACGATGTTGGAGTGAAGCAAAAGTTTGCATTATGCATACATGCATATATATCCATTTGGATCATATAGTTGTGCTACATGACTCACAATTCTCCTCTTTGTTATGACTCCACTGAATATAGGGTTTTTTACTTCAAAGGTAAATTAGTCCTCCTCTATCAACCATTTAAGTCCTAAAATGGTTGTGCCTTCCCCCTCCGAAAACAATAATGTTTTCTCCAACTCCGAATCCATAGCCCGTACAACCACCCAGCTGTTTGACTTCCATTTCCGCAATTCGAAATGAGCTCCTTTCAAAATAGTGTCAATTTCTTTTGCTAATTTGATTGCTGATTTTTCTGAATCAGAACCTGTAGTACAATCATCCATATAGAAGTCCTCTTCTATCGCCTTGGCCGCAATTGGAAACTCTATTTTTGCCTTCCTGGCAGTTTCAATCACTGAACGTACAGCAAAAAATGGTGACGCTGTTAAGCCAAACGTGACTACAGTTAGCCAATACTCCTGCAATCTTTGATTTGCATTCTCCCTCCAAAATATCCTTTGTAAGTTCCATTGTTCCCTATCTACTCTAACCTGATTGAACATTTTGCGAATATCTGCATATATCGCTATTTTATGTCTCCGAAAACGCATAATGGTTTCATGCAAATCCTTTTGCAACTTTGGACCAAGCATTTGTATGTCATTAAGCGACAAACCTTTGTCGGTTTTGCAACTTGCATCATACACAATCCGATTGTCCTTTGGAATGCAATGGTGTGGTATGTAATATACCATTTCTCCTGTTTTTGGTTTCTCCGTGGCCAAAACAAGATGACCTATTTGTATTTCTCCCTTCATTTTTTCTACATAGATTCTCCTCATCTCCAGATTTTTCGCGAGACGTCTCTCTAAATATAAGAAACGTCTTAAAGCTATGCGCAAACCGACACGATGGCGGTGGCGATTGCGATAACTTTTATCGCGCGGTAAAGATGCGTTCAAAAACTAGCTCACATCAACGCGATATATTGTGTAGCGGACTAAGTTGTCAACGAAAATACAAACGTTTAATTTTTGAAGTTTAATAAAAAAAATCACATAAAACGGAATTCTCCCGAATTTTTTAAATTAATTTTTCAGTATTTCAAGTTTTCTTTTTTAAACTGTAATTTTTCTTCAGGTGATATAGCGATCAAATGGTGCATGCTGCGTTCAAGAAAAGTCGCGTAACTGAACGCAGCAGTGGAATGTGAACGCAATCCACATATCGCGTCGATGTGTGCCCCTCCATTGATTTACGTGTGCGGCATCCACATTGTTATCGCCATCGCCACCGCCATCGCGTCGGTTTGCGCGTAGCTTAACGCTATCTCCCTTGAACTTCCGAGTTCTTTAATATTCTCCTTTAAGGGAATTTTGACTATGAACCTTCCTGATTCATCCCGTCTAAATGTCTCCATGAAATGTTTTTCAACTAACATTTCTTCCTCTGTAAACCTAGAGCATGAACTGACCTGGTCTTGTTGCCAAAGTTGCTCTAATAACTTATCTAATTGTTCTCCCTCTTTATATTCAATGAATGAAACCGACTGCCCTGTCAACTCGTCTATCCTTTCATTTTGTGTTCCGAAAACAATAACTCCTAAAAGTGTTTCTACTAACGCTACTCCTCTTATATTTCTTTGGATAACTGACGTGACAATTTTCGCAAAGAACCCTACTCCAAAAAGTACGTATGTTGGATTTGGTTTCCAATAGTCTGGGTCCGGCCAGGGTATTTCAGTTGGATTATGAATCATCGTAGGATCTAAAGCCGATGACGGCATTATTGGACCCAATTACTCTCTTTTGGTAGAACCCAAATCATTTCCTACATGTACTCCTGTACCTGAGTCTCATACCATGGACATATTTGTACCTTTACTTGCTGCCTTATGTTAAAAGGCTCTCCGTCGATACCTACCGCCTTCCTAGTAGTGGATAAAGCTGCAAGTTTGTACTCCTGTACTAGTCTATAGCTCATTACATTTAACTGAGACCCCGTATCTAAGAACCCTCTAATAGGTCCAAACTTACACCCCTCGCCTTTAAAACCTACCATGACTGTTGGCATGAAGCTAAAATCAGAAAAAGAATATTGAAACTCGTTGTCATACTGTGAATCAGTGTTTTTAGTTTTTATTTTATTTAAATTTTGTACTTTTGTTGTTTTATTTATTACCCTCGACTCAGGGATCAGTTTTCTCCTTTTGGTTGATATCTCGTTCTCCTTTAGTCAAAGCGGCTTTCTTTTTATTGCCATGTTCTCCTTCATGGCATTCTCCGCTCGCAGAGTCAAAATATTTTTGAAACTTTGTTTTCCTGGGCACAGCATACTGTTATGTGCAGGGTCTCCTTGACATTGTATATTGCCACACTTCACGTTTCGGCATGCCTCCTTCCGATGACCTTTCCTAAAGTAATTAGGGCAGATCTTCCTCCTTGCCACGAAATATTTTCGTCCGTTTAGATTTAATGCCAAGAAATTAGGGCAGTGATATAAAGCATGGGTATCCCTTCCACATGCTTCGCATGGAACTCCTCCTGCTCCTTTTGATGTTGATGGTTCACTCCTTTGAACTTTCTCCGACTCCTTTCTCCCTGCTCCTGCATTTGTTGTTAGATTTCTCCATCCAGGTCCGATATTCTCCAAAGCTCCCGCTTGTTTGTCAAGAAAGTCCAGAATTTCTCCCACTTTTGGGGTCTCCGATGTTCTTTGCAATTCCCATTGCTTCCTTGTCTCCTGGTCCAATCTTTCGTGCAGACCGAGTACGAAGACCATATCCCAATGCTCCACCTGGACCTCCAATGACTTCAGTTGACGGATTGTCTCATGAGTCACGTTCGCCATCCTTTGGATTTCATTAGCTGATGGCTTCTCCTGTAGAACCGGGAACCTGTAGAATTGGTTCAAGTACTCCTTGGTGATATGGTATGGTCTTTCATAGAGTTGACCCAATCTCTCCCACGCCTCCTTGTAGCTATCTTGGTTAAGATGGCTTTCTCCGAGAGCTTTGGCTGCTCTTCCTGTCAGCGACTTTTTTAAATACGAATATTTGTATGCCTCCGAGATGTTATCATTATTATGAATTGCTGCCTTGAACCGATCACGGAAACCAATCCACTTCAGCAATGATCCGTCATACTCCCCCCAAGTGTTTTTGATGTCGTGTTGCTTGGTTGGCAACGTCAGACTTACATTGATCGCTCTCCCCAGAGCATCCTCATCGTTGGCTTGACGAATTTCGTTCAGTTTCTCCTTCTCCTTGGCTGCTTCGTTAATCTTTCTTCGCATTATTTCTGCAGCTTCGAAATACTCCGTCTCTACTTGCTCTATATCTATCTCCATCTCCAGTCTGTTCAGCTCTTCTCCATCTGATGTCTCCACTAACTCCAAAAAAAGCTTGTTGGCTTTATCCCACAACTGTAGAAGGCGGTCTGCGCGTAGCAGCAACCCTTCATGTGACATTGTTGTCACTTCCTCCGATCTCGCGACATCTGCAGCCCGAGTTATAGCTCTCCTTAGGGAAGCAAAGGTTTTGTCTCCGGGCGCTACCCTTTCTCCACTTGTCTCCCCTTCCTCCGCGGTCTCCCGACCTCTCCTTGTTTCAGCTTTTTTTCATGAAATGAGATGAATTAGGCTACGTGTCAGTTTTTATTCAATAATAAATTCAACCCCTACAAAATATTAATAACCCTATTCAACAAAAAAAGATGATATTCAAATGAGTTCCTATTCTAATAAAAAAAAATCCCCAAATTGTGTGTGGATCTGCATGTATGTCGTATGCAAATTATAAAAATTATACCTCTCTATATATGAAAACCAATATTATTTTCACGGAGAGCCAAATAATTTTACTTAGCACAATAACGTGCTACCTATCATTCTTCCTAGAAGGTTTCTCTTTCTCCTGTAATTGTTCCTTGCTGGAAACAATATTAAAACATATAAAAAAGATAAAAATCTTATTTGTTTTCTTTTTCTTTTGTTTTCTAAAGGAATCTTCCTTCTGAAAGATCTTCCAGACGTAAACTCCATTTTTTAATAAATCTCAAGTCCTCAAGAGAAAAATTAAAAATTTTATTTAAAATACAATCGTGTTTGCGGTCCACACATCTATCTGCTCACGCGAAACACTTCTCCAACTCCCTCCAATTTTAGCTAAAATAATTCTCCTTTCTCAAATCCTTACGAGAAAATTTAAAAATAATTAATTTAATTTTGTTTGCGGTCCACGCATCTATGTGTTCACGCGAAACAATTTCCAATTTCTCCAATTTTTCAATAGAAAATATATATATATACATATAACTCCATACCAGAATATGATCAATTAATGAAAATATCCAAACTCCAAAAATACAAATATAAATTCATACTAGAATATAATCAATATATGAAAATATCTAAACTCCAAGAAACGAATAAATATTCCCACATTTTTTATTCCAAACTCCAAATATATAACTATAACTCCAAGAATATAATCAATAAATGAAAATATCCAAACTCCAAGAAACGAATAAATATTCCCATATTTTTCATTCCAAACTCCAAATATATAACTATCACTCCAAGAATATAATCAATAAATGAAAATATCCAAACTCCAAGAAACGAATAAATATTCCCATATTTTTCATTCCAATTCCAAACTCCACTGTTTTATTTTTCCTACCTGGAAGAAATTTACAAATTCCATTTAATTTCAACAAAAAAAAATCTATCTCCAAAAAAATTTAGTACTCCGATGTTTTCCAATTAAATATTCCTATATTTGTTTGACATTTATGTAAATTATCAAAATATCTCTTTTTCCTAGAAAATTCTGGAAATTATTATAATAATATCCAAATCCGATTTAATTTCTCCTTTTCTTTTCCCAAAATATTTAAAATTTAATCACAATTTAGCAATATAAGGAAAAAATAAAGACACCAAAACAACATTGTTATTCTCCATACACAAATCACAGAATGAGGCTATTGAATTAACTCCGTTTTCCTCCTGGAAAATTTGCGAACTCCAACTATTATTTTTTTTTAAATAACCCGAAATGCAACTTTAATATTTTGCAGTAAAATAAATCACATTTCAAATTTAATCCAACTCAGTTTTATACCATTGTTGTTTTGTTTTTTTTTTATTACATTTTTATACATTTGTTTTTTTTTTTATACATGCCTACCTACAGCCGGCGCCAGCGGCGAGACTCACGCCGTCGCATACCTAACTATGCACACACGACACACACTGCAGTCACAAATCCACCCCTTTTAATCATGGCAGAAAAAAAGAGAATTTATACCACGCACATTCGATTTCTTGATATTTTATATTAACTATTTGTTTATTATTATTAGTTACCTTTTTTGTTCTTATCCATTGTTTTTAAAAATATTTGTTCGTATTATTTGATTTTGTTTTTTCTTTTTTTTCAACTCACTATTAATTTTTTGTGTTAATACCGCAACTAACAAAACCAGAGAGAAAGAACTAATAGAGAGAGTCAAATTTCCTCATCTCCGTCCCCTCGAAACCTTTTGTTTACATTTTTTATAACGTGTTGAATTCTTATCGGTGTGTACATGTTTTCACCTCGGGCAGTGCAAAACAACAAAAAAGGTGGTGAGTATGCACATCTTCTTGCATATGTATTTGTCCCCACATTTTTTTTATATGGTGTTAATAATTATACATATGCAAGATGGTGCACAAGTCGCAACATCGTAGCTTGTAGGCTAAAAGAGAGCCACCGTCGAATTTGACTCTCTCTATTAGTTCCTTCTCTCTGAACAAAACTGAATGAGCTCAGCGTCAGCAATGAGTTCCATTCCAGTTGTATTTTTTCTCCTTCTCCATATATCATCTTCATCCATAATGTGTGTGTGTGGTATAAATGCACATGATTCTCTTCGAGACTCGAGTCTCGATCAGTTTATTTTCTTGTGCGCAAACAATTTGCACTATGTGTTTTTTTTCCTACTCCGTTTTTTTTTTTTTGTTAATATGTTCTCGGTATTCTCCATTGCATGTTCCTACATGTATTTTTCTCGATTTCGGTCCGTTTATTTTATTGTTTTGTGTGAATGGGTATTCAGCACAATATCTGCATCGCATGTTCCTACATGACTTCGACGGTTCTATGTATTGTAGATATGTAGGTTTTTGATATTTAGTGGTTGTAAGGCACTAAATAAACCGTTCCTAGTATTTTGTATTTGGTGGTTGTAAGGCACCAAAAAAAATAATAAAAAAAGGAATTTCTCCATTGCATGTTGCTACATGCGTTTTTAAATATTCCATTGGAAAACTGGTGGTTGTAAAGATATTATTATTCCCGAAAACAGTGATTGTAAGTCACTAAGAAAATTATTTAATATCATATAAATAGTGATTGTAAGTCACTAAGAAAATTATAATTATCCTACCTATAAATAGTGAATATGAAAAAAGAATACTTAATATCCATGTGTGCGAGACTTGTACACACATCCCTGTGCTACAAACTCGCTCACATACAAACCATCCTTGTTCCGTTTTTTTGTGCTTCCCAGCAATTTTGTGTATTCACTATTTATTCCACTATTTATACCGATCCGATCTGATTTTTTTTTTATTCACATCCCGACTCGAAGGACCATAATGTTTAATAAGCCGATTAAAAATGAAAGACGGTACAACTTTTATTGTGGGAAAAATTATATAAAAAAACCCACTTTTATTATTTCCGTTTCCTCGGGTTAAAAACAATCTTTCTCAGTCGAGAGACCGATCAAGACTCTCATAACATTTCATTTTACAAAAATAACAAAGAACATGGATGGCCAGTGTTGCCATACGTAACATACATAATTAGATTTAAAATTTTTTCCTATTCCATTCTCGACTCTTAAAAAAAAACTTAAGTTCAGTCAATAAAACATTTGACTCCAAAAAAAAATCCCCGGTAAGCTAGATTTTGGTATAAAGTCTTAAGAAACTGTCGTTCAGGAATAACTCGCAAATGGTTTGTTGTGAAGAAAAATTGTCAAAAACTATTTTGTAGCTTAAAAAATTTCCTATAAAAAATATAAACATACTTTTTTCATAAAAATAACCTTTTTCTACTTTGTGATGAAAGTATATAATTTTGTCTATTGTTGGTACATTATATGAGCATGATTTTATTATATAGGTCCACTCTATTTGTCCACCCCTTTATTGAAAAAAGAAAATGAATATAAAAACAAAACGGCAAGACTTACAATGTCTTGTTGTAGATTTTTTTAAATCCATTAATTCATTCCTTAATTATGTTTTTAAATTAAGTTATTTTAATGCTTAGTTTTTGAATAAATGATTTTTATAGTATATATTTTGATCCTAATTTTGTGGGCTTTAGTTCTTCATCGTTTAACTTTTTGTTAAATAGACGACGTTTCGCACGTGGTTACATGCTTCTTCAGGTCTCTATAAGATTTAAACAAATTAATACGTGCGAAACGTCGTCTATTTAACAAAAAGTTAAACAAAGAAGACCTAAAGCCCACAAAATTAGGATCAAAATATATATGTACTATAAAATTAAAAGGTCAGGAAAAAGGAATTACAAAATGATTTTTAAACTTTTAATTTTTAAAATTTTATTTAAAAAAATTTTGAGTTTAACAATCTTTAATTCAAAAACGAAGCAATAAAATAACTTAATTTGAAAACAAAATTAAATAATGAATTACTGGCTTTTTAAAAAGTGTAATAGTGTAGGTAATTGACGTTGTGTTTTTATATTCATCTTCTATTTTAGGTATACATTTTTTTTAATTTACCCCTCAAACCTAAAGGGGTGGACAAATAGGGTGGGCCAATGTCTTTAAATCACGTTAATAAAAATGTAGCAACAATAAAATAAAACTGATGCTTTTATCACAAAATGCACAATTTTTGTACTAAGCCTTAACTCTTCCCCGATTGGTTTATTTCGAAAACGGTTAATTATTATACCCATGAAAAAAGTATGTTAGTATTTGTGTAGGAAGTTTTCTAAGCTAGAAATTAGTTCTTGCCATTTTTTCTATTTGGGAGTTATTCCTGAAAATCCATTTTGAAGGCAACCCCACCTAAAATTATTAGCGCCGCTTACCTATATCGATGAGGACTTTTGACAGTTTCTTAAGGACACCATGAGGAGCCTCTTTACCAAAATCCAGCTTTTCGGCGATTATTTCCTGATTGGGCTGTTTTTATGGCTTTATTAATCAAGGCTACTAACTAAATGTTCGCTGTAGGTACACTTCGACGATTTTAATTTGAATACACGCTTCTTTGAAACATTATCCATTGCATATATGTTCGTACATATTAAGGTGATGTACATTACATTTCTTAAAATTCTACAAAATTATTCACAATAAATTTATACCTATATTGAATTTTCAAAAAACTGTTTTATAAAAAAAATATTGTTCTTGTAACTGAATGAGACACATAGGTATGTATATGCGCACTTATCTTTTTGTTTTTTAAATTAAAAACATTGTACCATTGAATAAATACAAATAGAAGTGACACCCAATAAAAAACAGCGCTGTTCCTTTGACGGCTTTTTTGAGAAACCAAAAATTATGATGTCGAATTTCCGTCTACGCAAACCAATTTAAGAGGGATATTTATTTATTAATAGTTCCCTTTTTGTTTTGGTAACCATGACGACAATAATTCAATTTTTTGTTTACTTTGAAATATGTGTACATGAAATTTGCGATGGGAAAAATATTTGTTTGTATTTATCTTTAATGGTTGTTGTTGTGCTTGTTTTTGCATTATTTTTTCAACCTATGCTGAAGATTTTTTTTAGCATATTTTAATATAGAACAAAACTATGTAGGAATTTAGCTTGATTATATTATTTCTGAAAATGAAAAAAAATTCAGCAATTTAGAGATTTATAAAAATTTGTTGATGTTTTTTACTTTTGTCAACTGAGGGTCTGTTTTGTAAAGTTTCTGCAAAAAGATATTATTTATTGTAAATATATATACCTATGTATGGTACAATGTACATTCAGAGTAATTCGCATATGTTATCGCACAAAGCAAATTATAGCTTTAATTGAGAATAATCATTGTACAATTTTTATTTTTGAGGTACTTACTGATTATTTGGATGAAAATTTAATCTGTAACTAATGAAGATAATAATAATAATGCAAATATAAATCTGATAATTTTATTACATATTAATTCTTGGCAAAAAAAAATTATGCTGGTCCAATTTTCCACACAAAATGGTAGTTTTCCTTAATTAACGTAAAAGCAAGTAATAGAACTTTTCATTGTAACAGGACCAGCAGAAGATATAGAAATAAAAATTTCAAAGAAATCAGTATTTTTTTTTTAATTTTTGGAAGCTGTTTTTATAACTTTTGATCTAAGGTGAATTATGATAAGTTGTATACCTTTTAAGAAACAAGGACAAGCTTTAAAAAGCAAAAAATTATATTGGGTAGTTGAATTTTTATACAGGGTGCTGTTTCAAACGTTTCAAGTACAATAATTTTGACCACCATTTAACAGGTGATGAATTACTTAAGAAAATCATTTAAAAATTCATTTTGACGCACCCTGTACAATATAATAGGAGTTGTTTTTCTACATCATGGTTATAGTGATTTATTTTGAAAATACTCACACACCAAGTCCCAGATCCATTGCGGTTTTTTCTGTGTTCGCTTTCATTTTATTTATAAACAAAAAAAGCTATAAAAAAGTACATATGTATTTCAAAAATTAATTTTTAAACTAGATATTCAGAAACTACAATTGTCTTTAGCAAAACTCGAAAAGTTAGGCAGTTTTTAATATTTGAAAAAAAAATTCCGATCTTCAAAAATTGTCAAGCAAAATTATTGAAAAAGGGGTTCGATTTTGAATATTTTGGTTTCAACATAAGCTTCATAATTTCGCTCAGTCCCGGTTGAATTTCAAGAGAGGTGTTATTTTGAATTACCCTTATATGTATGTATGGTGAAGGTAACGCTAATCACTTGCACAAATACGTCCTTTACAAGATATGTTATTTATGATTTATCTCGAAACAGATGTTCTGTGTGCTTGTTAAGTTGGAAATGTTAATTTAAACAGATCTACTAAAACTATTGTACACGTTCTTATTTCTTTTTCTGATACTCGGATGTCTCTTAAATTGTATACCAATTTACTCTTCCTTAAAATCGGAAACCACATCTACAAACTCTTTTTCTTTCTGTATCCCCCTTCGAGGTAAGATTGATACCAACTGACGAAAAACTTTACTTATTCTTGACGAAATCATCGAGCAATCATGCAGGGATATCTCATATACCAAAAATGCTATAATAAAAACGCTTTACCTTATGTGAGCAAAACTTTACGAAAAGTCGATACCTATACAGGGTGTCCCATGATCACCATAGTTACCATGTACATAATAGATTTTTCTTTTATGTAAATTTTGTCACTTTAATTAATTAATTGTATGATGCATTAAATTTTTTTTGATATCATGCACCATTTAGTTGAAAAGTAAAGTGAACAATTTTAGAAAAAATAAAGTCAATTATGGACATGTTGAACAAACACCTGGACCCATGTTCTATAACTCGGCGATAACTTTTCGAGGCGAGAAACGGCGAAAAATGGAACAAAACCCATAGGATTCCTATGAGTTTTGTTCCATTTTTGTTCCATTTTTCGCCGTTTCTCGCCTCGAAAAGTTATCGCCGAGTTACAGAACATGGGTCCTGGGGTGGAATCGCGTAAGGCGAAATTTAATAAGGGTATTCATGCAACGTCGGAAAAGCATCGTAAACGTCTTAAAGTTTACGATGTCGTAAACGAACTGTCAAAATTTGTATGGGAAATATTTTCAAACAAATCTTAAACTTTAAGACACAAATTTGTATGTTAAACGAAGATGGTAAACATCGTAAACATGGTAAACTCTTGTAACCTTAGAAGAAAAAATAGAGGAACGGGTATTTCGAGGAAAAATTATTTTTTTTTTTTAAATAGTGTGAGTACACAAATGCATTCACACATGCACTTATATGTTGATCACAACAATAAACATGCTTACCATCATTTTTGCCAAATAACTCAAGAATTAATAGATCATTGAAAGCAATTTGTTCATACAATTAAATAAATATACTTTTTGGCTTACTTTGGGCATTTTTAAATTGCGGATGACAAATTTTACGAATGTTAAAATTAAATTAAATATTTTAAGCTATTTGACGTTTAAAGAACAGCTGATTTGTTTATCATATCGTTTACCACATTTATGCAAAATGTTTTTCATGAAACGTGTGTCGGAAACTTTACGATTTTACGATATCGTTAAGTTTAAGACGTTGCATGAATACCCTTCATGTCAATCTGAATATGTATAATAATAAATTTAAACAAGGAAATCGACTATATGCAATATTTTTGTATTAAATAATCAGATTTTTATTTAAAAAAAATCTCGCTTGATATTTCGAAATGCTTTTTGTCTTGACATTTAAAAAAATAAAACCCAACAGCAACAATAATAATAGCCCGTTCAATATAAACCCCAAAAAAAATAAGAAAACATTAATTAATTATATTACTAAAAATGACACGACCCAATTAGATCATAACCATAACCTCAATATAAAGTTATATAGCTGTGCGTGAAAGTAACTGTATTAGTTTTTAGCTTTCATAATTGTTTGTGATTTTATAATCTTTTAAACACCTATGTATTAAAAGGATAAGTGAATATCAATCACTTAATCTTTTCTCTTTATTCAATTATTTAATCAACAAACAGTTTGCATACCTTCTCCAAGAGGATTTTTTTTTTTCAGGATTAAGTGCCTCTCATCCACGCCACTGTTCGGATTCAGCAGGCATTTCTGCAGACATGCACAGAATATTATTTGAGATTTAGTCAGTAAAGGCCCTGATACTTTACGAACTATCGCACCACCAAATTTATTTATCCAAAGGTTTCCAATAATTTAAGTAATTTTTTTGTTTTAGTTCCCCCCGTGCGTTTGGAAATTCTGCCCCCTCCCCTCCTTCCCACCCTACAAGTATGTCCCCTGTTTTATCACCGGCATTTTAAAACCTTCATCTAAAAGATTAAGTCAGTGGAACCTTTGTATATAAAAACTATAGTACTATCATGGAGCATAATTTTTAGGGTTGCGTGGACCTATACGGTGGCGCTAGAGTCACTTGAAATTTTTTTTGCAGACTTTGAAATATGGCAGGATAAGAAATGAAGAGCAAGTATTAACAGCGAGAGGATTGTATTATTTCAATTCTGATTACGGTAAAGAGAGTAAAGGAGATAACTTTGCAAGCTGTTTGCGTCATGGCAAAAAGCAGAATAAATCAAAGAAAATAAAAAAAAAATTCTTTGAAATAATAATTTTTTTTGTTCGCATTGCTTATGGGAGTTTAGGTGTGAGGAAGAATATGTAAAGATGTAAAAGTGGTAGGTAGGTATACTGTCCTATACAATTATACATTTATATTTTCGCATATATATAATATTGAGGTTGACAGATATTTGATTTGATTTGTAATTTTCAAGTGGTGAAAAACCAAATAAAGCGGGAATCTCCAAGCAATGTTGCTATATTTCTTGATATGTGGAACAGATGTACATATAATTAGGTATATTTATGTAGGTACCTATGTACTGTATAGGTATTTTGTCTCCTTTAAAAACAGTTATTAAAATCTTGAAGTTGATCTTATATTAATATTTCTGTTCTTCAAAATGACCCAAAATTGGATTTTCGAACAACAAAAATAATAATATATGTATGTAATAAGGTATCTACCTATTAGCTATGTTATAATTAGTAATTAATTACATATGTACATACCTAGATACCTTACATAATATATGAGGGTTTCCGAAAATAATAAGTTTCTCAGAGTTTTAGGTGGTTACAAAGTTGTTTTGGATTTTTAAAATAGTTTCAATTTTTGTTTTTTTTTAATTTTTTCAAAATTTTAAAAACCACCAACGATTTTCAATAAATTCAGATTTCCTTAAGATATCAGATGATATGCATCGCATTGGTGTCAAAACAATTTCAGAGGTTGTTTATCAATTTACAGTCGACTCTCCCTAAGTCGTATAGGTACTCTCTCTAAGTCGAATTTCTCTCTAACTCGAATTTTGTCGCCATATTTTAACATTCCCTTCAATTTTCCATACAAAAACCATTCTCTAAGTCGAACTCTCTCTAACTCGAACACATTTTCTCGATTATTGTCATCTTTTTTCAATCCTTAAGTCGAGCTTTATTTAGCACAAAACAAAATAAAAATATATTACCCCTTCAGAATTCGTATTTGGGTGTAGTATAACTACGAACCATCAAAACCCTAATATATATGTGTAGCATCGCGTGTACCATCATCGTCAGGTCTTCGTGTTTTTTCCTACTTATATCCCTAGTTAAATTATTCTAAAATAATCCAAGAATTGATAACGGTTTTTTGTAGAGGGGTCAAAAACAATAACATTTTATTATGAGAGGGGGGGGGTCTATCTCGCCCCGTTTAGGAGGTAGGGGCAATTTAAAAAAAAGACTTAAATTGAAAAAAAAAATTATTAAAAAACAACAGCAACACTTACAAAAAAACACTTACTTAAAAAATGCTTGTTTTTGACCCCTCTACAAAAAACCTTTATCAATTCTTGGCGCCATAGTTATCGTACTCGTACCAAAAGCCAAATGCAGTCTTTGTTTTTAATCGATGTTTATTGAATATTCGCCATTTATTGAATATTCAATAAACATCGATTAAAAACAAAGACTGCATATGGCTTTTTTATTTGAAAACACGTGCTATATTGTTCATAAATAAATGTAGGTGCCTAGGTATACTCGCATAATGCAAACTACCTTAAACTAAACTTTTTAAGCAGGTAGTATACCTACAATATAGGCTCCCATAAGTAATCTGATGCATTATGTACATACCATCATATCTATGTATTTTTCTATTAAAATACCTACCTAATTTTGTTTTCATTAAATTTTTATAACTATAAATAAATAAACAATCAAAGTAATTTGTATGTGATCTCAGTGATTTTTTAATTCAATAAGTTAGCCTTACATATGTTTTTATTTTTGTAATTACATATTATCTTCAGTTTGATATTTTCTATTTTGCTTTCAGATTTGTAGATCTAAATCCCATATAGGTAGGCACAGGTAAATACCTATCTAAGGTTACCTATTTAAACGTTTCTTTCACGGTTGCTCAAAGGTTTATTAAATGAATTGTTAAAATTTTAAGTTTTTAATTATCGTCAGAATAAATAAAAGATATTATTTTAAAATAATATCTTTTATTTATTTCATGAAAAAACACGTTAAAAATCTCCAATATCAAATCAATCGTCAGAATAGCTAATTTCTTAGTTTAAAGTGTTAAATATTATTGAATCATGTGTTAATGTTGAAGGGTAAAATATTTTGCTTGAACGGAGATTTAAACAGGTTGTTTTGCCTAAGATACGACAAAAGGCTAGGGCTAGTAAGCAGGTTGGATCAAGGCAAGACAAGAATTGTATGGGCGGAGAGGTCTAATTCAACCTGCTAAGCCGAGAGGGTAATTTTCCAAAAAAATCTACTTGAAATAAAAAAAAAATCATGCCACAGTGCCATGCTATACTATTGTGAAAAGCCCTAAATACAATTAGGTGTATAGTCTCAAAAGAAATTGACTAAAAAAATCAAATTTATAACAATTTTGTTAATATAAAGATAAATAGATACTGTTTTTTACAACCCAGCGCCGCCAGGCCATTGCCCCTCGCTGCCGGTGGGCAAACTTTGGGCACCCAGAGATTGAAGTAGCGCACGAATCGTGTTAATTCATGTCCACTCTTAATTGCGGTTCTTCTTAAAAATGGTTAACATACATATTTTGTTATTAATGATCATGAATAATATTTTTAACGAATAGGTACGAGTATATTACTTATATTGATCATGAAAATGTGGAAACGAAGGCAATATTATTGAGCAAAACCGTTGGTGTTGAACCGTAGATCCAAATAGGATACTGAGAACAATGAACATACATTATGTAAGTGGCAATAGATGCAAACGTTTTAGAAAGAAACGAAAATCTTGTTGCCAATAAATTGAGTCTGTCTGGCTAAAAAAAATGTTTTTTTTATGGTTTTAGGAACAAAATACCTAAGTAAAAACCATTCTGAAATGTGTCTTTGCTTTCGTTGCATCAGTGATAATTTCGATAATTTGTAAAAAATTCTGCTTACTTATTAATTAAACTTACGAGTATTATTAAAATTGTAAAAATGACTATTACAATGTAAAAATAAAAAAAACTCTGGCGTTCCCAGATTTGTTTTACCTAACGATTATCGTCGTGAAATATGGTTACCAAATTCTGGAAAGAGTTTCTCAGAAAAACTTATTTGCGACGAAAAAATTTATATATGTGCGGATCATTTTGACAAAAAAAATTTAAGTCTGGGAGCTTTCCGTGCATGCACAAATAGAGAGGCTTGTCCGTTCCCATACAATCAAAATAAAAGTGAGTGTGTTTTAAAAGAAATCACAAATAACTTGCAAAATTTCAATCCACAGTTGTTATAGATGTTATTTTGGCATTATTAAAACACGTTTTGTGGTTCAAATGCAAATGGCAGTACCTACATATGTATTCGTTGTCGTAAGATCAGATTACATTTTTTTGCTCCTGGGGCCTATTTCTCAGATCATACATCACATACATTGTATGATTTTGACAGTTCTGTTGTATGATTTCTATATCTCAGATTTGTTGTATGATCCAATGTCATACAACAATGTATGACCGGAGATTACACTGGAAATATTGGAATGTTGTATGATTCTGTTTCTCAAAAATTTATCATACACATCATACAGCAAATTAACCTCAAATTTTTCATACATTTCATACAGCATATAAATTTGTTGTAATTGTTAAAAGTGTAAGGACAAATGAATGTAAACAAACGAAAATATACGAAAGTAATCAATCTTTGAATTAAAAAAATGGTACACTGAACCAAAAAGGTACGTAAATACAATAAAAAAGTTTGTTGGGACAATAAATTTATTTTTCAATTTTCGTCCAACAAACTGGTTTATTGGGCCAATAAAAAGCGGTTTATTGGCCCAATAAATATTTATTGATACAAGCAAAAGCGGTTTATTAACCCAATAAACGTTTATTGATACAAGCTAAATCTGTTTATTGGCCCAATAAACACTTTGTTGATACAAGCAAAAGCGTTTATTGACCCAATAAACGTTTATTGACCCAATGAACGTTAATTTATACAAGCAAAAGTGGTTTGTTGTCCCAATAAACGTTTATTGATACAAGAAAAAGTGGTTTATTGGCCCAATAAACGTTTGTTGAGACAAGAAATTATTTATTGAATTATTTATTTTTTTACAAAAATGGTGAGTTGCGGCAATGTACTTTTTGTATTGGCCCAATAAACTATTTACTGGTCCAATAAACTATTTATTGTCCCAATAAACTATTTATTATCCCTATAAAGTGTTAATAAGTTTAATTTTGTTTTTTAATTATAATTGACTGTTATAGAATTCACATTGTGTACATGCTGTGATTCTTATAAGAGTCGCTAAGATTCGAACATGATTTGCGCCTTAGAAGGGTGCGACAGCATTTTACAAAATGCATTTTGGAGTTGAGGTCACTTGAAATTTTAATTTTTATTCAAGTGACCTCAACACCAGAATGCGTTTCGTAATATTATGCTGTCGCACCCATCTAAGATGCAAATTATGGTTAATGCCTACCGACTCTATATAAAAATCACAGCATGAACAGACTGTGAATTTTATGAGAATCGACCATAATTTGAAAAAAATAAAGTATTTAGCTCCTCCTTAAAACTTTATTGGGACAATAAATAGTTTATTGAGCCAATATACAGTTTATTACGATAATAAACAAAAATGTTAAAATCAATTAAAATGTTTATTGCCATTTAATAAATTGTTTATTGCGCCAATAAACGCATTTATCAAAGTAAAAAAAGAAGTTTTATAAAAAAAATTGTTTGGCGCAATGTATGAGTTTATTGTGCCAAAAAAAAAGTTTATTGATACTAGCAACCGGTTATTAATTTTTAAATTTTAATTTTCAATAAACGGACTTTTGTTGAGCCAACAAATCGTTTATCGAATACAAATTTTTTAAACAATAAATGTTCGTAGTATCAACAAAAAGTTTATTGAGACAATGAAAAAACAGTCAATAAACGGTGTTTATTGATATTACAAACGATTTTTTTTTCAGTGTAAATTTTGATGACTTATTATTGTTTTTGATTTTCGGTATTATATTAAAAATTATTACAATTTACTTTTATTTCTAGCAACAAACGATCTATAATTTACTTCACAATAAAAAAATTGAGATTTATTTTAACTTGACGCTCAATATTAATGAAATGTCAAAATCATACACGTCATACAACAAACAAAATATCATACAACACTTCCAATGAAATCTGAGAAACAGAAAATTGTATGATGTGTATGATGTATGAAAGTGTTGTTTGATGTATGAAATGTATGATCTGAGAAATGGGCCCCTGGTATTATGCCCCAGAATTGTGTGGAGGCCCTGCATCCACTCCCAAAATTTGCTATCTGCTTTTCGAAAAACTCTTGACAGTATCTTTTAGAAAATTCATTCAAGTGAAACCCCAATTTTTTCTCCTGAACAAATTTGATTTTTTTTTGCGAAAAAATATATGTACACTCGACTCTCCCGAAGTCAAATTTTCACGGGATACCAAGATTTGTTCGAGTTAGAGAGAGTTTTGGAAAAATTCGAGTTTTTTATTTTAAAAGGTTTATTTAATAAATAAAGGTTAATATACATATGTATTAAAGCAACCAACAACACAAAGAAAAGGATAATAATCCTTTTTTGTTTTTGCGTTGTAACTTTTTAAAAACTGTATCTTTTTATAGAGGTACCAGGGTTATGAATAGGAAGAAACGCAAAGAGCTGACGATGATGGTACACGCGATGCTACACATATATACATATGTACCTATTAAGGTTTTGATGGTTCGTAGTTATACTATATCCAATTACGAATTCCGAAGGGGTAATGGTTTTTTATTTTGTTTTGTTCTAAACAAAATTCGACTTAAGGGGTGAAAAAAGATGCCAATTATCGAGAAAATATGTTCGAGTTAAAGAGAGTTCGACTTAGAGAATGGTTTTTGTATGGAAAATTGAAGGGAATGACAAAATATGGCGAAAAGGTTCGAATTAGAGAGAAATTCGACTTAGAGAGAGTACGACTTAGGGCGAGTCGACTGTATATTTATAATTATTCCTGATTATTTTCTCATTTTAATTATCCTGTATATTCAATATTAATTATAATTAATTTCATTCCTTTTACTTTATTATTTTGCTTTTCGAATATATTCAATATCTAATTCTTTTTATTATTCCTTAAATTTCTTTTTTCTTATATTTATCTTTAGTATTTTTTGTTTTTCTCGTATATAATATATTTTCTTCTTATTATCTTCTTTTTTTTTCTCTTTTGTGCTGCTTTTCTTTTAAATTTTTGCTCTGAGTGGGATAAAAGTATAGTCAACTAAAATGGCTTTTGATGTAATAAACGGTTTTCCACATATGAATCCAATCATGATGTTCTGCGATCAATGGTTAATATTTTTACTGCACAAAAAAACGGTTTTACAATCTGTCATTTAAATGCTCAAAGTTTGTTGCCCAAGATTGATGAGTTCAGGGATATTTTTGTGGGAAGCAAGGTTGATGTGATTTGCGTTTCCGAAACATGGCTTAACAGTAATTTTAGTGACGTAATGTGCGGATTGGATGGTTATAAGCTTTTTCGCGTAGATAGACAAGGACGAATAGGTGGTGGTGTGGCGATGTTTGTACGAGAGTTTGTAACAAGTAAAATCAAATATCAATCAGACGCTAGTAGTAGAATCGAATATTTATTTGTGGAGGTAGTATGTGGTGAAGATAATCTACTTATTGGTACAGTGTACAGACCAAATAGATACATAAGTCTGGCCTCATTTTTCTATTTGATAGAAGATATATCTGTTCAATCTTCTAACATAGTTGTATGTGGTGACTTCAACAGCAATTTGTTACTGGAAACAAATTTAATTGATGGAATGAGAACTTTTAACATGTTTCCAGTTAATATTACTGTTCCAACACACTTTTGCGAAAGTTCACAGACTCTATTAGATGTCTTTTTTGTGAGCAATATTAATAAAGTACTTTTTCCTTTTAACAATTTTGTTCCTCTACGTAAAAAAATTCGAAAACCTTGCCAAAGATCATGGTTTACACCTGAAATTCGTTTGCTCATTAAGCGTAGAAACGAAGCGTTTAATAATTGGAAACGCTATAGACTCCAGGAATTTAAGCAAAATTATCGAGCTCTTCGTAATCTTGTTGTAAGCAAAATACAATCTGCTAAAAGGTTATTTTACAGCGCCAATCTCAATTCATCTCTGAATGGGCGAAATCTTTGGAAAAACTTGAGAGAGTTAGGAATAGGAAGCAAAAAGAGTCTAGTAGTCTCGGATGACATTGACTGTAATATATTAAACCAAAAATTTGTTGCACTACCTTTCCCTTCACTTCCTGTTTCTTCTCCTTTTCAATATGAAAATTTGCCTTTCAATGAAAATAATTCATTCGAATTTTCAAGAATAGAGAGTACAGATGTCGTTAAATGCTTCTTGTCGATCAAATCGAATGCTACTGGAATAGATGACATATCCCCGAAGTTTTTGAAAGTTATTTTGCCGATCTTATTGCCACACATCACGCACATATTTATTACAATTTTACTAACTGGGTTTTATCCTAATGAGTGGAAAATGGGTAAGATTCTACCTATTCCAAAAAATGCGCATGACTTTAGACCAATATCAATACTTCCTTTTCTATCAAAGGTTTTCGAAAAAGCTGTACAAAACCAAATAAATTGCTATCTCAGATATAATAACTTTTTATCACCAAAGCAATCTGGATTTAGACAAAAACACAACGAAGGTAAGGTAACATTTTTAATACTACTGGATTTTTCAAAGGCATTTGATACAGTTGATCATTTGAATCTTTGTAAAAAGCTATCGCAATTGTACAACTTCTCAAACTCTGCAGTAAAACTGATTTATTCCTATCTAACCGAAAGAAAGCAGTCTGTAATGGTGAATAATAAGCTATCAGATTTTCTCTCAACATCAAGAGGCGTACCTCAGGGATCTATTCTTGGTCCCCTTTTGTTTTCCATATATATAAATGAACTGCCTCAAATCATTTCACAAACTAATGTTCAAATGTACGCTGATGACGTTCAATTATATAAAAGTTGTCCTCTTGGGATGATTGAAGATTCTGTATCAGTCTTAAATGAAGAATTAAAAAGTATCTCATCTTTCGGTAAGAACAATGGTCTGTTTTTAAATCCAAGCAAATCTAAATGCATTATCATTTCCAAAAAACTGGTAGACATTTCATACTTTCCACAAATCTATCTCGATGGTCTTGCTTTAGAATATGTAGATACCGTGAGAAATCTAGGTATGGTTTTTAATCGGAAGCTAACTTGGGATACACATATCAACATAGCTGTAGGTAAGGTCTATGGAGTGCTCCGTACGTTGTTGGCCACCCAATATTATACTCCACTCAAAACTAGAATAATGCTCTCCAAAACGTTAATTATTCCTATATTGATTTACGGATGTGAAATTTACGGAAACTGTGACTCCATCAGCAGAAGAAAGTTCAACGTCGCATATAATAGCATTGCGAGATATATCTTTGGTTTAAAAAGATTTGATAGAGTATCCTCATTTTCAAAAGCTATATATAATCTCACATTCGATAGTCTCGTTCGTTATAGGACATTGATATTGCTGTTTAGGGTAATGCAGTCACATCAACCTTGCTATCTCTATAACAGATTGCATATGTCTTCATCAGTAAGGTCACCACAACTACTACTATCTCGATTTACGTGCTTAACCTCTGAGAGGCAGTTCTTAATTTTTGCGACTCGGTTATGGAACGGACTACCTCGAAATTTAAAACGAATTAATGATATAGATATCTTCAAGAAAGAGTTAGGGATACATTTATCCTAAAACTTAATATTTTGCTCAGAGTAGAAGGGAAAGGTAGTGGTTAAGAGAGAGGAGGATACCTGAAGAAGTTCAATATAGTAATAAATTTTTTTTTGTTTTTATAAATCAAATTAAAGTAGGTAATTAAAGTTCTCTAACGGATTAGAATAAGTAATTTGAAAAGCTGGTAAAATATTTGAATTTAAATTAGCTTAGAAATAAATATTTCATTATAAAACTTGTATTAGTTTATAAGATAATATATCTTAAAATGCAAGTATGCAAATAAATAAAATAATAATAATAATAATATTTTTTTCAAAACTTTACGTTATTAAGTAATATTTTTACGTTATTAAGGGCCAGTTTCACAGTGCATACTTAACTAAATAAGTGGCTCTTAATTTTCCCATTCATGGACTTTAGACGTAGTTTTACTATCTGAGCAAGTGGAACTTAGGTGGCCAATATGGGAGACTTAAGTGTCACTTATTGCGATAAGTTTACACTGTGAAATTGGGCATTAGTTTTCCATATCTGGAACTTAAGTGACACCTACTTTACTGTGAAACTGGCCCTAAGTAATATTTTTGTTTGTAATATTCGATTCTCCTATCAATTTCTAGTCAAATACTACAAACCCGATGCCTAAGGGTCTGTTTCACAATGTCTGATTAAAGTGCCAATTAAGCTACATGGAACTTATTCGACAGTTAACAACCTCATTTACGTTTCACAATGTCTGAATACGTCTAATTGGCAATTAAAGTTCTAAGTATTTTACTGGCAAGATGAAGTGCCGATTAGAAAATAAAACTAACAATTAAAAATTCAAAATTTTCTTCACTAACACACACTTCAATTCAACACACAATTACCTCTTATTATTCACATCTCTTTGAAACAATCCTCTCGACACTTTTAACATATACAATAAGATGACCCACCATGAAAAACTAACTATTTGATGATTATAAATATTTTTTCTTCAATGTTTGACATGAGTCAAATTCTATTCGTCTGGAAAACTGGAATAACGAACGAATAGCTAATTGATCATTGTGAAACGCAAAGTTTTATAATGGGAGGATTTAATTTTAGGATAAATTAAATGTCGGATAACTAATTAGAAATTTACTCAGACATTGTGAAACAGACCCTAATTAATGTCTTTTAATTTTTAAGAAAATTGAAAATAACGAAATCTACTATACTTCTTAATTAGTAGAAAATAATAGGATTCTTGAAGCAACAAAATAACGTATGTCGAATTTAAGAAAACTTACTTTTGTTATTTTCAATTTTCTCAAAAACTTGAAAACATTTTGACATATGGTTTTTAATGTTTGACTAAAAACTGATTGGAGCATTGAATATAAAATACAAAACTACTACTTAATAACATAAAATTTTGAGCAAAATGACATTGAACACAATTTTTTTTTCAAAAATTTAAGTTTAAAAATTAATTTTTTAAAAAATGTTCACTAAAAACACTTAATTTAAAAAGAAAATGAAAGAAGAAATCTTTGGCTTTATAAAAATGTATAGCATGGCATTAGGTGTATTTTATTCATTGCTGGATAGCCAGCGCAGCACAAGTCTGAATAAAAAGATTACTCTAGGTGTGTTTAATTCATTGCTGCAAAGCCAGCGCAGCACAAGTCTGAATAAAAAGATCACTCACTCTATACGTTCATTTGAATAATTGAAAGCTCTACTCTATCGTCAGCACAGCCATCTTCTTTTTTACTGACTTTTTTTCGCCAGCAATCAGATTGTTTTTGTTTGCCAAGCGAAATTTTGCTGCGCTGGCTATGCAGCAACAAATAAAACACACATACTATAGTTGTTACCGTTGTTTTTTAATGATTTTGTTCTATTTGATTAATTTGATTTTTTAGAAAATTGCTCCTCCCAACTAAACGGGGGGTAATAGACCCCCGCCACCCATACGATATTTTTCTTGTCTCAACTCAACCTACACGCTCTTATAGCTTTTTGTCACACCTTAGGTGAATCACCCTATGTATTGTATACCTACATAAAATCAATGTCAATATAGAAACAAAATTGTAGAAAAAACAATAAAATAAAAAATATAGGGAGGTATCTACCTATCGGTTTTTAAAAACTAAATTGTGTTTCCTTAGAAAAAAATTAGGTATAAAAGTTTCTCTTCTTTGATCTTCCAAAAATGATGAGCTTACAAAAAATATTTATTAAACTTATTTTTCAATGGGTAAGGTACCTATACCAACCAACATATGTATACCTATCTACATATAGGTACCTACCTATCTACACAATTAGAATTACACATTTTGAATCTTTAAAATCTCATAGATAGGTAGGTAGGTACAAAACCTTAAAATTAGGATTAAGAAAAGTTCATACCAAACTCATAAAGACCAAAAAACGCAACAAATTAAAACATAATCATCATCACCCCAAATTGCATGAAAGCAACAACAACATCTTTGAATGATCGCAAAGTAAAAAAAACAACCCTTGAAATTACATTTCGTTCAACAAACGTAGTTTGACCTTGTCTGGCATGGCAGACAACAATTCAACTGCAAAACCAAAGTGGTTGTTTTTGTTGTTGCCTCCCTTTCATTCGAACGAAAATTTCCCTCATAATTTCCTCAAGCATATTCAATGGTTGTGGTTTTCACTATTCAGTTTTTACAAGCGACAACGTTGACTTTGATTTCCGGCCATCTAGCGGCGATCTAATCCGGTGTCCCTTCTATTTGTAATTATTCAATGCTACAACCTTTGTATATAAACTTTATAGTAATCTCATCAACATTGCCGATTGCAGCGCCAATTGGTGTCCAAATACCTTGGCTACTCTCAACATTTATATCTCTCAACATTGAATGTCAAATTTTAATGTTGAGCAATTTTCTCTGAGAGTGCAGACATTTCCCCGTTGTGGAGAGTTTAGAATATTGAATGAGTTGAGACAAAAGACAAAATGGCAAGAATAGGAAGAATATGTAGGTTTATATACGAAGTATATGGCAGTTGGAGGAGAAAAAAAAAATAGAACAAAATATTGAAAACATGACTGATTACAGTAATTTTAAGTGAAATTTGGCAATGTGTATGTTCTGTGTTTTGTAATTTTATATAGAAAGGTATGTGTGAATAAAAAAAAAACTTTCGTTATTTCGGCTTACTGTCTTATTTTAAATCAGATCGAATTTTTGCTTACAATAGTCGGTCTTTGGAAATTTTTACAAATTCTTGAACGGTTTTTTAGTGAAAAATTATAAAACATCTGCATTTTCTCTCCTCTTTTTGTGATTTCTTTTGATTTATTTGTGCCATATTTTAGCTTTTCCCTCCCAAATACCATACATTAATTGTCTGCCTTCTTTTTAGTGTGTTAAATTTTGTGATTTAGTTCGTTTATTTTTTGTTTATTTGTGTTCTAAAAAATAGATCATTTGTGCTATATTTTAACGTTTACCACCCACCCCACATTAATTTTCTGCCTTCTTTTTTGAGTGTTAAATTTTGTGATTTAGTTTGTTTATTTTTTTATTTATTTGTGTTCTTCTTTTTGAGTGTTAACTTTTTGTGATTTAGTTTGTTTATTTCTTTTGATTTTGTTGTGTTTTTATTTGTGCCATATTTTAACTTCTACCACCCACCCACATTAATTTTTTGTCTGCTTTTTTGTGTGATAAATTTTGTGATTTAGTTGGTTTATTTTTTTTTTAAATTTGTGTTCTAAAAAAAACATCATTTGTGCCATTGTTTAACTTCTACCACCCACCCGACATTAATTTTCTGCCTTCTTTTTTGTGTGTTAAATTTTGTGATTTAGTTGGTTTATTTGTTTGATTTATTTGTGTTTTTCTAAAAATTTGTGCCATCTTACCACCCAAATAACCCACATTAATTTTCTGTATTCTTTTTTGTGATTTAATTAGTGTTTTGTTGTTCTTTGAAGTGTGTTCCTGTTTTTAGGTAAAATTTAAAAAATTTTATTTCATAAACTTTAACCTTTTTTAGCATTTAAGCGCACTGCTTTATTAATATATTCTTATAAAGTTTTCATGTGTAATAGGTATTTTAATAGGTGTTTTTTTTTTACTTAAGCAGGTGGATAGCGGAATAATAGGGTGTTCCAGTTTTAAAGCATTTATATTTATATATTTATTTATTCGGTTTTAGAAATAATTATTCGGTTATCAATTAATTCGGAATTTTCGTACGCGCCTTGGTAATTTTTTCAGTTTTTGTGTTAAAAATTGAATAAAAAGTTTTTAAGGTGATAAAAGTGAAAAAAGTGATAAATTTTTTATTAAATATGCCTTAGTACCCAGAGACAATAGAACGTCTGTTTGGATGAAACATGGAGGTTTTTCAGCTCCACCTGTAGTTCTTCCCACTGCGTGCAGCCCAGCTATGTCTTTGGCAAACTTGGCTGCAAGCACTGCGAATAACTATGTTAGAAATTTTTCACTTAATGATACTCCTTCATCGCATATTTCCCATTCGCAATTTCCATCCCCAAGGCGGTTCTCTTATAAATCGGCGCGTAAAGTAAAAACGGCAAAATACATTCCGCGATATATTTTTAATACACCCACTAGGCTCAGGAAAAATCGGGAATACCAATTAAAAAACAATTTAGAAAAACAAATGGAAGGCTTTCAGGAAGAGGTGCGCACTTTTTTTTGGTGCAACTTTTCCACAAGGAAAACGCACCTTGGGGTGTTAAGGCTAGGGATTTATTTTTAAAATTTTTTTATAAATCACCAGCATGCTACAAATACATGCTGAGTGTAGGCTTCAAACTGCCATCGGTAAGCACCATTTACCGATGGCATTCAGAGATCCGGCTGGCTGCAGGATTCAGCAAACCAATGAGGGACATGCTCACGACCAAAGCTCTAGGGATGAGTGCAATGGAAAAGAAGTGTGTACTCCTTTTTGACGAAATGGCAATAAAAAAAGAACTGGAATACAACGTAAAAGATGACATCATTTATGGATTGGCTGACTTTGGAGAATACGGAAGGAACGACTTGGTAGCCAACAAAGCGATGGTATTCACACTGAGGGGCTTGAACCAAAACTGGAAGCAGAGCGTTGCTTACTACATCGGAAGCCCAAATGGAGAATTGCTATCGGAGATGATAGTCGCAATTATTACTGGAGTAATAAATTGTGGTCTGACAGTGGTTGCAACAAGCTGTGATCAGGGACCGATCAACGTGTCAGCTTACAAAAGACTTGGGCCACCTAACTTTTTAGAGACAGAACCATTTGTGGATGTTCAAGAGCAAAGAGTTTTCTTGCTTTATGACTACCCACATCTTTTTAAGAGCGTGCGCAATATTTTGCTAAAATACAACATCGTGATTGGACAAGACACCGTGGATTGGAACGTCATTAAAAAAATTTTTGATCAAGATAGGAATGGGACGTTTCAAGTATTTTACAAGCTTACGAACTCCCATGTTCGGCCGAACAGTTGTTGAAAAATTGTCGGTAAAACTTGCGACACTGGCATACAATATGTTTTGAAGACAACGGATCTCTTCAAAACAGAAGATGAGAAAAGAAGAGCTGAGGCAACGTCCAGATTTATTAAACAGCTCAACGATCTGTTTGACAACCTGAATACCGGCCGACTCTATTCTAGGAATCCAAACAAACAAGCTCTTTCGGATACAACAGAGACTCTTCAAAGACTAAAGAGCGCTACAGAATGGATTTCAAAATAGAAATCAACTAGCATTATTACATTTCCACCTTGTTTTAAAGGATTAAGACAAACATTGACGGCGATTGCGCAGATGTGGGAACATATAAAAAGCCAAGAGCAAAGCTATGTTCTTCTTGTGCATTTAAATACAGATGTTGCCGAAAATTTGTTTTCAATGCTGAGATGCAACCGAGGATCGTACGAAAGGAACCCTTCGGCTTGGAGATTGATTCGTAATCTCAAGCTCATCATTTTCCAGAACCTATCATCAGCAGAACACTCTGGATATGAGGATGCTGGAGCGACACCACTTTTAGATTTAGAGGACATAGACACGACAGACGAGATGGAGATAGAGCAGAGTATGGGTCCTATTAAAGAGATGTACGATGAAATTTTTGAAGAAGTTTTAGGGTATAATAACGAAGAGCAAGAAGAAACCACTGAAAAGACTGCTCAGTCTCAAAAACTACAGCATGGAGCTGCCGTATACTACGCCGGATTCGCAGCAGCAAGATTAAAAAAGAAGCTTAATTGCGAAGTTTGTTCCCAGTTTTTGATTGACGAAGTTAATAAAGACAGGGAACAAACTTTGTTAATTAATTTACGCGCATACAAAACCACCGCCACGACTTAAAATTCGGCAAATTGATAGTTCCATCGATTCTTTTCGAAGAAACTGTTCAAATTGCCGAAAAGATTTTCCATGCCAGGTTTCCGGAGCGGAAAGACAATAAGAACATAATAAAAACATGGTTGCCAGAAGTAATGAAGAAAATCGAGAAAAATTTATCGGCTTGCTGTTCACAACAGCACAAAGAAGAAATTGGCAAGTTCATACTGATCGGACTGATCGTATTTGAAACGAAGAGAATCAACAAAGAACTGAAGGAACCAAACAAAATTCCTCGTCCAGCGAATAACTGATGGCCAGTTTCTAGATTTAATGTAGTTTTTAATTTTTCATTTTGTATTGTATTAAGTATTTTATAAATATAAATAAATATGTATATTACCAACATTAAATACTTTGTGTTATTATTTATATTTAATATTTTATTTATATTTATATTTATATTTAATACATAATATTTTTCTTTTTTTTTTTAAGGTAATAGGACGAGGACCAACAACGGCAAATAAAAATTTTATAAATGTATATAAATTTATCATGTAGTTATATAGTAGTGAGTAGAATTAGAATGAGGACTAGGCCGCCCGGGGATACCTACTAAAAAAACGACGATTTACACGCTTTTTGAATTATGCAATATAAAATGTAGTTAAACAAACAAAAAAAAAACAAAAAAAACCCAAAAAAAACAAAAAAAACAAAAAAATTAGTTGTAGCGAGTAGTATTAGAATTAGCAAACGCTTTTTGAAGTATGCAATATATGATATAGTAGTGAGTAGTTTTAGAATGAGGACTAGGCCTCCTGGGGAAACCTCAAAAAAAAAAACGCATCTAGTATTCTACCCCACTGGGTGATGTGGAAAAGAGTACGAAATGTTATAGTAAAGAGTACGAAATGTTATGGTAACAATCGGGTAAGCTACTTTTTGAAATTTGGGTTTCGAGCTATTTAAAATTAAAAAAGACACTGACGAGATACCAGGTAAGCTACTACATACAAACCAAACATCCAACAAGCTGATTTGAATATAGATTAAATGTTGGTATGCAAATAAAATTTCCAAAAAAAATTTGTAACCCACCCGGTTTTTTCATTTTTTAAGACCAAAAATAACGGTAGGTATCTGCATTAAGAATTTTGTTTTCAAAAAATGAGGGTATCTTAAGAATTATTATGAGTGAAAAATACCTACCAATAACGTGCCTATAAGTGGGATTATAAAAACCAAGATTTTCGCTAACTGAATTCTACATCTCTAAATTACCTTTATTTTAACACTTAAACCATCCACATCTGACCATTGAACAAAAATTATACCTAAATCTATATCCCAGTCAGCCCTTGACCTACTTCAAATCAACCAAATCGAATTCTTTTCTAACAATTAGTTACCCTATCATTTAACTTTTATTTTAAGACCTTAATCATGCAGATCCGATTAATAGAACAGAAGATATAAGCCAACAACCAAATCAATCAAAATACCTGCAAAATATACTCTACCTACATCATAAGGGTCAAATAGACGTGCATGACATCAACCTTAACCATGCGATTTCGACAGTAAGTACTTTCAGATAAACCGTTCCTAGGTATTTTTGTTTGAAAAACATTGCACAATCAAGTGGATTTCTTTGTGTCTGTTTCAAGGAATCTTCGTAGCCGGCGTTATCGATCTGAAAAATAACTTAAAACAATCGATTCAAAATTAAAATTTTAAACTGATTTCTTTTTTTACGTTATCGATGTTCAACTATATATTCTCTTGATGAGCACTTTCCGTATAGATCGATTTCTCAGTCAAAATATCGGATTTCTTTGCGACATTTCAAAGAATGTTAAGTTAAAAGACCATGCAAACAACTTGAACAACATTAACGGCAACAATTGACAACGAAGTTCGAAAGATAAATATCTCTTGAGTGAAAATAATATATTTAATCAAACTTCCTTAAACTATGTATTTATCTTCACACTTCTTACTTGTGTGCAAATTTATTAACGGCTTTTTAGATACTATTAAGATTTGCATTCAAATATTTCATTAGGTGAAGCTAGCTTTTCGAAGCTTAAACTTATAAAAACCTATCTTCGCTGAACAATGACCCAAGATCGATTAACCGGTCATGCAACTTTTTCATTCGAAGACATGCTTAATCGCATTTTAGAAGAAAAAAATCAGTAAAAGATTTGACTGGACATAAAAATTACAATAATAAAGGCTAAAAAATTGCGTACCACCGCTCCAAAGATTTTCAATTTTTTTTTCTCATAAATTGATATTTCCTTTAGAAAACGGATGATGTACATCGCATTGGTGTCAAAACAATTTCAGAGGTTGTTTAATCAATTTACGTTCAATTACAGTCTAAACTGTAATTTCCGTTCATATTTGCAACACAGTGCTATATTATAATATAAGTTATATAAGTCAATCAAACCAACCCACCAATCAATCATTTTCTATAAATGTGTGTATCAACCAATTTTGTTTTTATTCAATTTGAATTTTTTATAAATTAACATCGAATAATTGACCTTTTTCACATACATTTTCATGTGATTTTAATGATTTTAAATTTCAATAAGTTAGCCTAACATTTTACCTTTATTTTAAGACCTTAATCTTAAAGATCCCAATAATAGAACCGAAGATATAAGCTAACCAAATAAATAGAAATATGTACGTACAAAATATACTGTACCCACATCATCGTGTGCAATGTGCATGACATTTAAATTTTAAGACCTTAACCTTGACGATCCGATCATTAGCACAAAAGTTATCAGCCAACCAAACTAACCATGAGGGTACCTTAAGAATTATTATGAGTGAAAAATACCTAACACCAATGTGCATACAAATTACTAAGTAAATGAAAAAATCAAAAACCGTCGTTTGGAATTCATAAAGTCATGATTTCAGTGTAGGTATTCAGTTTTATTTAATTTAGGTTCGATTCTTTAAGATCATTTACTTAAGGTTAGTAAAAATAATTTAAGATTATAAACTCTTAAACTACATATAACTCAAATTATAAGATATTCTTGTAAAGGTTATAAGTAGAAGGAAGGAAATTAAATCAATAATCAAATAGTTACAAGTAATTGAAGATTAAAACTTAAATGTAATTAAACAGGACACTTTTATAGGCTTATATGAATTTATTGTTTTTCGTCAGCCAGCACAACACACACAGATTTATTTATTCAGCTTGGATCAATGTTTTGGAATCCTTTGTAATGAGTTGCAGAAGTGAACCATTGACTGGACGATGTTTGCCTTTTGTCCAATTGTGGAATTTTCTAAAGAAAAACATTCACAAATGAGTATAGAGCTGAAAAGTTTAAAATATTTGTATTAAACTTACTCAGCGACTTCAGTTAGGGTGTCCATGTGGTGAAATCAGCTTTTGGCATCCACTTTCAGTTCATTGGAGTGTCCAATGTCACACCGTAGATGGACAACACAACTGGCAGCCCAGAATCTTCTCCCGCAAGGGATTTTGAAAGCTGATGTACAGCTGCTTTGGCTATACCGTAGCCAATCGTACCTGGTGTTCCCTTGAGAGCTGGCTTGGCACTAGTCAGAGCAAATACTTTTCCATCCTTCAGATGTTCTGCAGCACAGCAACGGCGACAGATATAATCGATGTCCAGACACTTTGGCGCCACATCAAGTCTGAAATCTAGGGGTAAACAAATAAGATTAAATATACGAAAGAAGTAGGTATTTTGCATATTCCAAACCTCTTTTGGCATTGCCACCAGCCCATCCTCCAGCTACGCAAATGACGGCATATAATTTTTCACAATTCAGAGCTTCACCTACTTTTTTAATCACATCATCCATCACGTGGCATCACAATACTTAAATCAAAATTTTCGTTATAACTAATTCAAATTTTCGATTTTTTACAAAAAATAATAGTAAATAACAAAAATCTTACAAAGTTTGTTTTGTTCTTCACCTGAAATCAGAAACGCAAATGACAACTGCGGATAGCGAAATTTTCTTACTCCGTTACTCCTTTTATTTCTTATTATTAGAATATAAATAAATATATACCTCTCTTTGTTTAACTTCCAGTTTATATACAATGGGCCCTACCAATAACCAAATTTAGTGACGACTTAAATATTTCAGTAAAATGGACCATAATAGAATGGGCTCTAGCTAATAAACCATATATAGTATGACCTTAATATTCAAGTGGACTCTTAATAATGAATCATATATGGAATGGACTTCAAAAAATTAAACATTCCATGAATGGTACATTATTTGGGATCACCAGAATTAAGGTTAATTTTACTGAAATATTTAAGTCGTCGCTAAATTTGATTATTAGTAAGGCCCAATGTCTCCACTCTGCAAATAAAAAAATGTTGCCCATTCCCTGGAAAAAATTTGACAATGTTGCAGATTTTATCATTAACATCAGCGAGCACAGCGCCACCACCAGTCCAAATACCACGTAAAAAAAAACGACTCCATGAGATTACTATAAAGTTTATATACAAAGCTACAATTATACCTAATTCATGCCCTTCGCATTAAATCGACAACAGAAAAAAACCCAAAAAAAAAATTCTTCCCCCAAAAATTCCTTACTCGAATTCACTTACCATCTTGCCGAAAAAATTAAATACACGAACCATTGTTTTATTTTCGATATAAATTTAATTGGTCTTTTTACGACAACTTCCGGGAAGAGTTAAATTTAATTGGTCTTTTAACGGCCATTTCCGGGATGAGTTTGGGGAATGGGGACCAGTGTCTCGAGTATCAAAAATTCATGTGGAGAATTAATTATGGGTTCATATTGAATTTCCGCATGTATTTTGAAACGTTTTTATTTTTCATTTCATGGGAGGTGAGTCCTACGCTTTAACTAGGAGAATGAATGGGATTTTTCTCGATTTTATTTCTCATTGATTCTTCTCGAAAAATTTAGTTTGGGATGATGGATGATCTGAACTTGGCCATTAATTTTTTTGGAAAGACATCCAACAGCTTGTTCAATCCGTGTTTGTGAGAGTGTTTGAAAAGTTTCTTTGAGCTTTCTAGGACTGCACGTAGCAAGAAGCCGGGATCCCGTGACCGATGATCACGAAAGCGAATGGCTGAATATTTCAATGTGTGAGTGATTGATATTGTCGATGGAGGAAATGGGTTAAGCTTGGAAAGCTACTCTACGAGAGCTATACAAACGATAAGTCGTGATTTTTGAGGAAAAGAAAGTTTTTCATGTCTGGTTTTCCAAATATTATTAATAATAATAACAATAGTAAAAAGAAGAAAAAGTGCAACAATTGGTGCCCAATGTGCAGCCATGACTTGTGGAATTTTTCCATCCAGTTGGTTTGGTAGTACAATAATTAGTTATTATCGTGGTGCCGCAAGGTATCATGGATCCCCAGGTTTCTCTATAACGCTTCTTATTTCCATTAAGCTTTTTATATGATCAGTCATTGGGGATTGCTTAGATTCAACAATAACAACCGTATCTATAAAGAAATTTTAAAGCCATCTTAACTTTAAAATACCTCTAAATAGCTCTTAATTACACCATTACTTAAAGGCCCTTAACTTAAACGCCAATCACGGCGTTTAGAGGTAACTTAAAGTTATTTTAAATATATTTTGACATCTGAGAAGAATTGTTTATGTGTATTTATTAGAGAAATATGTACGTATATACATAATATTCTGTATGCATGTAGGTAGAATTGTCAGTTTTTTGTTCTAATTAAAGTATGTAGGTATGAAAAATAATTATAAAAAAGATATATTTATATCAAACGGCTGAAAAAAAAACCAAAGACATTTGTGAAAATAAAAACACGTCATAAAACAAAATGGAGTCTGGTTTCATTTCTTTTGCTTTGGACTACATACCTCCAGTTGCTTCTCTTTCTCTCTTATTTCGAATTCCTTTCAACAAAAGAATCGATTTTTTTCTGAACAATTCGAATTTTTTCTTTCAAAAAAAATCTTGCTAATTTTGCAAGATTCAAGAAAAATTTACACCGAGTTGCAGAAACACTTGCAAGATTTGAAATTTCTAAAATGTCAATATGAAAACAAAATGTGTTTTTGGATGCAACGAATTTTCGGTGAATTTTATAGTAAATGTTTGTGCGTTGTTTTTCAATTAATAATAATTTCCAAATTGAATATTTTCTGGAAATTTTACTTCAAAATTGCTGCTGTCAAGTGCCACACACACATCACAAAAAAAATCGATTCTTTTCGTCTTTTCGTATTCCTTTCAACGACAGAAAAAATTTGTTTCTTTTTAGAAAAATCTATTCTTTTGTTGAAAGGAATTCGACACTGTTTGCTATAAGCTTGTTTTTTGTTTGTATTTTTTCGAAGCTTTCAAAAACAGCCTAAAAGTATGCAATTCGTAGAATATTTGACACAATCGTTGTTTAGTTAAAGCCCTTCCACACTATCCCACTGAGTATTAACACAAAGTGGAAAAGAATTCCATGCTAAATTTGTGGGAGAGAAATTTCTTTTCATTTTTCGACCACACACAACAGTTTAATTTAACCTCAATAAAAATGTGATGAAATGTGTGACAGAATTAGAACCATTTCTAAAAATTCTCATGTATTAACACATATCAAATCGTGTAGGCTGGGAATATCATATTTTGTTTCCACACTATTATACATGATTTGTTTCACACTTTTTTGACATGTATTAATACTCAGTGGGATAGTGTGGAAGGGCTTTTAAGTATCAATGGGAAAACGATTATAGATAAGAATTTAAGTAACATCATTTGAAGGCAATTTAAATATTTAAGCAAACTTAACTAAATGGCCTCTAAGAGACGATTTAAGAAAATCTAATAGATACGGCTGTAACAATTTATTGTAAGCGTTTTAAGGTTCTCCTTTCTTTCTTCTGCTTTTGATTTTCAAAATTTAAGAGATGTTCGTTGCTTTAAAGTTCATTTAATGCTTCAAACTGTATGCCTAGTGACTGACATTGCTGAACGCACGACGATTTGCAGCTTGTGTGATGCGACAAATAATGTGATGCAGCTAACGCGTCGTGTGCGGTTGTCTATTGAAACAAATGTAAGCCAAAAGTAATTGGAGTATGCTTCTTTGAGCAGATGCTTCGTGTACAGTAGGACTTAATTTTCTGCTTAAAGCCTAGTACGCTGCTGATGCGAAACGAAAAATCCCATACATAAACGGAAAATTTCGTTCTGCTTTTCGTTTTGCAGTACGCTGCTCGAAGAGCGAAATTTATATTGTAGCTGATTATTTGGAGAAGTCTCCGCTCCTTTTTCGCACTAAATTAATTATACAGACTATTTATTGTGTGCGGAAAAATGACATTTGAGTTTTATTTGTGTTTTTTTTTGTTTATCATTTTCTTACATCATGATTTCTCTGATTTTTTGCGTTTATGTTTTATTTTGTTTTTGGAATTAGTAAAACTCTCCAAGGATTTTTTCCGTTGTGTTTTCGCAAGCGTTTCGTTGTCTTGCTGGAGATCAGAGAAAAATTTCGTTTCACATCAGCAGTGTACTAGGCTTAAGCCTAGTTTCACATCAGCAGCGTACTAGGCTAAGCCTGGTATTTAAATATTTAAGCAAACTTAACTAAATGGCCTCTAAGAGACGTTTTAAGAAAATCTAATAGATACGGCTGTAACAATTTATTGTAAGCGTTTTAAGGTTCTCCTTTCTTTCTTCTGCTTTTGATTTTCAAAATTTAAGAGATGTTCGTTGCTTTAAAGTTCATTTAATGCTTCAAACTGTATGCCTAGTGACTGACATTGCTGAACGCACGACGATTTGCAGCTTGTGTGATGCGACAAATAATGTGATGCAGCTAACGCGTCGTGTGCGGTTGTCTATTGAAACAAACGTAAGCCAAAAGTAAGTAAGTAAAAGGCTTAAGCCTAGTACGCTGCTGATGCGAATCGAAAAATCCCATACAAAAATGGCACAACGAAATCATAAACGGAAAATTTCGTTCTGCTTTTCGTTTTGCAGTACGCCGTTCGAAGAGCGAAATTTATAATTGTAGCAGTCTCCGCTCCTTTTTCGCACTGAATTAATTATACAGACTATTTATTGTGTGCGGAAAAATGACATTTGAGTTTTATTTGTATTTTTTTTTATTTATCATTTTCTTACATCATGGGTTTCTCTAATCTTTTGCGTTTATGTTTGATTTTGTTTTTGGAATTAGTGAAACTCTCTAAGGATATTTTTCTTTGTGTTTTCGCAACGAAAGTTGTCTGTTTGGAGATCACAGGAAATTTTCGTTTCGCATCAGCAGCGTACTAGGCTTGAGCACTTATCTTTCTCCAAAGTTTTATTTTAATAAATTAATTATAATGATCCTCAAGCTACGCGTAAACCGACGCGATGGCTTTGGCGATCACGATAAAAATGTGGATGCCATACATGTGAATCAAGGGAGAGGAACACATCTACGCAGAACACATCTTTGACAGTTGAGATAGACCGGGACGCAGGTGGAGCACGCAATTGGAAGAGGACTTCAACCAAGAGAAGTTATTTGAAGACTGCGCCACCTACCGCTACCGTGTGTAGTATATAAATGTCTTGAGGCAGAAAATGAACTTAAAACACAAACAAGGCAAAAAAAATTTCATTGCAACCAGTTTATGTACATACGTATTTAATTTTAAAAAATTGAGGTTTTACGTATGTAAAATATACGTACATGTACATAACAAAATATTATAACATTTAACTAATTACTCTTCTTAATGATAAACGTATTAATAAGACGTGCAAATTTAGGTAACTTGTTAGTTTTATAAATCAACATTACTGAAAAGCGTACCATCATCGTCTGTTCTTTTTTTTTTTAGTTAATACATTTGTATGTTACTAAAAATGTTTCATTTTTAAAAATACTCACGTAGACGTGAAAATTTTACAAAATATCAATGCTTATGCGGAAACAATTTTTTATTTAAAAAACAGTTTGTGATAAGGATTTTGGTTTTTGGAAAGTGTTCTTCTAAATATATATGTTTACGATTAATGTTAATTTTTTGTGGTGCTTAGTTTAAGATATTTTTGTTACAATGAGATATGAGATATTTGTATTTGCTAAATTTTACACCTATCCAAAATAGAAAAAATAAAAAAATAACAAAACAGTTATTGAATTTCTTATGAACTAAGAGAATTACATATTGTTTCAATGTCTTTCGGTAGGTACGCTTGAAATATCAATCCTTGTAACAGTCATTTGTTTTTAACTATAGATACTATTATATCTTGATGAGCTTAAATATAAATTATAAACCTATAGTTATAATTAATCATAATCGATTTCATCACGGTAATTCTTCGATCGTTTTATAAAATCTAACATTTTATATTCTTGGCATTAATATATAAGTATTACAAAAAATAAATATAAATAATAATAAATGAAATAAACAAAATTACGCCATTGTTAAAGTTCCAGCTCCTAGACCATATCCAACACCTTTCGGTCCAAAGTTTCGACCATAGCAGCTGCGGCAGTAGATATCTCCATCAGGACCGTCGTTAAGATTCGTCGAATCAAGTGATTTTCGGCAAAAAGCGCAGTGGAAGCACCTCTTGTGCCAAACTCGACTTTTGCTGATCATTCGTTCAGCTGCAAACACATCAAACCCGCAACGAGGACATCCCCCGGATGATTTTGCCCCGTGCAAAAGTCCTCCTTCAGGGCTAAAAATACAAATTATAATTTTAACTATATGCAAGTCTTTTAAATACGTCCGTGGATTGATAGGCCCTAGTTAGAAAGAATAGGAAAAATATTTTTTGGCACAGTAGATTAACAATACGGTATATAGGTCCGTTCGCGTACGCACCAGAAACTACCCAAAACTACCATTTTCTACCAGATTTAGTGCGAAGGTGTTCGCGTACGCCATTTTTGTGTAGTTTCGGGCAGGAGAGAGCGCTCATGAGAGAGTAAAATATTTCCCCTCCTTGCTAGATTTTACCCAAGAAAATTCTTCGGGCAGAAACTGGTAAGTACTTTGTAAAAAAAAATTACTGTTGTTTTACTTTTTGTTTTACCTTTGTAGAAGTGTATTTTTTTATTGGTACATTTACAAAATAATGAAATATTTTAATAAAAAGAAGTGAAATTTTGGATGAAAAAAAAATAATAAATAAAATATTTAGGTAATTTCAGAAAGTTTGTTTGTGAATTTTACTTTAATTCAGTGTTTTTTTTTTAATTCTTTTCTACTGTAGTTACGATTATTCATCAAATTTGGAATTAATAAAAAAAAATACGTGATGTTCCTGTATTTTCAGTTTGTAAATATTTACAATACAAATTTTAGTTTGTTCATCATCAAATTTAATAAATAATATGAAATAGTGATGGAAATTTCAATATTTTCCCTTTGTTTACTTTTTTTTTTGCTTTTGTTTACTTTTTATTGACGTTTAAAAAGTGGCAAATATTTTGTTTCAAGGCGTTCGTGTATTTTCGGACAGTTTCGCTTCTCTTTGAGAAAATTTCACCCATAATCCTCCAAATTTGACAGATTGCCAGATTTAGGCCTGTATTCACGGAGCGCTCATATGAGCCTCATAAGTTTATGAGGCTCATAACTTTGTGGTATTCACCAACCACTCATAAATATGTTTCGAATTTCGAAAAAGAGAGCCACTCTCTGTCAACCAGCCACTCCCAAACTTTAAAATCAAACTTTTTTAGGTAGATGGAGTGGTAGCGATGGAGATGTTTGTGTTTGTGGGGGTGGGGGTGGTGGTTGTGGTTGTGGAAGTAGTATCGAAAATGTCGGAATATTTTTCGATGAGAGCGCTCATAAGTTATGAGTGGTCGGGACCACTCATAACTTTTATGAGCGCTCATAAATATCCACTTATTATTGCTTGGTGAATAGGTTTATGAGGCTCATAAGTTATGAGTGCTCGGTGAATACCGGCCTTAGTCTGAGAAGTACACGAAGAAACCTAATAATGCCGTCTAGTGAATAAGGCCGGCATTCACCGAGCACTCATAAGTTATGAGCCTCATAAACCTATTCACCAAGCAATAATAAGTGGATATTTATGAGCGCTCATAAAAGTTATGAGTGGTCTCGGCTACTCATAACTTATGAGTGGTCTCTTCGAAAAATATTCCGACATTTTCGAAACTACTTCCACAACCACCACCCCCACAAACACAAACATCTACATCGCTACCATCCCATCTACCGAAAAAAGTTTGATTTTAAAGTTTGGGAGTGCCTGGTTGACAGAGAGTGGCTCTCTTTTTCGAAATTCGAAACATATTTATGAGCGGTTGGTGAATACCCAAAAGTTATGAGCCTCATAAACTTATGAGGCTCATATGAGCGCTCGGTGAATACAGGCCTAAGTCTCAAAACCTCCCCTCACAGTTTGTCTACCTTAGTGTGAGTTACACAAACACAAATGCATTCACACAGGGAAGGCATGCAGTTAGACAGCTAAATCATCGGGCGCTCAAAGGAATTTTTAGCTGATTTTTGAGGAATGTGTTTTGAGATTTTAAATCGTCAAAATAGGAAAAAAAAGCTTAGTAAATTAAATAAACAAGTGAAATAAAGTAAATATATGCTATTCTTCATTAAAATAAAAATATAAAACTGCATGCGGTGCTCGTTTAATTCTGTAAAAAACACCTGTAATAGGCAGTGCAATTTTTGTTCATTTCACAGGTAAGCTGTGTCTCATATTCCACATAAAGTAAGTAAAATTATTCTGCGCTACGGGTGCTCAATGCATTTGAGCGCCTTGCCATCACCAATAAGAGCTAATTCGACCCTAGGTGAGAATTTCAATTTTGACAGAAAGGCACCTAACATCACGTTTCAAAGTATATTTGTATTTTCAACAAATATACCTTTTTTATAGCAAAATGCTATGAAATACCAATTTTAAGGTATTCCACGATAATGTATTTACATAAAAAACATCACTTTACATTAGTTTATGTGGAATTTGAGACACAATAAGCCCGTGAAATGAAAAGATTGTTAACTCTATATTTTAGGTGTTTTTACACAATTTAACACAGCACCGCATGGTGTTTTATATTTTTTTTTACAAAGTATTGCAAGTTTTCACTATTTTCATTTTTATTTCATTTTTTTATTTAGTTTAATTATCTTTTTTCACTATTTTAACGATTGAAAATCTCGAAACACTTTCCTTTAGATCGGCAAAATGACAGATAGGCACATTTTTTTCTTCTTCTTCTTTTTCTTGTCTTCTTATTCTAAGTTGTCAACCGTTGTTGTTAGAATTATAAAAATGCAATAGATATACTCACTAGCTAACAGTTGACTCTCCACCAGTAGAGACCAAAGTTGGGGTGTGACCGTAACCAAATCCTTTGGGTCCAAACAACTTTCCGTAGCACGCTCTGCAATGTATTTCTTGATCGGGGCCATCACATGCTAACATAGAATCCAATGGCCTATGGCATTCGGCGCAGTTAAAGCATTTTTGATGCCACATTTTTCCCTTGGATAATTGTTGTTCCGCAGCAAACACCATACCGCCACATCGAGGGCAACCTTCTCCTTCAGGAGCCTTGATTGAAGTTGTGTCAGGACTGGCAAAAGGTCTTTGAGCGGAAATCTGATCCTCGCTAAAATTTAAAAAATAATATATTTGGAGCTTGTTCCTTACAACGAAAAATCAAAAACAAAAATTCGTGCACATTTTTCAATGTTAAAATAATGTAATCTTAGTATATCCCACATATTAAAATATATTTTAGGGGTATTTCCTTTGGCGAAGAAGTAAAAAATACTCGAAGAGCATAGACCTTGTTTAGATTGGGAAGATTGAGTCCGGACTGGTGAGTGCCATCGTGTTTACATTTGCAACTTTGAGTTGCCTCAAAATACATTCAAACAACAACAATTTCAACATTTCACACATTGAAACAACAACAAAGTAGACTCATAAGTCCGGTTTTTATGTTTTCATCGTGCCTCACGAAATTCCTCACCCCACACTTCTCTTGCCAACGAACTGCCATGATACCGGCCTCAATCTTCCCAATCTGAACAGCGTCATAGGTATCAAAAATGGTAAGTATGGTTTATTATTATTATTATTTCTATTTCATATTATTTACTACATCTTTTCAATTATTTTCAGATCTTTTTGACTCATGCATGGTGGCCGCAACAATTGGTCAGTTTATATTTCGGAGATCTCAGAGATCTCAGCAATCTCAAAAATATAAACAGAATTTCTCATCAGCAAAATCTCTCAGTTTTTATGTCAAATACAAAGGAAACAAAATTTTGGATTCGTCTGCTCAATTTTCGACGGAGAAAAATTAGAGAGGACTCTGAAATATAAACTGACCAAATACTACATATTCCAAGAAATAAAATTTTTGCACTCTTAGGGCCAGTTTGTTCACAATGGGTTAAATCTGAAAGATGACTTTCACAGCTTCTAACTAAATGGCGCTAATCAACTAAAATCGGAGGATTGGCGATTTCCATGATTAATAACTTAAATTATCGGTTCCTAGAAAAAAAATTTGATTACCTTGCACATTCAATAATTTACTAGTCGCAATAATCCTTGATTAAATATGATAAGCTGTGAACAAACTGGCCCTTAATAGAACTTCAAATTTACGTCAAATGTGTGCCAAATTTGGGGATTTTTGATCACTTTCAGGAAAGGACTTAAAATAATTTTAGACATTGCGAACAAAAGAGCCGGCCTAATAGATATATTTTCTTTTCAATAAAAACCACCGCGTAGAGTGAAGAAAACACAAATCTTTTAATGAATCAATAAAGATGATTTTTTTATTCCAAAATATATTATTTTATTGACAAACACAAAAATCACACAAAAAATAATGCGCCGACTTTACGATATTTAACGATATCATATTATGTCATAAAGCTCGACCTTATGAATTTGCATAACATAATGTAGCTTCAAACCTCGGGCGTTGAGATATGAGAGAATAAAAGTTCTGTTTCCTTAAAATAACACTGCGCAGATTCTTCGCAGATAATAGGAAACCAAAAATGTCCCTGTCCCAAAAATGTCCAATTGAAGTGTAAATTCACAAACGCATCGTTGCCGAGATAATTCACAATCACTTGCGTCAAACCTTCATAAAGCCATCAAACCAGCATCAGTTTTAGTAAGTGTTCGCTATTGCAAACTTGCATCAAATAATGTGCAAACTTCAAGCAAAACCGAATCGAGAAAATTCGTGATGCGTAGTTGCTGATGTATTGCATCAGCATCAGCTGTGTTGCGCTGTTTTGATGTCGAATTCTCACTTGTCTTATTTTGTGTGTTAGGAAAAATAACAAAAGATCCGACTTTTACGGGTAGATGACTGTTTTAATTTGCAAAATGGCACCCGTAGTGTAAAGAAAAAGATACGAGTACAATGTACATACAAATAAAACAAACAAATGGGAAAAAAGAGATAGGTATATAACAACGTTGTCACTGCGATCGTTGTTTTATCTCTTCGTATTACAGTTTTGAGTTAAGTGTTCACAGGCAGAGACATTTCATTCCGTTTTGTGAATTTTTCAATAGGAAAAGAAAGAAAAAAAATTAAATGTGTGTAGGTAATTGTTTTGGGACTTTTAGCTAACTACATTGCATACATTTTTCGATAGTTTTCTTCAATAATGAAATTTGTTCGAAATGTCAAACAAAATCTAGTTTATGTGTGGTATGAACCATATAATGGTAGATTTACATTCATCTTCATGCGAGTACTGCAAAAAAAAAAGGATGTAAGATTAAAATTTACATTTATTGAATAGAGAGAAAGGACCAACATGTTCATCTTCGAAAATTGAAACATCTCGTATGAGTTTTGTTCCATTTTTCAACGTTTCTTGACTAATTTAATCGAATTTAATCGATGAGAGTTACAAATTGTATAGGCACTGGATTTGATCTGGGAAAATAAAATACAAATAGTAATAATAATAATTAATTATTTTTCACATCCCGATTGCAAATATAAAGTCATTCTTCGGATTACTTGTCAAAGTTCAATCTGCTTGAAGTAAGGTTTTTGTAAACTAGCATTGTGTCAATGTCGTAATACGGTTTTTTTATATTTCATTGAAATCAAAAAGAAAACATCGACATTAGTAAATACTTTCATTGGCAAAGCTATTTATTTCAATTGTTGTTAGTACCTAATTGAAACCATAAAAACAGGGACATTTTTGGTTCCCTATTATCTGCGAAGAATCTGCGCAGTGTTATTTTAAGGAAACAGAACTTTTATTCTCTCATATCTCAACGCCCGAGGTTTGAAGCTACATTTCGTTTTGCAAATTCTTAAGGTCGCGCTTTATGACACATGATATCGTAAAATATCGTAAAGTCGGTGAAAAGCCTGTCAAAAGCCCGAGCGTCCGAAGCGCGGTTGTGGTTTGGCCATTTAAGCATAGTACGCTGCTGATGCGAAGCGAAATTTTTCTGTGAACCAGACAACGAAGCGCTTGCGAAAACACAACGGAAATATCCATGGAGAGTTTCACTAATTCCAAAAATAAAATAAAACGCAATAAATCATAGAAACCCATGATGTAAGAAAATAATAAACAAGAAAAAAGACAAATAAAACACAAATATCATTTTTCCGCACACAATAAAAAGTTTGTATACTTAATACAGGGCGAAAAAGGAGCGGAGACTTCTCCAAATAATCTGCTAGATTATAAATTTCGCTCTTCGAACAGCGTACTGCAAAACGAAAAGCAGAACGAAATTTTCTGTTTATGATTTCATTGTGTCATTTTTGTATGGGATTTTTCGTTTCAAATCAGCAGCGTACCTACTAAGCTTTAACGTCAAACAGCTTAAAACATTTAAATTAATTTTATTATTCGTAAAATTTGTCACCCGCAATTTAAAAATTCCCAAAATAAGCCAAAAAAGTAAATTTATGCAATTTTATGAAGAAATTGCTTTCAATAATCTAATAAAGCCTAGTACGCAGCTGAAGCGAAACGAAAATTTTTTCTGATATCCAAATCGATAACGAAAACGTTAACCGACTACGGAAAAAATAAATGTCACCAATTGTAAAAAAATAAAAAAAAAACAAAACAAATTTATTAATGTGATCAATACATAAGAGCAATTATTTAAAATAAAAACTTTCCACCCATGTAGAGCAATATCAAGAAAAATTGTGACACATTAATACGAATTTACCTTGTTTACGATGTTTACCAACTTCGTTTAACACACAAATTTGTTTCGTATGTAGATTCAACATATGCAAAAACTAGGATTCTCTTTTTGTTTAAATAGAAATTACTGGGCAAAGTGTTCCCCAGGGAATTAAAAAAAAATTGATTGTAATTGAGTGCTTATGTTTTGTTCGTCACCTTACATAATATGCACATATAAATGCATATTCCATTAACCCCAGTTCCATCAAATACTTACGTCAAGCCATCTGTTTGTAAAAATCCAGATCCACAAGCAAATCCGTATCCGTGTGGGCCCCACTTTTTGCCATAGCATGTTTTGCAGTACACTTCCTTGTCAGGACCGTCGCATGCAATTATTGAATCCAAAGTTTTTGTACAGTCCCTACACTTAAAGCACTTCCTGTGCCACTCTCGTCCCTTAGACAAAACCATTTCAGCAGCAAAAACAACACCACCACAACGAGGACAGCCCTCACCTGGTTTGGCTTGAATTTTGCTAACATCAATAGCGGCAGTTTTTGGTGCCAAATCGCTAAAATAAAATTATTTTAATTTGAAATTAATTAAAAATTAATGAAATTTGAATTAAGGTATATTGAGATGTTAGATACATAATGTAAGTAGATTGATATTAATTCTTAAGCTTTGTTTAGCTTTTAGGGCCAGTTTGTTCACAGTGGGTTAAATATGAACGATAACTTTCCCAGCTTCTAACTAAATGCACTAATTAACCAAAATCGGCTGATAAGTGATTTTCATGATTAACAACTTAAATTATGGATTCCTTAAAAAAAATTTGATTATTATGCACACTCTATGATAAACTAGTTGCAATAATCCTTGATTAAAGATGATCAGCTGTGAAGAAAATGACCGTTAAGCTAAGTACAGACGATTGTCAGATCTTACAATATTGTCAGTACTGTCAGTAAAAAAAACTGGTCCAAATGTCTTACAATCGTCTGAACACACAATTTTGTCTGACAATATTGTCAGAAATGTCATTGTCAGATGACAATCTGACAAAAAATTGTCAGGTATCCGAAATGTCAATGAGTTGGTTAAAGAGAAATAAAAAAGAGCTGACAATCAAATTGTCAGACTTTGGGATGAAATCTACCAACCGTGTGAAGGGATAATTTTTCATTGTAAGAAATATGTAAATTGTTAGCTAATTGTTAGCTGTTGTCAGACCATTGACAGTTCTGACAATATTGTCAGACAAAATTACAGACAAAAGTACAGACAATCGTCTGTACTTAGCTTTAACCTATTCAATCAAAGCATCTGTTAATGAAAGTATGATTAATGCAAGTGATCCAATTATATTTTAATGGTTTTTTAAAGAAAATAGAAAATGGATGTATTTACAATTAGTGATTTTAGTAGTATGTATTTTATATTAATTTTATCTGTTATGTAATCTGATCATTTAATATGTAGATACCTATCAAAACTTTGCAGTTGTTTCTGTATAGGCTTTAATGATCTTTAAAAATGGGTGCGCTATAATCTATAGATGATTAATTTATCTTTTTTTACTCTACGTTTCTCTGGATTCTTTCCAATATGCCTAGTACGTTACTAGGTTTGATTTTTTGCAATCCCTTAGAAAATTAGTTAAAAACAACGACAACGGGAATTAGCGACACCAGGCGTGTTTTTTTGCAAGCCCGGGGGGAATTGGATGAAAAAAACGACGTTGGTGCTAAAAAATTTACATGTAAAATGCAACAACAACTAATTCCCTGCGGGCTTAGCTAATCCCAGAGAATTCTCGGGGCTTAACTTAAGCGCACAGAAAAACTGTGTTACCGGCATGAATTACATACATGTTATCGACAAATAGTATGAAAACTCCATGTTTTTTCTGTGATGGTGTCGCTAATCCCCATTGTCTTTTTTTTCAGCCAATTACCCCCGGACTTGCAAAAAAATACGCCTACCATCACAGAAAAAAAATTAAGCTTTCATACAAATTATCGATAACGAATATGAAATTCCCCCATTTCACCTCGAGCTCGCAAAAAAAACACACCTGCTGATGCGAAACGAAAAATCAAATTCAAAAATGGCATAACGAAGTCATAAATTAAAAATTTCGTTGTTCGATGAGAAAAATTTAAAATTTATTATAGCAGATCATTTTGAGGGGTCTCCACATTTCTTTTATTGTGAATAAAGTGGGTTCTATTCGGTTTGTTTAAGTTGTTTCTATTGTTTATTGATTGTGTATGATTTTTGTTTGCAATAGTAAAAAAACCTCGCCGAGTGCGCTAGGCGTGGCGATATCAGTAGAATTTCTTATTGTGTTTGTAAGATTTTTGTTTTTTCTATTTTTATAAAAAAATAATTTTCGTAAATTTCGTAAGATACCTTTGCCACTCGGCATCTTTTATATCAGATGTAAGTCCCATTGATGATATTCCAAGATGGCCATAGCCACGAGCACCAAATTTTTGAGCATAGCATCCTGTTAAAAAAGTTTTTTATTTGCATATTATTCAGTTAAATCGGACAGTCGAAAATTAACAAATAACCCACCCACCCACACAAATCGTAATGACAACAATTTTAATCATAGGAATGGCTTTATAGGGATGAATAAAACGTATATGTACGGATTGGAAGATAATTATAATAACGTTCACATCAACATTTATAAAATCGTTTTTATTTCGAAGTTAAACATAAACGAACAAATAGTCTTACAAGTTGGTGGGTCAATTAACCATAGGAATGCTGATGTCCATTGGCAATATTTGATGGCAATGGCAATTTACTGACTGGATCGGCATTTTATTGCCCCTGGCCGCGTTCAGATTTGTATCCAAAGCGATCTGGATAGGTTTGTGTTGTTGTAATACCTTGTAAAATCACAGCTGATGTTAAAGCAGCTGTTAGCAAAAAATAAATATCAAGCTATCCTAAAAATTTTGGGATACTCATACACATATACAGTGTATGTGAGTTAGGCACCAAATTAAAAAAAAAACCTGTCATTTTGCCCATCATAAGGAGAGTGTTTCGAGATTTTCAAACGTTAAAATAGTAAATAAAGATAAAAATGAAATAAAAGTGAGGATAGTGAAGACTTGCAATACTTTATTAAAAAAAATATAAAACAACATGCGGTGCTGTGTTAAATAGTGTAAAAACACTTATAATATGGAGTTAACAATTTGTCTCAAATTGTATCTCAAATTCCACATAAATTAATGTGAAGTGATGTTTTTTTTTTGCAAATACATTATTGTAGAATACTTTAAAATTGGTAATTCATAGCATTTTGCTATATAAAGGCAAATTTATTGAAAACACAGATATACTTTCAAACGTGATGTCAGGTGCCTATCTGTCCGACGCGCTATGAGGTGAGCCGATACTGAAGCTTGTTCCATTTCAAACCATTTCAGTTGAGAAGGAAAAGACAATCAAATACAAGAGAATAAAAATTAAGATTAAAGAAGGAACAGAAGATAGAGAACAATGTATAGGAAATTTATGAAAATTGAAGTGAGACAAGAAAAAATCAATTTTGGGACTTGTATACATTTCTATAAAAAGGGGTAGGATATAGAAAGAATGATAAAAGAATAATGTTCAAGGTCGTTTATTTGGTAGAGGAAAATTTTATTTTATTTAATTTTGATTTTATAATGACTTACTTACTGATTCATTTGTATTTTGGTAAAAATATATAGTAAATTTTTTTAAATTAGCTATTTTAAGTAAATGAGCACTAAGATGTAATTTTTTGAAATTCTAATCATAAGTCGGGTACAAAAGGATAAAATTGGTCGAGGGTTTAAAAACTAACTCCTAACGGAAGGTCGTAGAACATTCATTTATTTTTTATTTAATAGATATTCAAAATTCCAGAACCTTACTAATTTAAAAATAATTCTATAAAATCTACAAAGCGAGATATAAATATTGGAAAGTTCAAAATTGAAAAATTAAAAAATTCCAATAAATCATGGGGTTAAGTCTGATTGAAATATATTTTATATTATTAAAAGGTATTTCAAAAATAAATTATACGTGTTTAAGGAAATTTGGATTTTAATTTTTTTTGATACCATTTTTGATGTTTCAAAAACGGATTTTTCGGGCTGAATTTTTACCACTTTTGGATTTTTATCTTTTTACCGGGTTGTTTAAAAAATCTGAAAATCGTGTAAGTGATACATATTATTGATTTACATTTGTTGTTTTTAACAGATTAGATTTTTAAAAATGTTCTCAACCGAGATATTGACATATTTCTGTTGTTTTCTTTTTCACCTCATAACTCTTTAGTTATTGCATCTATACGATTAGTTTTTTTTTATTCGCATCTAGGAAAATACACAATTAATTTGATACATCATTCATAATTGTACACCCTACACGACCTTCACAATAGTTAAATAAGAAACAGTTTGACAAATCTCGGAAAAACTAAAAAAATGGGGTTGTTGTTCATTGCCAACCCACGTGTTTCAGTGGAGAATTGTCCAATTTTTGCAAAATTTCAAAAACACCCGTATTGCGGTCACTTAAATGCTTATATCTTTCGATCCAATGGTCGGATTTTCAAAATTCGAAATTCAAATTAAAGCCAGAATGACAGGCGTGTACCAGCTACAAACAAATTTTCAAAACCATTCAAAATTTCACTTAAGTCTAGTACGCTGGTGATGCGAAACGAAAAATCCCATACAAAAATGACACAACGAAATCATAAACGGAAAATTTCGTTCTGCTTTTCGTTTTGCAGTACGCTGTTCGAAGAACGAAATTTATAATTGTAGCAGATTATTTGGAGAAGTCTCCGCTCCTTTTTCGCACTGAATTAATTATACAGACTATTTATTGTGTGCGGAAAAATGACATTTGAGTTTTATTTGTTTTTTTTGTTTGTTTATCATTTTCTTACATCATGGGTTTCTCTGATTTATTGCGTTTTTGTTTGATTTGGTTTTTGGAATTAGTGAAACTCTCCAAGGATATTTTCCGTTGTGTTTTCGCAAGCGTTTCGTTGTCTGTTTGGAGATCAGAGAAAAATTTCGTTTCGCATCAGCAGCGTACTAGGCTTAAAAAAACATTGAAATTAGTTTATACTGGTTGGAAGGAGATAGTTATTCTAAAGAGTGTGTGAAATAAAAAACCATAACCTTGGCAAATTGGGTTCGCATCGGAAAACAAAATTGCTATATGTACCTATATAGGAATACACGTTTGTGGTAGGTATTTTTCATTCATAATAATTGTAAAGGTCCCCTCATAGTTGGTTTGGTTGGCTGATAACTTTTGTTCTAATAATGGGATCGTTAAGGTTGAGGCCTTAAAATTTTAATTACAATGTCAGGATACATTTTTTTTACAAAATCATTGCGGAGTAACATAAAAGAATATATTATATGTATATGTGAAAAAGGTAATTATTTTCAAAATTAATGGAAACACGTGACCCTTTTAAGGAAATATGTTGTGGGTAGAGCACATCTTGTAGGTATTTTATTTAATAAAATAGTAAGAAAGGATTGATTTGGTTGGTTATAACTTCCGTTTTATTAATCGTATCTGTGAGATTAAGGTTTTAAAATAAAGGTAAAATGTCAGGCTAACTTATTGGGTTTAAAATCATTGAGATCATATAAGAATGTATGTGAAAAAGTGAATAATTATAAAATATAATTTATAAAATATTCAAACTGAATGAAAAAAAAAATCGGTTTCACTAGCATGGGCAACAAAATTAAAATCAAAGTTGGTTTATAAGTAGGTAGGAAGGTACATTTTTTAGTACCTACTCGAAAAATGAAAAATGCTAGGTAGGATAGGTAGGTAGGTACTAGGTATTTGATTTTTTTTCTTTTGAAAAATAGTGTTGCGATGTATATGTACATATTTCAATTGATTTTAAAAATTGTGATACCTACCAATTTCCTTTTTTTTTTAATTTTTCTAAAATTATTTTTCCCAATAAAAAGTAATTTTTTGTCGACAAAAAGCTTCAATTGATATATAGAATTACATAATTAAGTGCGAATTTAGTTTTTTTATTCTGTCTAGATGTAGATAAAGGTAATGTAGGTAAGTAAAAACTTTTTTTTCGAAAAAAAAGTTGTTTTTTTTTTTTTTTTATTGTTACGTTTATTTCTATCGTTTTTGGAAATTTGCATACGAAATACCCCTTTTTTTAAATTTTTACGAAATGTCTAATCAAAAAATGATCGTTCAGAAAAATAATTAAATTTTTCCGAAAAATAGTTTTACGAGTACCTATCTAACTATTTATTTCAATCGATTTTTAAAATTTGCAAACCTATAAATTTTAATATTACCTACCTCTTTAATTTTTTTCCGAAAAAAATCATTTATATTTTTAGAAAAATTGTTTAAGTGTATTTCAATCGATTTTTAAAATTTGCAAACCAAATTTTCATTTATATAATTTTTTATAAAATTTTCTAACCAACAAAGTTTTTTCCGAAAAAAAATAGTTAAATTTTCTTGGAAAAATCTATTTTACATATACCTATTTCAATGGATTTAAAAAATTTTCAAAGCAAATTCCCATTTTTTTTAAATTTTTATAAAATTTGATAACTTAAAAAAATGTTTTTTCCATTAAAAAATTATTTATTTATTTTTAGAAAAATAGTTTTCACGTGTATTTCAATCGATTTAGAAATTTGCAAACCACATTCACATTTTTTTTTTAATTTTTACAAACTTGCCTTTAACAAAAAAAAAACACTTTTAAGATGAAAATAATTTATTTTCTTTCAAAAATTGGTTTTGCGGGTATTTCAATTGGTTTTTAAATTTAAACACCTAATTCCAATATTTTTTAACCTAATATGGTTACCACATAATAATACCTACCTAAAACGATAAAAAAACCTAACTACAATTCATACCTACCTATATACCTACCTAGGGAAAAAGCATAATAAATGATAAATATAGCAAAGTTGTATTTACTTCACTTTTTGTTAAATTTAACAACGTTGCTTTGATATATTCAATTTTCATCAAATTTGAAAATTTTAAATATTTGGCTTCAAATAATACCTACATATCTATACCTAAACCTATATACAGTGCTGCCAAAAACATTCCGGATTTTTTCCCATAGTAATGATTTTCTTAATACCAAGTAGAAAACTAACAACTTTCCATAAGTTTTTTAATAATTTGTAAAGAGCATGACACAAGTTAATAATGACCTTAAAAATTTAATGCTACGATGACAAGAACAATAAAAAAAATTGTTTTATAAAGTTACTCAGTAACATGCCTGTGCAAAACTAACCGGATTTCAAGAAGATTGCGAGTCTCGATGTTAAAGTAACGGTTTTTTCGAGTCTTTTGACTCAAGCCGTAGATTAAAACGTTTTTACAAGTTGAGAGCTGTCTAAGTTGAAATTATATAGTGCATAAAATGGCTAAAACACGTTATAGCAACGCTATTCGATACGAAATAAAAGAAAAGTTCCAAGCCGGTATAAAACAAAACGAATTAGAATTTCGTGCTTAAGGACCCTTTTGCGACTTCAAAGACAATTTGTGATGAACTTAATCTACCCATAGGGCCAAGTACGGTCAGGAAGCGTTTAAGAGATTTCGGTCTTTTTGCATTTCGACCAGCTAAAAAACCTCTTCTTACTGCTAAACATCGTAAAAAAAGGTAATCCGTAAAAGGTATTTGGTAAAGACTTAAAATTCCTAATCAAAACATTTAACCCAGGGTTGAATTTGCAAAAAATCATCTTAATCGGTCTTTAAGCAAATGGAGGAGTGTGCTTTTCAGTGATGAAAGCAAATTCAACTTATTTTACTCCGATGGTGCAAGGACAGTGAGGCGCTCAAAAGGTACGTGATTAAAGCCTGCAAATGTACTCCCTACAGTTAAGCACGGTGGAGCCTCGGTGATGGTTTGGGGCTGTTTTTCAGGAGCAGGCTGCGGTCCTATATACCAAATCACAGGAATTATGGACCGTTTCCAATATAGGGACATTTTGGAGTCAGTAATGCTTCCATACGCAGAGAAAGAAATGGCTCTGCGTTGGGTTTTTCAGCAGGATAATGACCCCAAACATTCTTCAAAGCTGCTAGTGGTTTGCAACTAAAAATATTCGTATCTTAGAATGGCCATCTCATTCACCCGATTTAAACCCAATAGAAAACTTGTCGGCCAGGAAAAAAAAGCACACGTCAACAACTTCTCTTCTTGCAGCTTTGAAAAATGAATGGGAGAATATTCCTGCTTCTGTTTTCGAGAATTTAATCCAGTCAATGCCTCTTCGATGCCGAGCTGTGATAAAAAACAGGGGTTATTGGACAAAATATTAAATAAATAATAAAAGTTAATCGCAAAAAAATAAAATAAAGTTAATTTTGAATTAACTTTAATTTTTTGAATTTTTTTTGTTTTGATGGATATAGTTCCATGGTTTTTGTTTCAAATAATAAAATTGTTCAATAAAAATGGGACAAAATTGCAAACATTAGATTTTTTCATTTTTATATCACAAACCAACAATCAATGCAGTTTACCAAAAAAAACCGGAATGTTTTTCACACCACTGTATATACCCCTGTCATCATGATACAACTACTAAAGATATGGCTTTGCGCATGTTCTGGTTTTGGTTGTCAAAATGTCGTGACGTCATAGCCGCAGACAAAGTTTATTTTTGGCGCAATTTATTTTACTTTGTTTCCTGTATGCAATTGAGCGGAAGTGTGATTTATTGGTAATTCTGTTTTTAAATTTTTGTAATTGTTTTTAAAGTGTTGAATTGAATTAGAAAATGGGTATTTGTTCAGTGTTTGAGTGTAATAACACCACCTAAAAAAAACTTACACCTGATACCAGTTTTCACAAATTCCCGAAAAAAAAATCCAAATCTTTCAAAACAATGGATTTTATTTTGTAATAGAGAGGACAAAATAAATATTCAAACTGCAACAATTTGCAGTTTGCATTTTTTGAAAGATGATTTCATAAATAATATAAAATATGAAATGGGTAAGAACAAATTTTATAGAAAGTTATAGAATGGAAATACATTCACATTTTCATACAGGGTTTACGTCGTTGCGGTCTTTGATATCAGACGCAGTTCCTTCAATTCGCTTAAAAGTACCATCCATGGATACAGGATCAGCACCAACGCAACCAAAATTTAGATTCCTGGGTTAATCATTTAAACGAAGGTTATCGTTATCTTTAGAAAATGTGTTTATTGCTGTTAATGGAAAAGGTCAAGGTATTTATATATGCCCTCAATACATTAAGCACATGATAGAAATATCAAAAAAAGCCAACATTGTTTGCGACGAAAAAATAAAACAACTTTTCTTTCGATCGCGAATGTACTTCCGGATACGAAAACTCAATAGAGAAATTGTTGAACAAAAAAATTCAAGAAAACGAAAATATAAAAAATTATCCACTAAAACTTTTCTTCTTTTACTTTTTGATTTTTAAATATCACTAAATTACACTTTTGAAAACTATTTTATTTATTTAAAGAATTTTAACAGGTTAAAAAATAATATTTACTGCAAAATATTTTCTTTATTTAGTAGATATACCTACTTCCATTTATAATTTTTTTTGTTAATAAAAACATGATCATTTTCATTATCTTGCTCAAGACTAACTAGCGGTCCAATATGGGTTCTGTAAATGAATTTTGTTAAAGCCAAACATGTTGTGCAATCGTTGTCCAAGTTGCAGAAATAATTTGGTTTCTCAAATGGTGGCTGGCTGATCACATACTAGCAAATACGTAATGACCAGATATCTGCGGACGATAAGAAATATTTTTCATTCAATAGCCGCGTACATACATAGGACTTCAAAATGTATAAGTGTTCAAATAAACTATAAAGTCGCCTTTATCAATCATGACGATTCTATAAATAGACCTTACCCACAGCTGGAGCATCATAAGAATCCCCAAGTATAAGAAGAACGTCAGTTGTATCATGCCCTGTCATGACAAAACACAATTAAGCTTTTCTACCAGCCGTCAGTTTCAAACAAGCAAAAAAAAAAATAGGAAACAGCTGGTCTGAACTTGGAGAAAGGTAAACAAACGACAAATATTTTTATAATATAGTGCATGTTTGTTTTCCAATAAAAACGTATAAAACGATGGTTATAACGCCAATTTAACAAAAAATCAACTTCAATAACTCATCAAGCTTATTTATATAAACAAAAATCACAGAAAATATTAAAAATCTACATTGCACTGAAAAAGCATTTGTTTACATTTTTCTAAGTTCGATATCACATGTTTTGTTTTTGTTGTTTTGAACTGTCAAAATTAGAAAGAGAAAAGACAAAGATAGTTTTTGGAAAAGCCCAATAAGCTTCGTCCATACGACAAAAAAATTTCATTTTCTTTCCCTTATTTTGCTTTATGCCACGTCAAAAAATATGATTTAACCATCTCCCTTAGTCTCATTATTGTTGTCAGAATAATATTAATATAATCCTCTCGTTCTTACTACTTATCTTCATTTCTTTTTGATTTGTCTTCCTCCCGCCTTTTTATTTTTCCAATTTCAGATTGTGGCGATTGCAGCGCTGTATGAGAGGCGATTCTGAACAGAGAGAAGGAACTAATAGAGAGAGTCAAATTCGACGGTATCTCTCTTTTAGCCTACAAGTTACGATGTTGCGACTTGCGCACCATCTTGCATATGTATAATTATTAACTCCATATAAAAAAAATGTGGGGACAAATACATATGCAAGAAGATGTGCATACCTTTTTTGTTGTTTTGCACTGCCCGAGGAAATTTGACTCTCTCTATTAGTTCTTTCTCTCTGATTCTGAACTAATATTTTTTGTTCCATGTGAGTACTATAGTGTTCATATACAAAGCCTACTGATAGAGATCAGTGATTTACGTTTGTGTAACTGGCTGAACACAATGCCCTGCTGCAACTGGAATCGGAGCCGCAGCTGCAACTGCTTTCAAAAAATGTCATACGTCGTTTTTTTATTTGCCCACATTCCACAATGAGCTGTAAAGCTTTTTGTATATTTTAAAGAAAGAAAAAAACAGCCCGAGTTTATTATTCCCTTTTTTTATTTCCAATATTTTTGTTTTAATCAATAATTTTTTTCGCGACACAAATAAGCACTAAAAACTTCAATATTTTTTTCCGGCTTTTTTTTCTTCATATAAATTGAAACGTCAAAAGTTCTGCACGTGAAAAGTTAAAAGTTCGCGAACCAATGCGGCTCCGACTGCAGCTCCGTCTGCAGTTGCGTTCCATCATTGTATATAAACAGCCTTATTTATTAGAATGCGCTAAACACCTCTAAACGGCTGAATACCCTGTATAGTTATAATACGCTTGTGTCAAATAAAGTACCAAAAAGAGGAAATCTATTACGTTTTACTTCCAAAACTGACAAACCAATATCAGCTGTTCATAAAAAAAAAAACAATTCTGTTGGATTCTTTTATTTTCTCCTAATATTATTAATCAGATTATTGTTATGTGTTGTTTGTCAATAAAGTAATATATCTTGGAATAAAAAAATCATTTTTATTGATTCATTAGAAGATTTGTGTTTTCTTCACTTTACACGGTGGTGTTTTTATTGAAAAGAAAATATATCTATTAGGGTGGCTCTTTTGTTCGCAATGTCTAAAATTATTCTGAGTCCTTTCCTGAAAGTGATCAAAAATCTCCAAATTTGGCACATTTTAAGTAAATTTGGCACACATTTGAAGTTCTAAAGAGTGCAAAAATTTAATTCCTCAAAGAGGTAGTATGCAATAAAAAAACATTTCTTTTTTTTACTTTTAAGGTGCAAAAAGGCTGGAATTCAATCCGCATAATTATTTTTCGGCGTTACTAAGCTAGCCGCGTTAAAAAAAAAATGCACAACGTGTTTGTATGTACATTGTACAGGTACATAATAATCATTTTTAGGGGAGAACAAAAAAGAAATTCAAACATTGCCAAAATAAGCGCTACCCTAATATCTATGTATTATATTGTTGTGTGTGAGTCAAAGTGACATTTCGATACTAAAATATCCTTATACAGACACTATTCAACCCTCAAACGCGTTTAGCTTATAATGCCACTATTCAACGTTCCAAAGTTTTATAAATACGATTTTCGTGTATAGAGGCATTAAAAGAAGTGTTTATGCACTCGCTATAATGCGTTTATAAATTCGGCTGAAAATGTATAGTACTATCATGAACACATATTTTTTTGTCGAACATATGTCCTGTACGCGTCGCTGACATCGCCACAAATTAGACTATTGAGACTTAGCTAAGTGTAGGGAATAAGTAGTAAGAGCGAGAAGAATCTATTATTTAAATTCTGCAAACATAATAAGATTCCTTAAAAGGGTCAAGTACACGTACATGAAAATATTTTGTTTGATTAAATTTGTGTTTCAATTCAATTTTAAATTAATTACATTTTTTCACACATACTTTTATGTTCCTCCGCAATGATTTCGTAAAAAAATGTAACCCGACATTCTATCTAAATTTTAAGGCCTCAACCTTAACGATCCGATTATTAGAACAAAATTTATTAGCCCACCAAACCAACTTCGAGGGGACCTTTACAATTATTATGAATAAAAATACCTACTACAAACGTGTATACCTTCATATATAGCAAATTTTTTTCCGATGCGAAGCCAATTTGTCCAGGTTTTGGTTTTTTATTGTGTTTTTTCACTTCCTCGCACTCTCAAAAATTTTGTATACAGCGTTCCCGCTCTTATTTTATTATTACGTTTCTCGTTTTTTTAATATTCGGGATTCCAACCCTCACTCCACAATGAAGTCGAACATATGTCCTTAGGATGTCGCTACCGTCACTCCTCTTCATGATATTACTGTAGATTTTATATACAATGGTTCTATTCTGTTCGTATCATTGATTTTGTGTGTATTTAATATTTTGACAGGTGTTCCAGCTCCGACTGCGGCTCCGTCGCTTTGTGTTAAAGCCTAGTACGCTGCTGATGCGAAACGAAAAATCCCATACAAAAATGACACAACGAAATCATAAACGGAAAATTTCGTTCTGCTTTTCGTTTTGCAGTACGCTGTTCGAAGAGCGAAATTCATAATTGTAGCAGATTATTTGGAGAAGTCTCCGCTCCTTTTTCGCACTGAATTAATTATACAAACTATTTATTGTGTGCGGAAAAATGACATTTGGGTTTTATTTGGGTTTTTTTTTTTTGTTTATCATTTTTTTACATCATGGGTTTCTCTGATTTTTTGCGTTTATGTTTGATTTTGTTTTTGGAATTAGTGAAACTCTCCAAGAATATTTTCCGTTGTGTTTTCGCAAGCGTTTCGTTGTCTGTTTGGAGATCACAGGAAATTTTCGTTTCGCATCAGCAGCGTACTAGGCTTAAGCCAGTAACTCACACTGGGTACGTTCAATGCATAACGTTTTACGAGTACATCTGAATTTTCAGAATTCTGAATTTTTAGAGCTTCTGATGGGCCAGCTGTCATACAAATTTAGATACTTTTAGTTACGTTTTATCTGAATTTTCAGACAAGAAATTTTCATCTGAAAATTCAGATGCAATTTGTTTGTGGTGGGGGAAGTGCCAAATGGGCTGAAACACTGCACATAAAAGCTGAACTATAATAATTTTCGCCTTGTTGGCGGTTAATTTTTTTAGTTTTCGTCATGAAAATTCAACACTAATTTTAATGAACGAAATATTTGTTTATTGTTTAGTGAATTTTCAAATCAAAAATTTTTTATATTGACGTTTGGAAAATTCTTCTATAATTTTGTAGGCCATACATATCACTAAAAAGTCTTAATGAAAATAATAAAACCTGTTGCTGATTTAGTTACATAGAATTTCGTTCTGTAATTAAAGTTCTATTTTATTTCGCTGAAATGTAAATCCTATAGGTAAATGTAGAAATTTGACACAGTGACTTTCAACTGAAATTTCAGATTTTTTTGCGATCAACGATATAAATTCATAAATCTGAAAATTCAGATGTAAAGCGATTTTTATTGAAGCCGCCCACTATTATGAAAAAAGCTTCACTTTTGACTCGATGATCGCGTTCGAATAAAATTTGAAGGCAATCCGGATTCGTTGGTGTTGTTGTAATCCTATAGTAAAAAACAGCTGATGAACAAACCAGCTGTTTTCCAAAATAAATCTAACACTGTGGCTCCATTAGCAATATTTGGGGCAATGTCAATTTCAATGGCAATGACAATTTATTGCCTGGGTGGGCTTTCTATTACCAGCTAATTTCAGTATTCAAACTCGCGGAGACGCCATTTTGGAAAAGGTGAAACGTTAAAATTTATTGCCTCAGCGATGGAAATCAATAATTGACTTTCATCATCCGAGCAGTATTATCATTGCCATTGCCAAAGCGTCTCCATTAACAATATTCGAGGCATTGGCAATGAGCCAAGCAATTTATTTCCTCAAATATTGCTAATGGAGCCGCTGAGTAACAGGTATCCTAAAATTTTTCGGATTTTTGTGAAAAACAAAACAACTGACATCTGAAATACATGTCAGTTGATTTTCAGCTGTCTATGCTCTCATTTTCTATATAAAAGAACACGTGGGATGTCTAGTTTGTGTTTTTTTTTTTAACATAGATTTTGGTTTTTACCGAACAGAATAAGATACAAAGTATATATAAAATACAAAATAAATATAAACTACCGATTCTGGTTCTGTGAAAAAGTGAATCGAATAACTTTTCAGCCTTTCACCTAAAATCCGATTCTCGTTCTGTGAAAATGTGAAACCAAACATCAAAAACATTCATTATGAATAATTTGCTTTCACGTCGGCATTTGGAAGTTAATCTGTGAATAGAAAGGGTGAATACGAATAAGAAATAGTCAATTCAACCACATCTTCTTCCCTCGTCCTATTCATGAAGGAAAAATATTTCTATCTAATGCGTTTCTCTTGCCTCTTAAAAAAATAAGAAAAATGAGAGAATTGGATTGAATGCAATTACAATTGATAAGGAGGTTTATAGTTCGTAAGAGCATTTTATTCACTGAACCAGAATCGCTTATTTGCACAAAGTGAATCGAAAAAGTGAAAGCAATGCTATGTCTGTTTGGTAACGTGAAATTTCTTGCGAATTTGCACAAATTTTCACAATTTGCTGTCGAAACGCATAGAGAAAAAACTCGGATTTGGGAAATTTGTTGAAAAAAAAGTTACCAAACAGGCATCTTGCGTCGAATTCCTTTCAACAAAAGAATCGGATTTTTTTCTAAAAAGAATCGATTTTTTTTTCGTTGAAACGAATACGAAAAGACGAAAAGAATCGATTTTTTTTTGAGTCTTGACAGCAGCAATTTTGAAGTAAAATGTCCAGAAAATATTCAATTTGGAAATTATTATTATTATTAATTGGGGGTGGCCCTGGCGCAGTGGAAGTAGTGCTTGACTGCTAACCTGGATGTGCCACTGTGCCAACAAAAATCTATCCTATCCTTCTATTCCTTCTAACATTTGCCTAATTAATAAGACCCTAGGTCTTACAGGCATATATGTTTGTTGTTTAAAAAAAAAAACCAGCCCACAATATATTTTCTATAAAATTCACCGAAAATTCTTTGCAAACAAAAACACAATGGGGCATAGTCATAGATAGTTTTTAAACTACTGCTAACCTGTGACTATGCAAACCTGAAGTTTAAGCTATTCAAAACAAATTTAAAACTATACATACGAATTAACCTGGAGTTTATTTTTAATCATAGGTGATGCTTTGTTTAAGTTGCTACTACGCTTTTAAATGTTAAAATAATATTTGATTAGCTCCATTATTGATCTTGATAAAATCAACAAAAGTATTTGTTTAGTGAAAATTGTTATTAATTTTCTGCTTTTTGTTACCTACATACAAAAAATGTCAATTGATATTGATATTGAAAAAGATTTCAGTGTCCTGGAAGACATTGATGTATCTATGTAAGTATATGTAGTTGTGCAGTTCAGCTATTTTGTTCTCTGCTTATTTCTAATAAATTAAAATTTGTCCTGACTGTATCGCCAGAAACTTTCTTTATATGAAGTGCATTGTGAAATTGTGTAAAAAAAGCCAGAGAACGGCGGACAAGAGCATTTCCTTTCACAGGTAAGGTTTATTAGATTTGTCTCTAAGAAAGTGATGTGAATTGTTCATATTTTAATTAATCACCAATCAAATAACATATTTTAAATGATTTAAACTTTAAATAAAGTTAAGAAAGATATTAATTAATTGAAAACTTGCACTTGGTTTCCCGGTTATAATCTCGATACATGAAATGTCAAACTGCGATTCTGTGAAACGGGGACGTATTTGTTTTTGTTGGTGATTGTAAGGCGCAATTATTTGTTAAGCGCCCTTTATATCAGGAATTTTTTTTTTAAATCGATTTTGTACGTTTGGAGTTCGTTTATTTATGTTAACATATGTGCCTATGACAATGCCTAAATTAAATTAATTAAATTTATAACGTTCCACTAAAACAACTAAATTTTGGTGAAAATAGATATTACAAAACTTTATCGGCGCCCTAGGGACTTATCATTAAAAAGTAGGTATTTTTTTTAAACGTACCGCTGAGAAGAAAAATAAATTCAGAAAATAACAAATAATTGTTATGGCGCCCTACTAAGTTGCCATTAAAAATCACTCCATCCCTGTTGGAATGCATTTGTGTTTGTGAGAGCAAACACTATTATAAAAAATGCCGCAGTTTTTTCCAACAAGCTAGTCTTGAAGCCAATCCCGTAAATTACATTACCCGCTAGCAACTGTATCATGTGACCGTGACCGATGTGTTGCCCACATGAAATCCTGGCATGGAACTTCTGGATCAAAACCGGAGATACATACACTCCAGCAACTGCTAATCTAGTCCCCAGGCTACCAGCACCCCTTGTGCTAATAACAGATGACAAACCTTCATCACAACAATGGACAAAGGATGACCGCCCTGCATCATACCAAATCAGTGAGATGACCATCATTTCATATGAAAATTTGTTAAAGTGAATAATTATGCTCATAATGTCGTCGCCCGAGAATTGTTTTGTTGTATACGCCAAAATGCACTTTTTTAAAGTGGGTATGCAGTACTATGTTTTCGAAGGTCCTCTTTCTATTTCTGCAATCAGAATTGACCTATCATTTACCGTTGCTGAGATAATTAGTATGAATTTTGTCGTATATCTACAAAATAAGCATACTCTTAATTTTGGTTTGTCGTACGTCCCAGTTTTTGGCATATACGACAAAAATTCCATGTATTTTGCCCAATTTTTTTCTTTAACATTGTTTTGTCGTATGTATATAGGCTTAAAACATACTATCAAACATTTAAAATAGAATCTGAAAATTGTTTTGACGTACGTGTATAAGGTCCACATAGAATGTAAGACTGATCATATAATATGTACACATACAGCACTAATGAAAACAAAATATTCCGGTTTGGTTTGTCGTACGTGTATACAGATTTGAATCAAATATTATCTGATAACCTATTAATAAAAGCTCCTGTGTCCCTCAAAATAAAAATAGGGTGATGTCAACTGCTTTGATTTTCCTACTTAACAAAAACACTTCCTTAAATGTAATTGAACAAAAATTTTTGGAGCCTGGGCATTCGTTGATTCGGTAATTTGACTGCGTCCAAAGCTCCATCGACAGGTACCTTCGAAATCTGGAAGTATTTAGTCAGCTTTCGCTTTTGCGACATCTGAAAGCTATGCATTTAAAAAATGTAACTCTAAAAATAATTCAAGTGCTGCCAATAGACTTAAAAGCATTTTCGGCTAGAGCCAGTTAAATTTCGCAGTCATTCCGTTCTCTAAAATAAAATTTCTTAAATTTAAAAAAACCGATCTCTCTTATTTCCATTGTTTGTAGGTATGTATGTACTTCAAATCTTTTTACAGAATTTTATAATATTTCAGGCGCTTAGGTAGCGTAAAATAGTTTGCTCAGGTTTCCATTAGGAACATTAAAAAAAATATGAACAAATGTGTTTTGGATGTCGGTTGAGCTATAAAACATGAAAATAATAATTATTTTGTGCGGAAATGATTATTAAAAAATTTATAAACAAGTTTCCATAAGTCCTCCCCATTAAACTAGTTACCTATACGAAAAAAAACTATGAAAAGCGCTGTATTACCTAAAGCTAAGTACAGACGATTGTCAGATCTGTCAGTGAATAAACTGTTCCAAATGTCTTACAATCGTCTGAACACACAATTTTGTCTGAAAATATTGTCAGACACGTCATTGCCAGACGACAATCTGACAAAAAATTGTGTCTGAACACACAATTTTTATCATTGTCAGTCGATTAGGACATTGTCAGACTCATTGTCAGATGTTAATTGAAAACATCTTACAATTGCTGACAATTTCTTCATTGTTCGAAATGTCAATGAGTTGGATAAAGAGAGATACAAAAATAGCTGACAATCAAATTGGGAAGAAATCTAACAACCGTGTGAACGGACAATTTTTCATTGTAAAAAATATGTCAATTGTCAGTTAATTGTTAGCTAATGTCAGACTATTGACAGTTCTGACAATGTAAGATCTGACAATCGTCTGTACTTAGCTTAAAAGTATGCAATCCTTTTGCTATCATTATGTCAGAACAATCGTTGCGATTCAAATTTTCTAGTAGGATATAATTCCCCTTTCACACGAGGAAACAAGTTGCGGAAAATTTTTTTTGACGTTTTCTTTTAATTTCCGTAAAAACCTCTTGTACCTTTCACACGAAGAAACAAAATCGTGGAAACTTTTTGTTGACTGTGTATGTGAAGAGGAATGTCAGAAAAATCTCCTCAAATCGTTGACCGGGGAGATTTAACTGTCCCCTCTTACTTCTTGCCCTTCTCACTAATAAACTGAAAGTTGCTGGATACTCAGTTTCCTCGTGTGGAAGAGGACTAAGTTATAGATAGATTCAAATTTCATGGAAAGGAAAAAAACAAAAAAACTTGTTAACCTATCAACTGAATACATAGGCGCCTGCCTGGAGTCTGAACATACCCTAAGCGGAGCAACGGAGTTGCGTGAGCGAACCTGGACCCCACAAAAGGAGTTAAAATCCTTTGAACCCTAGTACTGATTATTACAACAAAACTTGATATCAGCCAACTTATAAGAAAAACATTTTCACTGACACAATTTTATCAAAAGCACTGTATACTTGTTTTGACTTACATAATGCTTTTAGCGTAGTATTTTTAATCTGTCAAATACATCTACTTTCATTTCTCAAATATTGTTATTTGTTTATAACTTTTGTATTGTTTTATGACTGTTTTTAATTAACTGGATAACACGAACAATCACAAGTAACCATTTTGCAGTGCATTTATTAAGTAAATTACGCTGTTTCATGAAGCTATGGTTCAAACTTTAATTGCTTATATCTTTAGCCGCGTTTTATTATCGGCAATAACCCATTTGGTTCACCCCGATATAATAAAACGATGCGGATCCTAATTAGAGCAGTGTTGTATTCTCATCTCTTTTTTTCTTATGTTTCTTAATTTTTCATGTAGATACATACTGTCTTTTTTCTTTACACTACAGTTTTTACTCCCTACCGACTGACCTGCCGTCTACCTGCCAGAGTAAAAACTTATTTCTGGTTCCATCAAGCAAACCCCGATGAAAACCTTGATCCAAATTTGGTATTACGTGTTAAAAGATAACCCCGACCCAGACCCGTAGATAATAAAACGAGGCTTTTGTTTATAACAATTTCCGCACTAAATTTTTTTTCTTGTTTTCTACGCTATTTCACAACAATAAAAAAAATTTGTCTTCCTACACTGTTCCTCATGGAAACCTGCCCCAAATAGTTATTCGTTGTTAACTTGTTTTTGCTATCAACAAAATTATTTAAAGCGGAATAATATGTAATGTATGCATACTATAATGTTTTTTTTTTGTAATTTAAAAGCCATGATTGTAAGCGTTAAGCAGGCGGCAAATATTAAAGTATACATGGTACATACCCATTCGAGTAACATTCACTTTGAAGGGCACCTCCTCCTTGACCGTATCCATATCCCTTTGGACCGAATTTTTTAGCATAGCAAGCTAAATAAATATACATAAATAAATTTAGATTACCAATTGATATTTTTTTATTTCATGCAATGTATAGGTAGAAGAAGAAGAAGAAGAAGAAGAAGAAGAAGAAAAAGAAGAAGAAGAACAACAACAACAACAACACGTTCATTTTATGTAACCCACCTTAAATATTTGTATATTTGTACTTCTCTTTAATTCGAATAAACTGTTTGTATGAAGTATGTACTTGATTACCGTTATTTTTGGTCTTTAAAAAAATGAAAAAAACGTTTAAAGAAAATCAATCGACCCGTTTAGGCTGCAGCCGAGAGGACAGACAAACAGACAGAAGGACAGATTTGCAAGACCCACATTGACTAAGCTATCATCGCAATGTCAAGTTTGATCAAAATCTCGAGTTAGACATTTTTTAAGAATTCATAACTTTCCATGTATGTATGTCACTGATCTCTTTATACACTGGATAGTGTATTCATAAAAAATTTTTGAGGCAAAAATATAGTCGTGGCCGGTACCCTCATATAACAGTATAACAGCGGCCCCAGCGGAATGGACGCTACTGGACCTGCATTTTCTTATATTTTTTTCAATATTTAAGCCTAGTACGCTGCTGATGCGAAACGAAAAATCCCATACAAAAATGACACAACGAAATCAGAAACGGAAATTTTCGTTCTGCTTTTCGTTTTGCAGTACGCTGTTCAAAGAGCGAAATTTATAATTGTAGCAGATTATTTGGAGAAGTCTCCGCTCCTTTTTCGCACTGAATTAATTATACAGACTATTTATTGTGTGCGGAAAAATGACATTTCAGTTTTATTTTTGTTTATCATTTTATTACATCATGGGTTTCTCGGATTTTTTTTCGTTTATGATTGATTTTGTTTTTGGAATTAGTGAAACTCTCCAAGGATATTTTCCGTTGTGTTTTCGCAAGCGTTTCGTTGTCTGTTTGGAGATCACAGGAAATTTTCGTTTCGCATCAGCAGCGTACTAGGCTTTACAGCCGCATGTAGTACCTACATGCATATGTAATATATATCGCAAGTAAAAATGTTATCCGAGTGGACCCTGAAGGGCCTTCAGGACCTGAACTCTCCTTTTTTCTGTTATCATTCTTTTTTTCAAAATTTAAGAAGTAATAATTTTTTTTTTTGGAAATAAATTCTATACCTTAATTTATTTTTTTAAAGATGAGTTATTGACCAATTTGGATTATAATTGAAAAAGTGGAAAAGATCAAATCTTATTTTTTCTTCGGCTTTTCTGGTCACAAAGGTTGTTGAAATGAAACAATTAAGTAAAAATTATTTTACGACGTTTCGGCAGGGGTTGCAGCCTTCTTCAGGCGAACTTTATTTAACATAAAAAAACAAATACTGATTATAACAATTCTATGACAACTTTTAACAAGACTTACGTTATATAAGTATTTTAAAATTGACATTGAAAAGAAAACAACCTTATTGATTTCACAAGATTTTTTTTCCTTTTTTTTTATTTTATTTTTCTTTCTTTTTTAAGACCACAAAATTAGATGTAAACAAACATAAAAAGAGGAAAAAAAAATTTAAAAATTATTAAAATTAGTCTGGATGCATTTCGGAGATGTTGCTCCCCATCTTCAGCAGACACGACTAAATTCCTCGTCGATAATTCGTCATAAACCTCTTAGCAAAGTCAAGTAACACTGAGTTGATTGTGCGGCGAAAGCAGAGCAGTGAGGTTGTTTAGTTTTGATACAATTCAAATGTTCACCATACCTTTTTATTACTGAACGTTTTGTCTGGCCAATGTTGCAAACCCCGCATTGAATACTGTAAATGATTTTATTCTTTGTAGATCAAAGTAAACTCATGAGCTTGTTATTGTTTTTGTAAACGATTTCCATATTAAATTCGGAGAATTTCTGCGATAGCTTGTTTGTTATGCTCGGGATATATGACATTGAAACGCGTTTTTTTTCTGACATTTTTTTCAATTGGTAGTGGCTTTTAATTAGGGATGTTTGGCTGTTTCTTTTGACAATTATTGAATGTTTTTTATTGATTGCTTCTACAAACGAATTTGAATATCCGTTATGTTTAGCCACTATAAGCATGTAGTCATATTCCTTCTTGTAGTCCTGGGCAGATAAGTTCAGGGAGTTTAGTCTATGCGCCATGCTATGAAAAGCTGCTTTTTTGTGTTGTATCGGGCAGAAAGAGTCACTGGGAATTACTCTAATGGTGCTAGTTGGTTTGTGGTAAACTGACAATTCTATTTTGTTACCAACATGATGTAATTCCACGTCAAGGAATGGTAGTTTGCTGTCGGTCTCAATCTCATAGGTGAACTTAATTGAATTATGTTGACTGTTCAAAATGTTGAGTGTCTCATCAATCTTGTCCTTTTGAACCACGGCAAACACGTCATCAACATATCTACGACAAATTCGTGGCAGTAGATTTTTGTTATTTAAATTTATTTCAAATTTTGACATGAAACATTCGGCTATGAAAGGTGATAGAGGGTTTCCCATGTTGGTGCCATGTTCAATATTGTAGATTTTGTCACGGAATTGGAAGAAGTTTTGTTTCATACAAACGGTGGCGGTTTCTACATATAAATGTCGAATACGATGTTGTGTGCCAATGTTTTTTAAATGCTCATCGAAGTTGGATATTGCTATATCAACAGGGATGCTTGGGAAAAGAGAAGCCACATCGAAGGAAACAAGGATCTCATCATCATTCAACGTGATATTCTCAATCTTCTGTGCAAAATCAAATGTGTTTTTGACTGACATTGATGGCATTGGTGTTAGTTGCTTTACTTCTTTTGTGAACCACCTGGCGATCTTGTAACATGGAGTATTTATACCAGGAACGATAGGTCGCATTTTATTGCCAATCTTGTGTATTTTTGGGAGTGCATACATTGTACTTACTGCTGGGTTGGGTACATTCAAATTGTATAGAAAACGTTTTCCGAATTGATCACTAATTTTCTTACGTATTTGATCTACTTCTTTCACCATTGATGGAAATGGGTTCTTCCTCACTTGTTTATATGCACATTCCTCAATAAGATGTATTACCCGATTATCATAGTCTAGCTTATCAAGTATAACTAATTTGTTCCCAAATTAGTTATACTTGATCACTAATTTTCTTACGTATTTGATCTACTTCTTTCACCATTGATGGTAATGGGTTCTTCCTCACTTGTTTATATGCACATTCCTCAATAAGATGTATTACCCGATTATCATAGTCTAGCTTATCAAGTATAACTAATTTGTTCCCAAGTATCAAGATTGGCAATAAAATGCGACCTATCGTTCCTGGTATAAATACTCCATGTTACAAGATCGCCAGGTGGTTCACAAAAGAAGTAAAGCAACTAACTCCAATGCCATCAATGTCAGTCAAAAACACATTTGATTTTGCACAGAAGATTGAGAATATCACGTTGAATGATGATGAGATCCTTGTTTCCTTCGATGTGGCTTCTCTTATCCCAAGCATCCCTGTTGATATAGCAATATCCAACTTCGATGAGCATTTAAAAAACATTGGCACCCAACATCGTATTCGACATTTATATGTAGAAACCACCACCGTCTGTATGAAACAAAACTTCTTCCAATTCCGTGACAAAATCTACAATATTGAACATGGCACCAACATGGAAAACCCTCTATCACCTTTCAAAGCCGAATGTTTCATGTCAAAATTTGAAATAAATTTAAATAACAAAAATCTACTGCCACAAATTTGGCATAGATATGTTGATGACGTGTTTGCCGTGGTTCAAAAGGACAAGATTGATGAGACACTCAACATTTTGAACAGTCAACCTAATTCAATTAAGTTCACCTATGAGATTGAGACCGACAGCAAACTACCATTCCTTGACGTGGAATTACATCATGTTGGTAACAAAATAGAATTGTCAGTTTACCACAAACCAACTAGCACCATTAGAGTAATTCCCAGTGACTCTTTCTGCCCGATACAACACAAAAAAGCAGCTTTTCATAGCATGGCGCATAGACTAAACTCCCTGAACTTATCTGCCCAGAACTACAAAAAGGAATATAACTACATGCTTATAGTGGCAAAACATAAGGGATATTCAAATTCGTTGGTAGAAGCAATCAATAAAAAACATTCAATAATTGTCAAAAGAAACAGCCAAACATCCCTTACTAAAAGCCACTACCAATTGGTAAATATGTCATAAAAAAAACGCGTTTCAATGTCATATATCCCGAGCATAACAAACAAGCTATCGCAGAAATTCTCCGAATTTAATATGGAAATCGTTTACAAAAACAATAACAAGCTAATGAGTTTACTTGGATCTACAAAGGATAAAATCATGTTTGAACATATGTCTGGTATTTTCAGTATTCAATGCGGGGTTTGCAACAAAACCTACATTGGCCAGACAAAACGTTTAGTCATAAAAAGGTATGGTGAACATTTGAATTGTATCAAAACTAAACAACCTCACCGCTCTGCTTTCACCGCACACGCACTTGATGAAAGTCATCTCAACGGTCCATGCCAACTACGACTGTTGAAACACGTAAACGACGAAAGAAGACTGGACGCATATGAGAGCTTGTATATTCAAAACAACAACAATAAAATAAACTTGGACAACGGACCTATCAACTCAGTGTTACTTGGCTTTGCTAATAGGTTTATGACGAATTATCGACGAGGAATTTAGTCGTGTCTGCTGAAGATGGGGAGCAACATCTCCGAAATGCATCCAGACCAATTTTAATAATTTTGTGATTTTGTTTTCCTCTTTTCATGTTTGTTTACATCTAATTTTGTGGTCTTACAAAGAAAGAAAAATAAAATAAAAAAAAAAACGAAAAAAAAAAAAGTCGAAGTTATTAGAAAAAAAATCTTTTGAAATCAATAAGGTTATGTTTTTTTTTCTTTTCAATGTCAATTTTAATATAGATTTCACGTTTTCAGTATCAACTTCTAATAATAAGTATTTTAGTTTTACATAAGTAAAATTATAAGGTTTTATAAATAAAGTTCAATAAAACTTATGCACTTCGAATTGAAGTTAAGTCTTTTTACTTTATAATAAAACAAGAAATTGGTATTTGACGTTTAGTTATAGACAAGAGAGCATTATACAGCGGATATAATGTGTCTAGTTTGCGGTTCATGTTGTTGCTGTTGTTGATGATGTGCCGCGTTTCAATAGTGTATCGTTTAGACGCATGTCTTTCGGTCTGAAGAATTTTGATATCATCAAAGTCGGGAGAATGGCCGCTTTCAATAATGTGACCTGGCTAATGCAGTCTTTCCAGGGTTGTTGGATTTGATGTCTGATTTGTGTTTAAACATTCGCTGCCGTAGGAATTGTTTCGTGGTGCCGATATAGCATAGATCACAAGGATCATTTGGTTTGCCGTTACAATTAATTTTGTATATCACATCAGTGGCTTTGTCTTTATCCGGTTTGACTTTTAGCTTAGTAAAAAGATGACCAAGTGTTTTATTTGATTTGTAAGCCAAAAGTAAATCTTTACATTTTGTGGTGACAATCTTTTTGAAGTTTTCAAACAGACCGTGTACATAAACAATGCTTTTATAATAGCCAAGAGGACCATCCGTGTTGCTGTTGTGGAGGGGGGCAGAATATTACAGAATATTACAGACAACAAAATCAAGCTACTCTGTAAAAAATTCTTTTGAGTTCATTGAAAAAGCAAAACTATCCAAATTTAATAAGGATGATATTTTGGTATGCCTATGGGCAACCCACTGTCACCTACCATTGCTGACTTAGTGCTTGATTATTTGCTTGATGAGTGCTTCGATAAAATGGAACATAAATCCAGGTTTGTTGCAAAATATGTAGATGACATTTTTGCCATAATAAACAAGCACGATGTTGAAGACATTCTAAAATCTCTTAACGGATATCACCCAAAGATTCAATTCACGAAAGAAATGGAAAATAATTGTGAAATAGCGTTTCTTGATGTCAAAATTCATCGAAAACACGATCATCTTATGTTTGACTGGCACTAGAAAGACACAGCTTCAGGAAGATTAATTAATTTCCGATCTAACCAAGCCAAACACGTCATCATCAACACGGCTTCGAACCTCATAAGTAAGGTCTTAATATTGAGTGATGAGAAATTTCATTATAGCAATGAAATGAAAATTATTAATATCCTGCGACATAATGGATTTCCATACTCCGTCATACGGGGCCTCTTACATAAACAAAAAAACAAAGCCCCCCTCCACAACAGCAACACGGATGGTCCTCTTGGCTATTATAAAAGCGTTGTTTATTTACACGGTCTGTCTGAAAACTTCAAAAAGATTGTCACCACAAAATGTAAAGATTTACTTTTGGCTTACAAATCAAATAAAACACTTGGTCATCTTTTTACTAAGCTAAAAGTCAAACCGGATAAAGACAAAGCCACTGATGTGATATACAAAATTAATTGTAACGGCAAACCAAATGATCCTTGTGATCTATGCTATATCGGCACCACGAAACAATTCCTACGGCAGCGAATGTCTAACCACAAATTAGACATCAAATCCAACAACCCTGGAAAGACTGCATTAGCCAGTCACATTATTGAAAGCGGCCATTCTCCCGACTTTGATGATGTCAGAATTCTTCAGACCGAGAGACATGCGTCTAAACGATACACTATTGAAACGCGGCACATCATCAACAACAGCAACAACATGAACCGCAAACTAGACACACAAAACATATCCGCTGTATACTGCTCTCTTGTCTCTAACTAAACATCAAATAATAAATTGTTGTTTTATTTTATAAAGTAAAAAGACTTAACTTCAATTCGAAGTGCATAAGTTTTATTGAACTTTATTTATAAAACCTTATAATTTTACTTATGTAAACCAAAAATGCATATATATCGTAAGTCTTGTTAAAAGTTGTCATACAATTGTTATAATCAGTATTTGTTTTTTTTATGTTAAATAAAGTTCCCCTGAAGAAGGCAGCAACCCCTGCCGAAACGTCGGGAAAAGTAAATGTTTACTTAATTGTTTCATTTCAACAACCATTGTGACCAGAAAAGCCGAAGGAAAAATAAGATTTGATCTTATCCACTTTTTCAATTAATTTATTTTTTTGTATATTATTCTATTTATTCTATTAGAGTATACTTAAAGAAGTAAGAAATACGTACATTTACAGTAAATGTTCTTGTCTGGAGCCTCACAACAGTTGACAGAGTCTAGCCCTTTGCTACATGTTCCGCATTTGAAGCATTCCTTATGCCATTGCTAAAAAAATAAAAAAAACATTTAGAAGTTTACCTGTTCTCCGAAGTGTGGCTTAGAAAGAAACTCATATAAATTTATAATTTATACCTACCATGGAATTGGTATGTTAGAATACTGAGCTCAAATAACAGGTGTGTTTTATTCATTGCTGCATAGCCAGCGCAGCACAAGTCTGAATAAAACGATCACTCACTCTATACGTTCATTTCAATAATTGAAAGCTCTATCGCCAGTACAGCCATCTTTTTTTTTACTGACTTATTTTTCGCAGGCAATCAAATTGTTTTTGTTTGCCAAGGGTAATTTTGCTGCGCTGGCTATGCAGCAATGAATAAAACACACCTAATGTATTTTATATAAGGGACCAACGTATATATACATAAGAAGAATAGACAAAAATTTAGAATTTTAACAGAAATTAAACACATTATTTATTTATGTACATAAATACATAGATGCTTTTCTACCTCTACAATAAATCTCCTTGTCGGGACCATCACAATGCATGGTAGAATCCAATGTTCGATTACATAATAGACATTTAAAACATCTTCGGTGGTAGCCCTGTTATTAAAAAAACTATTTTTAGTCGATATTTACTAAACGAAAAGTATTAGACGAGTAAAACATGTACCTACCATACTAAATTTGGGATACTTCTTATTAAATAATCTATGTAAAAAGCTTAATTTTAATGAGAAACAACAAAAAAATTACTTATAGAGCCTGTGGAATGAATGCTCTACATTTTTTATGGTAACCTTCTTAAATTAATCCACTAAATAATAACCCTACGGCATACACTCATAATATTATTTTTGTTCAAGAACAGGGAAAAGAGAAAGAAACGGAATGAACAACTTACTTATGTCGAATTTCTTTCAACAAAAGAATCGAATTTTTTCTAAAAAGATTTTGGTATCAAAACGTTGAGCTGGTTATATGAGTCAAATAAACGTAAGAAAACGATCCTAAGTTTAATTCAATGATTACTGAATACAATTTTGTAAGTTCATTGGTTATAATTTCAAAACCTTTTAAAAAATGAAAAATTACTGAATGTAGGGTAATACTCCGTTTTCAGCCACTGCTAAACCGAGATTTAAGTAGATTTACCCTAATACTATGTTTCCACCGACCGATATAATCCGAGATTTAGGCCGTGTCCGAATTGCGTTAAAATGTTGGTTAAAACTTGACGTTTGGTTAAATTTTGACACTAGCGTGGTGAATAAATTGGGTTAAAAATTACCCAGCTCCAGAGCAGGTTAAAATTTGACAATAGTAGTTAAATTTTGACGTTTCTCAAGAAAGAGAGAGAGAAAATTAAATTTGAAATTATTTTTAAAAGTGCAACAATGGACAATGGAAATAATCAATGTTATGAATTTTGAATTTTCATGTGCATGTACACATACCTCGCGTAGTCGTTGCTGTGTTATTGCAGTCCTCGTAATAATACGCTGATATTTTAAAAAATATAAAAGAATTAATATAAAATACTTCCTCAAATTGTTATTCATCTTGCAATCAAGCAATACAAATTAGGATTTCTTCCGTAATGTTTGGGGATATATTCGATGCAAAACCTTTAAAAGTAAATCAAATTAAGAAATTTGTCCTTTATTCGCGTCGAATTTTTATTTTGATATATTTCAAGCTGGATTTTGTATAAAATATTTATTTTCTGGAATAATAAAACACATTTGTGGTTAGGGAAATTTTTTTAATCTTGCGGGAATTTTAACTAAAAATCCCATTTAATCCATCCTATTTTAATCCAGTTTGGACAGCAAAAATAAAAAAATTATCCCATTTTAACCAAACTTCAAAATTTAACCAGTGGTAGAAAATTTTAACGCAATTCATACACGGCCTTAAGTAGATTTGACCTAAATCCTCTTCAAATCTCAAAGATTTACCATAAAAATTTAATCTTCAAATCTAGTAGATTAGAAATTAATCTTGTGAAATCTTCATAGGGCCAATAGTTGCACAAATCGAACAAACTGTTTGGTAACGTGAAATTTCTTGCAAAATTGCACAATTTTTCAAAATTTTTCACAAATTGTCACAAATAGCTGTTTGTTTACTCAAAAAAGTTGCAACGAGAGAGCACAATGTGAGAGCAAATTATTTCCTCTCCATTGGATAACTTACAATTTTCTGCTACACAAATTTCTTTGGCAATGAGTGTAAAAACTGTCAAATACACAGCTGTTAGTGTCTGTTACTTGACGTCGGCTAGGAATTTACAAAATATTGATTAAGATTGTCTTCATTCACTTGATGAAGATTCAGATAATCCATCAAAAAAAATTATTTTACAATTTAAAAATTACAGGATTCAAAATGATTTGTCAATGTTTGACGTCTTGTACCCAAAAGTGACATTTTATACAAAAAGTTGTTCAGTGCGTTTGTTAACTTTTGGATAAGTTCTCCCTCTCTGAGAGTATTTTCTCCTTCTTTCAAAGTTTTTTCTTTTTTTTTTTTTCTTAAAAACGATACCAAACAGACCTAATATTTGAGAATCGAAAGAACATTTTCTAACTATCTATCTCAATCCCACTTTAGAAGAAAACATGAAAACGGCATTTGCATTTTGAAAGGAATTTTTGGGAACAGATTTCCACAATTATAAAAATGAGTGAAGCAAATAGGTAAAATGATTAAGTTTTGTCTACACAAATATTAAAATACAATGAATTATAATGAATTAGTTTTTTTGCTTGATAACTTTGGTTGCCGACAGAAAATCAGAAAGTTAAATGGTGTAGACTAGACGTTGAGAATTTTCTTTTCGATTTTCTGAGCGACCTCTAGTGGTCAAAGTGAAATCGCCACAGTACTATTTCAGATATAAACAGGAAAAAAACTAATTTTTCAATATTTCAAGGGCAATGCATGGAATGGTGCAATCAACAGTGGGGAAGATTATAAAAAATACCTCTAAATGCATTGTGAGTCTTTTGCCAGGTATTTTTTACTTACGTTTGAAAATCGTTAAGGCTACCTATTCATTAATATTTATATATATTACACCTCCTTGGTGTTTTCAAGAACTAAACTCAAACTAAAAACACATATGTATGTACTGCATAATTAAACAAACTAACTTTTTTTTAAAGGCTATTATTCCCTTAACATTCAAATTGTTACTAATGCCAATTGTAAAATAACAAACATCGTTGCGAGATCGCGTGGGTCGCTTCACGATTCAAATATTTGGAACAACTGTCGCCTTAAAAGCAAACTTGAAGCAAGTGCCAATATTTACGAAGGTGTCCTGCTTGGTGGCGCAGGTTACCCATGTTCGAATATTTTGCTCACCCCAATAAGAAATCCAACGAGCCAAAAGGAACAAAGGTACAACAACAGTCATACATCAACAAGAAGCCGTATCGAGTGCCTTAATGGTCAACTAAAATCAAAATTTAGATCATTACTAGATCGGCTTAGAGTCGATTTAGATACAGCCAAGAATGTGATTGTTGCTGTTGTTGTACTCCACAACATTGCAAAGGAAAGAAATACTTCTTTCTTTGAGGAGAATGTTGATACGCCAAGATCTCCATCAACACCACAGTTCAATGCACAGAGTATTCAGAAACACTTTTATAAATAGGTATTTTTAGACTTTTTATTTAATATAAAAAAACACTTAACACTTAAAATATAACTTAATAACTAAAACACGTGCTGGTATTTTTATTCATTGAGTGCTGCTTTCTTCAGCTGCTGAATCTCGAGTTTTAGCTTTTCTACTTTAAGCCACTGGGACTTCCAGGTGGACTTAAAGCTTGTATTAATTTTCCCCGTCCAAAAAGCAACAGAAACGCATCAATAAACTCGCGTGACTTTTCCTCCCATTTTGTGATAATGTCACCCTTTACCTCGGTCATAACACGACGACCACGATCTTTGAGTTAATCCATTTTGTTTTGTAGTCTAAACTTCTTCTCGGACAGGAATGATCTTTAGCTGAGTAACCTCGCGCCAGATTGCGACGGACATATAAATCGTAGTCCTTAACAATGCGTGCTATAATATCAGAGGTAGAAACACCTTCTGTGCGTTCAGTAGCTACAAACATTCCTTTTGCTTTTAATGGGGCATAGATATCATCGACACCATCTCCGGTGTATGGAATGTCATCGTGTGCAACAAAGTCAATTTTATGTTCTTCTATGAATTCGTCTGTGAGCTCCCATGGAGCTTCTGGGACAACCTCATCAACATAGCGACAATGACGAACACCCTCATAGCGTTCTGAGTCGTTCATTACAGTACGATCTTTTTTACTATGAGTCAGTTCGTCGCTACAAACACCAACAATCAAATATACATTGGGGAAAAGGTTTTTAGCCTGCATAAGCTGTCTTGCGTGACCTTGGTGGAACAAATCATAAATTCCATCAGCATATACACGAACACGTCTTGGTGTCTGTCCAGCACGTGCCATTTGGTAGGTAATTCTTTGCGTATAATCGATATTTTCACATTCTATAATAGCTTCTTCGTCTGTTGAGAAAGGTGCTGGCTTGCAAATTGTCGGAATTTCAATAGAGTTGCAGTAGTTTGTACTTTTTGGCGGAATATACTTGTTCTTGCTACTTGTGCCATTGGGAAATGTGCCGGCAACTCCTTTAATTAAATCCAAATCGTTGGGCAATTCTGGTATGTTATCAGCTTCATCACTATTTTGAACATCCAAATCGATAATTGAAGGAGTTTTTGTTTTATGAAGTCCTGCTTCTTCGTCTAAAGATATTGCCTTCATTGCTGAGGTGGGCATTGAGAGTGCAATTATTTATAAATGATATACGATTCTACGTTATCTTCTTTTATATCACCAATATGAGAAATCAGAGCAGATATTTGGTAGTGTTGTTCTTATGGTTGTCGTACTTTCATTCACATTTGAATTGGATGACTTTGAAATATTCCAGAACGTGAATTCCCTTAGTTGGATGTGCCAATTGTTGGATGTTTTTCCAGCTCTTATTCCAAGACAACAGGAATAATTCGAGCATAATTGGGGCATTACTAGGTAGGATAAATACCTATAATAAAATCAGAATGAGACATTTCATATATTATAAGTTGCCTTGCACTCGCTTACCAATATGTTGGCCTTCAAAATGAATACACTTTCATTGATCTGGGACGGGACACTGAGATTCTTGGCATTATGTAAAATTTTGCAGACTGATATGCTTTTCCCAAAAGCGAATGAATAAGACGCGCTTCCGAGTGACGACATGCCCGTGAAAAGAACAAATTGAAAACTCCATATTATATGTAGGTGTTTTTACACGATATAACAGAGCACCGCATGTTGTTTTATATTTTTTAAATAATTTATTGCATCTATTCACTGTGCTAGCTTTTATTTCACTTTTTTATTCAGTATTTTCACTGTTTTAACGTTTTAAAATCTGGAAACACTTTCCTATACCTCGTCAAAATGACAAATTGGGTTGTTTTTGTTTTGTTTTGTAATTATTCGTTCTGTTTGATTTATTCAGCTGTCAAAATTAGGCGTGTTTCACAAAAGTTTGCTGACGTTTTGTTAAACAGGTTCTTTAGTTAGAGGAGTTGTTTAAAGTGTTTAAAATTAAGAAAAATTTAAACAAGAACTTTTAAATAAAGGACTGCTTTAACTAGAGTCGGGTTTATTGCTTAAACGAGAACTGTTTAAAATTTTGCGTCACTGTCTTTTTTCTTTACACTAAAGTTCTAACTCCCTACCGACTGAAGAGCCGTCTATCCGCCAGAGTAAAAACTTATTTTCGGATCTTTAGAATAGATCCAGATACAGAGCAGGATCCAAAGTTGTTGTTGTATTACGTGTTAAAAGAAGATCCCGATCCAGATCCGTAGATAATAAAACGCGGCTATTAGTGTCGATGATTGGGCTGTCCTGCTGAATATCTATGATATAATCTGCTGGCTTAAGTCGATCCATGGAGATGTTCAAAATTCTCCCATTTGCGTTGATTGTGAAGAGCCGGTCGTTGATTCTATTTACTATTGGATGCGGTACAGTGTATGGTTGCTCCAATGGTTTTTTGACTGCAACACATCGCAAGAGGTCTGAAGAAACAAAAAGCTGGTTCTTAGCATGATTTGCAGTCGCTGTTGGACGAAATTTGCCCACGGCTTCTCAATGTTTCTTGACAAAGCACCAGGTTTGTTTCGTGAAGTATCTCTGCTGCAGAAGCTTTGATATCTTCTTTGTAGGCTGTTTGTAGTCCCATTAATATGGTTGGAAGTGTATCATTCTAGTTAGTTTCTTCATGAAACATGAAAGCGGCCTTCAGCGGAGTGGTAAGGTGATGTGCGTATCTTGACTGTACCAATTAGCTTCATGAGTGCACAGAAAAGGGCCGACTCAAATTGAGTTCCTTGGTTGTTGGTGAACCAAACCGTGTTACCCAGTGGCTGTAAAAAGCAGTTGCAACGGTATCTGCATAAATGTCTTGAAGTGGTTCGGCTTCTGGCCACCTGCTGAAACGGTCAATCATGGTTAAACAATATCTATTACTGGAACTGGAATTGACTCAGGAGATAGTTTTGTGTGTCGATGTACTTTGGAACGATGGTATTGGAAGCAAGTACGTGACCACTCCAAGGCATCTTTTCTGATGTTCGGCCAGATGTACTTTTGCCTAAGTTGGCGACTAGTTGGTCTTCCGCTGGGATGAAAAAGATTGTGTAAAGATTCAAAGGCCTTGCGACGTAGTGTACTAAGTATGTGAGGTCGAACAGTATCATTGAAAATGTTGCAATAAATTTTAAAATCCGAATACAGTGTGAGTTTTTATAGATCAAGTGATGAAGTTTTTTCTTTTAAAATTTCTTTAAGTTCTGGGTCCAGGATTTGCGATAGCCGATAGGTGTAGCTCTCGATGGTCGAACTGCATAGGCGTGGTTATCGCATTGAGTCGCGACAATGCATCTGCTACAGATTGACAATAACAAACTTTTCAAATTAATTCGTTGCAAAGAAAAATTGAATGACTTGATTGATGCAGATAAACAAGACAAACTAATCAATGATTAGCATATAAAAAGTACTCAGAGTAATAAATGAGACACACCAACATCTAAAACGAACATACTACTTTCCAATATGAAAGAAAAAAATAACAAAGATAATAAACAATTGTGAAAAGTGTCAATTTTTAAAATATGAAAGACATCCACCAAAAATTAAATTTGGAATAACAGAAACACCAGACCTTCCCATAGATATTATTCATATCGATGTATACGCTATACATAATCAACAGATCTTAACAATAATTGACAAATTCTTTAATTTGCATCAGCTCGCAATAGTTTTAATATAATCCAAGCTTTAAGAGAATTCTTTGCTCATCATGGAAAGCCAAACAAAATTGTTTGTGATTCAGGATCAAAATTTAAATCGACTTTGTTTAAAGACTTTTGCGATCAATACGATATACAGTTGCATATAACAACACCTCAAAATTCTACAGAAAATTCAAATGTGGAAAGATTTCATTCGACTTTAACAGAAATTAATAGAATAATATATGACAAGGATAAAAAAACAATTTGCAAAGATGTCCTTAATGAAGCATTGACTTCTAATGAAGCATTGACTACTTATAATAACAGTATTCATTCTGTATTCATTCTTACACCAATTGAATTACTTACCGGTAGACCACCCAATTTTAAAAAAGACCTTTCATATACTTCAAAACACGATTACATAAACAAATTGAAAGATTTTCAAAATAAATTGAATAAGAAAATTAAAAATAAAATAGAAAACCACAATGCGATCACAATAGAAAACATAAACAAAAATAGGAATGTACCTCCTTCTATAAAAAAAAAATGAAACAATATTTGAATTCAACAACAGACGCAACAAATTGACATCTAGAACTAAAAAATTAAAAGCAAAATATGTATAACAAAAAAGTAATAGTTCTAACAACAATGAACAGAAAATCACATAAAAACAAACTTAAAAAAAAAACGAAAATTTAAAATGAAAACTTGTTAAAAATCTACCAAATAGTTCTTCATAAATTATCCAAATCCATACAAATTAAAAGTAAAATTATTTAGTAAGTGCTTTTCTGTAACAATATCCCGGAACGATATTTAAATATAAACAAATTTACTTCTTCAAAGACATTATGGCTGTAGATAAAAATAATAATTTTCTGAATATTCCAATTACATTAAAGTTAAATTGTATTCGTGAGCATTTATGATATTCAATTTCTTGGCAGTATTATTAATCATATGTATAATTGAACACTTAACACTGTACCAAATATTCAAACCTGAGAGCCTAACCAAGAACCAAGAACAATCCAATCAACTACCATTTCAGTTGGTGTGAAGGTTATCCTAACTCTACAATCACCTGAATCTTTGGGGGGAGGATTTATGAATGCATTCCATTCAACTACATAATACAATCAATAAGAATTTACTATAAAATGTATACAGATATAATATATAAACTATAGTATTATTAAGAATTATTTATATAATATGCTTGTTTGTTTGTTACTTGTTATTAATTTATTATTGTTTAAAATATTAATAGTCAATTAATTAATTTATATTATTTTCTGACATTCATATATAAAAAATTTGTTACAAAGTAAACACACTTAACCATAACTCGCGCAATCGGGCAGATATCGTCGGTAATAATTAACGATTCCGAGGAATCGACGTAGTTCCACGATGGTAGTTGCCTTTCGATAGTTTACAACCGCTTCGACTCTATCTTCACACATCTTTGTTGATCTTGTGGCCTCAAACTTCCCAAAACTACATTTGTTGATGTTGATGATGAGACTATACTCCTGAAGACGTTGCAGAACCTGGCGGACATGTTGCTGATCTTGTTCTTCGTAGTCCGAAGCAATCAGGATGTCACCTACATAGCAGAAAACGAAGTCGAATCCCCTGAGCACCATATCCATATGCCTTTGGAACGTTTGAGTCGCATTTTTTAAACCGAAAGGCATGACCAAAAACTCAAATAAACAAAAAGGTGTGGTGACGGCAGTTTTTTCGATGTCTTCAGGTGCCATTGGGATCTATTAGTAAGCTTTGTCCAAATCCACAATTGAAAAATACCTCTTGTTGTTCAGTCGTTCCGTGAAATCCATAATGTGCGCCAATGATGGAAAAAGCCTTACTATTGTACTGAATTCAGTACAATTTGCTTTTCTCAGTACGTAAGTACATCTTTGCCATTTTCAGTACAATTTTGAATTGTTTGTACAAAATTGATAATTTTCTCTTATCTTCATTAAAATCTATCTGCGATGCGAAAATACTCAAAGCCCAATTACCCAATATCAAAACCATCCCCACTTGGGCTGAAGGCGCTAATTTGCTTTTAAATACTGAACTGAATACGTAAGAGAAGGTACATATTTAGCTTCCAATTTTTAAGTTCAAGTGACCTCAACTCCAAAAGTTGCGTTTCGCCCAGGTACGACAGTTGGGCTCATCATATATTCAATCGCTCCACTTAAACAGAAGTAGTTTTCTAATTATCTTCATTCACGTTATTATTTTGCTTCCAAAAATGACATTAATTTTCAAACAATTATGTAGAAATTTTATGGTAACGGAATCTCTTGATGAACCCTACCAGTTATGGAGATATATTGCGTCACCGAATGTGAAATCTTATACACTTTTAAAAAGTTCAGTGAAAAAGTTATACAGGGCTTCAAAAATCATGCTAAAATGTTTTACATAACATTTCTGCTAAGATATTAGAAAAAGATTGGATTTCGATGACGTTTTCTTAAACGCACTTCAAAATTTCTCACAAAGCGCAGTATTGGATGGACTCCATCGTTCCATCGACTCCATCGTTCAATTTGTTTTAAAGTTTTTTCCTAATGAACACACAATTATTGAAGCTATAAGCAACAAATATAGAGCTCTAGCTGACTGCGAATATATTAAGAAAATGAGAAATGTTGGGCAAAAATTTGGTTTTTGGAAAGTGAATGCTGATAGAAACCAAAAATCTTTTAAAAAAGGAATGTTGTGACAGTTTTGTAATTAATAAGGAACTTGTGAATAAAAACGTGACAAAAAATCCTCTTCAAAAAGAAGAACTTTTAGATTAAAAAAAATTTTAAATTACCTAACTTACTATTATTTTTTAATCTCTGAGATATCATTTTTCTGAACACACTAAATGATTTAGGATTTTAAAAACCTCAAAACTAAAAATTTAAATATTCAATGATGAGATTCAATGAAATCTACAACCTGGCTCCTTACTGTGATACGGGATCCGTCCGTTATTTATTTAGCTATAATAATGAAGTTCCTTTACTATAATGTTACCTTAATATTTATAACAAATGAATTTTTTTTGTTCTTGTTAATAAATCAATTTTATTTTTGAATTTGTGTGTTTGCTAGTTTTTATCCATTTAAAAGAGCCCAGTACTATTTGTTCTTTTTCAGTAATATTTTGTTTCAGCGTTCAGTACAATCGAAAAAAGTCGATTTCCATCACTGATGTGCGCTATTGGGTAGCTGTCCGGTTGCGTTTGGGCATTTAATCGACGATAGTCACAACAACATCTCCAGCCGCCAGTCTTCTTCTCGACGAGATGTATGGGGCTAACCCATGGACTGCTTGGCACTCGGCACCCTTTTTACGAAAGTTTTCGAAGTCTGTTCGGGCTTGTTTTAGTTTGTCACCGGAGAGTCTTCTTGGTAGTTCAGAAAATGGCTGGCCTGTTGTAACGATGTAATGTTTGATCCTGTGGATACAGGTGTTGTTGTGGCTGTGGTTGATTATAAAATCGAGATTGATGTACGGTTCAGGACTACTGATATTGAGGAGTTTGGAAACATCAATGGTGCGAATATCACCGGTTACATAAAGTGATGTCGTCTTGTCGATGATACATTTAGCTTTCAAGTCAATGACCAGTCAGAAATGTGCCAGCAGGTGGGCGCCAATAATTGCGGTTTTTACGTCCATAATGATGAAAGGCCAAGTAATTTCTTGGCGAAGACCAAGATTGAGAGTTAAATTTTGCTTACCGTAATCTGAAACTTTTGATCAGTTTCTCTATCATGTGGAGGCGATGTTCTTTTTGCAAGTTTCCTAGTTTTTTGGAAATTTAAAGGTTCTTTGCAATTGCGAACTTCTTTACCGAACTTCTTATGACAATAGCATAGTTGCATCTGAGGGGTCGATGCTCTGGATTCTGGAACCTGAATGATTGCTCCTCGATCTAGATTGAGACCTATCACGATTGCGACGATTGAGTATTAAAAGCAATGTACTTATCTATTGCTGGTGGTTTTTGAAACCTCGTTTAAGACTTCTGGGTCCATCGCAGCGATGACAGCATTAAATTTTCCAGTGTCGGAGAAAATTCTGTTGTTGTGGAATTGCGCTTCCACTTGCACAAACCACAAAGCTGGGTTGATCTTCCAGAATGCAGGAATCCTGAGGTTCTTCAATGCAGCAACCTCTGTGTCGAAAACCTCATTCGGTGGGTTAGGCATAAGGATTTGTAAGTGCGTAGGCTCGGGAAAAGATTTTTTGTTTGTGATTATTTGCGATCCCGTCGGAGTCACCACTTTGGGAATTGATTTCCACAATTATAAAAATGAGTGACGCAAATAGGTCCAATAAATAAGTTTTATTTACACAAATATTAAAACATAATGAATTCTAATGAATTAGTTTTTTTGCTTGATAACTTTGGTTGTCGCCGACAGAAAATCAGAAAGTTGAATGGTGTAGACTAGACGTTGAGAAGCTGGAAATTTGATGTTTTCTTTACGCTCTTCTGAGTACCTCTGGTGGTCAAAGTGAAGTCGCCACAAATTGTCAAAGGAAATCTACTTTTTAGTATTTTTATGCGTGGCATGTTCAGGAAAATGGGATCTCGGAGATCTCCGCAATCTCAGTTACCTGAAAAGGATTTCTCAGCTTTGCTGTCAAATATCTGAGGAAAAAAATCTTGGATTCGCTTGCTCACTTTTTGAATCCGTTTTTTTTTTTTATAAAATGTTAACTATTGTTGTTGTGTCAAAAAAAAGTTTTAAAGTGTCATTATTAAAAGTGTTACACTAGTGTAATATTTCATTAGGAACGGCCAATGTGTAGCGGGCTGATTTGCCTTATGGTCCAATACGAACCACTAGCTCAGCGATGGTCATGGTTCTTGGACCTTTATCTCACTCAGCGATGCAAGAGAAATTTTCACATTACCCTCCCTACCTGTTTGCATCCCTCGCTAGAGCAACCCTTTTATATGGCTTCTTCTCCCCTTCACGTTATCACTCCTTTACCTCATCATTCTCATCCAAAGGCGAACTTACCTACACTTCATTTTGAATATATTGAGGTTATTTTTTTTATGTATTTTTTATTTATTTATTTTTTTTTTAATGTATATATAAATATTTTATTTAATTTTAAATTAAAAGTCAAAAAATTATTCAAAAACTATACAAATTGCAATTTTAATTTTATTCGATTTCAAAAAAAAAGTATTACATACTTGTATAGTTACAACAAAAAGGTTAAATCACCATTCGGCAACCCTGTTGCTGATTAAAGAAAAATTTTATTTCTGTTTGATTTAATCGTCTTCGATTTATTTACAAGCTTGGGATTTCAAATCCTCTTTTAACCTTTTAATTTTTTTTTATTTCACTTTGATAATCAATTTAATTTGGCATTAGTCCCCCTGTTCAATTCCTCCTCGATCAGCGTACTAATTTTCTTTTTGTTATATATATATTTTTATCAAAAAAGACCGGTGTTTAGCAATATTTTTTGGTATACAAAAAACTCACTTATAAAATCCTGATATAGTGGCCACTGAAACGGTCTTTATCTAGAGATGAATACCCTTTTTTTTATTGTTGCACTTTGTTGCAACTTTATTTCACTTTTAAAATATATAATATATATGGCATTAGCCCTTGTTCAAACCCCCCTCGATCAGCATACTATTTTTTCTTTATGTTATATATATATTTTTATCAAAAAAGTGTTTTTTTTATATATATATAATACGCGGAGTTAATACCAAAAATGTAAACTTTTCTTCTCACAGGCCACAGCTAACCGAGAAAACCGTCCGAGGAATGAAATACTGATATAATCAATCAACTGCACTGGAATTTCTATAACGTCGGTTTTTCCTGCTCACCTGGTGGATAGATCGGTTTTTTGGAACAGGAATTTCTGCCTGAAAACTTCTTGTTGGATAAAAACTGGTTAAAACTGTGGGCGGTTGGAATTCTCAACCGCCTTGGGTTTTCCTTTAAAAAATTTAATTTTCTTAGCTTTAAAAAATCGCTAAAATTCTTTCACACTTTAACCTTAGTAAATTGTTTTTAACGTTTTAATAGTTTCCACCAATGGAAATATATAAGAAATCAATTTTCTGTTGAAAATTTTACCATTTGGAATTTTTTTTTTAATTTTATTCTATGGCGATTACTTTCTATTTAAAAAATATATGTATAAGAACAAATATATAAAATGCAAAAAATTCTACTACGAATCGTCAACTTTTTAGCACAAGAGAAAGTTGTTCTTTTATTACACACTAGTATATTTACCCGAACAGTTGGCTTCGCTAACTGTTACACGATGTTGCAAACACAATGTATTGTTATAACACGATGTATTTGCAACACAATATTTGTTATAACACGATGTATTTGCAACACAATGTATTTTGCAACACAATGTATTTTGCAACACAATGTATTTTGCAACACAATGTTCCAACACAATGTTGCAACACAATGTATGTTGCAACACAAAGTATTTTGCAACACAATGTATTTTGCAACACAATGTATTTTGGAACACAATATATTTTGCAACACAATGTATTTGCAACACAATGTATTTGCAACATAATGTATTTGCAACCAATGTATTTGCAACACAATGTATCTCTGTATCTCTTTGTCGCTTCAGAAGCTATTTTAGAGTTCTGTGATGTCTTCTCTGAGTTGTTGTTGGTGGTTGTTGACTCCGATGTCGATGCTTCGTTGTTGATCTTTCTCCAGTCAATACTAGGCTGATCCGGTATGTCATTAGCCCTTCTCGATTTCTTCTTTTAAGTGCCAGATGATAATTGGCTTTAAAGTGCATTAATATCCCTCAGGACGCTGAACGTGTTGTTGTTGCTCAAAGGATCTTTTTCGAACGATGTTGCTTGAATTGGCGAAGCCCTTCTTTTACCGGGGACATGTTTCCATGCGGTGACTACATCTCCAGAGTTTTCATTCTCCATCACTTCGATGGGATCTTGTAGCTATTTTTTATTTTTTTAGGGACATTAGCAGCTGTGCTGCTTTAATCTCTTTATTATCATAGCAGGTCATTAGATGGGCGCTTTTCACATTGGAGCAGCTATCCTTTTTGTCATCGCAGATGCTGGTGGCTTCATAGGGCTTCTGCATGTGATTGGCATTGGAAAAAGCCACTGGCCTGTGGTCTATTTCACCATTTTACAATTTACAATTACAATCTAGTACTGATCTCGCATTCAAATATAGGTAATTGCATACATTATATATTAGTTATTTTACAAACTTTTTGAATTTTTTAAGAAAATTTTACAGGTGAAACTTGATCTGTAAAATTTTCTACAATTTTGTATGCTTTTAAATTTGTCTGAAGCGTTTTTGAGCGTCAGAATAAAAAATAAATAAATAAATTACTATTATTTAATACAGGTTTATTACAAATTTGTAGTTGTAAATTGTAAAGTGGTGAAATAGACCACTGATCACTTCGATGTGTTCTTCGAATATCTTTTTCGAGATGTACCTACTTATTGGCTTTCTGGGAAAAACCTCTGGGACTGCCGACACCCCTTTTTCTCACACCAGTGACGTTATGCCCGAGTTTATCGGAAATTTTTGTGGATTTTTAACTTATCCACACCACTTGTACTTGTCTGCCACGTGGTTTTCAAAAAACCTAAAGAATAGTGCGTATTTATTTACCTAAATGCGTTTTTTCTTTGAAAAAAGTAAAAGTAATATTTGAATTGCAATTTTAATGCTTAAAAAAATGAAAAAATTTGACTGATTGAGTCAATTTAATTAGATTAAAAAAGTGAACACAAAATCTATACGTCTGGTCGAGGAAGTTCATAGTTTAAATTTCAGAAATTTGTTGGAGTTTTTTTCAAAAAGCAAATGACAGGCACGTCAAACCACTGAAAAAAGTTTCATTGAAAATTTCATTCATTTATTTTGAGAGCAATTCTTTAAAATTTTAAATTTGAATATTAAATAAACTGCGTGTCTCAACATTTTCCACCAATCTACGCTCAAAAAATCGCATAAATCAAAAGCTCCTCTAATATTGGTATCGAAAACCGGTCAGCTAAAGGATGCAAAAAGAATACAGAAGAACAGTCAACAAAAAGTTGGTGGAGAAAAACAATTTAATGGTGAAAGAAAATTTGTTTACGTGTACATATACCTACCCGTAGTTTTTATTTTTAAGTTTAGCTGTATGAACGTACTTTACCGATTACTTATGTTTCAAATTGTAAAATAAATAAAGATAATTACAGTAGATGAATATTGTATATAATAATAAGAAACCATACCCGTCCACGTGCCAACATTTGTTCTGCTGCATAAACATAACCACCGCATCTTGGACATCCTTGGCCTTCGGGAGCCTTTGCAATAACTCGAGGTTCCAGTCGTGCACCGTTTCGAATTTCATCACTAGAAAAAAATTAAGAAAAAATGTTTGTACAATATGTGTTTTGCTGTAATTTAAACTTTCATTTAAAAGGAATTCATGTTTTACTGACATTTTTAAACTTCATGATTTAATCAATCCCTTTACTTTGTTTTATTTGTATACCTACAACCGTTGTCTTTCACAACTGACGACATTTACAAATTAAGGGTGTGTGTTCAAAATGGATATGGAAATCCAAATTCGGGTTTCATTTATGGAATCAGAAATTAGTTATTACGCTGACGGGTAGATGGCTTTTCAGCTTGCCAAATCGTAGGTTTGTTCAAACTGCAGTGTAAAACAAAAAAGACAGTATCTATATGAAAAATGAACAAACAAAGAAAAAGAGATGAGCGCATAGAACACTGTTTTAATTACAAAAAAAAAACGATATCAAAACATAACAATACGATACCTACGGTAAACAAAACAATACCTACGGATCCTTATGACAACAGTGTTGTACGTTCATCTATTTAGTCCTTGTATTTGTTAATTGTTCATGTTTTTTTTTTTTGTCTTTACACTGCAGTTTACTCTACCTTATCATTTTCAAAACTGAAAAGCCATCCAACCGCCAGAGTAAGAACTTATTATCGGATCTTTAAAATAGATCCAGTAAGAGAAAATGGCAGAACCAGAGCCCATTCAAATATGTCTAATATCTTTTTTTTTTAAACTATCAGATCTTTGTCGCAGAGAGCTTAAAGCAAGCAACAACTTCCGACCAAAGATTTGCCAACACAAAAATTGTGTCCACTTAGTACCGTGTTAGTAGTTAGTAAGCAACAAACTACTACAAAACGAACATTAAGGACCAGTTTCACAGTGCACACTTAACAAAATAATTGGCACTTAATTTCCCCCCTTTTGGCATTTTATCCGCAGTTTTTCTGTCTGAGTAAGTGGAACTTAAGTGGCCAACATGGGAGACTTAAGTGTGACTTATGTCAATACGTTTAAACAGTGAAATTGTGTGTTAGTTTGCCATATTTTCCACTTAAGTGGAACTTAATCTTGGCCTAAAGCCCGCATCACACGACGCTTGTTTTCCTGCTAGAAATGCTTGCTGGCTATTGAGCTGGAAAATAGCGCCACTGCTGCCTCTCTTGATAGAAGCGCTGCTAGATTTCAAAGTAAGAACCGGTGCTATTTTTCTTGCTTGTTTTGCTGCTGGATTTTAGTAGACGTCAAAAGGTACATGTATATTTTCAAATGTCATTTTTTCTATTTCGTTTTTATTTATTTTCTAATAGTTTTTTCAACTTTAAACAAAATTAAATGTGATTTAATTAATTTGTATATTTAGTTCTATCAGATGTATGCATTTTTTGTGAAAATTTGCTCTTGATTTAGCAAACGCCAAGAAATGTCAAAAAACCATCAGCGAATCCAGCTCCAAAACAATCATCGAGTGAAGCCAAAGAATTCAAACCAGCAAAACATCCAGCACCACACCATGCAACAAAACCAGCACGAAAGCCAGCAAGCATTTCTAGCAGGAAAACAAGCGTCGTGTGATGCGGGCTTAAGGAATACTTTTATTTAAAACAATTTCAAACATACAAAAACATATATTAAACCAAAATTAAAAACTAATACAAAGAAGACTATTACAATTAGAACAAACATTTAAGTTTTTAAAACATTTTTGAGCGTGGTTCACTGGTCAAAACACTTTTAAGTTTAATTCTATTAAAATTGAAATCAAAAATATTTACATTCAAATTCAGTAATTTGCACATGCGAGTTAAAGGTTCATGCAATCCGTAATTAGTACGATATGGTGGGGCAAATTCATTAAATTCAAACTCGGAAGGCTGTGAGCACCCCCACCATAGTTGAAATTCAAACAATTTAACAAATCAGTAGCATCAATGACACCACTAATTAGTTGGTGAATAAACACAATAAGGGTATTCATGCAACGTCGGAAAAGCATCGTAAATGAGGTAAACGTCTTAAAGTTTACGACGTCGTAAACGAACTGTCAAAATTTGTATGGAAAATATTTTGAAACAAATCTTAAACTTTAAGACAGAAATTTGTGTGTTAAACGAAGATGGTAAACATTGTAAACATGGTAAACTCTTGTAACCTTAGAAGAAGATTTAGAGAAACGGGCATATCGAGGAAAAATTGAGATTTTTTTTTTCAAAATAGTGTGGGTTATACTACGTTTTCATTGGACCAAATGAGGTAATTTCGTTGAAAATTTCCAAATTCGATTCCAAATTATCTCAAATTCAAATTTCGAAATGAGGTAATTTCAACCAAATTTGCACGAAATTCGGTTTGAAATTACGTAAAAACTTTATGAACACACCCAAGTGGAATGCATCCGCAGTAGAAACCCATTGAAAATATCAAAATTTGATGTGAAGAACACAGAAATAGAAAGAGAAAACAACAAAAAGAAGCTATTAACTGCCAAATCAAATCCAAAATGAAATTATCTGTCAAACGAAATTAGCAAATTTCCAATGAAAACACTTTTTCTGTAATTTACGAAATTACATCATTTCGGCTCCAATGAAAACGTAGTATTACACAGAAAGAAATGCATGCACCTTATGTATTGATCATAACAATAAACATACTTATCATAATTTTCGCCAAATAACTCAAAAATTAATAGATCATTGAAAGAAATTTGTTCATAAAATTGTATAAATTGCCTTTTTTGGCTTATTTTGAGCATTTTTTTACGAATGTTACAATTAAATTAAATGTTTTAAGCTGTTCGACGTTTACCGAACTGCTGATTTGTTTACCATATTTACGCAAAATGTTTTTAGGTGCCTTCATGAAACGTGTGTCGGAAACTTTACGATTTTACGACACCGTAAAGTTTCCGACGTTGCATGAATACCCCTAATATAATTATTAACCCTCCTTTGAGACAAAGTTTGAATCTGAAGAAGATTTATCCGATGTTCATACGGTGGGAGATTATAAGGATCGGACCACTGTAACCCTCTTAAAGCGATACGAATAAATTTACGCTGTACTGCTTCTAACGTATTTTTGTGGACTTCGTAATTAAAAAGGAGACCATACCTGGGATGCGTATTCAAGATGGGGACAAACTAAACAATTGCAAAGAGCGAGACTAACGTAAGGATCCTGAAATTCTTTAGCCTAGCGCTTCACAAACCCTAACATAGAGTTGGCATTATTGACAATTAAATTAATGAGCTCTGTGAAATTAAGGTTTGAGGTAACCAGAACTCCAAGATCTTGTTCCGCCTCCATTTTTCTCCATAACTTATTTCGATAGACTACAATTCGTAGTACGTATCAAAGGGGGAGAGGTTGGAAGATCGGTAACAGACCAGACTATTAAGTTATTATTATTATTTATTGTATTATTTATGCTAGAATGACAGTTTATTAGACTTGACCATTCTTTATTCCGTCAATTTAATTGAATTTCTGAACAACAACAACTTAAAGGTTCTAGAAAAATGCTGATGCTCCAAATGCATTTGATAAACAAACAAACAACACATCTCGACATTGTGACGTCAGTGGTCTTAAGCGGTGGAATGCGTAGTGCATACGACTTCTAAGACTGAGCAATATGATATGCGTAGGTTCGATCCCTAGGTGTGCATGTAGAAAGTTTTTAAATTAAATTGGATTAAAGCTCAACACCACTAATAAGGAGACTGATGATAGGGCTTGGCACCCCTTGAAATAGCTATATCTCCAGCCAAATAATTAATTAAAACGAATTATAAATTAATTCGTATAAAATTGGTGGTAGCACCTTTAAATTGTTGTTGTTGTTGTTCAGAAATTCAATGAAATTGACGGAATAAAGAATGGTCAAGCCTAAAAAACTGATATTCTAGTATGAATATAACAATAAATATTAGGAATACGTTTTTTAAAGAAAGTCATGGCCTGCCATTTAATTGGGTTTAAAATTTAAATTCAAACCGTTCTTATGACACCATTTAACAAAACTATTAATATTTTTTTGCAGAAATAAACAATCACTAACAGATGTAATCTTTTAAAAATGTTCATATCATCTGCAAAAATAAGGATTTCACTATTACGAATACATAAAGGTACATCATTTATGACTAATATAAAAAGAAGGGGTCCAAAGTGACTCCCCTGAGGAACTCCCGGGTTTTCAATGAACTCTCTCATGAGAGAGTTGATCAAAAACCTTATAATAGTCTGTATAGATGCAGTCAAGCTTTTGTCCACGTTCTAACGAGGACACAAGCAAATTCGTTACCGTCGCTCGCTTCTGCATGAAACCATGTTGCTGTTTGCAAATGAAATTTTTGCAGTTAAACATTTGTACATATATAGAACCTATAGTACTATCATGAGCCAGAAAATTGTATTTACATATGTGGTCGTTACGTGGCGCTAGGATAGCAATACTTTGACATTGGGAAGTTAAATTGGAAGGTAGAACTAAAAGCAGAAGCAAAAACTAGAAGGAGAGGGTTGTATTATTTTGATTCTGACAACAGTAGGGGGAATAAGGGAGATAACTAAATCAGAAGTTACCGCCATGACAACGACCAGAATAAGAAGAAAAAAAACTCATGTCTATGCTTTTCAATATCTATAGTCTATATTATTATGAAGTATGGGAATCGCAAGGTTGCGATATTTAAATTTTGTATTGATAAGTTTCTTTTGGCTTAAAAAATTAAAAAAGAATGTTATTCTAATATTAAAGTAAGGTATAAGGTATCGTACCTAAATAATTTAGTTTTTCAAAAAAAGTCACATTTTATTGCAACTTTTGAGCAAAAATATTATATAAAAATCAAAAATATTTATTTTTTAATACCCTTTTAAAATTAAATTCTTTAATTTTTTACTTACGATACATAGGTACCTACTACATACATATGAATGTAAATGGCAAGTTAGGGATTCGTAAAAAATCGAACTCAAGATTTTGTTCAAACTTGACATTAAGATGATAGTGAAATCCAAAAAGTGGGTCTCGCAATTCTGTCTGTCTGTCAGTCAGGTCACGAAAGGCTTTTTCATTTTTTAGGACCACAAATAACAGCAGCTGCAGTACAATTTTTTTTTTTTTTGCAAAAAATGAAAATCTTATTTTTCTGTTTAACTTTTGTTTAACAAAAAACTAAATAATTTTTTTTAAAGGCATTTATTAAACAGAAACGTCAGAAAAATGGTTATAAATGGTCAAAAAGAGTTTTAAAAGAGTTTGAATAATTTTCTTATGGAGAATATGTATTTCAAAAAGCATACCAAAATTTTCAAATTAATTTTTTGGCTTAGGTATTAAAAACAGTTTCCAATTTTTTTTTGAGAAATTATTTATTCAAAAACGACTTCATAGATTTTTATTAAACTTGGCACCCACATACGGCCGTTGCTAGGACCTAAAGTATGGGTGAGCTCCAAGTTTTTTGGGTGAGCTGAAACTTTTGTTTAATTAAAGTCAAAATACATAGCTGGTCTGGAAAAATTAGCACCCCTATTACGGTTGTCAATTATCAATTGATAGTTGATAAAAATTGAAATTTGGTACATAAAAACTCAATTTATAAAAAGTCCTATTTATCAATGATAATTATCAATTTTCTTGTAATTCACAACGTTCTACATTATTCTCAATGATAAAAAGTTTTATTAATTAGGATTTTCATTACCGATTTTCAAAATTTATTTACTATTTATCACTGATCTCTAAAAGTTTTTTTAATTAGGATTTTTATTATCGATTTTCAAAATTTATTTACTATTTATCACTGATCTCTATATACACTGGATAGTGTATTAATACAACATTTTTGAGGCAAAAATATAGTCGTGCCGGTACCCTCATATAACAGTATAACAGCGGCGCCAGCGGTATGGACGCTACTGGACCTGGACCCATGTTCTGTAACTCGGCGATAACTTTTCCAGCGAGAAACGGCGAAAAATGGAACAAAACCCATAGGATTCCTATGAGTTTTGTTCCATTTTTGTTCCATTTTTTGCCGTTTCTCGCCTCGAAAAGTTATCGCCGAGTTACAAAACATGGGTCCTGGATTTTACTATTTTTTTTTAATATTTACAGCCGCAATGCTCGTACCATTTCAAAAATTGCCTCACAAAAACTGTTATACACTATAGGCTATTCTCTATCCAGTGTATTATAGAGATCAGTGCTATTTTTTGATAATTGTAATTTGGGTGTTCATTTTTATTAAAATCGTTGGTATGAGTAATAACATTCATGTTTTTTTAAATAACGAATTAAAAGTATAGGAGATCAAGAAGTAAGTATGTACAATGTTAGTTAAATATATTTGTAACGCTTAAATTACTGCTTTTGAATTATATTGTAACATATGTTATTTTGAATTATGACTTCTCACTGTCTATAGCGCCATTTTTTGGAATGTAAATTATGCAGACTATGCAGACTAGTATGAGGTGAGCTTTGGGAGAGCTTTTCGAATTTGGATTCGAAATCGTATACCGAAGCTCAAAACATCGAAAAGCTTCATCTATGGAATGTTCAAGTAGTTTCGGGAACCTATGTAATAAGTATAAAAACGCCTGTCTGGCGGACAGAGGGCACAGTTTGTTTTTAATAGTGAAAGAGTAAAGGTAGAACCGCACTAGGCGGAACTGCACTTCAGCGACACCGTGCGCACTTTCGCACGAAACTGAACGAAACTTCACGTCGCGACACAGTTGGTCAGATTACCAACTTTGTCGCATAGTGTCGCGCCGTGAAGTGCAGTTGCCGCTTATCGTGAAGTTCAGTTCCGCTGAAGTGCAGTTCCGCCGAGTGCGGTCCTAGCTTAAAGTTGGTTGTAATAACAGATAAGTAAAATTGTTTTCAGAAATTAGTTTCGGTATATTTGAGTGTTGAATAAGAAATCGTTTGGTTGTAAGAAAGTAAAGTGTTTTATTTACGATATAAATAAGTGGAAGTTTTAAACAAAGTAAATAAGTTTTATCTATTACGAACCCTTGGTAAAACGTTACATTGGTGTTAGAAGTGAAGATAAAACTTATCATCTGGGAATTCGGAAAATTTATGGTAATAAATTAATAAACTTAAAAAGAAAAAAAAAAAAGTGCGCGGGTTATGTCAAGTCCAGCAACCCACAAACCCACAACGGAAATTCTCACAGACAGTGGTGGTCAAGTTACGAGTAGAGTGCTGACGATGAATGATCAAGTTCATTTGCCCATCGTCCGGTCTCATTAGAAATTCCGGGAAAACATAATTGTGCTGAGATTGGCAAGTGAATTCGATCGTAACTATGAACTGGCATAACTTCGTCCGCTTCAAGTATAATTAAAAACGATCAGTTGGATTTTAAACTTCAATAAATAAACTGCTTATATCTTTTTAAAAAGTGTTTTTTATTATAAAAGAACTTCAGTGGCGCAGTCGGTAGGATTCTAATCAGAAGATTAGAATACAAAATACATAAATAGTTTAAAAGTGAATAAGTGACATACCAAATAGCTAAAAATCAGCTTTGGGTCGCCGGAATTAAATCTTAAAATCCGTTTCACGTGATTAAATCATAAACTATCAATAAAATAAACTTTAATAAAAAAGTGTAGGCAAAAAAAAAACACAATCAAAATGAATGACCAAGAAGCTGTAGATTATGCAGATCCAAATCCAATTCAACACCAAGTTCCTGCTCAAGCAATGACAATTACAGTCACGGAACTATTAAAAGAATCTTCAAAGATTAGAGAGTTTTGGGGAACTTCACAATACTCTCTAACATCATTTATAAGAGAGGTCGAAATTTTCCTGCCTCATTTTATTGGAACTCCCCTGGAGCAATATGTGCTACAAAGAAACATCATAAATAAAATTCAAGGACCAGCTTTACAAACTATTAGAACCCTTGGACCAAACACAACATGGGAGTGCATCAAAGCGGAACTAATAAGAAACTTTGGAGTAAGAGACACCTATTACAGTCTACATCATCAAGCTTTGAGCCTAAGAAATAATAATGTAAGTGAATATTTTGAAAATTTAAAAGTTATATTAGATAAATTAAATACTAAATATGAATTCGATGTTATAAAACCTTGTGAATTTTCGCCTTCAGCGAATGAAACAATGATGGTAAAAACTTTTATTAATGGATTAGATCCAAATTTAGCCAGTGTTGTTATAAGTAGACAAACAAATAATTTAAGAGATGCATTTTATATATTAGAAGAAACAGGATTGATTCAAATGAATAAAAATAAATTTAAAATACAAAATACAAATAACAAAAATGTACATAGTTATAATTTTCATCGTCCTCAAGTTAATAACCAAAATGATCAAACGAGAAACAAACATGTCACTAATCAATATAACCATGGTAATCGTTACAGTAATTCAGGCCAATTTAGAAATTATAACAATTATAATAATTCGGGTCAATATAGAAATCAAAATAGAAATAACTCAGGTCAATATAGGAATCCTTTTAACCAAAACAGAAATAATTCAGGTCAATTTAGGAATAATTTCAATAATAATAATTCCAATCAAAGACAACAAAATAATCAAGTGCCAATGGAATGTGAACATGTCCAACAAAAAAACGAAGAGGTAAATTTTCACTCAGTGCCTCCAAGTCCGATCTACCGATAGTAGAATTAACAGTAGGAGAAGAAAAGATTAAATGTTTGATAGATACTGGTTCAACTACTACACTCCTCGACAAAACAAAATTACAAAATTATAAACGAATTCGTTTAAAAGAAAATGTTGTTTTCAATACCCTTAACGGAAGAACGTCTATAGACACAGAAATTATAACAGAACTTCCAAAAGAATTTGAACAGAAAGCTGGAATGTGTTGGAAGCTTACTTCCTTTAGTGAGAAAGATTTTGATGGTCTTATAGGACAAAATTTGTTAAAACCTTTACAAGCTAAAATTAACTTAGAAGAGGAATATATAGAAATACTTGGTAATAAAATTAAATTTATAAATGCCTGTCCATATACTTATGATGAAGTGCATAATTTAGAAGGAGTCGTAGAAGATGAAGATGTACCACAGAGTCTTCTTGGTAATCATTTAAACATAGAAGAAAGAGAATCATTAGAGAAAATTCTTAAGAAAAACAGAGATTTGTTTTTTCACGAAGGGCAACAGCTCACTAGTACTCATGAAGTCAAACATGAAATCGTTACTACAACAGATAGACCTATTTACGCAAAAATATATAGATACCCTCAGATACATGAACAAGAAATCAATAAACAAATCAAAGAAATGTTAATGCAAGGAATTATTAAAGAAAGCAATTCTCCGTATAACAGCCCTTTATGGGTCGTTCCCAAAAAGGTTGATAACTCCGGGCAAAAGAAATGGAGAATCGTAGTGGATTATAGAAAGTTGAATGAAGCTACAATTGACGACAAATTTCCAATTCCTAATATAGATAATATATTAGATAAATTAGGAAGGTCTCAATACTTCACAACATTGGACCTAGCGAAAGGTTTCCACCAAGTCCTGGTTAAGGAAGAGGATAGAAAAAAAACAGCGTTTTCGACTCCTCTTGGGCATTATGAGTTCACAAGAATGCCTTTTGGACTCAAAAATGCCCCAGCGACTTTTCAACGATTGATTAACTCAGTACTTAGAGAGTACATTAATCAAATATGCGTTGTCTATTTAGACGACATCTTAATTTTTAGTTCATCTCTCAAAGAACATATTATAAGCGTTCAAAAGGTATTAGATAAATTAAGACAGCACAATCTAAAAATTCAAATAGACAAGTGCAAGTTCTTTTCAAAAGAAACTGAATATTTAGGGCACGTCTTAACGACAGAAGGGGTAAAACCAAATAATAAAAAAATTGAAGCCATTCAAAAACTTCAATTACCTGAAACTACAAAACAAATTAAATCATTCTTAGGGATAACTGGTTATTTCAGAAAGTTTATTAAGGACTACGCCAAAATTGCGGAACCAATGACCAGATATCTCAAAAAGAACACAAGAATAAACCTGAACGATTCAAACTATATAAGCTCTTTTGAAAAATTGAAAATAATTCTCACGGATTCACCAGTTTTGAAATATCCAGATTTTAATAAAAAATTTCAACTCACAACCGATGCAAGTGACTTTGCCATTGGATCCGTCCTAACACAAGAAGGACACCCAGTGTGTTATGCGAGTCGTACGTTAAACGATCACGAAAGGAAATTCTCTGTAACTGAAAAGGAACTATTGGCAATAGTTTGGTCTGTGAACTATTTTAGACCCTATATCTATGGTAGATCTTTTGACTTACTGACAGATCATCAACCACTCAAATGGTTGCATACAAAACATAAAGGTAAAGATATCAACCAACGCCTTCAGAGATGGTTATTACAACTAGGGGAATATAATATTAACATTGATTATATAAAGGGAAAGGAAAACAAAGCTGCGGATTTCCTTAGTCGAATCAATACTAACACGGGAGAAATTAATGTGATCGAGACGCTCACACATGAGGAGGGAGAAGTAACACCCTATCCAAATTTTAATTTTGAAATTGACAATATGAGTGTAGATAATAATACAATTCATTCCCAAGAAGAAGAACAGAATGACCATTTCCCAATATTAGACACAGTAGTTAATAGATTCTATACACAAATTATTCTAACAAACAATAAAACGAAAGAGATAGAAATAATAAATAATAAAAGAATTATATATATAAACCCTGAAGATATTCAAGAAGAAAGACTAGTAGATATATTTAGAAGGTTCATAAAAAGAAAAGGTAAAATAGGTATTTTCTCAGAATTAACAGAACATGAATATAACTTAGTTCAACTAAAACTAATTGAATTATTTGACATAAAACATATTAAGTTTTATAAATGTATGTATCACGCACAAAATATGAAGAATGAAGACGATACTTACAAGCAAATAGGAAAATATCATAAGTATGAAACAGGCCATGCTGGCATAAACGAAAATTATGCAGGTCTAAAGAAGCTAATATACTTTAAAAACTTAAAAGAATTAATACAAAAATATATTAACAATTGTGATACATGTAATCAAGCTAAGTATGATAGGAAACCAATTAAACCAATGTTTAAACACACTGAAACACCAAGTGACATAAATCAAATAATACACGCAGACATTTACATTAATTCCAAAAACAATTTCTTAACTTTTATTGATAAATTCTCTAAACACGGCATAATTTTTCATTTAGAAGACAGAAATAGCATAACTATCAAAGAAAAATTGCGACTTTACTTTTCTATCAAAGGCAAACCTAATAAAATAGTTCTAGATAATGAATTTCAAAACACTAATGTCAAAGACTTCTTAAGACAAGAAAATATTGAAGTTCATTTCACTAAACCGAATAGCCACACCGGTAACTCGGATATAGAAAGACTTCACAATACCATTAGCGAAAAAATGCGAGTATTTACAACAGAAAAATCAAAATTGACAACGAAAGAAAAAATATATAAGTGCGTAGAATGGTACAATAAGTCAGTACATTCAGCAATTAAATTCAAACCGATAGATGTTTTAGAAGGTAGAATAGACAAAGAAAAAGTAAAAATGAACATGCAAAATATGAAAGACAAGATCATCGATAAACTTAATAAGGATAGAGAGGAATATAACGAAGAAAGAAAAGAGGGATTAGTTAAGAATTATAAAGCACTCAGACATAAGGAGGAACCTAGATATAGAAAACTTAAACTAAATAATATACATCCTTCAAATATAAAACGACCAAATAAATTTTCAGATCAATTGGATATTAGTAATTATACTACTAACAGCGACGCCGATCGATGCGACGCTAACTATAGACAAGATAGAGACGAATAGCGGATTTACGGAAATTAAACTTGGAAATATCGAAATAGTCAAAACTTACAACATTGTATTACACATTATAAACCCAGTAGAAATTCAGAAAATTATTTCATGTTTAGAAGAAAACCTTTCAAATATTCAAGTAGATAAAGATGGAAAAGAGATATTATTCAATGAACTAGATTCACTTAAATATAAATTACATACTATTATTCCACATAGAAACAAAAGAGGACTGATTAACATAGTAGGGTCAGGTTTAAAATGGTTATATGGAACCATGGATGACGAGGACAGACAAAACATTGAGGAACACTTAAAAATAATTGACGACAATAACCATAATATAATAAATCAAAGTAATAAACAAATATTCATTACTGATAACTTTAACCAAACCTTTTTAACGTTAAAACAAACTATTGAAAAAGATAGATTTAAAATATCATATCAATTCAATGATATTAAAAGAGAAACTGTTAAAATGAATAACAAACTTATGTACTTAGAGTCATTGTTAAAAATTGGGATTATAAAAGACAATATAGAACACATTCAAAATAATATTGCCTCAAGTAGAACAGGTATAATGGGAAATAATATTTTAAGTAAAGAAGAAATAATTAAATATGATATAGATTTTGAAAAATTAAAAAACTTAAAAATGGGAACAGCTTTATATGAAAATGAGAAAATAGTTTTTGTTATTAAAATACCAAATGATGTCATAGTCACAAAAAAGTACTTGGTTACTTCTTTAACAAATATGTATTTTGAAGAATTAATAATAGATGATGAAGAAATTGTTAAAATAAATGAAACTACATATACATACGAAACAAATGTTGAATTCAAAAAATTAAAGAAATCAAATTTATGTTTGTATAATAGTATTTGTATCAAAACAAGGAATACAAAAATGAAAATTGTTGAAATTGAAAACGGACTATTATTATTAAAAAATGTTAAGAATATAAATTTAACAAGTACTTGTGATGAGAGAATCACAAAACTCAATGGAAACTTTTTATTAAACTTTAACAACTGTAAAGTAAATATCGAAAATAATACATTCAGTAATAGTAAAGATACATTCGAACAAAGATTCATTATTCCTTATGAAAATAACCTCAATTTAACTAAAGAACAACTCAATTTTAATGATATTGTAATGAAACAAATAGAAAATATAGAAAACATAAATGAATTAAAATATAATCATAAAAATCATATTGTGCTAAATGTATACATTGGAATATTAATATGTGTATTAATCTTAGTTATAACTATTTACGTTTATATTAAATTCAAAAAGCTTAAACATACATTTCATATAACTCAGGAGAGTTTTCAATTAAAGGAGGGAGAGGTTATGTCAAGTCCAGCAACCCACAAACCCACAACGGAAATTCTCACAGACAGTGGTGGTCAAGTTACGAGTAGAGTGCTGACGATGAATGATCAAGTTCATTTGCCCATCGTCCGGTCTCATTAGAAATTCCGGGAAAACATAATTGTGCTGAGATTGGCAAGTGAATTCGATCGTAACTATGAACTGGCATAACTTCGTCCGCTTCAAGTATAATTAAAAACGATCAGTTGGATTTTAAACTTCAATAAATAAACTGCTTATATCTTTTTAAAAAGTGTTTTTTATTATAAAAGAACTTCAGTCGCGTGTGTTTTTAATAAAACAAAGACAAAAATTGAAAGTGGTAAAAGAAGAAAAATAAAAAGAAAAAAAAATGGGTAAGACATTGAATGAATTCAATTGTGTTGAACTTAAGGCAGAATTGAGTAAACGAAATCTTCTTACTGCTGGAGTGAAAAATGTCCTCATTATCCATCAGCAAGAAGATTTAAGACAACACAATGAAAACCCGGACACATTTGTATTCGAAATTGAAATGCCGGAAAAACATGTAAGTACTGGTGCCGACTTGTCTCTTCTCTTCTCTTCTCTTCTCTTCTCTTCTCTTCTCTTCTCTTCTCTTCTCTTCTCTTCTCTTCTCTTCTCTTCTCTTCTCTTCTCTTCTCTTCTCTTCTCTTCTCTTCTCTTCTCTTCTCTTCTCTTCTCTTCTCTTCTCTTCTCTTCTCTTCTCTTCTCTTCTCTTCTCTTCTCTTCTCTTCTCTTCTCTTCTCTTCTCTTCTCTTCTCTTCTCTTCTCTTCTCTTCTCTTCTCTTCTCTTCTCTTCTCTTCTCTTCTCTTCTCTTCTCTTCTCTTCTCTTCTCTTCTCTTCTCTTCTCTTCTCTTCTCTTCTCTTCTCTTCTCTTCTCTTCTCTTCTCTTCTCTTCTCTTCTCTTCTCTTCTCTTCTCTTCTCTTCTCTTCTCTTCTCTTCTCTTCTCTTCTCTTCTCTTCTCTTCTCTTCTCTTCTCCTTGAACAAAAGAGTGAACAAAGACATCTTTTCGAACAAATCGAACAACAACGTGCTGAACAAAAGAATCTTCTCGAAAAACAACGTGTTGAACAAAAGAGTGAACAGAAAAATCTTCTCGAACAAATCGAAGAACACCGTAAGATCGAACAAAAGAATTTTCTCGAGCAAATCGAAGAAGAACGTAAAGAGCAAAGGGACATTCTAGAAGAACAGAAGAACCTAATCGAAGGTAAGCTCGATACGTTTGAAAACAAGTTCATTACTCTTGGTGGACGTATTGACACTTACTCTAAGAGGACCTGCTTCTGAACTGCTGCAAACCATACCAGCAGATAAGAATGGCAGCTTCAGTGCTCTTGTTCAGGCCATTGACAAGCGCTTTGGAGATGGCCATATGCAAGAAGTTTTCCACGTCCAGCTCAACACCAGAGTCCAGAAAAGAGGAGAAACTCTGCAACAGCTCCAAGCAGACATCGAACGGTTGGCGCATCTGGCATATCCAGTTGCCAATTCGCATGCTGTATCTGGAACGCTAATGTCAGAAAATCGCATTCCAAAGAAGCCAGCGTGAAGGATCTGCTCGATGCTGGAATTGTAACGAAACCGGACATCTCCAGCGGCAGTGCAGATTACCACCGAGAAGAGCTGCATCGAAGAGCTGATATCGATTAGCCCAGAAACACTATCCAAGTGTCACAGACTAAACGAGACAACAAAAGTCTGACAGTAGAGGCAATAATAAACAGCAATAAACACGTGGCTACAATCGACACCGGTGCCACCGCCTCCATTGTACGAAGAGACTTGGTCAAGATGAATTGGCTACATAACACCAATAGCTACCGTCTGAAGACCGCCACAGGAGAGGCAGCAAAAGTGTATGGTGAGGTTCGTCTTACGATCCGTTTGGCAGAACTGGAGTTTTCGCAACTATTTCTGGTAGCGGATATATGTGACGACTGCATCGTTGGAATCGACTTCATGAAGGAGCATGGAATAATTTTGGATATCGGTAAGCAAGTTGTAAAGTACCAAAATGTGGAGATTCCGATGGTCTATGGCAACGAAAACTCAAAGAAGACATTTGCTTGCCTGCTTCTTTGGAAGTATTCGCGTGGACGAAACTAAAAGGTGACTTTGGAAGCCATCGATACCTCATGGTGGAACCAGATACGGAAAAAAGTTCCCAAAACATCATAGTAGGGAAAACTCTTGTGGTTCCAAAGAACAACATGATACTTGTATGGATACTAAACATTAAATCGTATGAAATTAAGCACAAAAAGGGAGAAATAGTTGGGCAATGTGAATCTGTATCCGCGACTACTAAAATCACCGAAGCGAAAACAAAGAAGCCTCTTGACTCCGAAAATTTAAAAGCCCACATTTTGAAATCATCTAATCTGAGTCAATATCAGCTTAATCTTGCTGAAGACCTTCTTCATGAGTATGCTGATATATTCTCTTCACCCAGCGGGCAGTATGGCCGAACACAACTAGTGTAGCACCGAATTAATACAGGAGATGCAAGACCAATTCGTCAACCAGCAAGACCCCTTTGGCAAAACAAGCTGAAGTTGATGAAATGATATCGACCAAGAAGGAAGATGGGGTAATCGAAAATTCCAAAAGCCCTTGGGCATCACTAGTCATTCTTGTCAAAAAGAAAGATGGAAGCACTCGATTCTGTGTAGACTATCGAAGACTGTACGATATGACAAAGAAAGATAGCTACCCTCTACCCAGAATCAGCGATACATTAGACATGGAAGGAGCCCAATGCTTTTCAACTTTGGATTTGAAAAGCGGTTGTTGGCAAGTAGTAATCCACTCAGAAGATCGAGAAAAGATGGCCTTCTCTACAGGAAATGGTCTGTGGCAGTTTAATGTGATGGCATTCGGGCTATGCAACACTCCAGCAACTTTTAAGCGTTTGATGTAATGCGTTCTACATGGACTAACTTGGAAATCCTGCCTGGTCTACTTGGACGATGTCATCGTGTTCGGAAATACTTTTGACGAACATTGTGAAAACCTTAAAGCTGTATTCCAGAGGCTTCGAGAAGCACATCTTAAGTTAAATCCAAAGAAATGTGCGCTTTTCAAGACCGAAGTTGAATATTTGGGACATATCATCTCATCCCAAGGAGTAAAGACTGATCCTGAGAAAGTTGAAACTGTGAAGAATTGGCCAACGCCTCAGGACAAACATCAACTCCGGAGCTTTCTTGGTCTGGCCACATATTATCGGCGTTTTGTGAAGGATTTTGCTAGGATCGCCAAAAGTTTGCATCAGCATACTGAAAAGAGGAAGCCGTTCAAATGGTCCGGTGAGTGCGAGAAAAGCTTTCAAGAACTGAAGCTGCGTTTATGCAATGCACCTGTGCTGGCCTACCCAACTCCGGGAAAACCTTTTATCATCGACGCTGATGCAAGTAACGTTGGAATTGGAGCTGTACTATCGCAAGTCTACGACGGAGAGGAAAAAGTTGTCGCCTACTACAGCAAAGTACTCTCGAAGCCAGAAAGGAATTATTGCGTGACAAGGAGGGAACTTCTCGCTCTGATATTGGCAACAAAGCACTTCCATAAGTACATCTATGGACAGAAGTTCCTTCTTCGAACAGACCATGGTGCGCTCAATTGGCTTTTAAACTTCAAAAATCCAAAAGGTCAAGTAGCAAGATGGATCGAAAGGCTACAGACGTATAACTATGAGATTCAACATCGAAGAGGAAAGCTGCATTCAAACGCAGATGCACTATTTCGGCGACCGTGCAAAACAGACTGTAAACATTGCACACGCAAAGAAGAAAAGGAAATGGTCATCGTCCAAAGAACAAGAGCTGATCCCATTTACGGCTGGAGAAACGAAGAACTCAGAACGGCCCAACAAGAAGATTCAGATATAGAACCCATTCTTGCATGGAAAGAACACCAAGAGGAACCAGAATGGTGTGATATCTCCGAGCGAAGTCCGGCTCTCAAAGCATATTGGACAAGAAAGGGTACTAAGAAATGCACGACGGAACTTCTGGAGGTCATTTGGGAGTGAATAAGACATTGGGAAAGATACGACAACGGTTCTACTGGCTGCACTCAAGAGATGACGTCGAAAAGTGGTGCCGAAAAGGTGATACTTGTGCGGGTAGCAGAGGACCGGGTAGAAAAATTCAGAGTAAAAAGCAGCAGTATAATGTGGGCACACCTTTCGAGAGAATTGCTATAGACGTCGAAGGCCCTTTTCCTGAAACTAACAGTGGAAACCGATACATCCTTGTAGTCATGGATTATTTCAGCAAGTGGCCTGAAGCATTTGCCATCCCAAACCAAGAAACCAAAACAGTTGTGGATCAGATTGTCTTTAATTGGGATAGCAGGTTCGGCGTTCCCATGGAACTGCATTCTGACCAAGGAAGGAATTTCGAATCTTTAGTCTTTCAGGAGGTTTGCATGATTCTTGGCATTAAGAAGACGATAACAACACCGCTCCATCCACAATCTGAAGGGATGGTTGAACGATTCAACAGGACGCTTTAAGAACATCTATCTAAGGTTCTCGGCGACTACCAACGAGACTGGGACCGACACATCCCATTGTTCCTTATTGCATATCGAAGTGAAACCCATAGCTCGACGGGAAAAACACCTACGGAAATCCTGTTTGGATGAACAATACGCCTGCCAAGTGAAATGAAATTTGGGTGTCGTCCAAATGGACTATGTGGATGACCTGAAAGACAGGCTTATTGACATTCATCAACGAACAATGACAAACATAAAATTATCCACTGATCGAATGAAAACAAGATTTGACGTAAAAGCAACAGCAACAGGATTTCAAGAAGGAGACCTTGTGTGGTTTTACAATCCACATCGACAAAAAGGACTATCACCAAAACTCCAACAAAACTGGGAAGGCCATATACTGTTGTGAAAAGAATCAATGATGTGGTCTACGGTATACAGAGAGGGGTAAGAGGCAAATTAAAAGTAGTTCATTGTGACCGTTTACATCGATACAGCGGTGAAAGAAGTGATGAATTTGCTCGGGTTGATCAATCCTAAGAAGGGGGCAATGTAACGATTAAATTACTCAACTGCTTTTGAATTATATTGTAACGTCTGTTATTTTGAATTATGACTTCTCACCGTCTATACCGCCATCTTTTGGAATGTAAATAATGCAGACTAATATGAGGTGAGCTTTGGGAGAGCTTTTCGAATTTGGATTCGAAATCGAATACCAAAGCTCAAAACATCGAAAAGCTTCTTCTATGGAATGTTCAAGTAGTTTCGGGAACCTATGTAATAAGTATAAAAGCGCCTGTCTGGCGAACAGAGGGCACAGTCCCAGGCAAAGAAACAAACACCAGCCAATCTTGAAGTAGCCGCAACAGCATCAACATCATCAGTCGCCATCAAAGCAGTAGCAGCCTCTAATCCTGCTCCTACTCAGACCCCGAAGACAACCAATGCCACAGCTGCCGTCAACCCAAGCAAGGGACCTGGAATGCCTCCGATATTTTGTTTCTCCGGAAGTGTCGCCGAAATAAGGAGACACTGCAAAGCGAGCAACATATCGGTGACATTCAAAACAGGAGCACGAAGACCACCATCATCAACGCCCAGGACAGAACATCATTCGAAGCCATCAAGAAGTACCTCAAAACCATGAAGATACAGTTCAACTCGTTCACGCCAAGGGAAGACAGGAAGAACCTCCTTCTACTGAAAGGTATCCATTTTACCTGCTCAGCCATAGAAGTCGAAGATGAGCTCCGCATCGAGGGACTCCCAATAATCATAGTGACGCACTTCAAATCCAAGAAGGCCAAGACAAAGCATTACAACAACTTTGTCGTTGAAGTTTCAAAGACGTGTGATATCAACGAGGTGTGCTCGAAGACCCTAATAATGAACCAGAGGGTTCATTGGGAGCGATTAAAATCCAACGACATCGTCCAGTGCCGAAACTGCCAGCGCTTCGGACACGTAGCCACCAACTGTGGCGGCCAATACGTGTGCGTCAAGTGCAAAGAAGACCACGAGCCCGGACATTGCAAGCGAAAGGAGAACACAGGACTTGACGTATGGTGTGCCAACTGCCAGAAAGAAGGACATCCGGCGAGCTTCAAGGGCTGCCCCACTCTAAAGGCTCGCTTAACAGAGAGGAAAAAGGTGATTGCAGAGAAGAAGGCGCACAAAGAGTTCGGCGCTAAGTCAGCCTGTGTGGTAACCCGTCCAGCTGTCAGCTACGCAGCAATGGCCAGACAGAATTCAACATCCCGTCCAACTGTCAGCTACGCAGCAATGGCCAGACAGAATTCAACATCCACAACCATCATTAATGAAAACGCAGCATCAACAGCAGCCAAGAACGCCAGCCAAAAACATCCCTGTGAAGACAGCGTCTGTCAAACCATCCAAAACTTCAGCAACTTCCCCATCCATGAACCTCAACAGTGAAGTCCAGCGACTCCTTGGGTCCAACCTCATCTCCATCATGGATAAAGCCCGGAATGCCGTCCCATTCAACTACAACCAACTTAGTGATAAAGACAAGTCGCCGGTCTTGGCCGCCTTCGTCTTCGAAATATGCCATTGAAGAAACTCCGCATCCTGACGTATAATGTTAATTCATTATACAGCCTAGATAAGAGGACGTCATTCAATCTATTCATGAAGAACAACACCACAGATATTGCCCTCATCAGCGATACAAACGTCACTAAACGAAACAACATCAACATCAAAGGATTCAAAACGTACCGGCAAGACAAAAACGAGGACCGCGTTGGAACAGCAGTCTTCATAAAAGACAAATTCTCCCCCAATACAACAGAAGTCATCATCCCCGGACTACAGACTAGCGAAGCCACTGCCATCACGATGACCCTGGGAAGAGGACCTTCAAACAGGAATCTGCTGGATACCGAAATCGACACAGCTATTGACAACCTCCAACATGCCGTATCTGAAGCCCTGGAGAAGTAAAAGCGCCCTAGGACGTCAAAGGACAGGTATCAGCATCTTCCTGAGTACATCCAGAATTTGTATGCTCACAGACAGTGGCTAAGAAAACGACTCCAGCGGATCCATCAAAGCGAGCTACATACAACAAACATCAACTACCAGACAGTTTGGAATGAGCCAAAGCAAGTCAACATCATGTTCCGGAACTCCATTCAACAACAATATCCAGTGCCAGAGAAGATTGCAAGCAATTAAGCCAGGACCTGATGCCTTCAAAAACATCAATAGGATCATTTGAAAACAGCCACAGGTGCCAGAATCCATCATCAGCAACAACATTGAAGCAACCTCAGCCCAGGACAAGGTGGAAGCGTTCGCCGACTACTTCGAAGGAAACTTCAAGCCGAACCCACCTACTGATCCAACGTTCCTACAAGAAGTAGAGGCATCAATTCAGCAGACCCTACAGCCAAATCCGGATATAATCAGTTTCAATGACACCAATCTAGCAAGTGATCCCACCGATAATCCAGGAGGTAGCAGAGATCATCAAGCCAAAAAAATCAGCTGGACCAGATGGTGTCTCCAATTACATCCTGAAAAGGTTTCCACAAGCAGTAACGATTTTCCTCACAATCATCCTCAACAACTGCATCAACAACTGTTACTTTCCCCGGACGTGGAAAACAGCGAAGATTGTGGCAATCCCAAAGATAGGTGTCTGGATGTTGAGAAAGCATTTGATAGCGTTTGGATAGAAGCCCTTATACATAAGCTTCATCTATTACAGGTACCTCCGCCACTAATAAAAATTCTTTTTTCTTTTCTTTCTTTCAGGAAATTTTTCGTACAACTAGACAACTGAAAATCAAACATGAAGAACATCAGAGCCGGAGTCGCCCAAGGCTCAAAACTTGGCCCCTTCCTCTACAGCCTGATGACATCCGACCAACCTGTCCCAATTGGATGCGAGAACCTGCTATATGCTGATGACTCGCTCACCTATGCATCGTCAATGTCACCGCTTATCGCTGTCCGAAGAGTAGAGGCCCACATCAGCAGACTCTTCAATTTCTACATGAAATGGGGCATCCGGATCAACACTTCCAAATCGGAACTTGTCTGCTTCAGGAGGCCTACAACTGGTAGAGGTAGCCGCACCGCAGCCAATTGCAGAAACCTGGTCTTGAGACTCCCTGACGGATCCACTATAGCTGCCAAACAGAATGTGGAGTACCTGGGAATCCACTTCAATGAGTTGCTAAGGTTCAACCCACACTCAAGAAATGTACTCAGAAAAGCCAGCTGGGCCTTCCACCGCCTACATCTATTGATGAAGAAAAGAACAGGACTAAGTCAACCAACGAAGTTACTGATCTACAAGCAGCTCTTACGACCAGTCATCAGCTACTCCTTCCCAGTCTGGTTTTCAATCTCGAAGACAGCCATGAAGGAGCTTCAAGTATTCGAAAGGAAGATTCTCAGATTTTGCACTGGCCTGTACTTCGACCGGCAGCGGCGGAAACACTACAGGAACGAATATCTCTACTCTGAAGCCAACATAATCCCGCTGGACAAATACCTAGTAAATTCAGCGAAGAGACTAGTACGGAACATCATCGATCACCCGAATCAGCTAATGAGAAGGATGACCACTGAACAACGACATCCAGAGCCAAGGTACCTCAGTGTGATGGAAACACTTGATGACAACATAATCATGGACAACGAGGAAGCAGTCTCGTTCTACGCTGAAATTGGGTCAGCCTTCTACCGCGGCTGAATGCCACTTCCCCCGACCTACACCAAAAACACCATTGACAACCGGGAATGAACACCCTGAGGACGATTAAGTCAACCGACTTTTAAATTAAATTTTTTTGACATGTAATTTATATATCTATAATTTGTTAAACTTAAGACATTGTATAACGTTAGGCCCCTTATGTGCCAACAAATGTAAATTTATCATAGTATCATATTAGTTATAAGCCAAATAGTATATATATTATGTTTAATAAAACTAACTAAACTAAACAGAGGGCACAGTTTGTTTTTAATAGTGAAAGAGTAAAGTTGGTTGTAATAACAGATAAGTAAAATTGTTTTCAGAAATTAGTTTCGGTATATTTGAGTGTTGAATAATAAATTGTTTGGTAGTAAGAAAGTAAAGTGTTTTATTTACGAAATAAATAAGTGGAAGTTTTAGACAAAGTAAATAAGTTTTATCTATTACGAACCCTTGGTAAAAGGTTACAATATTTAAAATTACAAAATTTGTATTTTTCGTGTTTTTTCGGCAAATTTACGGAAAATGGCTTTTATTTGCAACAAACTCAAATGTTTTTTTTTTAATGCTATAAAAAGAAAGATTTCGAGTAATTGATTAGTCTATTCTCGAAAGTGCGGAAAATGATGACTCGTTTAAAGATGTGCTAGCACCAAAAATCTCCACAGCTTCGAAGAGGTGATAACTTGTAGGAAAAGCGCTTTTAACAGGAAACAACATCTGAAGCATATTTTTATTTTGCAACCAGGAGTTATTTTTTTCGCTGAGCAAAAAATTTTAAACTGAAATTTTTTGGTGTGAGGGCAATGCCAAGATTCAATTCCGTCAATAGCATGTCTTCGTAGTTTAAAATTTCACTCAAAAAGTCTGTAGCAGATTCGACTGCATTCAGTATGTTATTATTATACTAAAACCGTTCATTTATCTCTAAAATAACTGAGTCGATAATTTCAAAACATTCTGTTTTTCATCTGCTGTATGCAAAAACTATTGAAATGATGCATCACTTCCCAAATCTTTTACACCTTTCTTATCTGACCGAATAATTGGCATAGCACCACGATAGCCGATTTCACATTGTTACAAAATTCTATTAGATAGTGAAATTATTCCCAATAATTTGAATAGAAATCCAGACAAAAAAATAAATTTGAACTAGGTTTTGAACGAAATGAGAGTAACCAATAGGAATGTTTAAAGTGAAACTTCATAGTATTCAGCGCATTAGACTTTTCACTGAAAAAAAAAACAATAAGGATGAGTACACAAGGAGAATTATGAAGGAAAATACCACTGGTTTAAGTGGCGCACATTGTTGGATACGAAAAAAAAATTTGTCACACAAGTTTAAAATGTGTTAAATGTTAAAATGTAGATATCAATTTTTTTTTGGGTGAGCTCAAATATTTTTTGGGTGAGCTGAGCTCACCCAAGCGTATGGTTAGCTACAGCCGTGCACCCACAGGTTTTTTAACATTATCTAGCAGATTTTTGTTAAAAATTATTCTTATAACCAAAAATAAGGGTACCTCCCATGCAAGTTTTTAAAACCCTGTTAAGAAAAATCTAATTTTTCTCAAAAACAGCTAATATAAGTACGATCTACCATACTATTGGTTTTCGACTATCTCATTATCTGTTAAACCGATTTCAATGAAATAACACAAATGCTTCTAATAAGCTTAAATAAAATTGCATATCAAAATTTTCAAAAAACATTTTGGATTTTAAAGAAAATTCGATATTTCGAAAACGGGTAGATGATTTTTTTCAGAATTTATTTTTAAGTCGGCATTAATATGTATAACACATATACAGGGTGATTGGTATAAGGTGCACCAAAAAGCTAGAGTGAGTACGTTGGGTTAAGACAAAAAAAAAATCGTATGGGAGGGGGTCTCTTTCCCCCCGTTTAGGCGGGAGGGCCAATTTTCTAAAAAACTGACTTTTGAAATTTCGAACTAATTATTTTCAAAATTTTATGTAATTAAGTACAATTTTTGTTTTCAAAATTCAATGCTCTTATTAATTTTCAATAAAACAGAAAACCGGATGCTTAGATGTATCTTAGTTTTTGTTAAGTACTTTTTTCCAAAAAGGTGACATCTAGTTAATCCAGTTAATTATTTTTTAATATTTGCTAAAAACCGGATGGTATTCAATAAAAAATAAAAAAGGGATAATCCGCTAATTTAATAATTGACCTAAGCAGATAAAGCTTGGGAAAACAAAAAAAGAGTATTTTTTTTGGAAAAATAAATATAAAAATAAACCTCTTAAAAAATCACCCGTTATATACTCTGTTCAATTTCTATTTGCAGTACAGGGAAGATAGGATATTTGCCTTTCAGTCTGACCAATATGGAATTCAATATGTCCATTTTAAAGTTCTTACAGGGTTGCAGTAGTGAGCATTTAAAATTGCCGTAAATCTCACAAAAAATATCGATAGAGTTACCAACTATTTATTAATATACGCACATTTTATAATCAAACACAATGATCACCTAAATAAATTTTATATATCTTTTTCCACATCTCTCTGAAAGACAATAGCCAAAAATATGTATAACTACATTTTAATTTTTAACTGGTTTACCATACATAAAAGGAAAATCTAAGACATAAAAACAGAAAAACACCAAGCGTCAACACTTTTTTCTCTAAAGTAGAAATATTTGCAATAAAAAGCTCTAAAAAAGCTTAAATCCTGAAAGTTACATAGCAAAAACCAAAGAATATGCCATATGAATTTCCATCAACTAGGTAATGGTAACTCGGATTCAAAGTATTTTTTTTTTGTAAAAATAATATCAATAAGGGTTGGTTTGCGATCAGTCTCCTAAGTAAGTAGGTGGTATGTACGTGAGTGAAGATAACACAAACAATATAAATGTAACTCAGTGATTCTGTTTCTTATTTCAGTAGCAATTTCTTAAGTTAGGGTGCCGTGCAAGCAGCAGCAGGCACCGGTGTTTCTGAAAAAGCTCTCCCATAAGTGCTGTTCTGCAAATATAAATTGAACAGAGTATAGATTTAAGCATACCTATTACTTACCTATAACAATTTTTTTCCCAATACAAAGCCAATTTGTCAAGGTCATGGTTTTTTATTGCACACACTCCACCGTCTTTAGAAAAGCTATCGCCCTCCCACCAGTATTTTATTAATACATTTTTTTTTTTGTTGGAAGTATTACTCTTCCTAGTTACGTTTGCCTCGATGAAATTTATTCTCATATTGTTGCTATGATATGTTATTATAATTTTGATTCATTGAACTGTTTTATAAACTTTATAGAAAAGAGAAAAAAACACGCTTTAGTACGGCTCCGGGATCTTAGCACCTCATATATGGGATATTCGCAAAAACAGTATGCCATCTAAAAGGTCACTAATTGGTCATAAAAGGTCAGCTATTTTCAGAAATTGGTCAGGCTTAGAAAACTTGTAATCCAAGCTTGACCTTTTCAAGGTCATATACCATTTGAAAGGCCACCGGATCGTGATAAAACGTCAGCTAGATTCAGTAATTGGTCAGGCATAGGTTTTTTTATGAATTAAAAAAAAAAAATTTCAAGGTCACAGTATAAGACTTTTAGAACCTCATTAGTGGAATTTATAAAAAATAAGTATGCAATTTAAAAGGTCAGTAAAAGGTCATAAAAGGTGAGGTAGTTTCAGTAATTGGACATGCATATATTTTTTTAAATATTTTTTTTAATTTTTTTCAAAAATTGGTCAGGCTTAGAAAACTTGTAATCCAAGCTTGACCTTTTCAAGGTCATATACCATTTGAAAGGCCACCGGATCGTGATAAAACGTCAGCTAGATTCAGTAATTGGTCAGGCATAGGTTTTTTTATGAATTAAAAAAAAAAAATTTCAAGGTCACAGTATAAGAATTTTAGAACCTCATTAGTGGAATTTATAAAAAATAAGTATGCAATTTAAAAGGTCAGTAAAAGGTCATAAAAGGTGAGGTAGCTTCAGTAATTGGACATGCATATATTTTTTTAAATATTTTTTTAAATATTTTTTTTAATTTTTTTCAAGGTCATAGCGATTTTTAGCACCTCATTTTTTGGATATTCGAAAAAAGTATATACTATCTGAAAGGTTACTTTATCCTTATAAAAGGTCAGGCAGTTTCAGAAATTGGTCAGCTATAGATTTTATTTTGTAAGCTTTTTAATTTTTTAAGGTCATACAAGGTCACGTGTACCTTTAGCACCTCATTTATGGGATATTCGAAAAAAATATAATATATCATTTGAAAGGTAACTCGAAAAAAATATATATCATTTGAAAGGTAACTCAATCCTCATAAAAGGTCAGCTAGTTTTGGAAATTGGTCAGCTATAGATTTCTTTTTATGAATTTTTTGCATTTTTTTGCGAAATTCCACAAATGTGGTGCTAAAAGTCTTATACTAGTAACCTTGAATTTTTTTTTTTTTATTCATAAAAAAACATCTATAGCTGACCAATTTCTGAAACTAGCTGACCTTTTATGAGGATTGAGTTACCTTTCAAATGATATATTATATTTTTTTCGAATATCCCATAAATAAGGTGTTAAAGGTACACGTGACCTTGTATGACCTTAAAAAATTAAAAAGCTTATAAAAAAATCTATAGCAGACCAATTCCAAAAAAATATATGCCTGACCAATTACTGAAACTACCTCAACTTTCATGACCTTTTATTGACCTTTTAAATTGAATACTAGTTTTTTATAAATTCCACTAATGAGGTGCTAAAAGCCTTATACTGTGACCTTGAATTTTTTTTTTTTAATTCATAAAAAAGAACCTTTGCCTGACCAATTACTGAAACTAGCTGAAGTTTTATCACGATCCGGTGGCCTTTCAAATGGTACTTTTTTGCGAATATCCCATAAATGAGGTGCCAAAAATCGCTAATGACGTTGAAAAAATTCAAGCTTGGATTACAAGTTTTCTAAGCCTGACCAATTTCTGAAAATAGCTGACCTTTTATGACCAATTAGTTAATTGTTCTTGACAAGTTTTGTAAGTTTACATTACAGTATATGTATTTGTGATTTGGTAATTACTTATGTATGTTTGTAAATTATTTATTTTTTCTAATAAAGGCCTGATGATGAGCATAATCATGCTCGAAACGTGTTCAGACCAGATGTTCCCTGTTTTATTTTTGCTTGTTTGAAACTGACTGCTGGTGGAAAAGCCCAATTGGCACATGGAGTCATGACACCTAGCAGTCAACGCATGAACGCTGAGATGGGGATACAAAAAAGTTGATTTGACGTTCAATGTATTTCCCATAAGAGAAATTCAAAATAGACTCTAGAAAACATTAATATTTCTATGTCCCCTTTCACACGAGGAAACAAGTTGCTGGAGATTTTTTGACGTTTTCTTTTAATTTTCAATTCCCACCAATCGTAGACCGTTCAATCCTCTTACTTGGTGCCCTTCTCACCCAAAAACTGAAAGTTGCTGGTAACTCAGTTTCCTCTTGTGAAAGGGGACTATTTTACTTAACATGAACGGGTGTAAATATTAGGCATGTTCAGGAAAATGAGATCTCGGAGATCTCAGCAATCTCAGTTACCTGAACCATAGAAGAAGAAATAGAGGAATTAAATTAAATTAAATTAAATTAAATTAAATTAAATTAAATTAAATTAAATTAAATTAAATTAAATTAAATTAAATTAAATTAAATTAAATTAAATTAAATTAAATTAAATTAAATTAAATTAAATTAAATTAAATTAAATTAAATTAAATTAAATTAAATTAAATTAAATTAAATTAAATTAAATTAAATTAAATTAAATTAAATTAAATTAAATTAAATTAAATTAAATTAAATTAAATTAAATTAAATTAAATTAAATTAAATTAAATTAAATTAAATTAAATTAAATTAAATTAAATTAAATTAAATTAAATTAAATTAAATTAAATTAAATTAAATTAAATTAAATTAAATTAAATTAAATTAAATTAAATTAAATTAAATTAAATTAAATTAAATTAAATTAAATTAAATTAAATTAAATTAAATTAAATTAAATTAAATTAAATTAAATTAAATTAAATTAAATTAAATTAAATTAAATTAAATTAAATTAAATTAAATTAAATTAAATTAAATTAAATTAAATTAAATTAAATTAAATTAAATTAAATTAAATTAAATTAAATTAAATTAAATTAAATTAAATTAAATTAAATTAAATTAAATTAAATTAAATTAAATTAAATTAAATTAAATTAAATTAAATTAAATTAAATTAAATTAAATTAAATTAAATTAAATTAAATTAAATTAAATTAAATTAAATTAAATTAAATTAAATTAAATTAAATTAAATTAAATTAAATTAAATTAAATTAAATTAAATTAAATTAAATTAAATTAAATTAAATTAAATTAAATTAAATTAAATTAAATTAAATTAAATTAAATTAAATTAAATTAAATTAAATTAAATTAAATTAAATTAAATTAAATTAAATTAAATTAAATTAAATTAAATTAAATTAAATTAAATTAAATTAAATTAAATTAAATTAAATTAAATTAAATTAAATTAAATTAAATTAAATTAAATTAAATTAAATTAAATTAAATTAAATTAAATTAAATTAAATTAAATTAAATTAAATTAAATTAAATTAAATTAAATTAAATTAAATTAAATTAAATTAAATTAAATTAAATTAAATTAAATTAAATTAAATTAAATTAAATTAAATTAAATTAAATTAAATTAAATTAAATTAAATTAAATTAAATTAAATTAAATTAAATTAAATTAAATTAAATTAAATTAAATTAAATTAAATTAAATTAAATTAAATTAAATTAAATTAAATTAAATTAAATTAAATTAAATTAAATTAAATTAAATTAAATTAAATTAAATTAAATTAAATTAAATTAAATTAAATTAAATTAAATTAAATTAAATTAAATTAAATTAAATTAAATTAAATTAAATTAAATTAAATTAAATTAAATTAAATTAAATTAAATTAAATTAAATTAAATTAAATTAAATTAAATTAAATTAAATTAAATTAAATTAAATTAAATTAAATTAAATTAAATTAAATTAAATTAAATTAAATTAAATTAAATTAAATTAAATTAAATTAAATTAAATTAAATTAAATTAAATTAAATTAAATTAAATTAAATTAAATTAAATTAAATTAAATTAAATTAAATTAAATTAAATTAAATTAAATTAAATTAAATTAAATTAAATTAAATTAAATTAAATTAAATTAAATTAAATTAAATTAAATTAAATTAAATTAAATTAAATTAAATTAAATTAAATTAAATTAAATTAAATTAAATTAAATTAAATTAAATTAAATTAAATTAAATTAAATTAAATTAAATTAAATTAAATTAAATTAAATTAAATTAAATTAAATTAAATTAAATTAAATTAAATTAAATTAAATTAAATTAAATTAAATTAAATTAAATTAAATTAAATTAAATTAAATTAAATTAAATTAAATTAAATTAAATTAAATTAAATTAAATTAAATTAAATTAAATTAAATTAAATTAAATTAAATTAAATTAAATTAAATTAAATTAAATTAAATTAAATTAAATTAAATTAAATTAAATTAAATTAAATTAAATTAAATTAAATTAAATTAAATTAAATTAAATTAAATTAAATTAAATTAAATTAAATTAAATTAAATTAAATTAAATTAAATTAAATTAAATTAAATTAAATTAAATTAAATTAAATTAAATTAAATTAAATTAAATTAAATTAAATTAAATTAAATTAAATTAAATTAAATTAAATTAAATTAAATTAAATTAAATTAAATTAAATTAAATTAAATTAAATTAAATTAAATTAAATTAAATTAAATTAAATTAAATTAAATTAAATTAAATTAAATTAAATTAAATTAAATTAAATTAAATTAAATTAAATTAAATTAAATTAAATTAAATTAAATTAAATTAAATTAAATTAAATTAAATTAAATTAAATTAAATTAAATTAAATTAAATTAAATTAAATTAAATTAAATTAAATTAAATTAAATTAAATTAAATTAAATTAAATTAAATTAAATTAAATTAAATTAAATTAAATTAAATTAAATTAAATTAAATTAAATTAAATTAAATTAAATTAAATTAAATTAAATTAAATTAAATTAAATTAAATTAAATTAAATTAAATTAAATTAAATTAAATTAAATTAAATTAAATTAAATTAAATTAAATTAAATTAAATTAAATTAAATTAAATTAAATTAAATTAAATTAAATTAAATTAAATTAAATTAAATTAAATTAAATTAAATTAAATTAAATTAAATTAAATTAAATTAAATTAAATTAAATTAAATTAAATTAAATTAAATTAAATTAAATTAAATTAAATTAAATTAAATTAAATTAAATTAAATTAAATTAAATTAAATTAAATTAAATTAAATTAAATTAAATTAAATTAAATTAAATTAAATTAAATTAAATTAAATTAAATTAAATTAAATTAAATTAAATTAAATTAAATTAAATTAAATTAAATTAAATTAAATTAAATTAAATTAAATTAAATTAAATTAAATTAAATTAAATTAAATTAAATTAAATTAAATTAAATTAAATTAAATTAAATTAAATTAAATTAAATTAAATTAAATTAAATTAAATTAAATTAAATTAAATTAAATTAAATTAAATTAAATTAAATTAAATTAAATTAAATTAAATTAAATTAAATTAAATTAAATTAAATTAAATTAAATTAAATTAAATTAAATTAAATTAAATTAAATTAAATTAAATTAAATTAAATTAAATTAAATTAAATTAAATTAAATTAAATTAAATTAAATTAAATTAAATTAAATTAAATTAAATTAAATTAAATTAAATTAAATTAAATTAAATTAAATTAAATTAAATTAAATTAAATTAAATTAAATTAAATTAAATTAAATTAAATTAAATTAAATTAAATTAAATTAAATTAAATTAAATTAAATTAAATTAAATTAAATTAAATTAAATTAAATTAAATTAAATTAAATTAAATTAAATTAAATTAAATTAAATTAAATTAAATTAAATTAAATTAAATTAAATTAAATTAAATTAAATTAAATTAAATTAAATTAAATTAAATTAAATTAAATTAAATTAAATTAAATTAAATTAAATTAAATTAAATTAAATTAAATTAAATTAAATTAAATTAAATTAAATTAAATTAAATTAAATTAAATTAAATTAAATTAAATTAAATTAAATTAAATTAAATTAAATTAAATTAAATTAAATTAAATTAAATTAAATTAAATTAAATTAAATTAAATTAAATTAAATTAAATTAAATTAAATTAAATTAAATTAAATTAAATTAAATTAAATTAAATTAAATTAAATTAAATTAAATTAAATTAAATTAAATTAAATTAAATTAAATTAAATTAAATTAAATTAAATTAAATTAAATTAAATTAAATTAAATTAAATTAAATTAAATTAAATTAAATTAAATTAAATTAAATTAAATTAAATTAAATTAAATTAAATTAAATTAAATTAAATTAAATTAAATTAAATTAAATTAAATTAAATTAAATTAAATTAAATTAAATTAAATTAAATTAAATTAAATTAAATTAAATTAAATTAAATTAAATTAAATTAAATTAAATTAAATTAAATTAAATTAAATTAAATTAAATTAAATTAAATTAAATTAAATTAAATTAAATTAAATTAAATTAAATTAAATTAAATTAAATTAAATTAAATTAAATTAAATTAAATTAAATTAAATTAAATTAAATTAAATTAAATTAAATTAAATTAAATTAAATTAAATTAAATTAAATTAAATTAAATTAAATTAAATTAAATTAAATTAAATTAAATTAAATTAAATTAAATTAAATTAAATTAAATTAAATTAAATTAAATTAAATTAAATTAAATTAAATTAAATTAAATTAAATTAAATTAAATTAAATTAAATTAAATTAAATTAAATTAAATTAAATTAAATTAAATTAAATTAAATTAAATTAAATTAAATTAAATTAAATTAAATTAAATTAAATTAAATTAAATTAAATTGAATTGAATTAAATTAAATTAAATTAAATTAAATTAAATTAAATTAAATTAAATTAAATTAAATTAAATTAAATTAAATTAAATTAAATTAAATTAAATTAAATTAAATTAAATTAAATTAAATTAAATTAAATTAAATTAAATTAAATTAAATTAAATTAAATTAAATTAAATTAAATTAAATTAAATTAAATTAAATTAAATTAAATTAAATTAAATTAAATTAAATTAAATTAAATTAAATTAAATTAAATTAAATTAAATTAAATTAAATTAAATTAAATTAAATTAAATTAAATTAAATTATATTAAATTATATTAAATTATATTAAATTAAATTAAATTAAATGACAGCTGCGTTTTCTATATGCTATGGGTCTGGGTCTAGGTTTCCTTCGGGTTTCATTTATGGAAGCAGAAATTAGTTATTACTCTGGCGGGTAGATAACTATTCAGTTTGGCAAATGGTAAGTTAGTTCAAACTGTAGTGTAAAGAAAAAAGACAGTATCTTTATGAAAAATAAACAAATATAAGGAAAAAAGAGATGAGCATACAACAGTGTTTTCATTAGAATCCGTATGGTTTTATGTTCAGCGGAAAATTTAACATGGGCTACAAGCTATAATAAAACGCGGCTATTAAATTCTAAATTTGAAAAAAAATCACACAAGCAAGCTACACGAGCTATTTACTAGGTGCCGCGACATCTTGTGACATTACACTAACTAGACCCATATGGATCATTTCGCAAAAACAAAACGATATCACGGATCCTAGTGACAGCAGTGTTGTACGTTCATCTATTTTTTCCTTATATTTGTTAATTTTTAATGTATTTATTTTCTTTTGTCTTTACATTGCAAATTACGCTACCTTAACATTTTCAAAACTGAAAAGCCACCCGCCAGAGTAAGAACTTATTTTCGGATCTTTAAAATAGATCCAGTAAGAGAAAATGGTAGAACCAGAGCCCATTCAAATATGTCTAATATCAATATTTTGTTGTTGTTTCTAATAATGCAGTTTGTATTTTTTTGCCTGCTGATTTTTGCTGATAATTTCAGCGAAATATAATCTTAGATTTGTGAACTGAACCACAATATTACCACAGACAATTCTGTTAAGGCTAGTGAAATAAATCTGTACAATTTTATTTTTTAAAACTTTGAAATTTTTCATCAATTTTTGGTTAACTACGCAGCTACTTTTTTCACCACAATTGTGGTATAATAAATTGTTATGTATTAATTTTTTTATCATTTCACTGGCTACGTACAGTACAACAATCTTCTCTTTCTATTAAACAAGTTTAAATTGTATGTCTTACATCCTACTTTTTTTGCAAAACGGCCGATGCCACATCACACATAAGTGGTCAAAGAATGGATTTTTTCGATCGCATGCAGTAACCTATCTAGATGCGCGACTTCCCCCGACTTCCTTTACTGATTAAAAATGTTTCATTTGAGTTTATTAATAGGGTTGAACATATTTTAAAACAAATTATCCGAAAAACAAATAATAATATCCTACTGATAAGCTATAGACTCGAAACTTATAACACACGTGGTGCTGTCATCTAATTGTAAGATATGTTCAAATTTCAGCAGTTTTATTTATAAACCTATTCCAAAGTATGTCTAACTTTGGACAGCTGTCCAATTCCAAAAACTTATTTATAAAAATGTTCCATCGAGTGTCTAACTTAGACAATGCAATTGGTTGTTCAGACCTATTATAATGTGGGTATGTTCAATGAACAAAAAATTATAAATTAAATGAAAAGTTCATTGAACGAAGCCAAATGTTCACGAAATTGACAGATTCCAGAGATGTCAGTGAGTGTTTGAGAACATATTTAGACAACTGTTGGAATGCGTTTATAAAAAAGGAGATGTCTAACTATTTAGAGACTGGCTAGCTGGACAACTGTCCAAGAGTGTTCTAAGAAAGTTTTATAAATACGACTGCAGGTCTCTAGCTAATCTGGAAGTAAGTTTAAAATCGATAGCAAAATTTGTTCCAAACACAGAGAGAGAGAAGAAAGCGAGTTCATAAAACCGTTTTAAAAATACTTCTTATAGATAATTGAAACAAAATAACGTTTACTCTAAAGTGATATCAAGTGTTTTTTTTATTCTTCTTATAACATTAATATCGCAAACTTAAGAACCTATACCTAAAGTTACTCTAACCTGTTGTATATTGGCTAAATGTCTTCCGGGTTTAATACCAATCGAAATGATCATTAGCATTCAATATAAATGCAGCACTCATTCATTTAATTGAATAAAATCTGAATATACTCAAAACGCATATAATTTTTGATTTCTGCGAATTTTCAAAAAAAGTAGATATTGAATATCTTCAATTTTATTCCCAATGCATAAAACCTATGCAAATAGCAAATGTTAAATATTCACTTTGAGTGAATGTGCAGTCTATAGTACGCCTTCATCTTAATGAATCATTTAAATGATTAAAAAAAGACATCAATTCTTCTCTAAATTAATACTATAAGTTTCCTGTTCAAAGACCAAGGTTTGTTCATCATTTATGAGCCATTTCAATGAATCATGATTCATGAATCAATTTATTTCTATTTACTTGGAGAAATGCATTACCTACAAATCCCCTTATAATGCTTTTAGACGATTGCAATTTTTAATGAAAACGAACATCTCTCCATACTTTTTTTACTCTCTCTTTTTCAACCTAAGCTTAGCAACTTTGTTTACCCCGTCCATCGTGCTTAAAATTGGAAGGAGTAGCTTCGTTTTAAAGCCGTCTTACTCTTCACGAGGAAAATATAGGTGTGTTCCTTTACTTTAAAACTTTGTGCAATTGTGTGAATTTCTACTTCATTTTATTTTTTTATATGAACTTTGACAGACTTTGGTGTAGAAATTCACAGAAATGCAGAGTTTCAGAGTAAAGGAACTACGCTTATATAAGTTTTGTCTTATGAGCATACTGAGATTTGATTCACTGAAAGAAATGATTTTATCGAAAGTGTATTTCTATTGTATTTTTATTGAATGCTAATGTCGTTCTTCATTGCATAAAAAAAAGATTTCTTCGGCTAAATGCGTAAAACTGCTAAGTCCACTTTTGCAAATTTTACAGGGAATGAAAGAAATCTCCCGGTCAACGTTTTGATGTTTTTAACATTTCTCCCCTTTCACGCGAGGAAACTGACAGGCGTATTTATTAGATTTTGGACTAGTTAGACAGTCCGAAATAGTTGGAAATATGTTTCCAGCAACTTTAAGTTTTTAGGTGAAAAGGGCACGAAGTAAGAGGGGAACATGAAATCTCCCCGGTCAACGATTTGACATTTTTCTGACATTTATCTTCACACATACAGTAGTGTGTGTTAAAGCTACTTTAAAAGGAAACTACAGAAAATCCTCGCGTTCGGGGATCTATCCAATGGGTGTCAACCTATCCCAAAAATTTTCGGATACGTTTGGTTGTTGTTGTATCCGGATAGCTTTGGATTGATCCCCGAACGCGACCAATCTCTTGATTTTTTGATTTAGGTAACCCCCGGCTTCACAGGCAATTTTTATTTCTAATTAAATTTCAGAAATAATTTCAGAAGTATTTATTTCTTCGTTGAGTGGGCAAATTATTTCATAAAATTTTAATTACAATCTTGTTCCCGCCGAGCAAGCACCGCATTATTCGCGCTATTAACGCACTAAAAGTTAATTTATGTCCACATTTATTTCTTCTGCGAAGATAAGATAGATAAATGATGATATTAATGTCTGAAAATAAAAATCTTCTTGAAATAAGTGGCCTCCACAAGAAATTTTGACACATATTTTGCAATGGTTCATTTCTAGTGGAGCCCCAGGGTAAGTGAACATTCAAATAAATATTTGCTGGGAAGTGTGTTCACTGTTCAGCCAATTTGGTGTACAAAAATCTTTTTGCTATTTGTCACAACTTGCCATAATTTTACCTTCCAACATACTGTACTATTTTGACGGACAGGTTGTAACTGCTTGCTAAGTTTTTTTTTTTCTATGCATTTGGTCAGTTTATATTCCAAGGTCCTCACTAATTTTCCTTCGGCAAAAATTGAGCAGACGAACTAAAATTCTTTTTTTCCCGGTATTTGAAACAAAAACTGACAAATTTTGCTGGGGAATCCTGTTTATAGATCTGTTTGGTAACGTGAAATTTTTTGCACAAATTTTCATATTTTGCTGTCAAAACCCAGAGAAGAAAAAACTTAGGTTTGAGAAATTTGTGAGATTGCTGAGATCTCTGTGATCATCATCATGTCGGGTTTCCAATCAAAAAGTTGAAAAAAGAATAACGATCAAAAAGATAGCATATCTGTGTTGTTACTACTTCTAATGCAAAAAAGTCACTTCCCACTTTGTTTGCGTGTTTCATGCCAAAAGGCAAATAAACAAATTGTTTATGTTTCTAAAAGTATCTACTAATTTTCCCTTATACATATATTAATTTTAAATCTTTCTAATATATATATATATTCCTCCCCGAATCAGGAATTAAAAAGAAACTTTTTTTCGCCGTGTTTGAGCTTATGTTTGAATCACAAATTTATTTTTCTAAACAAACACCGTTATGGAATTTCAAAGGAGCACAATCATTTCCTGATATTAACATAAACTCAAATAAAGTTAAAATGTTTTTTTACTTTTAGATTGATATAACTCGAAAAGACTTTTCTGGAGAAAAGTATGAATGTCTTTTTCATTTATTTAAAATAAATTATTAATTTTGGACAAAACAATATTTTTAAGAAACAAATATGAAAACAATAATAACAAAGACCACTTGCCATGCGCTTGAGAATCAAAAATTGAAATAATATAACTTTTCAATACATACAAACCTATACTATACTATATTATGTTAACATAAAAACTATACATTATGGCCGTTCACTTTCTTTTTTTCCTTTTTTTTGTTTTTAAACAAAAATAGATTCTAAAACTTTGTTGTTGTGTGTGCCTTACCCAATCGTATTCATTTTATAATGTGTTATGTACTTGGTGTTATGCACTTGCCAGCTCATTAGGTGTTTATTTTTTATGTTGTCTTTTCATATTCAAATCACATTAATATTTTTTTTCTTAAATAATTAGTTTTTCCTTGATTGCTTTAAAAGTACCTATTTTTTTTTTATAGTTCGTTCAAAATAGTTTTTTTTTTATTATATAGAGGCGTCATTAATATATGTATATGTAAATAATTGGAATAAAATTAGCATGATGCATTTTTGCACTGACATTTATATATTTATTAATTGGATTTGTTATAAAATATTTGTTTAAAAAACTAATTGCCACGTAGATATTTTTGGAAGAACTAGCTTATCCTCAACTCCACCAGGATTTATCTTAAGGTGTTGAACTAGTTGCTGCGATGGAATAAAAAAATAATATAGTTTATTCCAAGAAATATTTATATTTTCATCGTCTTTTAAATGATTAAATTCATTGCCATAATATTAAATATTTTTATTTTGTTAATAAAAGCTTTTTAAAGTTAGTTTTTTTTTTTCTAAGCAGCCTTTCAAATTTATATAGCTATATATACATATATGTATATCAATAATTTATTCAAGATATTACTACTTTTCTTATTATTCGCTCAAATGTTAGAAGGAAACAGGTTTTTGTGGAAATTTACCGTACAAATAATTTATACGAAATGCAAATTTAAATAGCAATTTAAATAACCTTAACGTCTAGAAAAAAATATGAACGGCCCTCGACCAATTAAGGAATTTGCAATTACTTTTAAACTAATGTTATTGTTTTTATTTTTTTGTACCTTCAAGCCCATGGCGCTACACACACAAATACTTACATACACTGATTTTTTATATAAAATAATGAAACATTTTTTAATGTGAATATATGTATTTGGGTGTGTGTGTGTATTGGTTCATATTATTATGCATTTTCATGGAATGAATTGTTTTATAATTGAAAAAACACTTTTATATCAATTCATTCCAAGACACATTTTTGTCTTAAACAAAAATATGATTTCAATAATTGTTTTGGGAAAATATTGTTTTATTTATTTTTTATTTTTTGGGTACTTACTCTCTGTTCAAATGCGCTCCGGTGTCCATGGATAAACAGCCAGCTCCACCTCCGAAACCATATCCCTTAGGTCCATATTTACGGGCATGGCAGTTTTTACAGAAGAGTTCTTTTTCGTGCTCGGTGCAGTTCGTCGAGTCCAAAGCTTTGTTGCACATTCCTAGAGGTTTTTTATATTATAAAATAGTTTTTTGCAAGAATAATGCGCTTCAAATAATTATTACCGCATTTGAAACAAGTCTTGTGGTATTTGTAACCTCCTGCGACACGTTCTTCAGCTGCATATACAGACTTGCCGCACTTTGGGCATTTTGGAACTTCAACTGGTGTAAAAGGCATGTTTAATTAATTTCCTGGATAAGAACAAACAAATTTTGGATATTTTTAACAAAACTTTATTCTCCAAAAAAGAAATTATTTTATTTTTAATTAAATTTTTTTTTTATTTTTTTTATTAAAAAAAAACTGTTTCTATTCACAAATTCATACAGGATCAAATTTTAATAATCAAAAATCAGATCACAGTATAATTTTTATTTTTAAATTGTACTTTCTATAGCAAAAAATGGCATATTTTATCAAAAATCATTATATTTATTTTTAATATTCACAGGTTTTTTTCTATATAGATAAAATTAAAAAAAATATAGGTAGGTATACCAAAAGAAATTTTTCGAATAAATAATTTAAATTTTAGCACTTCTTCCCAATTAGCACCGATATCGAATGAACTGGAGGGTGGCTGCTCGCAGGTAGTCTATATTCATGAGTGCACACGGCACACACATTATACGTATTATAGTAATCACAGAAATATCATTATAATCGATGCATATATTTTTCTTATATACATAAAACCAAAATGGGCAAACGCGCTACGATCAAAATAAGATTGCAATATTAATAATGAAAAAAAGCAAGATGAAGTGCACTACTTAAAACAACCAAACAATCAAATTGGAAACGGTTTAATGCATACCTATTCAAAAATCTGTTAAGAAAAAAAAAGCGAATTGAAAAAAAAAACACAGAAATTTGTAATGTTTTTATTCTTATACATATGTACATATGTATTTGGGGTATAATACCTTCCCCACCTACACTTTTCTTGTAAAAGTGATCACCTAGCAACCCATTTGAATAAAAAAAATACCATTTGTTCTCAAAACTGAAACAAACTTTTTTTTTTATTATAGATAGTATTCGAAGACAAGAGAGTAGATGAATAAAACATCTGTTGGGTAAAAATACATAAGTTCTATTTCGACCAAAATCAGTCATAGCTTTTTAGTTAGATAAAAAAACCTATATAGGAATAATTATAAGCGTAGGTTGTATATACATAAATGTAGAAATACTAATGTATCTATTAATATATTCTGTGTTTGCATGCAGGAATTTATAAACAAATTGAGCCTTTTAACATTTATAAATAGATAAATGTATAGACATTACAAATAGTATAACCGAAAATATAGATGACGCTTATATATTACAAATAGGTATTTGGGTCCATAGAAAATCTTCCACGCTTTAGTGTCTCAAATATAAATAGGTACATAGTGGATTTTTTTAAAGTATGTATCTAGGTGATATATTATATACAGAGGTACTTACAGTTATAACATAATTTTATTGGAAACATTTTTTTCCGGATTTTTGGAATACATATTTATAAAACAATATAACCTATTGTGATGGTTAATGAATTCTATAATTATTAAGATAATTGATGAATTGTTTTGAGTATTATTTATGACTGCCTACTCAATGTTGCCAGATACAAAAATTCCCTCCAGAAAAATTTCTTTCGGCTGTTAGAACACTGAAATCTACTTTTTCATAAGCATGGATTAGTGGTCCCGTACATTTTAAATGGGAATGCCCCCACTACATTTGAACACAGTAGACACGCTCAGTTTGAAATATGGTGGATTAATGCGCTCAGATATTCAAAATAAGATTCCGTTAAATTCAAAAATTGAAAAATTAACATGTCGTTACGGAATCCGCAATACTAGATCCGCTGCATTGCAGTTCTCTCTTTTCTCTTTACCCATTTGTGGTGAAAATAAAAGAGAACACTGTACTGAGAAACACTACGGATTCCATAATCGACATGTAAATTAAATTTTACTAAAATTTCTTTTTGTAACCCTTTACCAACATAAATTATAACAAATATCGTTGATTTTTCAAAACAGAAATTTTTTGAGTGAATTTTTACCACTTTTTGATTTTTATCTTTTTGACGGATGCTTTAAAAATCTCAAAATAATATGATATAATGATAGATATTATTCATCTTCTTGTTTTGTAAAACTTTTAGATTTTTCGAAATTTTATCATAACTTTTAATTTATTGCATCTATAGGATTATTTTTTTTATTCGCATCTAGGAAAATAGACAATTAATTTGACATATAATACATAACTGTACACCCCACCCGACCTTCACAATAGTTAAATAAGAAAGAGTTTGAAAAATCTCGGAAAAACTAAAAAAAATGGGGTTGTTGGTCATTGCCAACCGACGTGTTTCAGTTGAGAACTGCCCAATTTTTGCTAAAATTGAAAAACATCCGATTTGCGGTCACTTAAATGTTTATATATTTGGATGCAATCGTCGGATACTCAAAATTTAAAATTCAAATTAAAGCCACAATGAAAGGCTTATGCTAGCTAAAAATTTTTCAAAACCGTTAAAAATTTCATACTAAAAAAATTTAAATAATTTTTGGAGAATAATTTTCATTGAGGCAAACGTAACGAGGAAGAGGAATACAAAAGAAAAAAAAAAGAAAAAAAAGTGTGCTACTAAGAATAGCCGCGTTTTTTTAACATGTAATACGAAAACAAATTTGGATCTAGGTTTCTATCGGGGTTTGATTTATGAAACCAGAACTAAGTTCTTACTCTGGCGGGTAGACAGCTCTTCAGTCGGTAGGGAGTTAATACTGTAGTGAAAGGAAAAAAGACAGTATCTATACGAAAAATAAGCAAACATAAGACAAAAAGAGATGAGCATACAACACTGTTTGTATTAGGATCCGAATCGTTTTATTATATCGGGGTGAACCATATGGGTTATAAGCGATAGTAAAACGCAGCTAATATACGCGTTTTTTTACCTACTTTTACGTAGAAAAGGTAGAAAATAGTTTTTTACATGGATTCGAACAACACTGCTCGTACCCCCTTGCCTTAAACACCCACACATTTTATTTGAGCAGAGAAAGAGAAAACTTTCTTAAATTCCCTGTCCGTGAATACGTGTGAATTGTTGATACAATAACAAATTGGCACCATGTAGCTCAAAAAGATGAAAAATTGAAAAACACCCGATTTGCGTTCTTTTAAATGCTTATATCTTTAGATCCAATGTTTGGATTTTCAAAATTCAAATTAAAACTAGAATGACAGAGAAAATTTCAAAACCGTTCAAAATTTCATACTAAAAACGCAAAATCCAAAACAGTGTCATTGTGTTGGTGCGGTTCCATTTAAAATGCATTGGGCAACTAACACATGCTCACCCTTGTGAAGGAAATGTCACAGTGCAGCTTGTATGGTGAAAGAGAAAAAGCCCTGATGTCGGTTCTCATAGATAATATATTTACTCTATAGCATACGGAATGACAAATCTTTAAAGAGATATAATAGCCGCGTTTTACTATCACGTAATACAAAAACAAATTTGGATCTAGGTTTCTATCGGGGTTTGCTTTATGGAACAAGAAATAAGTTCTTCCTCTGGCGGGTAGACGGATCTTCAGTCGGTATAGAGTACAAACTGCAGTGCGAGGAAAAAAGACAGTACCTACATGAAAAATAAAAAAACATAAGACAAAAAGAGATGAGCATAAAACAGTGTTTTCATTAGGATCCGTATCGTTTTATTATATCGGGGTGAACAATATGGGTTATTGGCGATAATAAAACGCGGCTAATAATAAGTTCTGCAGACTGCAAGTACCTTATGTAAGGCGTACCCAATAATTTGTTATCTTTTTTCATAAAACGACGATTTTTTTTTGGATTTGGTGAGTTTTGGTTTTCACCTACTCTACTCATTTCATGTATTTATAGATAAAGTTATAAGCCATGCAATTGCCGTTAGCTTTATTGGCAATATTATGTATGTACATATCGCTCTTCAAAAAGAACACCGTCATAACTCAAAATATTTCGTTTTTGAGTTTATTACATACCATCGTACGTAGAATATTTTTCATTTTATGTCTGCAAAAAAACAACAGATATTTTTAATCAATTTCAATCACGAGCGCGTTATTTCAGGCACTACCGCTGTTTTTCCATAAGTTTTTCACGAAACAGAAAATTTCAATCTCATTTATCTGGAAACATCATTTTTTTTTAGTTATGACGCGACGGTGTACTTTCTAATGAGCGAATATATACCTACTTTATATTTTTAGGACATGTAAATGAAATCATTCCAATTCATTAAGGCCGTGTCCGAATTGCGTTAAAATGTTGGTTAAAACTTGACGTTTGGTTAAATTTTGACACTAGCTAATGGTTATAAGCTCTTTTAGTATTTTATCTATTAGGCCGTGTCCGAATTGCGTTAAAATTTTCTACCACTGGTTAAATTTTGACGTTTGGTTAAAATGGGATATTTTTTTTATTTTTGCTGTCCGAACTGGATTAAAATAGGATGGGTTAAATGGGATTTTTAGTTGAAATTCCCGCAAGATTAAAGAAATTTCCCTAATCATAAATGTGTTTTATTATTCCAGAAAATAATTATTTTGTACAAAATCCAGCTTGAAATGTATCAAAATAAAAATTCGACGCGAATAAAGTAAAAATTCCTTAATTTGATTTACTTTTAAAGGTTTTGCATCGATTATATCCCCAAACATTACGGAAAAAATCCTATTGTGTATTGCTTGATTATGCAGTCTGCGAACACTAGTTCACAGCTGTCAACAAACTAAACAATTAAAACAAAACAACCAATTGGCATTAATTTTGCAAGATGAATAACAATTTGAGGAAGTATTTTATATTAATTCTTTTATATTTTTTAAAATATCAGCGTATTATTACGAGGACTGCAATAACACAGCAACGACTACGCGAGGTATGTGTACATGCACAAGAAAATTCAAAATTCATAACATTGATTATTTCTGCAGAATATTAACTATTGTACATTGTTACACTTTTAAAAATAATTTCAAATTCAATTTTCTCTCTTTCTTGAGAAACGTCAAAATTTAACCACTAGTGTCAAATTTTAACCTGCTCTGGAGCTGCGTAATTTTTCACCCATTTTATTCACCACGCTAGTGTCAAGATTTAACCAAACGTCAAGTTTTAACCAACATTTTAACGCAATTCGGACACGGCCTTAATGAATTGGAATGATTTCATTTACTTGTCCTAAAAATATAAAGTAGGTATATATTCGCTCATTAGAAAGTACACCGTCGCGTCATAACTAAAAAAAAATGATGTTTCCAGATAAATGAGATTGAAATTTTCTGTTTCGTGAAAAACTTATGGAAAAACAGCGGTAGTGCCTGAAATAACGCGCTCGTGATTGAAATTGATTAAAAATATCTGTTTTTTTTTTTTTGCAGAAATAAAATGAAAAATATTCTACGTACGATGGTATGTAATAAACTCAAAAACGAAATATTTTGAGTTATGACGGTGTTCTTTTTGATGAGCGATATGTACATACATAATTTTGCCAATAAAGCTAACGGCAATTGCATGGCTTATAACTTTATCTATAAATACATGAAATGAGTAGAGTAGGTGAAAACCAAAACTCACCAAATCCAAAAAAAATCGTCGTTTTATGAAAAAAGAAAACAAATTATTGGGTACACCTTACATAGGGTACACGATACGTAAACGACACGGATCCTAATGAAAACACTTTTGTATGCTCATCTCTTTTTGTCTTATGTTTTTTTATTTTTCATGTAGATACTGTCTTTTTTCCTCGCACTGCAGTTTGTACTCTATACCGACTGAAGAGCCGTCTACCCGCCAGAGTAAGAACTTATTTCTTGTTCCATAAAGCAAACCCCGTTAGAAACTTAGATCCAAATTTGTTTTTGTATTACGTGATAATAAAACGCGGCTATTATATCTCTTTAAAGATTTGACATTCTGTATGCTATAGAGTAAATATATTATCTATGAGAACCGACATCAGGGCTTTTTCTCTTTCACCATACAAGCTGCACTGTGACATTTCCTTCACAAGGGTGAGCATGTGTTAGTTGCCCAATGCATTTTAAATGGAACCGCACCAACACAATGACACTGTTTTGGATTAATGTAAAAATAATATGCATTAAAACAAATTTTAATTCAAGTCGAAAATTTTTTGCATTGAAAATTTTTTTGATGCAAGTTAAAAATTATTTGCATTCAAAAAAACTTTTCTGGCAAGTTGAAAATTTTTTGCCTTAAAAAAAATATTTTTATTGCAAGTTGAAATTATTTTGCATTAAAAAAAAAATTTTAATTAAGTTGAAAATGTTTTTAATTAAAAAAAAATTTGAATGCAAGTTGAAAATATTTTGCATTCAAAAAATGTTTTAATGCAAGTTGAAATTATTTTGCATTAAACAAAAATTTAATGCAAGCTGAATATAAAGGGTGGTAACATACGCATGATGTTAATTGTAAATAAAACAAAAAGTTTTCAGAGAGTTATCTTAATATTTTTTTATGATTTGAACTGCTAAAAATTTTGAAAAATATTTCAAATCAAAAATCAATTTAGACACCAAAAATTTCAATTTGCACACCTCTGGTTAAATAATAAATCAGTGATTAAGAAATTGCTTAAAACATGCAAAACTGAATTTTCATGCCTGACTAAAATGTTCAAATTTCGACAACCAAAGACGATTTTGAACTGTTCAAAATTGTAAAAAAATATTTCAAATCAAAATTCAATTTGCACACCAAAAATTTCAATTTTCACACCAAAAATTTCAATTTGCACACCTCTGGTTAAATAATAAATCAATGATTAAGAAATTGCTAAAAACATGCAAAACTGAATTTTCATGCCTGATAAAAATCTTCAAATTTCGACAATCAAAGACAATTTCTAACTGTTTCTAACTATTAAGTATTCTGTTAACAATCAAAAAGGGCCTATTTTTCATAAAAGCTAGTTATTTTCAAAACGACTCTATTTTTTCTCTAAATCAAATCAAATATATAGCATTGATTTTCAAAACGGAGCTTATTATAATACTCTTTGTGCAACATCCAAGCAAAAATGTGGTAGGTACCTACGTCTTTGTGCTGATGTGCAGCCCAAAATACAAATTTATATTATTGATATACATTAATTATGGCTTCAAATATGGCTGAATAAGAATCCTTCAGCAACAAGAAAAAAAATAAAAAAGTGTGAGTGCCGGGACTCACGGTTAAGATGTGTAAACATCAACATTCGTCCGAATGCCTCATAGACCGAGAAGGTGTGGATGATAGCAAAAATTTACTGGTATTTTTATATAGGTCTTAACTTTTCATAAGCAAATTTGAAAATCGGTAATGATGCATGGAAAATGCGTTTTTTAGTTTACCGACAAAGGCCCCAACCACGCTTATAAAAAGTTAAGATCTATCTAAACATACCAGCAATCACTCACACCCACAAACAGCAGTGGGCTCTTAGCCAATCATTAAAATTATATTTAAAAATATTTTCCAGTCAATGGGCCCTACCAATAATCAAATTTAGTGACGACTTAAATATTTCAGCAAAATGGACCATAATAGAATGGGCTCTAGCTAATAAACCATATATAGTATGACCTTAATATTCAAGTGGACTCTTAACAATGAATCATATATGGAGTGGACTTCAAAAAATTAAACATTCCATGAATGGTACATTATTTGGGATCACCAGAATTAAGGCTAATTTTACTGAAATATTTAAGTCGTCGCTAAATTTGATTATTAGTAGGGCCCAATGACCTTATTTCGTCTAATTTGCCAAAAAAGGCGGCCTTCTATGTTAAAACCCTGCAGCCATGATGAAAGCGCAGTCCATGTACTATATGGTCTAATTAACCAACCACATTTCAACCCAAACTGAACTCGACTTTTTGATTTCGTATATAAACACTCAGCGTTTAGTTACTGAGCGTACATAGCGTTGAACGCACTCAATTTTCGTGAAGCTCAGAACAGAGATTATGGATAATTCATTAGTCCCCTATTACACGATGATTCTTTGCGTCTGACTCTTTTTTCGAATTTCTCTTTGAAAATCATCCTGTGAGTCGCACGCTATTACACGATGATTCTTTGCGCCTGACGCTTTTTCGAATTTCCCTTAGAAAATCATCAAAATAAAGTTATTCAAAAAGAAACGTCAAAAAGAGTCTCGGAAATCTTGGCCCACGACTCACAGGGCAACTGGTCTTCCGTCTCATCTTTTTTCTCTTTCGCACTCGTTATGTTCGAAAAGAGTCAGACGCAAAGAATCATCGTGTAATAGGGGACTAAGTCTACTATTACACGATGAATCTAGTTGCATGCGCCTTCTTCAAATTCTTCTTTGTTATTTCGTCCGCTGTTTCAAGCGCTATTACACGTTGAAACCAAAGTCATGAATCTAATTTGACAGTTCTCTTTATTTTTCATTTTCGTGTTGGGCCTAACTCAAGCAATAAAAAACTTTTTCTGTTTTTATTTTTGTTTTCATTATTAGATATATTGAAGAAAGAAAGGTTTGTGTGCCTTTAAATGAATATCAGTCAAGAAAAGCAATAATTTATTTTATTTATGTTGATTTTAAAGATGAATTTCTCATTTCTGGAAAGCCTATAGGGCTATCAATAACAGTGCGTTGCATCGAAATTTACTCTTTGAACAATAAAACCATATGAAGCAGAATAGTAAAAAAACGGGACAAGAGAAAAGAGAAAAGTCAAATAGTTGCACCGAAAATTTTACCCACGCGACACTGGTCACTTTTTTTCCGTCTCATCTTTTCGATTTTTTTTTCTCTTTTGCACTTACGTAGTTCGAAAAGTCGCATGCGTCTAGATGCATTGTGTAATAGCAGACTAATCTCTGGCTCAGAATCAAAATCACGACCACGGCTACAAGATAAGAATCACGACTACAAGATACGTAACGTTTTTTTTCGCCCTACTGCCAGTATAGATGTTTACACATCAAAAATCTCTGGAACTGAAAGGAAAACAAAATAGAAAAACCGCTCTGGTCTCAAAGCAGTCATGTAATTGAAAAAAAGTACTGCAAAGAATACAAAATACGGATAATGCTAAAGAAGCGTCAAAAAGAGTCTCGTTAAACTTGGCCCACGACTCACAGGGCAACTGTTCTTCCGTCTTATCTTTTTTCTCTTTCGCACTCATTATGTTCGAATAGAGTCAGACGCAAAGAATCATCGTGTAATAGAGGCTTAATATATCCTCTAAGCAGCCAACCAAATTTCAACCCGAACTGAACTCGACCTTTCGATTTCGTATATAAATACTCAACGTTTAGTTACTGAACGTACATATTGTTGAACGTACTCAATTTACGTAAAGCTCAGAATCACGATCACGATCACGATTACAACGTTACGTTACGTTTTCTTTTCACCCTACCGCCAGTATAGATGTTTACACATCAAAAAATTTGCAATTATTGGCCATTCCTTTTTTCCGCTGAACAGAATCTTTGCTGGCGTAGAAAAAAGTGCGACATGAGGAAGGTGTCATCCTTTGAAAAGTATTATGAAATTTTCAATGAATATGGAACTGTAAAAAAACTTGGAACGGCGCGGGCGTGGGAAGTGCTAGCATCGCGATCTCTTAAGGTAGAACTATAATAGTCGGATGCCGACGTAAGTGGTCGGACGAAACGAAGCGAATACAAAGAATTCATATAACGTGCCCATAATTGAGGTTTGCTTCGTTTCGACCAATTTTCGTTAACTTTTGCTTTCGGAAGTGAAGTGCGCTCACGGACCGCTCCATGCGTAAGTGAACTGAGAGAATTTTCTTCCGACATCTTCCGACTATTATAGTTCTACCTTTATTTTGGCGACATTGTTTTGACAATTATTGTATGAAACTGACATTAGACTAGCAGTCCATATATATACGTCCATGACAAACACGACCATTAAGTAGAAGATCAGTGTTACCACTTCATATGGAGTTAACAATCTTTTCATTTCACGGGCTGATTGTGTCCCAAATTCCACATAAATTAATGTGAAGTGCTGTTTTTTATGTAAAAACATTATCGTTGAATACTTTAAAATTGATATTTCATAACATTTCGCTATAAAAAAGGCAAATTTGTTGAAAATACAAATATACTTTGAAACGTGATATGTCAGGTGCCTATCTGTCAAACTTGAAATTCTCACCCAGGGTCGAATTAGCTTTTTTTGGTGGTGGCAAGGCGCTCAAATGCATTGAGCGCCCGTAGTGCAGAGTAATTTTACTTACTTTAGGTGGAATATGAGACAGTTTACCTGTGAAATTAACAAAAATGACTGAAAATAAATTTGTACATAAAATCTATGAACGGCGATCTTAAAGCTAAAATAGCAGATTTTTTCCGAAAATTCATGAAAAATTTCATGAACGGGTGTTGTTTTTATGAATCTCCATTCCTATAAAATTTGTATGGAAGAATTTTGTTTAAAATCACTGACCATAGTTTTCATGATTTTATTCATACGAGCATGAACGGTTCAAGCTCTAAAACTTTGCACTTTTTTATGAAAAATATATAAAATTAAGGAATACTGTCCTTAGTTTTATGTATGGTTCTTATAAACTTGGATTTTTAGGTTGCATGTATCAATTCATGAGTTTAATGTCTATTCCCATAATTTATAAAAACACAATCTTTGGAGCGGAGATCACTCGAACTTTTAAATTGAGGTACGCATTTTGCAATTTCACTAGCTCATCAGACTTTGTAGGTAAGTCGGAAATTATTTTCATTTAATTTGCAGTTTTTCATTTGCAGCAAGTCTATATAGGTTTAAATTATAAACCACTAACGAAGATGGAAGAATTATAGGTTTTATGAATTGATTTCATAAATTTTATGAAAAATTCATGCGTTTAATGAATAGGTATTCATATAAATGACGAACGATTCATATTTTTTATGAAATGCTTATATACAATAAATGACTGAGATCATATGCTTTGTATGTATAGTACCTACAAAAATTCACTTTAAATGAAATTCATTCATATAACTTAATTATGAAATAAAAGAAAAACTTTTATAAATTATAAATATAAATATTTATTTTAAACAAATATCCCAAATTTTATTAAATTTGATTGTTTCGGCGCTTTTCGAAAATCAATGTTCCATCATAAGGTTCGACTTAATAATATTAATTTAATTTTTGCCACTTCTTGTTTTTTCTTGTTGTCCGATGTGTAATGTTAATTATATTTGATTTTGGTTTTTATCTTAGCTGTCATCTGGGGTTTTGTTTATGTTTTTTTTTTGTTTCAGTTTTGGTTTTGGGTGCGTTTATGTATTTGGTTTTTTGTCGAGCGTTGAAAATTAAGTGCGGTGTCATAGAGTGGGTTGCATTTCAATAATAATTTGTCATTTAATATTTTGCCCTGTTCTATTTTGTGTGACTTATAGATTTCAAACTCTTCTAATGCATCCAATAATCTTCCTTTTTTGCAAAAGTGCATTGGGCAGAGGTTCAAGTCAAAATTTGTGTAGTTATGATTGTTATCGATGAGGTGAATGGCGTAATTAGACTTAGTGTTTGGTTTGGGTAAATGTTCAGAAAATCTTTCTTTGAAACTTCTTCCTGTTTGTCCGATGTAATATCTATCACAATAGTCACATTTGATTTTATATACTCCAGTACCTGTTTCATTATTTATTGCACCTGTAGGTTGTAATAGCTTGTGAATGTTCTTGTTTGTTTTGAACGATACTTTTATGTTGTGTTTTTTGAATTCATTATGTATTGTTTGTGGTAAAATGCTTGAGTATTCAATTGATATGAATTTTGTTTCTATACTGTTAATATTATTGTTTTTTTATGTGTTGTGCGTTAAATTTTTTGTTTTTCTTTTTGAGAGTAGTTTGTCTATTGTTTCAGCGTTGTATCCGTTTGATGAAGCTATTTGCTTTATTATGTAAAGTTCGTCTTTTAAATCCTGTTTGTCCATTGGTATTGTTAACAACCTATTGGTGAAAGCGCTGTAAGCTGCCATTTTTTGTGAATATGGGTGATGGGAGTCTTTGTGCATTGTTATATCTGTGGTGGTTGGTTTTCTATAGATCGTCAGCCACATCACAGAAAAGATAGAACAACAAATCCGCACAATCACAATTAAAATAGTTAAACAACAAAAATTAAAAATTCAAAACCTTTCAAATAAACAAAACAATAGTCCAACAATAAATAATAAACATAAATTCTAGCCTAGAATAGTAAATTGCACCAAAATTAAATTAACAGAGCCAGAAACAAAATTGATGAGAAAAGATCTAAAGTTCAATCTACCAAAAATAAACAAAAACACAATAATACGAGAAGTTACCAACACAGAAGCTATCATAAAAATGCTCCCAACGTACGAAGCTCAAAACGAAACACGAGTATTAATAAATAATAATAAATAACTTAATAAAACATTGAAACATAATCATCAAAATGCCAACACTGTTAAGAAATATAAAGACAACATAGAAAATATAGAAAACATAAAACAAAAGCTAAAAGAAAATAATGCTGTAGTAACAAGAGCCGACAAAGGGAATACAGTTGTCATTTTAGACAAACAAGAATATATCGACAAGATTAACTTATTTATTACCAGCACAATATACAAACACTAACTAATGACCCCACTAAACAATACGTTAAAGAAATCAACAATGCCATAAACAAATGTAACCACCTCTATACAAATATAAATATAAATTAAAATAAACAAACGCAGAGGCACCACACTTTACAGGTCTCCCAAAACAACAATAAAAAACAATAATAGTTTAAATAATTGCTCACAGCTCGTCGAAATTAAAAGTCATAAATATATCTCCACAATACAAAATAGTATCCTCAGATGTTACAAACATGTATACAAACATACCAGTTGAGGAAACAATACAAATCATGCAAGAAAACCTCCAAATAAATGCAACAATCAGCAAGATACAAATAGACGAACTAATTTCATTATTGAAAATAGTATTAAAACAAAACAAAAACAATAAGTATTACACACAAAAAGAAGAAGGTCCCTTGAAGGTTCTTGATTTAAACATAACATCAAATTAAGATATAAAATTTATAGAAAACCAACCACCACAGATATAACAATACACAAAGACTCCCATCACCCATATTCACAAAAAATGGCAGCTTACAGCGCTTTCATCAATAGGTTAACAATACCAATGGACAAACAGGATTTCCAAGACGAACTTTACATAATAAAACAAATAGCTTCATCAAACGGATTCAACGCTGAAACAATAGACAAACTACTCTCATAAGAAAAAGAAAAAAGCTAACGCACAACACATACAAAAACAATAATATTAACAATACAAAAACAAAATTCATATCAATTGAATACTCAAACATTTTACCACAAACAATACATAATAGGGGTATTCCCGATCCGATGCAACTGGTCTTGTATCATTGCAAAAATGCAAAAGTGTAAAATTGCTATACCCTAACCCCCTTGTAAAAAAAAACTTTGCACTTTTGCAATAATGCAAGACCAACTTGCATCGGATCGGGAATACCCCTAATGAATTCAAAAAACACAACATAAAAGTATCATTCAAAACAAACAATAACATTCACAAGCTATTACAACCTACAGGTGCAATAAATAATGAAACAGGTACTGGAGTATATAAAATTAAATGTGACGATTGTGATAGATATTACATCGGACAAACAGACAGAAATTTCAAAGAAAGATTTTCTGAACATTTACCCAAACCAAACACTAAGGGCCAGTTTGTTCACAGTGCGTTAAATCTGAACGATGACTTTCACAGCTTCTAACTAAATGGCCCTAATCAACCAAAATCGGCTGATTAGCGATTTCCATGATTAACAACCTAAATTATTTATTCCTTGAAAAAAAATTTGATAATTATGCACATTCGATGATTTACCAGTTGCAATAATCCTTGATTAAAGATGATCAGCTGTGAACAAACTGGCCCTAAGTCTAATTACGCCATTCACCTCATCGATAACAATCATAACTACACAAATTTTGACTTGAACCTCAGCCCAATGCACTTTTGCAAAAAAGGAAGATTATTGGATGCATTAGAAGAGTTTGAAATCTATAAGTCACACAAAATAGAACAGGGCAAAATATTAAATGACAAATTATTATTGAAATGCAACCCACTCTATGACACCGCACTTAATTTTCAACGCTCGACAAAAAACCAAATACATAAACGCACCCAAAACCAAAACTGAAACAAAAAAAAAACATAAATAAAACCCCAGATGACAGCTAAGATAAAAACCAAAATCAAATATAATAACATTACACATCGGACAACAAGAAAAAACAAGAAGTGCCAAAAATTAATTTAATATTAAATAAGTCGAACCTGATGATGGTACATTGATTTCCAACAATCAAATTTAATAAAAGTTGTGATATTTGTTAAAAATAAATATTTATATTTATAATTTATAAAAGTTTTTCTTTTATTTCATAATTCCCATACATAACTTGGAGACCGAAACCAACAATGATATAACTTAAGTATAAAAATATTGGATTTTTTGAACATCAGATACATACATTTTATGAATGAATCATAAGCCGCATGACTCGTATGAATCAATTCATACAACTATACCTAAATCGTATGAACGTGATGTTTGGCTCCATTTTTAAGTATGTGTGCATTAAAAGTAGGAAATTTTTCATTAAAATCATGTACCTTTTTGGTTCAGTGAATTGCACTGTTTATTATAGGTGTTTTTGCATGATTTAACGGAGCACCGCTTGTAGTTTTATATTAAGGGTATTCATGCAACGTCTTAAACTTTACGATGCCGTTAAATCGTAAAGTTTCCGACACACGTTTCATGAACGCATCAAAAAAAAAAACATTTTGCGTAAATGTGGTAAACGATATGGTAAACAAATCATTTGTTCGTTAAACGTCAAACAGCTTAAAATATTTAATTTAATTTTAAGATTCGTAAAATTTGTCATCCGCAATTTAAAAATGCCCAAAGTAAGCCAAAAAAGTATTTATACAATTGTATGAACAAATTGCTTTCAATGATCTATTAATTATTGAATTATTTGGCAAAAATGATGAAGTATGTTTATTGTTGTAATCAAGACATAAGTGCATGTGTGAATGCATTTGTGTTTGTGTAACGCACACTTTTTGAAAAAAAAACTCATTTTTCCTCAAAATGGCCGTTCCTCTATTTTTGCTTCTAAGGTTACAAGAGTTTACCATGTTTACGATGTTAACCATCTTCGTTTAACACACAAATTTGTGTCTTAAAGTTTAAGATTTGTTTGAAAAGATTTCCTATACAAATTTTGACAGTTCGTTTACGACTACGTAAACTTTAAGACGTTTAAGACGTTTACGATGCTTTTCCGACGTTGCATGAATACCCCTATTTACTACTTTATTTATTTACTTTTATTTCACTTGCTTATTTAATTTACAAAGTTTTTTTCTATTTTGACGATTTAAAATCTCAAACACATTCCTAAAAAAAACTTGTAAAAGTTTTAGGTGCCCCATAATTTAGCTGTCTAACTGCATGCCTTCCCTGTATGAATGTATTTATGTTTGTGTAATTCACACTATTTTGAAAAATGCTTCACTTTTTCTTCGATATGCCCGTTCCTCTATTTCTCCTTGTAAGGCATCCATTGACCTTTTATATATGGACTGCTAGTCGAGCGTCATTTCCATACAAATTCCGAAATGAAAATAGTTCTACCTCTCCGTAGTAACATTAGCGCTATGGTAGGACACGCGGCAAAGAGAAGTAACTATTTTCAGTGCCATCTGTTCCTACTTTGTCAAGCTTTTTTGCCATAGAAACTACGGACATCTATTGTTATTTCTTATAAGAAACTGAGCCATCTGTTTTTGCTAAAATTTATATTTTGACGTTTGTGTATAATTTTAATTTTCATTTCAAATTTTACGTCGTGCGTCGTGTGTGGTAAATTTGTTTTTTTATAATTACATTTTTTGCTTAAATTTGGATAACAAATGGTGATTCAACTGCATTTGGAGATATTTTTTTCAAGTACATAAATATTATATTGATTTTAATTGATGTTGTTTTTTGTAGCAAACAATTCCGCCAAAAGTTTTCCAATTCAATCCGAAACTCGATCCTGTAACATCGCTCAAATGAGAATTTGGTCAGGTTCTCTTGTACCAGCATGGCAATTGAGGAAATAAAAATACAAGAAAGTCGTCGTCCTTTGTGTGTCCTAATACCGATCAAGATTTGACGGAAAAAATCTTTCAGGAACTTAAATCTTATCCACATCATCTTTAATAAAAACTTACCAGAATGGTTCGAGACTACTGAGATTTGGGCTCACATCTTTGGCAAAGAATACAGCGATGAGTTTGAAAATCTCATAAATCAATTTGAACATGTTTACCGAAAAGACTCGTCCTCTGTCAGTGGGTTGCAAACAGTGTTACTTGTGCCAAGTGCCAGGAGGCGCTTGGACGCAATTCTAGCTAGCACGAATGTCTACACGGCCGGAAACCGATCCATAACCAGTCGCACTTGGGGATACATTTCTTTGCTCACCAGAACCTTCTTGACTAGGTCTTTATGCTCTGTGAGAACAGCCAAAACGCTGAGTTTCACAGATATGCGTTCAAAATTATGCGGTGGAATTAATATATTTAATTTATTCATATTCTTTTATTTATTTTTGTGAATAAAGTTTTCTAAAATGACAAAAAAAAAAAAAAAAACGAAAATAAATGAAAAAACGAATGAAAAAAAAACAAGCACAAAACTGAAGTGTCAAAATGTTTCACCGTGTTTTCCACTTGTCCTATGTTAGCGCTAGCGGCGTTTAGTTATAGGTGGAACCATCATGAAGTTGGCTCCTGGCAGTCCATACATTGACTTACTATATATGGCATTGACTTACTATATATGGACTGCCAGGAGCCAACTTCACGATGGTTCAACCGATAACTAAACGCTTCTAGCGCTAACAGAGGACAAGCGGAAAACACGGTGAAACATTTTGACACTTCAGTTTTGTGCTTGTTTTTTTTTTTCATTCGTTTTTTCATTCATTTCTGTTTGTTTTTTTTTCATTTTAGAAAACTTTATTTACAAAAATAAATAAAACGTTATTAATAAATTAAATGTATTAATTCCACCGCATAATTTTGAACGCATATCTGTGAAAAAAGTTGTAAAATTCTGTGAAACTCAGCGCTTTGGCTGTTCTCACAAAGCATGTAGACCTAGTCAAGAAGGTTCGACTCCATTGACTTACTATATAATAGGTCAATTTTGGACTCAATTTTTATAATTTTTTATTAAATTTAACAAATTTATTTATTTTTAGCATCCTCGATGCCAGTAACTGATGGTTTAATCTTATTCTCAGAAAAGAAAAAACTACTGTAGAATGCAAAAATCACAAATTACTAGTTGCTAATGTACTATTCATAGATCATGGCAAAGATGAACGGTTGGGATCTAGATATCCAACTAAATCAAATGACTCAATTCCTTCTTGCTCTAACGCTAATACCAAGCCTATAACAAGACAAATAAATGTTGAAAATCTCCAAGAAAATCATATCAAACCAGAAACCACGAAACATTTAAGAGCGGCTGAAAAACCAAATGTCAAAAATCAGATTAACCGAGAAAAAGTCCAAGCACAGCCACCGCCAGTAACTAACGTCGAAGATCAAAGAAAACAAAATAAAGTTCCTCACTATGCAGGCAAATCCAATATCCCACCATCAGTTCGACGAAGTCCTCACAATCATTTACCAAGTTCTACAAGAATGGAAAAGTTTCCCGAAAAATCATCAACAGTTTCGCATGAGAATGATTTCTTCTTGGATGATAGTTCTTTTGAAATTAACTCGGAAATTGCAAATGCTATGGAGCACAAAAACAAAAACTTCAAAGAAAGTCACTTAACAAAAGTTCAGATGAGATCGCCGCATCACAAAAGATGACTTTTCAACCCAAAACACATACCACTCGTCTTTTGAGATCTTATAAGGAAAAACCTGAATCTCCAGCTAGACAAACACCTTTAAGAAGAAAACCCGAAGAAGATATTATGGCTCCTGCGTATCGTCAATTATTTTCACCACCTAAACCACAAACAAATAAATCAAATACCTTGAGAGTTTCTGATTTATCATTGGGAAATTCTCTATTTACTTTTATTTTATCTGAGTAAGATAAAAGTTATGAAGTTAAATAATTAAATCATAATTGATATTTAATATCTGTATTATTTTAATTTACATACTGGCTTTCATAAATTCAGGAGTTTCGCCTAGAAATGCTGCAGCCTTTACATTGTCCACAAAATCGGGAATACGATTAAAAATTCCATTTGAAACGACTTCTGCGGAATTTTCTTGCATTTTCCTCCATGTCTGCACAAGCAAAGACCACTTAGTTATTTCAACAACTGGCGTCCTTGAAGTAACTTCCTCGGTCGGCACTGGGCTGGTGGTGTCGTTTTGGATGGGCTTTTCTTCTTCCATTTGATCCGGGTTCTGCTAATCTTTATTCTCGTACTGCTTTTTTTACTTTTCGATGGTCTCACACTTGATGCAACGCGTTAAACTTCTTTTTAAATCGTTTCAACGATTTTGAAATTTTTTTGCTCATAAATTGATGGTGTGTGGTTTTATCACAAATTAAAAACAGTTGAAGTTACTTTATGTTGGTTTTTCTTGAATAAAAACATGAAGGGTTTTCGTGTGGAAGACTGCGACGCAAAATGTGAAATGGAAATTAAAATTATACACAAACGTCAAAAAATATAAATTTTAGCAAAAACAGATGGCTCAGTTTTTTATAAGAAATAACAATAGATGTCCATAGTTTCTATGGCAAAAAAAGCTTGCTCAGACAAAGTAGCAACAGATGGCACTGAAAATAGCTACCTCTCTTTGCCGCGTGTCCTATCTTAGCGCTCATGTCACTAGGGAGAGGTGGAACCATTTTCATTTCGGAATTTGTATGTAAGTGAAGCTCGACTAGCAGTCCATATATAATACGTCAATGATATATGGACTGCCAGAAGCAAACTTCACGATCATTGACTTACTATATATGGACTGCCAGGAGCTTCACGATGGTTCAACCGATAACTAAACGCTTCTAGCGCTAACATAGGACAAGCGGAAAACACGGTGAAACACTTTTGACATTCAGTTTTGTGCTGATTTTTTTTTTTTCATATTTGTTTGTTGTTTTTTGTCATTCATTTTAGAAAACTTTACATATTCTATAAAATTTTGTGAAACGGCTGGCTCGAAACTGAAAATTGACAAAGTCACTGAGGCGGACAGAGTTTCAGTTTTCTTTTTCATCTCGTCGTCTACATACGTTTTAAATCTGCCTTGCCTTCTGCCAGTTGTGTTGTTCGCTCGCTCCTTTTCAATTTCAAGTTTGTCTGTGAAGAAAAAAGTTTGAAGAAAAATGTGCGTTATGCCCTAAATTCGCATTTAAAGTTATAAAATTATAACCAACCTCAAGTTAATTATACTCTTGACTAAAATAATTCAACATAATGTTGAAATTTCGATCGAAAATGAAGTAAAAATTGATATTCGCCGCCCACTTTTGAAAGAAATACAATTTTTTCCTTTTCTCTTCTCTTTCGTTTTCTTTGAGTAACACTGGAATTAATCTTAAGTCCACGCTCAGATAAAATTTCCCAAAATAGTCCGTTTGGACGAGGTAGAGGTTTTGCACCACGAATGGTTTCTGTTGGTGTAACAATTAAATTAATTAATTAAATTTTTGGAAAAGATTTGTTGGTAGATTATTTACGACCTGTAAGTCATGAAGAATGGCTGCAATAACAGTTTCTGGTGTAATCGATCCTATTTCAATGAGCAACCCGATGTCAAGATCAGCAAATACATTGCCACGACCAATACGATATCCATCACGAGACACCAAACATGATCCGATGACAACCAAATCGAATTTTACTTTGTTTTTAAGTAAAATTTCAGTTCTAGATTTTTGAATATCTTGAACATGGATGGTTGCTTTTCTTTCTTCTTCAGTAGTTTCAGCGGGACACTCAACTTTGAGATAAAGAGCATTTGACTCACGTGTACCCGGTAGATAGAGTTCCTTGCCAGCAGCCAGCACTTGTAATTTCACAGAATCTAATGCTCGGTCGATATTTACTTTTATTTTATTGGCTTTCATAAATTCTGGAGTTTCGGCTAGTAATTCCATTTGAAACGACTCCTGCGGAATTTTCTTGGATTTTCCTCCATGTCTGCACACGCAAAGACCGCTTAGTTATTTCAACAACTGTGGTCCTTTAACTAACTTCCTCGGTCGGCACTGGGCTGGTGGTGTCGTTTTGGATGGGCTTTTGTTCTTCCATTTAATCCGGGTTCTGCTTATCTTTATTCTCGTACAGAAACCACGTTTTCTTCTGATTTTTTTACTTTTCGATGCTCTCACACTTGATGCAACGCGTTCAACTTCTTTTTAAATCGTTTCAACGATTTTGAAATTTTGTTTCTCATAAATTGATGGTGTGTGGTTTTATCACAAATTAAAAACATAGTTGAAGTAACTTTATGTTGGTTTTTCTTGAATAAAAACATCATGAAGGGTTTTCGTGTGGAAGACTACGACGCAAAATGTGAAATGAAAATTAAAATTATACACAAAAAATATAAATTTTAATAAAAACTAAAAACAGTTTTTTATAAGAAATAACAATAGATGTTCGTAGTTTCTATTGCCAAAAAAGCTTGCTCAGACAAAGTAGCAACAGATGGCATTGAAAATAGTTACCTCTCTTTGCCGCGTGTCCTATCTTAGCGCTCATGTCACTAGGGAGAGGTGGAACCATTTTCATTTCGGAATTTGTATGGAAATGACGCTCGACTAGCAGTCCATATATAATAGGTCAATGTTCACGATGGTTCAACCAATAACTAAACGCTTCTATCATTGAATAATTACAAATAGAAGTGGACACTGAGAAACTAGAAACGCCATCCTTGTTTTCGTGGTCATTATCGGCAACATAATAAAATATTAAATTGTTGTTTGGTTGCGAAATGCGCTAAGCAGATTCAAATAGGGATATTTTTAGGGAAATTCATTCACAATATACCTATGTACATACATACGGTGGTAGTGTTTTTTATTTGTCATGAACAACAAACAACAACAAGAATGCCATTGAAGGTCAACTGAAAGCGTTCGGTAGTATAGGTAGGTAGGTAGATACTTAAGGGTTGCTTTTGCATTTTTTGTGGTTTCTCTCAATTAAGGAAGGTGACGTGTGACGATAAATGATGTTTGTGTGTTTTTATTTTTGTAATTATTATCTTCAGTTTGATATTTTCTATTTTGCTTTCAGATTTGTAGACCTAAATCCCATATAGGCAGGCACAGGTACATACCTATCTAAGGTTACCTATTTAAACGTTTCTTTCACGGTTGCTCAAAGGTTTATTAAATGATTGTTAAAATTTTAAGTTTTTAATTATCGTCAGAATAGCTAATTTCTTAGTTTTAAGTGTTAAATATTATTGAATCATGTGTTAATGTTGAAGGGTAGAATATTTTGCTTGAACGGAGATTTAAACAGGTTGTTTTGCCTAAGATACGACAAAAGGCTAGGGCTAGTAAGCAGGTTGGATCAAGGCAAGACAAAAATTGTATGGGCGGAGAGGTCTAATTCAACCTGCTAAGCCGAGAGGGTAATTTTCCAAAAAAATCCACTTGAAATAAAAAAAAAGTCATGACACAGTGTCATGCTATACTATTGTGAAAAGCCCTTAATACACTTAGGTATATAGTCTCAAAAGAAATTGACTAAAAAAATCAAATTTATAACAATTTTGTTAATATAAAGATAAATAGATACTGTTTTTTACAACCCAGCGCCGCCAGGCCATTGCCCCTCCCTGCCGGTTGGCAAACTTTGGGCACCCAGAGATTGAAGTCGCGCACGAATCGTGTTAATTCATGTCCACTTTTAATTGCGGTTCTTCTTAAAAATGGTTAACATACATATTTTGTTATTAATGATCATGAATAATATTTTTAACGAATAGGTACCTACGAGTAGGTATATTACGTATATTGATCATGAAAATGTGGAAACGAAGGCAATATTATTGAGCAAAACCGTTGGTGTTGAACCGTAGATCCAAATAGGATACTGAGAACAATGAACATACATTATGTAAGTGGCAATAGATGCAAACGTTTTAGAAAGAAACGAAAATCTTGTCGCCAATAAATTGAGTCTGTCTGGCTTAAAAAAAATGCTTTTTTATGGTTTTAGGAACAAAATACCTAAGTAAAAACCATTCTGAAATGTGTCTTTGCTTTCGTTGCATTAGTGATAATTTCGATAATTTGTAAAAAATTCTACTTACTTATTAATTAAACTTACGAGTATTATTAAAATTATAAAAATGCCTTATTGTGACTATAATCAATGTAAAAATAAAAAAAGAGTGTGCGTACTTATGTACACGCGCTAGAAGTAAAACTTCTCTCTGGCGTTCCCAGATTTGTTTTACCTAACGATTATCGTTGTGAAATATGTTTACCAAATTCTGGGAAGAGTTTCTCAGAAAAATTTAGTTGCGACGAAAAAATTTATATATGTGCGGATCATTTCTACAAAAAAAAATTTAAGTCTGGGAGCTTTCCGTGCATGCACAAATAGAGAGGCTTGTCCGTTCCCATACAATGGAAAATTGAAGGGAATGATAAAATATGGCGAAAAGGTCCGAATTAGAAAGAAATTCGACTTAGAGAGAGTACGACTTAGGGCGAGTCGACTGTATATTTATAATTATTTATTAACAAAATAATATTTTTTTTCAAAACTACGTTATTAAGTAATATTTTTACGTTATTAAGTAATATTTTTGTTTGTAATATTCGAATCTCCTATCAATTTCTAGTCAAATACTAAAAACCGGATGCCTAAGGGCCAGTTTCACAGTGAAGTAAGTGTCACTTAAGTGCCGAATATGGAAAACTAATTCCAAATTTCACAGTGTAAACTTATCGGAATAAGTAACACTTAAGTCTCCGATGTTGGCCACTTAAGTTCCACTTACTCAGGTAGTAAAACTGCGGATTAAGTGCCAAAATGGGAAAATTAAGTGCCACTTATTTTGTTAAGTGTGCACTGTGAAACTGGCCCTAAGGGTCTGTTTCACAATGTCTGATTAAAGTGCCAATTAAGCTACATGAAACTTATTCGACAGTAAACAACCTCATTTACGTTTCACAATGTCTGAATACGTCTAATTGGCAATTAAAGTTCTAAGTATTTTACTGGCAAGATGAAGTGCCGATTAGAAAATTAAACTAACAATTAAAAATTCAAAATTTTCTTCACTAACACTCACACTTCAATTCAACACACAATTACCTCTTATTATTCACATCTCTTTGAAACAATCCTCTCGACACTTTTAACATAGTATACAATAAGATGACCCACCATGAAAAACTAACTATTTGATGATTATAAATATTTGTTCTTCAATGTTTGACATGAGCCAAATTCTATTTGTCTGGAAAACTGGAATAACGAACGAATAGCCAATTGATCATTGTGAAACGCAAAGTTTTTTAATGGGAGGATTTAATTTTAGGTTCAATTAAATGTCGGATAACTAATTAGAAATTTACTCAGACATTGTGAAACAGACCCTAAATGTCTTTTAATATTTAAGAAAATTGAAAACAGCGAAATCTACTATACTTCTTAATTAGTAGAAAATAATAGGATTCTTGAAGCAACAAAATAACGAATGGATGTCGAATTTAAGAAAACTTACTTTTGTTATTTTCAATTTTCTCAAAAACTAGAAAACATTTTGACATATGGTTTTCAATGTTTGACTAAAAACTGATTGGAGCATTGAATATAAAATACAAAACTACTACTTAATAACATAAAATTTTGAGCAAAATGACATTGAACACAATTTTTTAATTTTTTTTTGTTGAAAAATTTAAGTTTAAAAATTAATTTTTAAAAAACTGTTCACTCAAACAACTTAATTTAAAAAGAAAATCAAAGAAGAAATCTTTGGCTTTATAAAAGTGTATAGTATGGCATTAGGTGTATTTTATTCATTGCTGGATAGCCAGCGCAGCACAAATCTGAATAAAAAGATCACTCACTCTATACGTTCATTTGAATAATTGAAAGCTCTATCGTCAGCACAGCCATCTTCTTTTTTACTGACTTTTTTTTCGCCAGCAATCAGATTGTTTTTGTTTGCCAAGCGAAATTTTGCTGCACTGGCTATGCAGCAATGAATAAAACACACATACTGTAGTTGTTACCGTTGTTTTTTAATGAATTTGTTCTATTTTAATTTGATTTTTTAGAAAATTGCCCCTCCCACCTAAACGGGGGGTAATAGACCCCCGCCACCCATACGATATTTTTCTTGTCTCACACCTTAGGTGAATTACCCTATGTATTGTATACCCACATAAAATCAATGTCAATATAGAAACAAAATTGTAGAAAAAACAATAAAATAAAAAATATAGGGAGATCTACCTATCGGTTTTTAAAAACTAAATTGTGTTTCCTTAGAAAAAAATTAGGTATAAAAGTTTCTCTTCTTTGATCTTCCAAAAAAAAATTAAAGTCTGGGAGCTTTCCGTGCATGCACAAATAGAGAGGCTTGTCCGTTCCCATACAATCAAAATAAAAGTGAGTGTGTTTTAAAAGAAATCACAAATAACTTGCAAAATTTCAATCCACAATTGTTATATATGTTATTTTGGAATTATTTAAACACGTTTTGTGGTTCAAATGCAAATGGCAGTACCTACTACCTACATATGTATTCGTTTGAGTAAGATCAGATTACATTTTTTTGCTCCTGCTATTATGCCCCAGAATTGTGTGGAGGCCCTGCAAACTCTTGACAGTATCTTTTAGAAAATTCATTCAAGTGAAACCCCAATTTTTTCTCCTGAACAAATTTGATTTTTTTGCGAAAAAATATATGTACAGTCGACTCTCCTTAAGTCGAATTTTCACGGGATACCGAGATTTGTTCGAGTTAGAGAGAGTTTTGGAAAAATTCGAGTTATAGAGAAAAAAACATTTTTTTTATCTTAAAAGGTTTATTTAATAAATAAAGGTTAATATACATATGTATTAAAGCAACCAACAACACAAAGAAAAGGATAATAATCCTTTTTTGTTTTTGCGTTGTAACTTTTTAAAAACGTTATCTTTTTATAGAGGTACCAGGGTTATGAATAGGAAGAAACGCAAAGAGCTGACGATGATGGTACACGCGATGCTACACATATATACATATGTATTGAGGTTTTGATGGTTCGTAGTTATACTATACCCAAATATACGAATTCCGAATGGGTAATGTTTTTTATTTAGTTTTGTTCTAAACAAAATTTGACTTAAGGGGTGAAAAAAGATGCCAAATATCGAGAAAATGTGTTCGAGTTAGAGAGAGTTCGACTTAGAGGGAGTTCGACTTAGAAAATGGTTTTTTATGGAAAATTGAAGGGAATGATAAAATATGGCGAAAAGGTTCGAATTAGAAAGAAATTCGACTTAGAGAGAGTACGACTTAGGGCGAGTCGACTGTATATTTATAATTATTTATTAACAAAATAATATTTTTTTTCAAAACTACGTTATTAAGTAATATTTTTACGTTATTAAGTAATATTTTTGTTTGTAATATTCGAATCTCCTATCAATTTCTAGTCAAATACTAAAAACCGAATGCCTAAGGGCCAGTTTCACAGTGAAGTAAGTGTCACTTAAGTGCCGAATATGGAAAACTTATTCCCAATTTCACAGTGTAAACTTATCGGAATAAGTAACACTTAAGTCTCCGATGTTGGCCACTTAAGTTCCACTTACTCAGGTAGTAAAACTGCGGATTAAGTGCCAAAATGGGAAAATTAAGTGCCACTTATTTTGTTAAGTGTGCACTGTGAAACTGGCCCTAAGGGTCTGTTTCACAATGTCTGATTAAAGTGCCAATTAAGCTACATGAAACTTATTCGACAGTAAACAACCTCATTTACGTTTCACAATGTCTGAATACGTCTAATTGGCAATTAAAGTTCTAAGTATTTTACTGGCAAGATGAAGTGCCGATTAGAAAATTAAACTAACAATTAAAAATTCAAAATTTTCTTCACTAACACTCACACTTCAATTCAACACACAATTACCTCTTATTATTCACATCTCTTTGAAACAATCCTCTCGACACTTTTAACATAGTATACAATAAGATGACCCACCATGAAAAACTAACTATTTGATGATTATAAATATTTGTTCTTCAATGTTTGACATGAGCCAAATTCTATTTGTCTGGAAAACTGGAATAACGAACGAATAGCCAATTGATCATTGTGAAACGCAAAGTTTTTTAATGGGAGGATTTAATTTTAGGTTCAATTAAATGTCGGATAACTAATTAGAAATTTACTCAGACATTGTGAAACAGACCCTAAATGTCTTTTAATATTTAAGAAAATTGAAAATAGCGAAATCTACTATACTTCTTAATTAGTAGAAAATAATAGGATTCTTGAAGCAACAAAATAACGAATGGATGTCGAATTTAAGAAAACTTACTTTTGTTATTTTCAATTTTCTCAAAAACTAGAAAACATTTTGACATATGGTTTTCAATGTTTGACTAAAAACTGATTGGAGCATTGAATATAAAATACAAAACTACTACTTAATAACATAAAATTTTGAGCAAAATGACATTGAACACAATTTTTTAATTTTTTTTTTGTTGAAAAATTTAAGTTTAAAAATTAATTTTTAAAAAACTGTTCACTCAAACAACTTAATTTAAAAAGAAAATCAAAGAAGAAATCTTTGGCTTTATAAAAGTGTATAGTATGGCATTAGGTGTATTTTATTCATTGCTGGATAGCCAGCGCAGCACAAATCTGAATAAAAAGATCACTCACTCTATACGTTCATTTGAATAATTGAAAGCTCTATCGTCAGCACAGCCATCTTCTTTTTTACTGACTTTTTTTTCGCCAGCAATCAGATTGTTTTTGTTTGCCAAGCGAAATTTTGCTGCACTGGCTATGCAGCAATGAATAAAACACACATACTGTAGTTGTTACCGTTGTTTTTTAATGAATTTGTTCTATTTTAATTTGATTTTTTAGAAAATTGCCCCTCCCACCTAAACGGGGGGTAATAGACCCCCGCCACCCATACGATATTTTTCTTGTCTCACACCTTAGGTGAATTACCCTATGTATTGTATACCCACATAAAATCAATGTCAATATAGAAACAAAATTGTAGAAAAAACAATAAAATAAAAAATATAGGGAGATCTACCTATCGGTTTTTAAAAACTAAATTGTGTTTCCTTAGAAAAAAATTAGGTATAAAAGTTTCTCTTCTTTGATCTTCCAAAAAAAAATTAAAGTCTGGGAGCTTTCCGTGCATGCACAAATAGAGAGGCTTGTCCGTTCCCATACAATCAAAATAAAAGTGAGTGTGTTTTAAAAGAAATCACAAATAACTTGCAAAATTTCAATCCACAGTTGTTATATATGTTATTTTGGAATTATTTAAACACGTTTTGTGGTTCAAATGCAAATGGCAGTACCTACATATGTATTCGTTTGAGTAAGATCAGATTACATTTTTTAACATTGAAAATGTTTATAGGGTCGTTTTGAGAAAAATATGGTGTTACCAAAATGATTAAATGAACAAATGAATATATAACAAATGAACGAAATGAACTCTAGCGTATAGGGGGCTCAGGATCGAATTTTTGGTTGGTGTTACCAAAGAAAATGCCAAAATGAACCTAAAGACACAATCGATGAATCGTACCTACACGTTGATCGTCGCCAACCGACGAGCTTCAGTGGAGGATAGTTAAATTTGTATGAAATCTTAAAATCACTCGATTTGAGCGCAGTTAGAAGCCTTTTACTCAGGTTATAATTATCGGATGCTTAATGTTAAGATAGATAATTAAAGATAAAATGACAGGCTACAAATCTGCATCAAAATTTTTTTTGCAAAAGCTTACAAAATTTCATACTAAAAACGTGAAAGATTGGCTTTTGAGAACTAATTTCATCACGGCAAATGACGTGAGGAACAAGAAAAGAAAAAGAAAAAGAAAAAAACGTACCCACAAAGAATATACATTGCTGTAAGGGTGTTGGCAAGACGTTGGTTGGAGTGGAATGTGTGCAATAAAAAACCACCACTGCACTGTGGCTGGTGGCAAACAAAATTGGCTTCGCATCCGGAACAAAAATGATATACATACATAGCTACATTATTAAGTAGGTTAGGTATGTCTGTAAAATGTTATGTTGATTAAATTGTTGTAGGTATTTTGCAAATATTATTCGTAATGGTACGATTAGGTTGGTTTGGTTGGCTAATAACTTCTGTTCTAACAATCGGATATTTAAAATAAAGGTCTTAAAATGAAGGTAAAATATCAAACTAATTTATTCAGTTAAAAAATAATTGAAATAACATAAAAGTGTAGGTGAAAAACGTTTAGGTTTAATTCATCAAAATAAATAATTGCAAAAATTGAATAACAAAATTGGCTTCGCCAACAAAATTCATATATTATGTACCTACGTATCTATATAGGAACATACATTATGTATGTAGGTAGGTAGGTAGTCAGAAATGGCGATCACGAGCAACCTAGCTCGTTGACCCAATTAGTCCTGTGAATGGAAATGGCTTGGAATGTCTCAGAATGGCTCAGAGACGTAAGAGGTTTGACCCCTTAGTATGACATTATGTATGTACATTTACACAAAAGGATTGATTTAGTTGTTCTGCGGTTGCCTTTTTACTTCTGTACTAATAATCGGATCTTAAAGATTAAGGTTTTGAAATAAGTTAAATAATAGGCTTCAAAATTTTGTGTGACAAAACTTGACTTAATTCTTAATCAATTCGATTGTTGAACCTAGAATATGCACAGAGACCTATACTTGAACCTCTATGATTATAACTTATAACTTTAGTTCTATAAGGGCCAGATGTTGAAGGTTAAGGTATTTAAATTAAGGTTAACTAGGCTAGAGGTAGGATTAACCTAGCGAAGCAAATATATATAATACCTAATCGAAAAGGATTTGGTATCTTCTATTCTAATTATCGGATCTTTGAGGTTAATGTCTTAGAATTAAGGTAAAATCTCAGGCTACAAATTTATGTGACAAAACAACATCTAAACCAATGCGTTTTTTGAACTTGACCAACGTCTAAACCAATGAGACTTTTGATCTTGACCTATGTTTAAGCCAATGTGATTCTTTAACTTCAACTATACGTCTAAACAAATTCGATTTTTGAGCTTGACCAACGTCTAAGCCAATGCGATTTTTGAACTTGACCTACGTCCAAACCAATGCGATTTTTGAACCTAAAATATGCAAAGATACCTACTTGTGAATTTCTTTAATAAACTTTCAACATTAGTTCTAAGGGCCAGTTGTTGAAGGTTAAGGTATTTAAATTAACATTAATCAGCCTAGAGGTGGGATTAACTTAGCGAAGCAACTTAAATGTAGTAATCGAAAAGGGTTGACTTGGTAAGCTTTTATTTTCTGTTCTAATTATCGAATCTTTGAGGTTAAGGTCTTAAAATTAAGGTAAAATCTAAGGCTATAAATTTATGTCACAAAACTTTACCTAAGTCTAAGCCAATGCGATTTTTGAACTTGACATACGTCTAACCCAATGTGATTTTTTAACTTGAACTATACATCTAAACCAATTCGATTTTTGAGCTTGACCAACGTCTAAGCCAATGCGATTTTGGAACTTGACCTACGTATAAGCCAATGAGATTTTGAACTTGACCTACGTCTACACCAATGCGATTTTTGAACTTGACCAACGCCTTAACCAATGCGATTTTTGAACTTGACCTACGTCCAAACCAATGTTATTTTTGATGCTGAAATATGCAAAGGTACCTACTTGCGTTTCTCTTTAATAAACTTACAACATTAGTTCTAAGTTGTTGAACGTTAATTTATTTAAGTTAACGTTAATCAGTCTATAGGTAGGATTAACTTACCTAATCAACTTAAATATAAATATCGAAAAGGGTTTATTTGGTAAGCTTTTATCTTCTGTTCTAATTATCGGATCTTTGAGGTTAATGTCTTAAAATTCAAGTAAAATCTCAGGCTATAAATTTATGTTACAAAACTTTACCTACGTCTAAGCCAATGCGATTATTGAACTTAGAATATTCATAGGTACTGCAATATAATTGAACTTCTTTAATAAAACTTATATATATTAAGTTCTAATGTTCTGATGTTCAAGGTTAAAGGTAGAACTATAATAGTCGGATGCCGACCTAAGTGCTCGTACGAAACGAAACGAATACAAAGAATTCATATGACGTGCCCATAATTCAGTTTTGCTTCGTTTTGACCAATTTTTTACTTTTGCTTTCGGAAGTGAAGAGCGCTCACCGACCGCTCCATGCGTATAAGTGAACTGAGAGAATTTTCTTCCAACATCTTCCGACTATTACAGTTCTACCTTAAGGTCCACAAATGAAAAAAAAAAAAAACGATTCAATTTGGTTGTCAACTCAGCTGTCAACTTAATTGGTGCTTTGCTTTTCATATACTCAGATAAAAGAATACTGCTTAACTGTCAAAACCATTTATATTGTCTTAAGAAATTACACGACTTGAGTTTATTAAATTTATTAAAAGATGAGTTCAAAATGCAAAATATTATAGAATACCTAAAAACAATTAGGTAAATCAGGTTTGCATTGAGTTTGAGCTACACATCAAATTATTTATAAATTTGGTCTCGCGTTTAAAAGGGTTCACTTTGATAGTAAATCAAATAACTTGCCTATATATAAATAGTTCAATAAGTTGAGAGACTTATAAATCAATTTGAGCAAATTTGAGCAAATATTTGAATTTCTTCAACATAAACGCCGTGATTAAATAAACTGAATTGAACAACATTAATTTAACCGCCAACTGGGATTCGACATTAAAAATATCTACATATTGTAATTTCAGACTGAAGAATGGTTTCTTAGACATCGTCAGAAGTTTTGGTGCAACTATAGGATACAAATTAGAAATCACCAAGATTATTCATGTTTTTATTTTATCGAGCTAACACAAGTCATTTTCAATGTCCCCATAGTTACTCTATGAGTGAAATCTGTAAATTTTTGCTCCTGCTATTATGCCCCAGAATTGTGTGGAGGCCCTGCAAACTCTTGACAGTATCTTTTAGAAAATTCATTCAAGTGAAACCCCAATTTTTTCTCCTGAACAAATTTGATTTTTTTGCGAAAAAATATATGTACAGTCGACTCTCCTTAAGTCGAATTTTCACGGGATACCAAGATTTGTTCGAGTTAGAGAGAGTTTTGGAAAAATTCGAGTTATAGAGAAAAAAACATTTTTTTTATCTGAAAAGGTTTATTTAATAAATAAAGGTTAATATACATATGTATTAAAGCAACCAACAACACAAAGAAAAGGATAATAATCCTTTTTTGTTTTTGCGTTGTAACTTTTTAAAAACGTTATCTTTTTATAGAGGTACTAGGGTTATGAATAGGAAGAAACGCAAAGAGCTGACGATGATGGTACACGCGATGCTACACATATATACATATGTATTGAGATTTTGATGGTTCGAAGTTATACTATACCCAAATATACGAATTCCGAAGGGGTAATGTTTTTTATTTAGTTTTTTTCTAAACAAAATTTGACTTAAGGGGTGAAAAAAGATGCCAAATATCGAGAAAATGTGTTCGAGTTAGAGAGAGTTCGACTTAGAGGGAGTTCGACTTAGAGAATGGTTTTTTATGGAAAATTGAAGGGAATGATAAAATATGGCGAAAAGGTTCGAATTAGAAAGAAATTCGACTTAGAGAGAGTACGACTTAGGGCGAGTCGACTGTATATTTATAATTATTTATTAACAAAATAATATTTTTTTTCAAAACTACGTTATTAAGTAATATTTTTACGTTATTAAGTAATATTTTTGTTTGTAATATTCGAATCTCCTATCAATTTCTAGTCAAATACTAAAAACCGGATGCCTAAGGGCCAGTTTCACAGTGAAGTAAGTGTCACTTAAGTGCCGAATATGGAAAACTAATTCCCAATTTCACAGTGTAAACTTATCGGAATAAGTAACACTTAAGTCTCCGATGTTGGCCACTTAAGTTCCACTTACTCAGGTAGTAAAACTGCGGATTAAGTGCCAAAATGGGAAAATTAAGTGCCACTTATTTTGTTAAGTGTGCACTGTGAAACTGGCCCTAAGGGTCTGTTTCACAATGTCTGATTAAAGTGCCAATTAAGCTACATGAAACTTATTCGACAGTAAACAACCTCATTTACGTTTCACAATGTCTGAATACGTCTAATTGGCAATTAAAGTTCTAAGTATTTTACTGGCAAGATGAAGTGCCGATTAGAAAATTAAACTAACAATTAAAAATTCAAAATTTTCTTCACTAACACTCACACTTCAATTCAACACACAATTACCTCTTATTATTCACATCTCTTTGAAACAATCCTCTCGACACTTTTAACATATACAATAAGATGACCCCACCATGAAAAACTAACTATTTGATGATTATAAATATTTGTTCTTCAATGTTTGACATGAGTCAAATTCTATTTGTCTGGAAAACTGGAATAACGAACGAATAGCCAATTGATCATTGTGAAACGCAAAGTTTTTTAATGGGAGGATTTAATTTTAGGTTCAATTAAATGTCGGATAACTAATTAGAAATTTACTCAGACATTGTGAAACAGACCCTAAATGTCTTTTAATATTTAAGAAAATTGAAAATAGCGAAATCTACTATACTTCTTAATTAGTAGAAAATAATAGGATTCTTGAAGCAACAAAATAACGAATGGATGTCGAATTTAATAAAATTTACTTTTGTTATTTTCAATTTTCTCAAAAACTAGAAAACATTTTGACATATGGTTTTCAATGTTTGACTAAAAACTGATTGGAGCATTGAATATAAAATACAAAACTACTACTTAATAACATAAAATTTTGAGCAAAATGACATTGAACACAATTTTTTAATTTTTTTTTGTTGAAAAATTTAAGTTTAAAAATTAATTTTTAAAAAACTGTTCACTCAAACAACTTAATTTAAAAAGAAAATCAAAGAAGAAATCTTTGGCTTTATAAAAGTGTATAGTATGGCATTAGGTGTATTTTATTCATTGCTGGATAGCCAGCGCAGCACAAATCTGAATAAAAAGATCACTCACTCTATACGTTCATTTGAATAATTGAAAGCTCTATCGTCAGCACAGCCATCTTCTTTTTTACTGACTTTTTTTTCGCCAGCAATCAGATTGTTTTTGTTTGCCAAGCGAAATTTTGCTGCACTGGCTATGCAGCAATAAATAAAACACACATACTGTAGTTGTTACCGTTGTTTTTTAATGAATTTGTTCTATTTTAATTCCCACCTCCCACCTAAACGGGGGGTAATAAAATCAATGTCAATATAGAAACAAAATTGTAGAAAAAACAATAAAATAAAAAATATAGGGAGATCTACCTATCGGTTTTTAAAAACTAAATTGTGTTTCCTTAGAAAAAAATTAGGTATAAAAGTTTCTCTTCTTTGATCTTCCAAAAATGATGAGCTTACAAAAAATATTTATTAAACTTATTTTTCAATGGGTAAGGTACCTATACCATCCAACATATGTATACCTATCTACATATAGGTACCTACCTATCTACACAATTAGAATTACACATTTTGAATCTTTAAAATCTCATAGATAGGTAGGTAGGTACAAAACTTTAAAATTAGGATTAAGAAAAGTTCATACCAAACTCATAAAGACCAAAAAACGCAACAAATTAAAACATAATCGTCATCACCCCAAGTTGCATGAAAGCAACAACAACATCTTTGAATGAACGCAAAGTAAAAAAAAACAACCCTTGAAATTACATTTCGTTCAACAAACGTAGTTTGACCTTGTCTGGCATGGCAGACAACAATTCAACTGCAAAACCAAAGTGGTTGTTTTTGTTGTTGCCTCCCTTTCATTCGAACGAAAATTTCCCTCATAATTTCCTCAAGCATATTCAATGGTTGTGGTTTTCACTATTCAGTTTTTAAAAGCGACAACGTTGACTTTGATTTCCGGCCATCTAGCGGCGATCTAATCCGGTGTCCCTTCTATTTGTAATTATTCAATGCTTCTATCGCTAACATAGGGCAAGCGGAAAATACGGTGAAACACTTCTGACATTCAATTTTGTGCTGATTTTTTTTCCTATTGTTTGTGTTATTGTTTTTTATCTTTCATTTTAGAAAACTTTACATATTCTATAAAATTTTGTGAAACTGCTGGCTCGAAACTGAAAATTGACAAAGTCGCTGAGGCGGACAGAGTTTCAGTTTTCTTTACATACATTTTGAATCTGCCTTCCCTGCTGCCAGTTGTGTTGTTCGCTCGCTCATTTTCAATTTCAAGTTTGAAGAAAACTGTGCGTTGTGCCCTAAATTCGCATTAAAAGTTATAAAATTATAACCAAACTCAAGTTAATTACACTCTTGATTAAAATAATTCAACATAACGTTGAAATTTCGATCGAAAATGAAATAAAAAAATTAAAATTCGCCGCCCGCTTTTGAAAGAAATACATAATTTTTCATTTCTCTTCTCGCCTCGCCCCCAGGGTGCCATGGAGAAGTTAATACATTTCCTGCAAGCTGGCCGGATTTAAAAAGTTGGTTATGAAAGCAATAAAGGATCTGGCTGAGGCTGACAAGAAATACTGTGGGGAATTCAAACAATACGAAATGCAAATAGTGATTTTCGATGTGTAACTGAACAGACGTGTGTGACAGAGTGGCTTTTTTCGGTCTGGTTTGAAGTGGTTTTAAATTCTATTCCAAGGTTACTATTATAAATTGTTATCGATTTAATACCTTGCGTTTACTACTGTGCACTTTTTCAAAAAAAACAAAATATTAGTATTACAAGTTTAAATTAAATAAAACTCAACTTAAATTGAACAAATACTAACCTAAAATTTTTAATTAGTGCAGAGAAATCTCTCATATAAACTGCTGAATAAAAGTTAAAGTTAAGTTTTCCCAACCCACTCACAAATAAATAAATAAATACTTACATGAATAACAATTGCAATTGATGTCTGCAAAACGAAATAGAGAACAGTTCTCCGAATCTCCTTCCCCTCCGAAACAACCGCAAAAAATATCAACACTTTCACGTAACAAAACAACCAACTCTTTCTAACTTGCAGCCCGAAATCTCAATAATGGAAAAAAATTCTTCGACAAATAATTCTCTTGATGATCGTTCAATTTCTGAAAAACTGGAGAAAATCATGTTGCAAATTACTGACTCTGAAAAGAGAATAACCGAAAAAATTGATCTTGAAGTAGGAGCTTTAAAGTCTTCGCTCCAGGCTGTAAATAACCGTTTGTCTCTCTTAGAATCAAAACAAAAAGAAATTAACACTCTTAAAATTGAGAACCAAGAACTCAAAGAAAAACTACAAAAACACGACGAAGCTATACAAAAAATTGAGGCACACGTGGAGACAATCGAAGAAAAACAACAACTTAAAGAGACAATCAGCGACGCACTTCTACATGGGGTTCCGCAGTTGCCGAATGAAAACTTTCAATCAATTTTTGAAAATCTTTGTAATTACATAAAACTTAAAGCACCGACCGTTAAAAACATTTATCGACTCAAAACGAAAACCGATTCACTTACACAACCGATAATGATTAAATTTACCTCACCAAGTGACAAGAGCCTTGTTCTGAGGTCGATAGGCAACTACCGGAAAACTAATAAAGTGCAGCTTTGTCTCCGAGATCTTGGACTGAGTAATGATGGTGTTAACAATAACAATAAACTTTCTCCTGTGTACATCCACGAATGCCTAACAATGCAAAATCATTCTCTCCTTCAATACGCACTTAAATTAAAGCGTGAGAAAAAACTTCAATCTGCTTTTACTTTTCGTGGTCTTGTCTATGTGAAGAAGAACAAAGAAGAGAAGGCAACATTAATTGAGACTGCTGATGACCTTTCCGTTCTTACCACAACGTTACCAACCAACTAAACCTATTCTGATGTCAACAAAAAATATACTTAAACACATTACGTTAAGTTTTCTTATCATAAGTTATTGTAGTATTTTTATTTATAATTCTTTATTTCTATTTTCTTTTTTTAACTTGTTTTTTGAATTTATAAACTTGTATTACTTATTGTTAACTTGTTTATGCTATAAATGCCTCTTATCATCGCACCTTTTGTCATTCCGTTTATTGTTTCTCCTTTTAAATGAGTCTTGCAGCTTATAAATTTTTTTTGATCGCTGGTCGTTTTTATTTTTTTTGTAATTTTTGAAAATGGTTGAAACTTGCATTCCTAACAGAAATTCCACAGATGTCTCTAGTCAAAATCATATAGAACGCGCAATGATTAATATTTTTTGTAATCAGCGAACTGGTCTGCATATTGTTCATATTAATGCGCAGAGTATTTTGCCAAAAATTGATGAATTTAAATACTTATTTGAAGGTTCAAGGGTTGACGTGGTTTGTGTTTCGGAGACTTGGCTGTCTAGTGATGTTAATGATGTTGTATGTTCTTTGGATGGTTTTCATAAGCTGATAGGGCTGGAAGACGTGGTGGAGGTGCTGCTATTTTTGTCCGTCGTGAATTAAATTGTAAACTTGTAAGAAAAGCGGCGCTTGGAAGTGAGATGGACTATATATTTCTAATAATATCATGCAATGACAATAAAATCTTGCTGGGCTCAGTTTACAGGGCCAATAACAATATAGATACCACTCCGATTATAAGAGCCATTGATGAATTATCTTTTATACCACCTTTTGTTGTTGTTGTAGGTGACTTTAAAAGCAACATAATAAATGATTCATCTCTTCTTAACAATATGAGTACCTGAAACCTTTCTCCTGTTAACACCTCATCACCCACTCATTTCACTAGTCACAGCAGTACCCTCCTCGATGTATTTTTTGTTAGTCATTTGTATAAAGTTCTTAATTTCAATTAAATATCTGTTCCGGCTTTTTCGCGTCACGACTTAATTCATATGACATTTCAATGTGAGCCTCCGATTTCGAACAGAACTATAAGTTTTCTCGATTTCAAAAATATAAACTTAAGTCAATTAGAAGATGATTTAAAGAGAATTGAATGGTTTCGAGTTTATGAAATGCCTGTTGTTGATGAACAAGTCTTTTTCATTCAAGAAAATATAATAAACTTATTTGAAACACACATACCTTTGATTACAAAAAATGTAATAAGGAAAAATACCTCATGGTTCAATAATTTCATAAAAAACCTTATATATGAACGTGACCAGGCCTACAAACGTTGGAAGCGTTTTCGACTACATGTATTGTATATTGTATTTAAAAGGTTAAGAAACAAGGTAACAGTTGAGATTCGTGAAGCAAAGAGACGTCATTTTGCTCCAAGATTAGACCCCTCCCAAGCTGGACATAAACTGTACATCAATGATTTGCCTCTATGTGTATGGATAACTGTGAAGTAGATATGTACGCTGATGATGTCCAAATGCGATAAAAGCTTCCCTTTAGGCTTGGTCGAAAATGCTGCTGTTGAAGTTAATGAGGACCTAGCTAATGTTTGACTTGTGTTATTTTGCATTGTAAAACTTTGCAATTAAATTTCGATTGGCCTGCCTAGGCAAATGATAACAAATATTTGAATTATATAAGTATATAATTGAAACTGAAAGCTTGACGTAACTAATATTGATTTTTGATAAATTTAATCATAGAACAAAATTTACAAGGCTGTTTTATTGTTTTTTGTGTTAAATATCTGTTCCGGCTTTTTCGCGTCACGACTTAATTCATATGACATTTCAATGTGAGCCTCCGATTTCGAACAGAACTATAAGTTTTCTCGATTTCAAAAATATAAACTTAAGTCAATTAGAAGATGATTTAAAGAGAATTGAATGGTTTCGAGTTTATGAAATGCCTGTTGTTGATGAACAAGTCTTTTTCATTCAAGAAAATATAATAAACTTATTTGAAACACACATACCTTTGATTACAAAAAATGTAATAAGGAAAAATACCTCATGGTTCAATAATTTCATAAAAAACCTTATATATGAACGTGACCAGGCCTACAAACGTTGGAAGCGTTTTCGACTACATGTATTGTATATTGTATTTAAAAGGTTAAGAAACAAGGTAACAGTTGAGATTCGTGAAGCAAAGAGACGTCATTTTGCTCCAAGATTAGACCCCTCCCAAGCTGGACATAAACTGTACATCAATGATTTGCCTCTATGTGTATGGATAACTGTGAAGTAGATATGTACGCTGATGATGTCCAAATGCGATAAAAGCTTCCCTTTAGGCTTGGTCGAAAATGCTGCTGTTGAAGTTAATGAGGACCTAGCTAATGTTCATAGCTGGTCACAGAAAAACGGACTTTGCCTTAATCCACTTAAATCAAAATGTTTGGTTATCTCAAGAAAGGCCATCGAAATATCTGACTTTCCAGAAATATATTTAAATAATAAACAAATTAAATTTTTCGAATCAGCCAAAAACTTAGGATTAACCTTCACTAAGACACTTTCTTGGAATTACCACATAAGATTGACGATCGGAAAAATTTACGGAGGCCTTCGTTTACTGTGGAGCAATCATAAAATTACCCCACTCAAAACGCGTATTATCCTGGCTAAAACATTACTTATCCCTGCTATGCTCTATGGCTGTGAAATTTTTTATAATTGTGATTATGATCACAAGCGTAAACTTAATGTTGCATACAATAGTATAGCTAGATACATTTTCGGATTAAGAAAATACGATCACATTTCTGAATTTTCAAAATCAATTTACGGTGTTACTCTCGAAAATCTTTTCAAGCTTAGAACGTTAACTTTGCTGAACAACATCTTGCAAACACGTCAGCCACCATACCTTTATAATAAGATACGTCACACACGTTCTACTAGATCTTTGAATCTTGTCCCTTTGCGTTATGCGTTCTTGATATCTGAACGCCAGTTTTCCATAAATGCGATACGTCTGTGGAACTGTCTACCCCGATCTTTAAGAGTGATAAGCTGCACTCGACTTTTTGGAATAAAGCTCAAAGAGTATCTTGCGACGTTAAGGTAGTGATGATATAAAATATATAACATAGTGTTTTTTCTTCTCTTTTCTAGGCTTTTTTTTTCTATTAAGGTTTAAATATTTCAAAATTTTGTCACAAACATATAAATTGTTAAACCATTAAATTTTGTTTGTACTTAACTATAATAACACATCATTTAAATTATTCAATTAAGTTTATACTATTTAAAAAGATATGTATCTTACAGTATAAATCTATTCAAATAAATATATGAAATGAAATGAAAAAATGAAATGAAGAAACAAGCCACTCAAGAAACTAGATGGAGAATCGAAGAAAAAATTCGAGGTGAAAGCCAAGAAAAGTAAGAAACGCCACAATAAAACCGAAAAAATGCATCACCCAAAAAATAAAGCTCAGTTAAAGGAGGTCTGGGAGAAGCAAGATCATCTGGAGAAGGGAAACTTCAATCCAAAGACGTTCTTCATGTTACATGGTAAGACGTGTAAAATAAGATAAGATTCAATTACTTACCGACCTTGTCTTATAGCAAAATTCTTTGAATATGGTATTCGTATATTGTGGTTTCAATGGAACGAGCAACGTGAATACATGAATATGAGCTAAGGTTGTAGCAATAAAATTGCAACAGTTTTTTTTTCTAGTCAATTTATTCTTGTTACGTAATTTGGCCTGTCAGAATCAAGAGTTGAAGGGCGCAGTTTGTTTGCTGGCGACCCATCATTGGGCGAGAACCAACCAGAAAATTTTATGCAGTTAGCTGGACGTATTGCACATGCCTTTCTGTTCATTATACTTACACGTTTTGAATTTAGTTTCTTGCAGTTAAACATAGTTATTTTTTTTTTCAAAATTTTCTGTTAGTAATTTTTTTTTTCCAAGTTAGATCCTTCAAGATATTGTATGCACTTATTCTTGTATTGAACACACCCAACTCTATTGGATTGGGAATTCCAGAAAAAGATGCACTAATCATAGCTAAGGAACTTGTTCGTATAGGTATACCGCACTGGTGTGTGTTGGCTGCCCTTAGACGGAGTCAGTGAACTTGTATCCAAAATAAATAGAAAATTCTACCACAAATACTCGAAGTAATGAATTCTTTTTATTTTGATTCAAATATTTGACATGGCACTGGCTAAATGTAGCCAGTCCACAGCTGTATATAAAATATTTAAGTTAATATAAATTTCAATAAAAATTAGTTCTATACATTTTAAATATGAATTAAATAAACTCGATGCAGTGACATGCTTCATTTTTCGTAAAAGGGGCGAATGAAACCCCTTCGTTTATTTTGTTCTTGTCCTGGTCTGACCGTCAAAAAATATCTGCACAATTATAAGGCCTGTATTCACCGAGCGCTCATATGAGCCTCATAAGTTTATGAGGCTCATAACATTGGGGTATTCACCAACCACTCATAAATATGTTTCGAATTTCGAAAAAGAGAGCCACTCTCTGTCAACCAGGCACTCCCAAACTTTAAAATCAAACTTTTTTAGGTAGATGGAGTGGTAGCGATGGAGATGTTTGTGTTTGTGGGGGTGGTGGTTGTGGAAGTAGTTTCGAAAATGTCGGACTATTTTTCGAAGAGAGCGCTCATAAGTTATGAGTGGTCCCGACCACAGCTGTATATAAAATATTTAAGTTAATATAAATTTCAATAAAAATTAGTTTTATACATTTTAAATATGAATTAAATAAACTCGATGCAGTGACATGCTTCATTTTTCGTAAAAGGGGCGAATGAAACCCCTTCGTTTATTTTGTTCTTGTCCTGGTCTGACCGTCAAAAAATATCTGCACAATTATAAGGCCTGTATTCACCGAGCGCTCATATGAGCCTCATAAGTTTATGAGGCTCATAACATTGGGGTATTCACCAACCACTCATAAATATGTTTCGAATTTCGAAAAAGAGAGCCACTCTCTGTCAACCAGGCACTCCCAAACTTTAAAATCAAACTTTTTTAGGTAGATGGAGTGGTAGCGATGGAGATGTTTGTGTTTGTGGGGGTGGTGGTTGTGGAAGTAGTTTCGAAAATGTCGGACTATTTTTCGAAGAGAGCGCTCATAAGTTATGAGTGGTCGGGACCACTCATAACTTTTATGAGCGCTCATAAATATCCACTTATTATTGCTTGGTGAATAGTTTTATGAGGCTCATAAGTTATGAGTGCTCGGTGAATACCGGCCTAAATTTCTATAAGCTCCATTTTTGTTGATTAAATTAACTATAAATAATGCACAATGAAACACTAAAATCATTTTTTAAGTATAGTTTTGTATACCTTAAGTTCTTTTATTAGTTTATTTTATTAAATTTCTTTGTATTATTTTGCAATTTTAATTTCTCTTAATTTCATTATGAGAGAATACGTTTTCAAATTCATTTTGCTTAATATGAATGCCATAAACATGGTTATCCATTATCAAAGACGCCCAACATTTGTATTTCATTTGTAAGTAATATTACAGTTGAAAATTATTATAATTAAAAAAGTAAACTAGAGAACTGTGAAAAAGAAAATTTTTTTGTGAGATTAGACTTTAGAAATTCGTTGTTTTGCTTTTGTATTTTGTTCATATAACTTGCAAGATTTAGGCCTGTATTCACCGAGCGCTCATATGAGCCTCATAAGTTTATGGGGCTCATAACTTTGGGGTATTCAGCAACCACTCATAAATAGTTTCGAATTTCGAAAAAGAGAGCCACTCTCTGTCAACCAGGCACTTCCAAACTTTAAAATCAAACTTTTTTAGGTAGATGGAGTGGTAGCAATAGAGATGTTTGTGTTTGTGGGGGTGTGGTTGTGAAGTATTTTTGAAAATGTCGGAATATTTTTCGAAGAGAGCTCTCATAAGTTATGAGTGGTCGGGACCACTCATAACTTTTATGAGCGCTCATAAATATCCACTTATTATTGCTTGGTGAATAGGTTTATGAGGCTCATAAGTTATGAGTGCTCGGTGAATACCGGCCTTAGTATTGTCATCTTTGAATGATAAATGCTTTGGTATCCATAAGAAAGAAATTGATATAGTCCGTTATTTGTTGCTTTTTGCCAATAAAAGTCAAATCCGTTTTTTATATGTTTGTGTTCTCTTCATCAGAAGGCTCAATAGTCTCTTCATATTTATCTGTAATGCTAAATGATAATAATAAAATAATTAGTCAATTAGTTTTAATGGCAATAGACGTATAAGTAAAAAGCATTTATAAACGAGCATAAATGCTCTAGTTAGACAGATCTAATTAGAAAACTCATATTAAGTTCCATTTAATACTAACCGCTCCAGAGCGATGACTATCTGAATTACATTCCATTAGATTAGTTCTGTGCACCGCCAATTCCATATCTAGGCCGGTATTCACCGAGCACTCATAACTTATGAGCCTCATAAACCTATTCACCAACCAATAATAAGTGGATATTTATGAGCGCTCATAAAAGTTATGAGTGGTCCCGACCACTCATAACTTATGACCGCTCTCTTCGAAAAATATTTCGACATTTTCGAAACTATTTCCAAAACCACCACCCCCACAAACACAAACATCTCCATCGCTACCACTCCATCTACCTAAAAAAGTTTGATTTTAAAGTTTGGGAGTGCCTGGTTGACACAAAGTGGCTCTCTTTTTCGAAATTCGAAACATATTTATGAGTGGTTGGTGAATACCCCAAAGTTATGAGCCTCATAAACTTATGAGGCTCATATGAGCGCTCGGTGAATACAGGCCCTAGTGTTGATTTTCCCTTTGAATTCGTGTTGCAATACGCATAACAATTTCTGTATTGTCCATTAACCCGATGTCTATCAAGTTTCTTATCTCTGGGTTCTCTTCTAATAATATTGTTTGGTGCACAGGCAAGCCTGATTTTGATTCTAATGGCCCTTCTTCTACCAGCACAACAGGATTGACTATAGGCAGAGGTCTAGCTTCACCGTACGGTAGGAATAGATATGCACCACTCATTGGACCTGTCATTCGCGTACCATATCGCAAAAAGTGAACTGCGTTATATATTATAAAAAAAATAGTAGGTATTTCAGCGCAGCTTAAATTCTTTCATAACTTTAAAATCGTAATATGTACTGCTAATACAAAATTTTATAAAAAAAAGTTTTAAACATATACCTACATACAATATAATCTTCTTTTTAAGATTACTTGTCCTCGATCGTTGTCACCGAAGACGGTTGAGGATTGTTAAAATGGAATTGTTTGTGAAATTCCGAAGACAAATTGTTCTTATAGTAGGTAACTAGTAGCATCTTTGTATATAAAAACTATAGTACTATCATGGAGCATAATTTTTAGGGTTGCGTGGACCTATACGGTGGCGCTAGAGTCACTTGAAATTTTTTTTGCAGACTTTGAAATATGGCAGGATAAGAAATGAAGAGCAAGTATTAACAGCGAGAGGATTGTATTATTTCAATTCTGATTACGGTAAAGAGAGTAAAGGAGATAACTTTGCAAGCTGTTTGCGTCATGGCAAAAAGCAGAATAAATCAAAGAAAATAAAAAAAAAATTCTTTGAAATAATAATTTTTTTTGTTCGCATTGCTTATGGGAGTTTAGGTGTGAGGAAGAATATGTAAAGATGTAAAAGTGGTAGGTAGGTATACTGTCCTATACAATTATACATTTATATTTTCGCATATATATAATATTGAGGTTGACAGATATTTGATTTGATTTGTAATTTTCAAGTGGTGAAAAATCAAATAAAGCGGGAATCTCCAAGCAATGTTGCTATATTTCTTGATATGTGGAACAGATGTACATATAATTAGGTATATTTATGTAGGTACCTATGTACTGTATAGGTATTTTGTCTCCTTTAAAAACAGTTATTAAAATCTTGAAGTTGATCTTATATTAATATTTCTGTTCTTCAAAATGACCCAAAATTGGATTTTCGAACAACAAAAATAATAATATATGTATGTAATAAGGTATCTACCTATTAGCTATGTTATAATTAGTAATTAATTACATATGTACATACCTAGATACCTTACATAATATATGAGGGTTTCCGAAAATAATAAGTTTCTCAGAGTTTTAGGTGATTACAAGGTTGTTTTGGATTTTTAAAATAGTTTCAATTTTTGTTTTTTTTTTAATTTTTTCAAAATTTTAAAAACCACCAACGATTTTCAATAAATTCAGATTTCCTTAAGATATCAGATGATATGCATCGCATTGGTGTCAAAACAATTTCAGAGGTTGTTTATCAATTTACAGTCGACTCTCCCTAAGTCGTATAGGTACTCTCTCTAAGTCGAATTTCTCTCTAACTCGAATTTTGTCGCCATATTTTAACATTCCCTTCAATTTTCCATACAAAAACCATTCTCTAAGTCGAACTCTCTCTAACTCGAACACATTTTCTCGATTATTGTCATCTTTTTTCAATCCTTAAGTCGAGCTTTATTTAGCACAAAACAAAATAAAAATATATTACCCCTTCAGAATTCGTATTTGGGTGTAGTATAACTACGAACCATCAAAACCTTTATATATATATGTGTAGCATCGCGTGTACCATCATCGTCAGGTCTTCGTGTTTTTTCCTACTTATATCCCTAGTTAAATTATTCTAAAATAATCCAAGAATTGATAACGGTTTTTTGTAGAGGGGTCAAAAACAATAACATTTTATTATGAGAGGGGGGGGGGGTCTATCTCGCCCCGTTTAGGAGGTAGGGGCAATTAAAAAAAAAGACTTAAATTGAAAAAAAAAAATTATTAAAAAACAACAGCAACACTTACAAAAAAACACTTACTTAAAAAATGCTTGTTTTTGACCCCTCTACAAAAAACCTTTATCAATTCTTGGCGCCATAGTTATCGTACTCGTGACAAAAGCCAAATGCAGTCTTTGTTTTTAATCGATGTTTATTGAATATTCGCCATTTATTGAATATTCAATAAACATCGATTAAAAACAAAGACTGCATATGGCTTTTTTATTAGAAAACACGTGCTATATTGTTCATAAATAAATGTAGGTGCCTAGGTATACTCGCATAATGCAAACTACCTTAAACTAAACTTTTTAAGCGGGTAGTATACCTACAATATAGGCTCCCATAAGTAATCTGATGTATATCTATGTATTTTTCTATTAAAATACCTACCTAATTTTGTTTTCATTAAATTTTTATAACTATAAATAAATAAACAATCAAAGTAATTTGTATGTGATCTCAGTGATTTTTTAATTCAATAAGTTAGCCTTACATTTTACCTTTATTTTAAGACCTTCATCTTACAGTTCCGATTAATAGAACAGAAGTTATAAGTCAAAACCAAATCGATCCTTTTCTTTTTCATCATAATAAAAATTAAAATTACCTAAAAAATGTACTATACCAAGTTAGGTACATACCTCCCTTAAAAGAGTCAAGTACCTACATTTGCATGAAAATATTTTTTTTTATTAAATTTTGTTTCCATTAAATTTTAAATTAATAACGTGATTCATTTAAAGGTTTTATGTGCCTCCGTAATAAATTTGTAAATAAAATTTAGCTTCACATTCTACCTAAATTTAAAGACCTTAAACTCACTTACATATCTATCATACCTATATGTTATCAGCCAACCAAACCAACCAATAGTGGCCTTCACAATTCTTAGGTGAGAAAAATACCTACTACTTTTTTTATTTTTTTTTTTTTTGTGTATTCCTCTTTCTCGTTACGTTTGCCTCGATGAAATTTTTTCTCGAAAACATTCTTTAACGTTTTTAGTATGAAATTTTGAACGGTTTTGGTTTTGAATTTGTAGCTTGTACTCGACTGTGATTCTGGCTTTAATTTGAACTTTGAATTTTGAAAATCGGACAATTGGATCTAAAGATAAAGCATTTGACAGAGCAAAAATCGGGTGATTTTCAATTTTAACAAAAATTAGACAATTCTCCACTGAACCACGTCGCGGTCGGTTGCCAATGAACAACAACCCCAATTTTTTCAATTTTCCGATATTTTTTTAACTTTCTTATTAAACTATTGTGAAAGTCGTGTGGGGTGTACACTCTACAGTTATGTATGATATATCAAATTAATTGTCTATTTTCCTAGATGCGAATTAAAGAAAAACGATTCCTATAAATGGAATAACTACAGAGTTATGAGGTGATAAATAAAACAACAGATATATGTCAATATCTCGGTTGAAAAAAATTTGAAAAATCTAAAATTTTAACAACACATGTAGATCAATAATCTCTATCACCTACATTTTTTGAGATTTTTAAAGATAAAAATCAAAAAGTGGAAAAAATTAACCCCGCAAAACCTGTTTTTGAAACATAAAATATGGTTTCAAAAAAAAATGTTTATCAAAATTTCCTGAAACACGGATAATTTAGTTTTTAAACACCTTTCCAATGTGAAAAATTTATTTCAATCGGACTTAACCCTGATTTATTGGAATTTTGTTATTAATTCAGTTTTGAATTAAAATTTATATCTCGCTTTGTAGATTTTATAGATTTTTTATCAAGTTAGCGATATTCTGGAATTTTAAATATCTATTGAATAAAAAATAAATTAATACTTTACCACCTTCGTCTAGAATAGATACCTGTACCTAGTTTGATCAATTTTACCACATTTTGTCCTAGGTACCTACTTTAAATTGAAATTTCAAAAAATCCCGTCTTAAATTAAGTCTAAACAGATTTACTATGCATAGGTATATATCTACCTACATTTTTTAATGCATGAAAAAGTGAGCGATTCACTTATAATGGCTTAATATCGATAAACATAACTATACCTATAAGTATATACATTTTACAATCATGCCAGAATGAAAAAAAATGTAAACAAACAAAAATTATGTGAGTGAGCGATTCCCTTATAATGGTTAAATATCGATATAATTATACCTACATATATGTATATACATTTTACATTCATAACCATAACCATAAAACATGCCAGAATGAAAAAAAATGTAAACAAAACAAAATTGTTTTTTCTTCATTTTGTCTTTGTATAGGTATACAAGATTTTATATAGGTATAGGTATACAGATATTTTATTCCTTGATTTTATTCAGTAACTCGCACTGCACTCACTTTAATTTAATAAACAGCGTTCATATTCTTCTCTTATTACGTTCCTCATTTAACAAATATCTGCAACCTGCAAAGCTGCAAGTTACCAAACTCTTGATGAGAAACCGTTGCGTGGACAATATAGGTGTCGCTACTGTCGCACCTAACCATGATAGTACTATAGTTTTTATATACAAAGGTAGCATTGAATAATTACAAATAGAAGTGGACACTGAGAAACTAGAAATGCCAACGTTGTTCTCGGCAACATAATAAAATATTAAATTATTGTTTGGTTGCGAAATGCGCTAAGCAGATTCAAATAGGGATATTTTTAGGGAAATTCATTCACAATATACCTATGTACATACCACTGATCTCTATATACACTGGATAGTGTATTCATACAAAATTTTTGAGGCAAAAATATAGTCGTGGCCGGTACCACTGATGGAAAAAGCCTTACTATTGTACTGAATTCAGTACAATTTGAATTTCTCAGTACATAAGTACATCTTTGCCATTTTCAGTACACTTTTGAATTGTTTGTACAAAATTGATAATGTTCTCTTATCATTTATTAAAAAAATCTATGTGCGATGCGAACATACTCAAAGCCCAATTACCCAATATCAAAACCATCCCCACTTGTGCTGAAGGCGCTCATTTGCTTTTAAATACTGAACTGAATATGTAAGAGTACATATTTAGCTTCCAATTTTTAAGTTCAAGTGACCTCAACTCCGTGAAAGTTGCGTTTCGCCCAGGTACGACAGTTGGGCTCATCATATATTCAATCGCTCCACTTAAACAGAAGTAGTTTTCTAATTATCTTCATTTACGTTATTATTTTGCTTCCAACAATGAAATTTATTTTTTAAACAATTATGCAAAAATTTTATGGTAAGGGAATCTTTTGATGAAAAGCCTTTATTGGCTTTTGCAAAATCACCTACCAGTTATGGAGATATATTGCGTCACCGAATGTGAAATCTTATACACTTTTAAAAAGTTCAGTGAAAAAGTTATACAGGGCTTCAAAAATATTGCTAAAATGTTTTATATAACATTTCTGCTAAGATATTAGAAGAAGATTGGATTTCGATGACGTTTTCTTAAACGCACTTCAAAAATTCTCACAAAGCGCACTCCATCGTTCAATTTGTTTTAAAGTTTTTTCCTAATGAACACAAAAATATTGAAGCTATAAACAACGAATATAGAGCTCTAGCTGACTGCGAATATATTAAAAAACTGAGAAATGTATCTGTATCGGAATTTTGGGCAAAAATTTGGTTTTTGAAAAATGAATGCAATGAGTTTATGTTTGAAAATATTCATCGAATTATTCCGGGTGCCTTTTGTGTTCCTCATTCTTTAACAAACGTTGAAAGAATTTTTTCATATCAAAATATAATAAAAACTAAATTAAGAAATCGAGTTCCATTGTGTTCTACACATATTGAAACCAAAAATCATTTAAAAAAGGAATGTTGTCACAGTTTTGTAATTAAAAAAGATCTTGTGAATAAAAACGTTACAAACAATCCTCTTCAAAAAGAAGAACTTTTAGAGTAAAAAAAACGTTAATTACCTAAATTACTATTATTTTCTTATCTAAGGCACCAGTTATACGTAATAATCATTGAAAATTCTATTTTTAATTTTCAGATGTTTAGGAAGCAAAATCAGTAATTATTTTAATGGCAAAATAAACCTGACAGTTTAATAATGATTTAGAATTTTAAAAACCTTAAAACTAAAAATTTAAATATTCAATGATGAGATTCAATGAAACCTATACAACTGGCTCCTTACTGTGATACGGGATCCGTCCGTTATTTATTTAGCTATAACTAATAATGAAGTTCCTTTACAATAGGCGTGTTTTTTTTGCAAGCCCGGGGGGAATTGGTTGAAAAAAACGACAACGGGGATTAGAGATGCCATCACAGAAACAAAATGGAGTTTTCATACAAACTATAGATAACAAGTATGTAATTCACGCCGGGAATTCTCTGGGATTAGATAAGCCCGCAGGGGACTAGTTGTTGCCTTTAACATGTAAATTGTTTAGCACCGACCTCTTTTTTTTTCATCCAATTCCCCCCGGGTTTGCAAAAAAAACACGCTTATGTTACCTTAATATTTATAACAAAAGATTTTTTTTTTGTTCTTGTTAATAAATCAATTTTATTTTTGAATTTGTGTGTTTGCTAGTTTTTATCCATTTAAAAGAGCCCAGTACTATTTGTTCCTTTTCAGTACTATTTTGTTTCAGCGTTCAGTACAATCGAAAAAAGTCGATTTCCATCACTGGCCGGTACCCTCATATAACAGTATAACAGCGGCGCCAGCGGAATGGACTCTACTGGACCTGCATTTTCTTATATTTTTTTCAATATTTACAGCCGCAATGCTTGTTGACATCAACTGATATCAAATAAATGCTCAATTTTGGCAAATATCTTCAATCACTTTCTTCGTTTGTATAGAGCGATATATGAGGTCGTGGCCGGTACCCTTTAAAAAACTTGCCTCACAAAAACTGTTATACACTATAGGCTATTCACTATCCAGTGTATTATGGAGATCAGTGGTACATACATACGCTGGAAGTGTTTTTTATTTGTCATGAACAACAAACAACAACAAGAATGCCATTCAAGGTCAACTGAAAGCGTTCGGTAGTATAGGTAGGTAGGTAGATACTTAAGGGTTGCTTTTGCATTTTTTGTGGTTTCTCTCAATTAAGGAAGGTGACGTGTGACGATAAATGATGTTTGTGTGTTTTTATTTTTGTAATTATTATCTTCAGTTTGATATTTTCTATTTTGCTTTCAGATTTGTAGATATAAATCCCATATAGGTAGGCACAGGTACATACGGTTGCTCAAAGGTTTATTAAATGATTGTTAAAATTTTAAGTTTTTAATTATCGTCAGAAAAGACACTAATTTCTCAGTTTTAAGTTTTAAATATTATTGAATCATGTGTTAATGTTGAATGGTAAAATATTTTGCTTGAACGGAGATTTAAACAGGTTGTTTTGCCTAAGATACGACAAAAGGGTAGGGCATGTAAGCAAGTTGGATCAAGGCAAGAAAAAAATCGTGTGGGTGGAGGGGTCTAATTCAACCTGCTAAGCCGAGGGTAATTTTCCAAAAAAATCCATTTGAAATAAAAAAAAATCACGACACAGTGTGATGCTATACTACCTTTTTTAAAGCCAATCAATTCCTTAATTCTGTTTTTAAATCAAGTTATTCTAATGAGTACATAGTTAAAAAAAACAGTGTGAGTGCCGGGACTCACGGTTAAGATGTGTAAACATACGTAACGTAACGTAAACCACAATCAAAGAATCACAATCACGATCACAAGAATTTTACAAAATTCTACTTACTTATTAATTAAACTTACGAGCATTATTAAAATTATAAAAATGCCTTATTGTGACTATAATCAATGTAAAAATAAAAAAAGAGTGTGCGTACTTATGTACACGCGCTAGAAATAAAACTTCTTTCACGACAACAGGGCAAGTATTTTTGCAAGTCCTACCACTCAGAGCACCCGATTTGAAACTCAGAACCGTTGCAAAATTGTGACGCTGAATTTTGTAATTCGTGACGGGAATTTGTATGTCGGTTTGACATGTCACTGACAGCTCCATAGAAAAATTTTTTACCCCCATGCCGCAAAAGAAGTTTTACTTCAAAAAACTCTGGCGTTCCCAGATTTGTTTTACCTAACGATTATCGTCGTGAAATATGGTTAGCAAATTCTGGGAACAGTTTCTCAGAAAAACTTATTTGCGATGAAAAAATTTTTATATGTGCGGATGATTTTGAAAAAAAAAAATTAAGTCTGGGAGCTTTCCGTGCATGCACAAATAGAGACGCTTGTCCGTTCCGTTCCCATACAATCAAAATAAAAGTGAGAGTGTTTTAAAAGAAATCACAAATAACTTGCAACAATATCAATCCACGTAAGTTAACATATAGACAAAAATCTTACGAATTTAACTTTATTATTATAGTGTACCTATATGTATGTAAAATAATTTTGCTAGTTATGTAGGATAGAAAACTTTGTAAGTCCACGTTTCGAGGTCTCTGGAATCATTTAAGAGTTATTTCTGTGTTGTTAGTGAAAACTATTAATGATATCAACCTAAAAAATATTTTTCGTTTACAGATAATAACGTCATAACGTTAATTTATTAGCAATTTTTGTATTACAGTAATTTAACAAACGGTGTAAAATCTCTTAGGTACATGTCGAGAAAAAATAAGCGTCGGTATTTAATAATTTTTTTTAGAAAATTCCACCTCCCGTAATGTTTAATTTTCTAAAAAATATTAAGACATTTGAGCATCTAGTTTTCAGTGTTAGACTAAAAATTGATAAGAGAATTGAATATTAAAAACAAAAACATACAATTTTGAACAAAATTAAATAGCTTTAAATATGTGTTTCTACAATATCCAAACAGTTCTGTCAACAAGTGGAGGAAAATTACACCGATTGAAAAAAATCAGCACCAAGGTTCAGATCAAGATGTAGAAGAAGATCTTCATTTGAATAGAAGACCTCCACATAAATTTTATTCCAATGTTTTTAAGAACTTAGAAAGTACAATAGATAATAATCCAACGGGATCTTTTTCACCAACACCATCTTCTGCGGATTTAAGAGTTCCGATAGAAACACTGTTAAAGTCACCAAAAGCAAAAAAACTTAAACCAAACACTGTATTCAATAATACTTGTAAGAACATTTTAGATGAGGTTTTAGACACAAAAACAAAAAGCGTTCAAACTTTTGTAAAAAGTCAAATTGTTCACAAAGAGCGGACAAAATGGAGCGCAGAAGAAAAAGATCTTTATTTAAAATTTCATTACAAGTCACCGTCTTTTTTTAAGTTTTTAAAAAAAGAAGGATTTTTGTTACCATCACAAAAAACCCTAACTCGATGGTATGACATGCTGCCTTTTGGAACTGGCATTTCAAAGAGCATCATTTGTATGCTAAAAGAAAAATTGAAAGATCTGCCTTTGAATAATAGGAAGTGTGTGCTCGTGTTTGATGAGATGAGCACCAAAGTAGAATTAGAGTATAATTCTAAAGAAGACATTATTTATGGTTTTGAGGATTTGGGTCAGTTGGGAAGGAATAAGACAATGGCAAATCACTATCTTCTCTTAATGCTTCGAGGACTTAATCAATCATGGAAACAGGTACGTAAAGTGTAAAATGCATTGGCGGTTTTTGTTGAAATAATTGCAGACGCAATTCATTTATTTCTTTTACAAATTTTTGCTGTTATGAAAAAGGAGATGGGAAACCAAACGTTTAACTATAAACTTTTATGACTTGTGAAAAAAAATTAATTCGCTTGTTTGATATCAAAACAAGTTACGAATTGGTTGAGTTGAGACATTGGGATCAGATTTTTGATTTACAAGCTCTTTTTCAATTTAGAATACAAATAAATCATACCGTACGGCGTATTCGCTCTTCAATAAAAAAAACTGTTAAAAAAGATCTTGCGAATTAATTCAATAAAACCATGTCAAACTGTAAAATAAAAAATCGATATCAAATACGAATATAGAAGAATATTTCACAAGAAGTATCTTATTTATGTTCCAATAATAATTTTTTTTTCGAATCTTAAGTTTTTGTTTATAAGACTTTCAAATACTTCATTTACAATGGGAAATCGACCACTATTACATTTTTCTTCCAAAGATAATTGGCTATTACAACGGAAACGTCCTTGGGAACCAACTGGCTGAAATCCTACAAAGCACCATTAAATTATTGATATCGGAAGATATAAATATTGTGTGCATTTCTTGTGACCAAGGTGCTGCAAACAGGATGGCATATAAGAAACTTGGTGTTACAGGGGTTACTCCTTTCGTCACAATATCCGAACGGAAGATTTTTTGTGTTTATGACATTGTTCATCTTTTCAAGAGTATTCGTAATAATCTTCTGGTTTCGGATATTATTGTTGATGGAGAAGTTGTGTCTTGGTCCATTTTAGAAAAACTATTTTTTGCCGAAAATACGTTAATTAGATCAATGCATAGGCTTACGGAGGCGCACATCCAACCAGACAGCTTCCAAAAAATGAGCGCTAGCCACCATGTTTCATCAGCAATCTTTGCCGCGTCGTCAACAAACGTTTTTGATGAAAATGAAAAGTCCATTGCTTTAAACACTGGAAATTTTTTTTTTCGTTTGAACAAGTTGTTTGACAACTTAAACAGCAGTAACAAACTTTCAAAAAATCCTGATAAATGTGCTATATCTGATGATCAAACAGATATACTTTCAAATATGAAAGATTCTATTACTTGGATTGAAAAATGGAAACGTAAAAAAAATAGAGCTGTCTTTTGTTTCAAGGGCTTATGCCAAACTATAAATGGAGTGTTACAATTGTGGGATCAAATAAAGAACCAAGATCAGCTGTACATGATAACATCTCATTTAAACACCGACTGTCTTGAGAATACTATATCTGTTGTTCGAAATAATAGAGGCTCATATGAGAAAAACCCCTCTTCGTTTCGCCTGCATAAAAATCTCAAACAAATGAGTTTTTATAATATTATGGCTCCTGATTCAACATCTTATGAAACGAATGACTCTGCTATTATATTAAATATGGCAGATGTGGAACGTATGTTTTGCACACAAAAACCTAAATGTTCTTGATTTTAATTATTTATTGTTTAAATTAAAGGCTTCTTAAATCCAGAAGGAGATGGCAACATAAATTTGAACGAAGAAAAGCCAGATGATTGTATTCCACTTAGTGTTATTCCAATATCTACAGGTGAGTTATGCTTACATAAAAACACAACTTAAATTTTCAGAACAAGAAATAAATTATTTTAAAGACCTAAGTTTTTCTATATTGCTATTAAATGTAGAATAAATATATATAACATAATAGGTAAGCGACTATTTTGATACTAAAATAAAACTATTTCAGTCAAAGAAAATTTAATCCTGGCCCAATTTATTTCCCCATGAAGTGACTATATTTTGTTCGAAATGCTAAAATATTAAAAGTGATTTTATAAAGAATGTTGTAATGGAATAAATTTTATTTGATTAATATAATGACTGTTTGTTTTTCCTTTTAGTCTCAAAATTTAAAAAATAAATAAATGTTCAGTTTATAAAATTGATATATAACTTGCTTCACTTCACGGAAGGGTGAATGATAATAATTTTAAAAAATTGAAAATAAAATACAATTTATATCATAGGTATAATGTTCAAAATTGTACCATTTGTATTGTCTAAATCTTTTTATTTTAATTTTAATTATTTTTTCTTATAGGCCGTTTTCAAAATACATTTTATGAAGTGAACCCAAATGATGAAAAAGAAAATACATTTCAGTTTGACGATTCGGACAACGAAGAGTCAATACCAGTAAATACAGAAGAGCCAACGAATATTATCGAAATGGCAACAACATACTTTGCAGGATATGTTGCAAAATACATGACAAAGAGATAAAATTGTGAATCATGCAAACGCTACATGATCAAAAGCGATCTTAAAACTCCATACTACGAAAGCGAAAAATTAATTGAAGTTCGTCAGTACGAAAATACAAAAAATGGAGGCTTGACTACTCCATCAAAGACATTTGCAGGATTTATACAAACCATTGTAAAATGTTTTGAAGAAAATTTTGATGACGTGTGTTTCCAACAAAATGTTTTACAATGCTTGTATATTATTTGCGATGAAAAAGAAAATTATCCCTGTTCGTCCAATGAACATAAAAAAAAATTTTAAACCATGTCATACTTATACTATTAAGAACAAAAATCAAAATTTTAAACGCTAGAGCGAAGTGTTCAAAGAAAAAATTGAAAAAACTAGATATAATGAGACACATTTGAAAAACAATGTTAAGCTTTTTTTATCGATAAATCTAAATCTAGCCTTTAAGTCGAATATATTTACTTATTATTTCTTTATTTATTTTATTTATACTGAAGTTAATTGCTCAAAATTATTATTTAATTTCAAAACAAAAAAAATACTGATTTTTAAAACTTGCTGACCCACATCTTTGTATATTTTTCGAATATATCAATATTTTTTTTCTCCAACAAAATGCAATTAAAAAAACACAATAATTGTATGTATGCTGAAGACTTTAAAGACTAATTAAAAGACTTATAACCTAAATAGAAAAAAACCCCAGACTTTTGTTTTCGAAATCATGTTATGTGCACCTATAAAAGCGCATACTCATACTTTAATTAAGCATCCACTCAGGGCTGGCCTCAGCCAAACTTGCGCCCTGTGCAAGATTTGTAGAAAGCGCCCTTTTGTTATAATTACACACATACACACACACATACAAAAATTTAAGTTTGAAAACTAATTTTTGAAAAACTGTTCACCCAAATAATTTAATTTGAACAGAAAATGAAAGAAGAAATCTTTGGCTTTATAAAAGTGTATAGCATGCCATTAGGTGTGTTTTATTCATTGCTGGATAGCCAGCGCAGCACAAGTCTGAATAAAACGATTACTCACTCTATACGTTCATTTCAATAATTCAAAGTTCTATCGCCAGCACAGCCATCTTTTTTTTTACTGACACTTTTTTCGCCAGAAATCAAATTGTTTTTGTTTGCCAAGCGAAATTTTGCTGCGCTGGCAATAAATAAAACACACATATTGTAGTTGTTACCGTTGTTTTTTAATGATTTTTTTCTATTTTAATTTGATTGTTTAGAAAATTGCCCCTTCCCCCCTAAACGGGGGGTAATAGACCCCCGCCACGCATACGATATTTTTCTTGTCTCAACTCAACCTACACGCTCTAGCTTTTTGTCACACTTTAGGTGAATCACCCTATGTATTGTATCTATACATAAAGTCAATATAACGGGTGATTTTTTAAGAGGTTTAGAACTTTTTAAAAAAAAAAAACACAAAAAATTCGAAAAAATGAATGAAATATTTATTTGAATCGATAGTTTGAACCTTGCAATTTAATGTTTAAAGATAATTTCATGCAAATGTTGACCGCGGCTGCGTCTCAGGTAGCCCATCCGCTGAGTCCAATTTTGGCATACTCTTTCACACATATCGGCCGGTATCTCACGAATGAATGCATGGATGTTGGCTTTCAGTGCGTCAATCGAAGCGGGCTTGTCCCTATAGACATTAGCTTTGACATACCCCCACAAAAAATAGTCTAATGGTGTCAAATCGCACGATCTAGGCGGCCAATTGACCGGCCCGAAACGTGAAATTAACTGTTCACCAAACTCGCCTCGCAATTGCGCCATTGTTTCGCGTGCTGTGTGGCATGTGGCACCGTCTTGTTGAAACCACATATCATGCAAGTCAAGAACTTCCATTTCGGGCAAAAAAAAGTTTGTTATCATCGCTCGGTAGCGTTCACCATTGACAGTAACGCTGCGATTCGCATCATCTTTGAAGAAATATGGCCCAATAATGCCGCCGGCCCATAAACCGCACCAAACAGTGGCTTTTTCGGGATGCATTGGTAGCTGTTGCAATGCTTCTGGCTGATCTTCACTCCAAATGCGGCAATTGTGCTTATTTACGTACCCATTCAACCAAAAATGAGCCTCATCGCTGAACACAATTTTTCGATAAAAAAGCGGATCCTCGGCCAGCTTTCCAAGAGCCCATTCACCAAAAATTCGGCGTTGTGGTAGGTCGGCTGGCTTTAGTTCTTGCACCAGCTGTATCTTAAAAGGCTTTACGCCCAAATCCTTCCGCAAAATTTTCCACGTAGTGCTGTAACAAAGGCCTAACTGCTGGGAACGGCGCCGAATCGACATTTCGCGGTCTTCTGTCACACTAGCTGATACGGCCGCAATATTTTCTTCACTACGCACAGTACGTAAACGTGTTGGTGGTTTAATGTCCAACAAAGTAAATTTGGTGCGAAATTTGGTCACAATCTTCCGAATAGACTGCTCAGAAGGTCGAGAATGCCGACCATAAAATGGAAGTAGCGCGCGATGAACATTTCGAACCGAGCACGAATTTTGATAGTAAAATTCAATAATTTGCAAGCGTTGTTCATTTGTAAGACGATCCACGGTTAAATTGCAAACCAAACTGAAGCTGTTTGACAGTGACACAAGGTACTAAACACACGTCAGCTGTCAAAACCAGTGTTGCCAAAACCAAACCAGCTAAAAAATCACCCGTTAGATACAAAATCGTTGAAAAAACAATAAAATAAAAAATATAGGGAGGTAGGTACCTACCTATATCGGTTTTTAAAAACTAAATTGTGTTTCCTTAGAAAAAAATTAGGTACAAAAGTTTCTCTTCTTTGATCTTCCAAAAATGATGAGCTTACAAAAAATATTTATTAAACTTATTTTTCAATGGGTAAGGTAGGTACCTAACCTATAACAACCAACATATGTATTCCTATCTACATATAGGTACCTACCTATCTACACAATTAGAATTACACATTTTGAATCTTTAAAATCTCATAGATAGGTAGGTAGGTACAAAACTTAAAAATTAGGATTAAGAACTCATAAAGACCAAAAAACGCAACAAATTAAAACATAATCGTCATTACCCCAAATTACATGAAAGCAACAACAACATCTTTGAATGAACGCAAAGTAAAAAAAAAACAACCCTTGAAATTACATTTCGTTCAACAAACGTAGTTTGACCTTGTCTGGCATGACAGACAACAATTCAACTGCAAAACCAAAGTGGTTGTTTTTGTTGTTGCCTCCCTTTCATTCGAACGAAAATTTCCCTCATAATTTCCTCAAGCATATTCAATGGTTGTGGTTTTCACTATTCAGTTTTTAAAAGCGACATTGTTGACTTTGATTTCCGGCCATCTAGCGGCGATCTAATCCGGTGTCCCTTCTATTTGTAATTATTCAATGGTAGTAGGTACTGCAATACTGGCATTGAATAATTACAAATAGAAGTGGACACTGAGAAACTGGAAACGCCATCGTTGTTTTCGTGGTCATTATCGTCAACATAATAAATATTAAATTCTTGTTTGGTTGCGAAATGCGCTAAGCAGATTCAAATAGGGATATTTTTAGGGAAATTCGTTCACAATATACCTATGTACATACATACGGCATTGTATATAAAATCTATAGTAATATCATGAAGAGGAGTGACGGTAGCGACATCTTAAGGACATATGTTCGACTTCTTTGTGATGTGATGGTTGGAATCCCGAATATTCACAAAACAAGAAACGTAATAATAAAATAAGAACGGGAACGCTGTATACTAATTTTATGAGAGTGCGAGGAAGTAAAAAAACGCAATAAAAAATTATAACCTTGACAAATTGGCTTCGCATCGGAAAAAAAATTTGGTATGTGTAGGTATGCACGTTTGAAGTAGGTTTTTTTTATTCATAATAATTATAAAGGTCACCTCGTAGTTGGTTTGATGGGCTGATAAATTTTGTTGTAATAATCGGATCGTTAAGCCTTAAAATTTAGGTAGAATGTCGGGTTACATTTTTTTACCAAATCAATGCGGAGGAACATAAAAGTATGTGTACAAAAATGTAATTAATTTAAAATTTATTTGAAACACAAATTTAATTAAACAAAATATTTTCATGCACGTTTACTTGACCCTTTTAAGGAATCTTATTATGTTTGCAGAATTTAAATAATAGATTCTTCTCGCTCTATTTACTTATTCGCTACATTTAGCTAAGTCTCAATAGTCTAATTTGTGGCGATCTCAGCGACGCGTACAGGACACATGTTCGACTAAAAAATTTGTGTTCATGATAGTACCTTTGTATATAAACTTTATAGTAATCTCATCAACATTGCCGATTGCAGCGCCAATTGGTGTCCAAATACCTTGGCTACTCTCAACATTTATATCTCTCAACATTGAATGTCAAATTTTAATGTTGAGCAATTTTCTCTGAGAGTGCAGACATTTCCCCGTTGTGGAGAGTTTAGAATATTGAATGAGTTGAGACAAAAGACAAAATGGCAAGAATAGGAAGAATATGTAGGTTTATATACGAAGTATATGGCAGTTGGAGGAGAAAAAAAAATAGAACAAAATATTGAAAACATGACTGATTACAGTAATTTTAAGTGAAATTTGGCAATGTGTATGTTCTGTGTTTTGTAATTTTATATAGAAAGGTATGTGTGAATAAAAAAAAAAACTTTCGTTATTTCGGCTTACTGTCTTATTTTAAATCAGATCGAATTTTTGCTTACAATAGTCGGTCTTTGGAAATTTTTACAAATTCTTGAACGGTTTTTTAGTGAAAAATTATAAAACATCTGCATTTTCTCTCCTCTTTTTGTGATTTCTTTTGATTTATTTGTGCCATATTTTAGCTTTTCCATCCCAAATACCATACATTAATTGTCTGCCTTCTTTTTAGTGTGTTAAATTTTGTGATTTAGTTCGTTTATTTTTTGTTTATTTGTGTTCTAAAAAATAGATCATTTGTGCTATATTTTAACGTTTACCACCCACCCCACATTAATTTTCTGCCTTCTTTTTTGAGTGTTAAATTTTGTGATTTAGTTTGTTTATTTTTTTATTTATTTGTGTTCTTCTTTTTGAGTGTTAACTTTTTGTGATTTAGTTTGTTTATTTCTTTTGATTTTGTTGTGTTTTTATTTGTGCCATATTTTAACTTCTACCACCCACCCACATTAATTTTTTGTCTGCTTTTTTGTGTGATAAATTTTGTGATTTAGTTGGTTTATTTTTTTTTTAAATTTGTGTTCTAAAAAAAACATCATTTGTGCCATTGTTTAACTTCTACCACCCACCCGACATTAATTTTCTGCCTTCTTTTTTGTGTGTTAAATTTTGTGATTTAGTTGGTTTATTTGTTTGATTTATTTGTGTTTTTCTAAAAATTTGTGCCATCTTACCACCCAAATAACCCACATTAATTTTCTGTATTCTTTTTTGTGATTTAATTAGTGTTTTGTTGTTCTTTGAAGTGTGTTCCTGTTTTTAGGTAAAATTTAAAAAATTTTATTTCATAAACTTTAACCTTTTTTAGCATTTAAGCGGACTGCTTTATTAATATATTCTTATAAAGTTTTCATGTGTAATAGGTATTTTAATAGGTGTTTTTTTTTTACTTAAGCAGGTGGATAGCGGAATAATAGGGTGTTCCAGTTTTAAAGCATTTATATTTATATATTTATTTATTCGGTTTTAGAAATAATTATTCGGTTATCAATTAATTCGGAATTTTCGTACGCGCCTTGGTAATTTTTTCAGTTTTTGTGTTAAAAATTGAATAAAAAGTTTTTAAGGTGATAAAAGTGAAAAAAGTGATAAATTTTTTGTTAAATATGCCTTAGTACCCAGAGACAATAGAACGTCTGTTTGGATGAAACATGGAGGTTTTTCAGCTCCACCTGTAGTTCTTCCCACTGCGTGCAGCCCAGCTATGTCTTTGGCAAACTTGGCTGCAAGCACTGCGAATAACTATGTTAGAAATTTTTCACTTAATGATACTCCTTCATCGCATATTTCCCATTCGCAATTTCCATCCCCAAGGCGGTTCTCTTATAAATCGGCGCGTAAAGTAAAAACGGCAAAATACATTCCGCGATATATTTTTAATACACCCACTAGGCTCAGGAAAAATCGGGAATACCAATTAAAAAACAATTTAGAAAAACAAATGGAAGGCTTTCAGGAAGAGGTGCGCACTTTTTTTTGGTGCAACTTTTCCACAAGGAAAACGCACCTTGGGGTGTTAAGGCTAGGGATTTATTTTTAAAATTTTTTTATAAATCACCAGCATGCTACAAATACATGCTGAGTGTAGGCTTCAAACTGCCATCGGTAAGCACCATTTACCGATGGCATTCAGAGATCCGGCTGGCTGCAGGATTCAGCAAACCAATGAGGGACATGCTCACGACCAAAGCTCTAGGGATGAGTGCAATGGAAAAGAAGTGTGTACTCCTTTTTGACGAAATGGCAATAAAAAAAGAACTGGAATACAACGTAAAAGATGACATCATTTATGGATTGGCTGACTTTGGAGAATACGGAAGGAACGACTTGGTAGCCAACAAAGCGATGGTATTCACACTGAGGGGCTTGAACCAAAACTGGAAGCAGAGCGTTGCTTACTACATCGGAAGCCCAAATGGAGAATTGCTATCGGAGATGATAGTCGCAATTATTACTGGAGTAATAAATTGTGGTCTGACAGTGGTTGCAACAAGCTGTGATCAGGGACCGATCAACGTGTCAGCTTACAAAAGACTTGGGCCACCTAACTTTTTAGAGACAGAACCATTTGTGGATGTTCAAGAGCAAAGAGTTTTCTTGCTTTATGACTACCCACATCTTTTTAAGAGCGTGCGCAATATTTTGCTAAAATACAACATCGTGATTGGACAAGACACCGTGGATTGGAACGTCATTAAAAAAATTTTTGATCAAGATAGGAATGGGACGTTTCAAGTATTTTACAAGCTTACGAACTCCCATGTTCGGCCGAACAGTTGTTGAAAAATTGTCGGTAAAACTTGCGACACTGGCATACAATATGTTTTGAAGACAACGGATCTCTTCAAAACAGAAGATGAGAAAAGAAGAGCTGAGGCAACGTCCAGATTTATTAAACAGCTCAACGATCTGTTTGACAACCTGAATACCGGCCGACTCTATTCTAGGAATCCAAACAAACAAGCTCTTTCGGATACAACAGAGACTCTTCAAAGACTAAAGAGCGCTACAGAATGGATTTCAAAATAGAAATCAACTAGCATTATTACATTTCCACCTTGTTTTAAAGGATTAAGACAAACATTGACGGCGATTGCGCAGATGTGGGAACATATAAAAAGCCAAGAGCAAAGCTATGTTCTTCTTGTGCATTTAAATACAGATGTTGCCGAAAATTTGTTTTCAATGCTGAGATGCAACCGAGGATCGTACGAAAGGAACCCTTCGGCTTGGAGATTGATTCGTAATCTCAAGCTCATCATTTTCCAGAACCTATCATCAGCAGAACACTCTGGATATGAGGATGCTGGAGCGACACCACTTTTAGATTTAGAGGACATAGACACGACAGACGAGATGGAGATAGAGCAGAGTATGGGTCCTATTAAAGAGATGTACGATGAAATTTTTGAAGAAGTTTTAGGGTATAATAACGAAGAGCAAGAAGAAACCACTGAAAAGACTGCTCAGTCTCAAAAACTACAGCATGGAGCTGCCGTATACTACGCCGGATTCGCAGCAGCAAGATTAAAAAAGAAGCTTAATTGCGAAGTTTGTTCCCAGTTTTTGATTGACGAAGTTAATAAAGACAGGGAACAAACTTTGTTAATTAATTTACGCGCATACAAAACCACCGCCACGACTTAAAATTCGGCAAATTGATAGTTCCATCGATTCTTTTCGAAGAAACTGTTCAAATTGCCGAAAAGATTTTCCATGCCAGGTTTCCGGAGCGGAAAGACAATAAGAACATAATAAAAACATGGTTGCCAGAAGTAATGAAGAAAATCGAGAAAAATTTATCGGCTTGCTGTTCACAACAGCACAAAGAAGAAATTGGCAAGTTCATACTGATCGGACTGATCGTATTTGAAACGAAGAGAATCAACAAAGAACTGAAGGAACCAAACAAAATTCCTCGTCCAGCGAATAACTGATGGCCAGTTTCTAGATTTAATGTAGTTTTTAATTTTTCATTTTGTATTGTATTAAGTATTTTATAAATATAAATAAATATGTATATTACCAACATTAAATACTTTGTGTTATTATTTATATTTAATATTTTATTTATATTTATATTTATATTTAATACATAATATTTTTCTTTTTTTTTTAAGGTAATAGGACGAGGACCAACAACGGCAAATAAAAATTTTATAAATGTATATAAATTTATCATGTAGTTATATAGTAGTGAGTAGAATTAGAATGAGGACTAGGCCGCCCGGGGATACCTACTAAAAAAACGACGATTTACACGCTTTTTGAATTATGCAATATAAAATGTAGTTAAACAAACAAAAAAAAAACAAAAAAAAACCCAAAAAAAACAAAAAAAACAAAAAAATTAGTTGTAGCGAGTAGTATTAGAATTAACAAACGCTTTTTGAAGTATGCAATATATGATATAGTAGTGAGTAGTTTTAGAATGAGGACTAGGCCTCCCGGGGAAACCTCAAAAAAAAAAACGCATCTAGTATTCTACCCCACTGGGTGATGTGGAAAAGAGTACGAAATGTTATAGTAAAGAGTACGAAATGTTATGGTAACAATCGGGTAAGCTACTTTTTGAAATTTGGGTTTCGAGCTATTTAAAATTAAAAAAGACACTGACGAGATACCAGGTAAGCTACTACATACAAACCAAACATCCAACAAGCTGATTTGAATATAGATTAAATGTTGGTATGCAAATAAAATTTCCAAAAAAAATTTGTAACCCACCCGGTTTTTTCATTTTTTAAGACCAAAAATAACGGTAGGTATCTGCATTAAGAATTTTGTTTTCAAAAAATGAGGGTATCTTAAGAATTATTATGAGTGAAAAATACCTACCAATAACGTGCCTATAAGTGGGATTATAAAAACCAAGATTTTCGCTAACTGAATTCTACATCTCTAAATTACCTTTATTTTAACACTTAAACCATCCACATCTGACCATTGAACAAAAATTATACCCAAATCTATATCCCAGTCAGCCCTTGACCTACTTCAAATCAACCAAATCGAATTCTTTTCTAACAATTAGTTACCCTATCATTTAACTTTTATTTTAAGACCTTAATCATGCAGATCCGATTAATAGAACAGAAGATATAAGCCAACAACCAAATCAATCAAAATACCTGCAAAATATACTCTACCTACATCATAAGGGTCAAATAGACGTGCATGACATCAACCTTAACCATGCGATTTCGACAGTAAGTACTTTCAGATAAACCGTTCCTAGGTATTTTTGTTTGAAAAACATTGCACAATCAAGTGGATTTCTTTGTGTCTGTTTCAAGGAATCTTCGTAGCCGGCGTTATCGATCTGAAAAATAACTTAAAACAATCGATTCAAAATTAAAATTTTAAACTGATTTCTTTTTTTACGTTATCGATGTTCAACTATATATTCTCTTGATGAGCACTTTCCGTATAGATCGATTTCTCAGTCAAAATATCGGATTTCTTTGCGACATTTCAAAGAATGTTAAGTTAAAAGACCATGCAAACAACTTGAACAACATTAACGGCAACAATTGACAACGAAGTTCGAAAGATAAATATCTCTTGAGTGAAAATAATATATTTAATCAAACTTCCTTAAACTATGTATTTATCTTCACACTTCTTACTTGTGTGCAAATTTATTAACGGCTTTTTAGATACTATTAAGATTTGCATTCAAATATTTCATTAGGTGAAGCTAGCTTTTCGAAGCTTAAACTTATAAAAACCTATCTTCGCTGAACAATGACCCAAGATCGATTAACCGGTCATGCAACTTTTTCATTCGAAGACATGCTTAATCGCATTTTAGAAGAAAAAAATCAGTAAAAGATTTGACTGGACATAAAAATTACAATAATAAAGGCTAAAAAATTGCGTACCACCGCTCCAAAGATTTTCAATTTTTTTTTCTCATAAATTGATATTTCCTTTAGAAAACGGATGATGTACATCGCATTGGTGTCAAAACAATTTCAGAGGTTGTTTAATCAATTTACGTTCAATTACAGTCTAAACTGTAATTTCCGTTCATATTTGCAACACAGTGCTATATTATAATATAAGTTATATAAGTCAATCAAACCAACCCACCAATCAATCATTTTCTATAAATGTGTGTATCAACCAATTTTGTTTTTATTCAATTTGAATTTTTTATAAATTAACATCGAATAATTGACCTTTTTCACATACATTTTCATGTGATTTTAATGATTTTAAATTTCAATAAGTTAGCCTAACATTTTACCTTTATTTTAAGACCTTAATCTTAAAGATCCCAATAATAGAACCGAAGATATAAGCTAACCAAATAAATAGAAATATGTACGTACAAAATATACTGTACCCACATCATCGTGTGCAATGTGCATGACTTTTAAATTTTAAGACCTTAACCTTGACGATCCGATCATTAGCACAAAAGTTATCAGCCAACCAAACTAACCATGAGGGTACCTTAAGAATTATTATGAGTGAAAAATACCTAACACCAATGTGCATACAAATTACTAAGTAAATGAAAAAATCAAAAACCGTCGTTTGGAATTCATAAAGTCATGATTTCAGTGTAGGTATTCAGTTTTATTTAATTTAGGTTCGATTCTTTAAGATCATTTACTTAAGGTTAGTAAAAATAATTTAAGATTATAAACTCTTAAACTACATATAACTCAAATTATAAGATATTCTTGTAAAGGTTATAAGTAGAAGGAAGGAAATTAAATCAATAATCAAATAGTTACAAGTAATTGAAAATTAAAACTTAAATGTAATTAAACAGGACACTTTTATAGGCTTATATGAATTTATTGTTTTTCGTCAGCCAGCACAACACACACAGATTTATTTATTCAGCTTGGATCAATGTTTTGGAATCCTTTGTAATGAGTTGCAGAAGTGAACCATTGACTGGACGATGTTTGCCTTTTGTCCAATTGTGGAATTTTCTAAAGAAAAACATTCACAAATGAGTATAGAGCTGAAAAGTTTAAAATATTTGTATTAAACTTACTCAGCGACTTCAGTTAGGGTGTCCATGTGGTGAAATCAGCTTTTGGCATCCACTTTCAGTTCATTGGAGTGTCCAATGTCACACCGTAGATGGACAACACAACTGGCAGCCCAGAATCTTCTCCCGCAAGGGATTTTGAAAGCTGATGTACAGCTGCTTTGGCTATACCGTAGCCAATCGTACCTGGTGTTCCCTTGAGAGCTGGCTTGGCACTAGTCAGAGCAAATACTTTTCCATCCTTCAGATGTTCTGCAGCACAGCAACGGCGACAGATATAATCGATGTCCAGACACTTTGGCGCCACATCAAGTCTGAAATCTAGGGGTAAACAAATAAGATTAAATATACGAAAGAAGTAGGTATTTTGCATATTCCAAACCTCTTTTGGCATTGCCACCAGCCCATCCTCCAGCTACGCAAATGACGGCATATAATTTTTCACAATTCAGAGCTTCACCTACTTTTTTAATCACATCATCCATCACGTGGCATCACAATACTTAAATCAAAATTTTCGTTATAACTAATTCAAATTTTCGATTTTTTACAAAAAATAATAGTAAATAACAAAAATCTTACAAAGTTTGTTTTGTTCTTCACCTGAAATCAGAAACGCAAATGACAACTGCGGATAGCGAAATTTTCTTACTCCGTTACTCCTTTTATTTCTTATTATTAGAATATAAATAAATATATACCTCTCTTTGTTTAACTTCCAGTTTATATACAATGGGCCCTACCAATAACCAAATTTAGTGACGACTTAAATATTTCAGTAAAATGGACCATAATAGAATGGGCTCTAGCTAATAAACCATATATAGTATGACCTTAATATTCAAGTGGACTCTTAATAATGAATCATATATGGAATGGACTTCAAAAAATTAAACATTCCATGAATGGTACATTATTTGGGATCACCAGAATTAAGGTTAATTTTACTGAAATATTTAAGTCGTCGCTAAATTTGATTATTAGTAAGGCCCAATGTCTCCACTCTGCAAATAAAAAAATGTTGCCCATTCCCTGGAAAAAATTTGACAATGTTGCAGATTTTATCATTAACATCAGCGAGCACAGCGCCACCACCAGTCCAAATACCACGTAAAAAAAAACGACTCCATGAGATTACTATAAAGTTTATATACAAAGATAGTACTATAGATTTTAGGTCTGTTTCTTTACTCGCCCGCGGGATCCCATGGGATCCCAAATCTACCCAAAATGTGTTTCTTTACTTTTTTCTGGCACGAAAATGCCAGAGCTTTTGACTTTTTTTTAATTTATTTAATTTTCCCTCCAGCAAGAATCTACCCGAACATTTTACTTACTGCCTTTTCTTGCTTGTCAAAAAAGAAATCAGCTGATCGAAAAATTTCAATTTTAGTTTTTCAAATAAGTGTGCATTAAGACGGTCATTGAAAATTAAAAGAATTAAAAACTAAAGAAAGAAACTAAACTAAAAGATAAATAAATTAATTATACGAAGCATGGCAGCAAATATAACAATAAATATTTCTACTGGTTCTTTTGATAGAGCTTCATAACATTGTAGTCCTCGTACTCGTACTTCATTCATTAGAATTATTAATCCCTTGATTTTCTTTTTCACGTCTTCCAAATGGGTCATTTTGAAAAAAATTGTTTTCTTCTGATAATTTCTGTTGTCAAATGTGACGTTTACCCAGAAGCAAATCAGAAAAATCCCAAATGCGTTTCCTTACTTTTCATTTCTGGTCAAAAATTACAACAACAACATCAAAAGCTCGAGCACAAACTTTTTCCCGAACTTTTTCCCAAACTTTTCCCAAAAAGTAAAGAAACAGACCTTTTATATACAATGCATACGGTGGAAGTGTTTTTTATTTGTCATGAACAACAAACAACAACAAGAATGCCATTCAAGGTCAACTGAAAGCATTCGGTAGTATAGGTAGGTAGGTAGATACTTCAAGGGTTGCTTTTGCATTTTTTGTGGTTTCTCTCAATTAAGGAAGGTGACGTGTGACGATAAATGATATTTGTGTGTTTTTATTTTTGTAATTATTATCTTCAGTTTGATATTTTCTATTTGCTTTCAGATTTGTGGATCTAAATCCCATATAGGTAGGCACAGGTACATACCTATCTAAGGTTACCTATTTAAACGTTTCTTTCACGGTTGCTCAAAGGTTTATTAAATTATTGTTAAAATTTTAAGTTTTTAATTATCGTCAGAATAGGCACTTATTTCTTAGTTTTAAGTGTTAAATATTATTCAATCATGTGTTAATGTTGAATGGTAAAATATTTTGCTTGAACGGAGATTTAAACAGGTTCTTTTGCCTAAGATACGACAAAAGGGTAGGGCATGTAAGCAGGTTGGATCAAGGCAAGAAAAAAATCGTTTGGGCGGAGGGGTCTAATTCAACCTGCTAAGCCGAGGGTAATTTTCAAAAAAATCCACTTGAAATAAAAAAAAATCTTGACACAGTGTCATGCTATACTACCTTTTTAAAAGCCATTCAATTCCTTAATTCTGTTTTTAAATCAAGTTATTCTAATGAAAACATAGTTTAAAAAAAATAATTTTCAAGCTCAAAATTAGATTAAATAATTTTTTAGTTTTAATTTTGATTGTGAAAAGCCCTAAATACACTTAGGTATATAGTCTCAAAAGAAAGTGACTAAAAAAATCAAATTTATAACAATTTTGTTAATATAAAGATAAATAGATAGGTACTGTTTTTACGTTCCAGCGCCGGGCCAGGGTCCCTCACTGCCGGTGGGCAAACTTTGGGCACCCAGAGATGGAAGTCGCGCACGAATCGTGTTAGGTAATTCATGTCCACTTTTAATTGCGGTCCTTCTTAAAAATGGTTAACATGCATTTGTTATTAATGATCATGAATAATATTTTTAACGAAAAGGTACGATTTTATTACGTATATTGAGCATGAAAATGTGAAAACGAAGGTAATATTTGATATAATTGAGCAAAACCGTTAGTGTTGAAGTTTGAAATTAATTTAAAAATAAATTTGCAAGCAAACAATGCAACCGTAGATCCAAATAGGATACTGAGAACATACAAATATAATGAGACACATTTGAAAAACACTCATTTTCCTGTTTTTGTAAAGCTTTCTTTAATCGATAAATCTAAATCTAGCCTTTAAGTCGGATATAGTTACTTATTATTACTTTATTTATTTTATTTATATTGAAGTTAATTGCTTAAAATTATTATTTCATTTCAAAACCAAAAAAAAATATTGATTTTAAAACTTTTGCTGGTCCACATCTTTGTATATTTTTCAAATACCTACATATTTCAATACTTTTTTCAATTGAAAAACGCAATAATTGTTTGTATCTATGCTGAAGACTTTAAAGACTAATAACATAAATAGACAAAAAACCCAGACTTTTGTTTTCGAAATCATGTTATGTGCACCTATAAAAGCGCATTCTGGGGGCACATTACCAGGAGCAAGAAAATGTAATCGGCATTAGGCAATAACGCCCAAATCGGTTTGAAAATATCAACCAAAAAAATTCTGAACAATTGTTGTTGTTTTTTTAAAGGAAAGAACGCCCAAAATAAAAATTTTAAAAGTCAAATGGGAAATAACGCCCAGAATTGGAAATATCGCCCAAAAAAATCCAGAAAAACCTCACTGTTTATGCGCCGCAATTTTTTGAAGATTATCTTATCATTGAAATTTTTCTTTGGAAAGAACGCCCAAATTAAAAAAAAAAAGTTTGGAAATATCGCCCAAAATTATGAAAAAAATAACGGACAAATTTTACAATAGCAATTTACGTTGAAAATATTTGGGCCATATTTCCAACTTATAAGATTTGGAAAAATATAAATTTGGGCGATATCCATTTCTTTTGGGCGATACAAAAATGTAATCTGATCTTTCGCAAACATTTGTTTGTACTACCATTTGACATGTGTATGTATGTATGTATGTATGTATGTATGTGTGCAAATATAAAAAGTGGCGCTTTTTACAAATATTGCACAGGGCGCAAGTTTGGCTGAGGCCGGCCCTGTGTAAGATTGAAGTTGCATAGGTCTAGTGGGATCTTTAATTTTACAATATTTTGAGTTAAATTCTCCTTGAATGCAACAATGACAGTGATGTTAGTTAGTGTGCAAGAGATAACTTAGCACAGTTGTGATGGATGTTATTTTGGCATTATTTAAAAAAGTTTTGTGATTCAAATGCAAATGGCAGTACCTGGTATTGTGCCCCAGAATTGTGCGCCCTGTGCATTTGCACATCTTGCACATATGGTTGATCCGGTCCTGCATATCCACTCCAAAAATTTTCTTTCTGCTCTTCGAAAACTCTTGACAGAACCTTTTAGAAAATTCATTCAAGTTTTCAACTGTTCTTCAATTTACTGAGCCATTATTAGTTGCTTAGATATTGTTTATGAAATGCAAAGGAATTAAGTATAATTTATCCTTTTTCATTGTGAAAGTCCAATTTTTTCTTCTGAACAAATTTGGTTTTTTTTTTTTGCAAAAATATATACATATATTTAAAATTATTTATTAACAACATAATATATTTTGTTCAAAACTTTACGTTATTAAGTATAATATTTTTGTTTGTAATATTCGAATTTGCTATCAATTTCTAGTCAAATACTAAAAACCGGATGCCTAAATGTCTTTTTTAAGAAAATTGAAAATAACGAAATCTACTTTACTTCTTAATTAGTAGAAAATAATAGGATCCTTGAAGCAACAAAATAACGGATGGAAGTCGAATTTAAGAAAACTTACTTTTGTTATTTTCAATTTTCTCAAAAACTAGAAAACATTTTGACATATTATGGTTTTTAGTGTTTGACTAAAAACTGATTGGAGCATTGAATATAAAACACAAAACTACTGCTTAATTTTTAAAATTTTGAACAAAATGACATTGAACACAATTTTTTAATTTTTTTTTTCAAAAATTTAAGTTTGAAAATTAATTTTTGAAAAACTGTTCACTCAAAAAACTTAATTTAAAAAGAAAATGAAAGAAGAAATCTTTGGCTTTATAAAAGTTCAAATTTTTTTTTGTTTCCCAAGCGAAATTCTGTTGCGCTCGCTACGCAGCAATGAATAAAACACACATATTGTAGTTGTTACCGTTGTTTTTTAATGATTTTTTTCTATTTTAATTTGATTTTTTATAAAATTGCCCCTCCCACCTAAGCGGGGGTAATAGACCCCCGCCACCTATACGATATTTTTCTTGTCTCAACTCAACCTACACGCTCTAGCTTTTTGTCACACCTTAGGTGAATCACCCTATGTATTTGTATACATAAAGTCAATTTCAATATAGAAACAAAATCGTTGAAAAAACAATAAAATAAAAAATATAGGGAGGTACCTACCTATCGGTTTTTAAAAACTAAATTGTGTTTCCTTAGAAATGAATTAGGTATAACCTACCAACATATGTATACCTATCTAAAAAACAAAAAAAAAATCAACTCATCAGCTCATAAAACTTATGAGTGCTCCCGACCACTCATAAGTTATGAGCGCTCTCTCCGAAAACTTGTTCGAAAATTTTTAAAATAATTTATTTATTTTTTTCTTTCAAATTGTCAACATGTCACAATTTTTTAGTTTTATTTAATTTATTTTTTGATATTCATTAAATTTACAGCCCTATTCTGGCAAACTTCACTGATACCTCACAAGTCACAACAACCTCACAAAGAAAGGTGAAATCGATTTTGTGAGGTTTTCGTACCCTCACAACTGTGAGCCTCACAAAAACTATCGAAATTGTGATCTCCTTTTGAGAACCTCACAACAACCTCACAAGAAATCAACCTCACAAAGGCTTGTGACTTGTGAGTTGTGAGCCCTCACAACGCCAGAATAGCCCTGTTATTTTTTTTTCATTGTTAGAAAATCTTTTCTCCTATCAAATAATTTGTAAAAATATTAATTGGTCTTGTTGTTGGTGCTTAAGTTATTATTTGTGATGCATTTGTGCGAAAAAAGTTTGATTTTACAGTTTGGTTATGCCTGGTTAACAGAGAGCCGCTCTCATTTTCGAACTACGAAAAATACTTATGAGTGTTTGGTGAATAGCACAAATATTATTTGAGTTATGAGCCTCATAAACTTAATAGCCTTTTATGAGCGCTTGGTGAATACCGCCCTAAGGCCTGTATTCACCGAGCGCTCATATGAGCCTCATAAGTTTATGAGGCTCATAACTTTGGTGTATTCATCAACCACTCATAAATATATTTCGAATTTCGAAAAAGAGAGCCACTCTCTGTCAACCAGGCACTCCCAAACTTTAAAATCAAAGTTTTTTAGGTAGATGGGGTGGTAGCGATGGAGATGTTTGTGTTTGTAGGGGTGGTGGTTGTGGAAGTAGTTTCGAAAATGTCGGAATATTTTTCGAAGAGAGCGCTCATAAGTTATGAGTGGTCGGGACCACTCATAACTTTTATGAGCGCTCATAAATATCCACTTATTATTGCTTGGTGAATAAGTTTATGAGGCTCATAAGTTATGAGTGCTCGGTGAATACCGGCCTAAATGTAAAACTGTAATAGTCGCAAACTCATGGCACTGATCGAACGAAAATAAGCGAATAAAAGAAAAATCATATGGCACGCCCATAATGGTGCAGGATATCTACTTTTCCTTCAGTTTAGTTCACTTTCGTTTTCGGCTGTAAAAGTTGTTCTGAGCTCAACACAACTGAAATTTGATGAAAGAAGAATAAAAAGAATAAATGGTTCTTTTCACTTCGATGGCAATTCGGAAACCATAACAAATACAAGTAAAAGCATTTACTTTTGTATATCCATATGGTCCATTATATGGATTTGTGTAAATAAACAATGTTGATCAATAGTCAGAAAATGTGGATGTCCTAATTATTTTTATTATTTTATTATATTATTATTTGTATAAACAACGTTTTTATTCACAACTTTCATCGCCAACTAATCTCAATGCGATAGTAACAGAACACGGGCAGAGTTTTTTTTAGTTCTCTGAAATACCTAATTATCATATTTCTGAACACGCCTTATTCTAAAAGTCACACTGACGTTTGGTTAAGTTTACCAACAAAATTTGGATAATTTTATTCAGCAAAATCCTTGGAGAATTTTAACCAAATTGTGTAAATCATTTCTCATACAAAATTTGACAGTTCATTAACCAAATGGTAAACTTAACCAAATGGTAAACTTATCCAGTGTTTTACATCATTGCGTGAATACCCTTAATGATATTTATGATAAAATTATTATGAAATCGTAATAATTTAATTAAAGATTACCTAATTTTAATGCTGAAGTCGCGTGTAAATCACTAAAGGCGTCCACGATTATATAATCTATACAAAATGTCTTTGCAGGAGTCGCACCGACGGATAATTTGAAAAAAATATATATGCAAACACTCACTTTAAAAAAGATATTGAAAAGCTATTCGAATTCACAGTTGGGCAAATCCTTCGCTAAATTCTTCTAACTCTCTCGAGTTTGGGACTAAGTCCAGCAGAGCCGAGGCATAGCTCTCAGCTTAGTTAAAATTAGGATCGGAAAGGGTCCTTCTCATGGTCTTCAATTTTGGACAACTGGCCTTCAATGGTGTTTTGTTCTTTCTCTTCTTTGAGTAACTGCATTCCTCGGTTGTTGTAGCGTCCTAGCTCCTTTGCCTTTTTTTCGAGAAAATCTTCTCGTCTTGAGGTCTTCCAGTTCCATTTCGTGCAGAATCACAAAATTATCCAATTGTAAAGCAATCGCTGTTTTGCTTCTTCAAAAGCTGGAATTGGTTGAATTCTTTGTGAACAATATCGGCATGTCGACTGGGAGCATTCTGTGTATCGGCTGAGCTTGTTTCTCTTGGATGGTTTTTTTTTTTTCCTATATTTTAAGAGATGAAATAATAACAAAATAAAAAAAAATATAAAATACCAATCACTACCGAATAAAAATCGAAAAATAGCACACAAGTAACAAACGTCATTTGAATTGAGACAGGTGGCTCTTTTTTTATAAGAAATAAAATAAAAGATGTCAGTAGTTTCAATGGCAAAAAAACTTTGCCCAGACAAAGTGGCAACAGATGGGACTGAAAATAGTTACTTCTCGTTGCCGCGTGTGCTATATTAGCGCTCATGTCACTAAGGAGAGGTGGAACCATTTTCATTTCGGCATTTGTATGGAAATGACGCACGACTAGCAGTCCATATATAAGTCCCCTTTTACACGAGAAAACCAGTTGCCGGAGATTTTTTTGACGTTTTCTTTTAATTTCCTTAAAAATCTCTTGTACCTTTCACACGAAGAAACAAAATCGTGGAAATTTTCTATAGTTTCTTTTTAAAGTAGCTTGGTTGAACACACACTACTGTGTATGTGAAGAGAAATGTCAAAAAAATCTCCTCAAATCGTTGACCGGGGAGATTTCAATTTCCCCTCTTTCTTCTTGCCCTTTCTCACCTATGAACTGAAAGTTGCTGGAAACAAAGTTTCCTCGTGTGAAAGGGGACTAATAGGTCAATGAGTCCATATATATTTAGTAAGTCAATGCATATACCGTTTTCACAGCTGACATGATTTTTTTTCTCCTTATTCTGGGGCCTATTTCTCAGATGATACATAACATAGACGCTGATTACATGAAGAATTTTTTTCAGTTGTTTCGTCTTTCGTCTTTTTGACAGCTTGGGTGAGGGGTGTAGAAATGTAGGGGGAATGAAGTAACGAATAAAAAGGAATGAAAATTTGAAGATTTTTTCTGGTTGAACATTGACGTTTGTGGTTTGACAACCGAATAGAGATGAGCGGTAAGCAGATGTCAGCAAAAATCGTAGTTGATAGAAAAATGATCGATATTCAAGTATCGATTTTAAAATAAAATAAATCGATTACAAAAAAATTAAGAAAATGCAAATAAAATGATTTTTGTAAATCGAATGCAAAGAATGAAACTTCACAAAAACGGCCATTGTTGTCTATGTGTTCTTTCTACAAAAAAACATAATTCTCTTTGATATTAAACGTGTGAAATTATATTATTTTTGATTGAATAATGACTGGATGGATTCAAAGGAAATTTGACAAATAAATCGATTATTTCATGGAAAAGGAATATAAATATAATAATAATAAAGTGGTTTTGCCTTACGGTCCATTGATTTATACGTCTGTGCCTACGTTCGACTTATTCGAACTACAGATTGAATTGAATTTTATTCTGAGCTAGCTCAGATGGAAAAAAGAAACACGACTTATGTGCTCTGATTTGTCTGAGGTAAAAAAGAAATATAGATTTTATTTTTGACAGCTCGGTGATCTGCTCTGAGGTAAAAAAGAAAAACGCCATTTGTCGCATAGTGTCGCGCGGTGTAGTGCAGTTGTCGCTTAGTGCGATATAGTTCATACAATTTCATACAAATAAGTCTTGAAGTTCAGTTCCGCTGAAGTGCAGTTCCGCCGAGTGCGGTCTTACCTTTAGTCTTAGGGAGTTTTTTCCCAGCTAATCATCTTTGGTAAAGGATTATTGCAACTGGTAAATCTTCAAATCTCGAATCTATAATTTTAAACGTAAATCATCGAATTTCAGCCGATTCAAGCAGAACCTTTATTACAAATTTAATCCACTCTGAACAAACGGCCCTAAGTCAAAAACATATTTTGATGTGAATTCAACGTATTTGACTACCAAAATTAAAAAGAAAGAAGAAAACATCGATTTTTCAGGTTCGATAAATTTTGTCATCGATTTTTCACGGAATATTTTAACGGCTCATCTCTAAAAAGAAAGCATTTTGCGAAGAACTTATAAACTTTTAATTTCGCGTTGTAAAACAGTTTTTATACTTAAAAAGGCTACAAATATGAACAACAAGTGATTAAAAAACATTTTATTTATAACCACTGTTTATTTTTCAATAAATCCACCCCAAAAATTTTTTCCTCAAAATAACGAAAGAGTCTTCACGAATGAAAAAAAGAACCATGTAATCACGATGATACGTGCCTGTCAAAAAAGACGAAAGACGAAACGAACGAAAAAAAGACTCGTGTAATCAGAGTCATACATTGTATAATTTTGACAGTTCTGTTGTATGAATTCTGTTTCTCAGATTTGTTGTATAATCCACTGAGAGATTACACTGGAAATATTGGAATGTTGTATGATTCTGTTTCTCAGGAATTTATCATACACATCAGATTTTAATATATATCTAGATAACCAACATCGCATTCAAAAGTGCAGCTTAGCCGCTGTAGTATTAATGTAAAGCCCGCATCACACGACGCTTGTTTTCCTGCAAAAAATGCTTGCTGGCTTTCATGCTGGTTTTGTTGCATGGTGTGGTGCTGGATGTTTTTCTGGTTTGAATTCTTGGCTTCACTCGATGATTGTTTTGAAGCTGGATTCGCTGATTGTTTTTATTTCGTAAATCGCTGGTATCCAATTTGCTTTTCCTTTGCAAAAGTATTTGATGGTAAGTGATCAAAAGGCTACAGAACAAAAGCTGAGTATTTATTGTTAATTAATTTTCACACAAAACTGTCTTAACACAAAAAGTCTTAACAAATAAAACACTGAATTTAAAGAAGTTTATATTGTATTAAATGAAAAAAATATTTTTTTAACAAAAATGGCAGAGCTCAAATAGTAAATGTAAATACACACACGTATTCTTTGACGTTTGCTAAATCAAGAGATAACAGTACACAATATTTTTCTACACAAATTTTCACAAAAAATGCATACATCTGATAGAACTAAATATACAAATTACTGAAATCACATTTAATTTTATTTAAAGTTAAAAAAACTGTTAGAAAATAAATAAAAACGAAATAGAAAAAGTGACATTTGAAAATATACATTCACCTTTTGACGTCTGCTAAAATCCAGCAATAGCCAGCACGAAAGCCAGCAAGCAGGAAAACAAGCGTCGTGTGATGCGGGCTTAACTGTTGCCCAAATGAATGTGCATAACTTGGTAACACTAACATAAAGGTAGAATTATAATAGTCGGAAGATGTCGGAAGAAAATTCTCTCATTTCACTTACGCATGGAGCGGTCGGTGAGCGCTCTTCACAAAAAGCAAAAGGTGTGTTCAATGAGGCTGTTCGGAACAGTTTAGAACACTTTAGAACAGAAAAGTACAAGATTTTGCTGTTCAATGAGAAATTTTCTGTTCTGAACTGTTCTGGATTGCTGTTCGATGACTCAGTTTGGAACAGTTAGGAAAACTTTAGAACAGGATTTTCTGCACTTGCTTTTGAGGTAGAACAAGTTAGACCAGATTTGTGAAAACTGTCAAAATCAGATGTTGTGATTCTTTTAATGAAACTAGTTTGTTTTTTTGATAGATTTTATTTGAATTTCTGCTTAACTGTTTCAAAAGTGTATTTTAATCAATTCTGATTCTATTTTTATGAAGTAATTTTAGTTTTAAGACGTATATTTGTAAATTTGTGACAAGCATATATACTCCGAAAAATTGTTGTTGCTTTTTTAGTGACAACGTAGGCAGCCATTTTTTGTTCTAACTTGTTCTGACGTTTTCACGAATCTGTGCTGTTCTGTTCTGTTCTGTTCTAACTTTTTCCTCACTAAACAAACCTAAAAGTTAGCGAAAATTGGTCGAAACGAAGCAAACCTCAATTATAGACACGTCATATGAATTCTTTGTATTCGTTTCGTTTCGTACGACCACTTACGTCGCGTCGGCATCTGATTATTAAAGTTCTACCTTAATACTTGTAAACATATGTATGTAATAACTCATGACGTTTTGGGCATCGTCGTCAAGCTCATTCAATAAACGACAAGTACGCAAAACACATGTCTTTTAAATTGGTTCTCTTAAATATCACATGGCGCAGCCGGTAAATTACTAAAGTAAAGAAAGTAATTTTAATAATTAAAAAACAAAATGAAAACTTTTATCGTGAACATAATGGATTTTCACAAACCACAACAATTGTGTCTGGCTGGAAATCTGCGAGATAATTGGAAGAAATTTAAGTTGCACTTCTCGATTTATGCAACCGCTACAAAAATGGACGAAGAGAAGGAACCAATCCGAATAGCGAGGTTTCTTAGTTGTGCTGGGAGTGAGGCTATTGAAGTTTACAATACGTTCGAACTCACCGAAGCTGAAGCTAAAAAATATGACATAGTACTTGATAAATTTGAGCAGTACTGCAATCCTAAAACATCGAATATCGTGTACGAACGATTATTAAAGTTAACGACTATTTTACACGAGGAACCAAAAAGAAGGAGAACATTTCGAGCACTTCTTAAAGGATATATCGGCGCTAGTAGATAACTGCAATTTTGGAACTGAGAAGGATTCGATGCTAAGAGATCGCATTGTTCTTGGAATTGGATGTGGGTCAGTGCAGACACAGCTACTTAAACAAAGTGATCTAACATTGGGAAAGGCAATTGAAATTTGTCGCGTGGCAGAGATAACTGGAGTACAAATAAAAATGATGCAGGGAGACGGGCTTACTCAACACAAACAACAGGAGGTGGTGCATGCTGTGAACAAAAGCGAGGGCAGTAACACAAATTTTGAAAAAAATAATGTAAAAAAAAGGAGAAATTCAAATTTTAATTCTAGGTTTGCAAAAGGCAATGCAACTTCATTTGGGAACAATGGCAAATTAAATGAACAAGGTTTTTCGCGACAGAAGACCATGTGCGTACTGTAATTACACTCATCAGAAGGGAAGATGTCCCGCGTATGGTAAAAAGTGTGCTGCTTGCGGTAAATTCAATCATTTCGCTACGATGTGTCAACAAAAAAAAAACGGGTTAGTGATCTTGCGGTAAAATATGATTCTGACTGTGAAAGTGAGGATGTGCTTTATGTTGATTCGTTAAACAGTGTAGAGAAAAGGGCTTCATTTTGGACAGAAAAACTGCTCGCCCAAAATAATAATTTAATTAAATTTAAACTTGATACCGGTTCACATGTTAATATTTTGACTAAAAATATGTCAACGGGATTAGAACCTAAGCCAAAAATAAGTGCATGTGAGGTTAGATTGGAGGAATACGGAGGCTTTGATTTGCTTGTTTTAGGTAGAATTAAATTGAATGTGAGCTATAAGCAAAATTCATATGCACTAGATTTTATTGTAGTCAACCACTGATCTCTATATACACTGGATAGTGTATTCATAAAAAATTTTTGAGGCAAAAATATAGTCGTGGCCGGTACCCTCATATAACAGTATAACAGCGGTGCCAACGGAATGGACGCTACTGGACCTGCATTTTCTTTTATTTTTTTTAATATTTACAGTCGCAATGCTTGTTGACATCAACTGATATCAAATAAATGGTCAATTTCGGAAAATATCTTCAATCTCTTTCTTCGTTTGTATAGAGCGAGATATGAGGTCGTGGCCGGTACCCTTTAAAAAACTTGCCTCACAAAAACTGTTATACACTATAGGCTATTCACTATCCAGTGTATTATAGAGATCAGTGTAGTCAACGTAACATCGCAACCTTTATTAGGTCTTAAAACATGTGTTGACAAGGGTTTAGTTAAAAGAATCGATTCAGTTGAACAAGTGCATGCGTCCAAATTCATATCAAAAAACAAGGAAGTGTTCTCAGACTATGGGCGATTCCTTGATAAATGTAGTATTGAGCTTAAAGATAAGGCAAAAGCAGTCAGCAAAGCACCAAGGAGGCTGCCTTTTAGTATCAGAAGTAAAGTACATAGTACATTGAAACAAATGGAAAGCAGAGGTATTATATCAAAGGTAGATGTTCCTTCGGAATGGGCTCACAATATGGTTGTGGTTAAGAAAAAGGACAAGTCATTGAGAATTTGCTTAGATCCTAAGGAATTTGACGAGTGTATTAAAGAAGAATATTTCATAATACCGAAGTTTGAGGATTTCAGAACTGAGAGAGGTATGAAATATTTTTCAGTTCTTGACTTAGTTGAAGGTTTCTGGCAGGTGGAACTTACGGAAGAATCTAACAGTTTTTTCAACTCCATTCGGGTGTTACCGATTTAATGTTTTACCCTTTGGAATAAGGATAGCACCAGAAAAATTTCAGAAACTGAACACTAAATATTTTGGGGATTTAACCGGAACATTTGTATATATAGATGACATCATAGTAGGAGGGGAGACATTACAAGATCATGATAGAAATTTAGAGGGGCAAAAATGTTTAACATTAAATTTAATCCACGAAAATTACAATATAGATCTCAAGAAGTTGGGTACTTAGGTCATATTTTTTCTGCCACAGGCGTAAGGCCTGATCCAGAGCGAGTGAAAGCAATCAAAACAATTGCTATACTGGAAAACACAAAAGATCTTCAAAAAATTTTTGGAACAATTAATTATGTAAGAAACTTTATTCCTCATTTAGCTGAATTGACACCGCCTCTAAGAGAGCATCTTCGTAAAAATGTATGTTTCGTTTGGAATATCAATCACACGAATTGGCATTAGATAAAATTAAAGACGCCATTTACCATAACACTATCTTGCATACTTTTAACCCACACATTCCTATCGTCATTCAATCAGATGCGTCAAAGTATGGTCTTGGCTGCTGTCTTTTCGAGGACGGAAAGCCTGTAAGTTTTGCATCTAAGAGTTTGACAAAGACTGAGATTACCTGAAAATGCTCGAAGTCAATTTATATTTGTGTTCCAGGGATAGTGGATGATTCTGAAACACCATTCATTAAGATAGATGAAGGTTATCATCCGTGCGTAGCAGCAGTCTTGTATGCCCAATAGAATTGTATTTCGATAATACAATAATTATGTGGAAGTGCTGTTGGTATAAACATAATAGGTGCACTGAATACTACTAATTTTGGCTTACCTTAAGTTTTTTACTATGTTAAAACTTCAAAGGAAATAAATTAAACAATTATTTTTTATATTTTTGAAAAAGCGCTTTTTATTTAAGTTTTTTTTTAATTTAATTTTTTTTAATGGTGATTTTCTTGCAAGAAATTTTGATACTCGTTTTGAAAGCATAAATTGCTGATTTCAAAAAGGTATCAACCATCGCTGTACGACTTACCGTTTAAAGTAGCATTCAAATCTTTTACGAGAAAAAGCACTCTTCAAATACGCATACAGGTTCCAGTATGCGAGTCCCTAAAGTAATTTTTTTTTAATGGTGATTCTTGTTTAACAAATTTTGATACTCGTTTCTAAAGCATCAATTGCTGTTTTCAAAAAGGTATCAACCATCGCTGTACGACTTACCGTTGGTCAGATACACTCCAAACCGTTTTTGATTTTCTTCATGATGGGAAAAATCAAGAATATTGATAAAGGTTTTCGAGTGTATCTGGCCAATGGTAAATCGTACAGAGATGAATGATAGCTTTTTGGAATCAGCACTTCATGCTGTTAAAATAAGCATTAAAATATTTTACTCAAGAGTTTTAATGAGAAAAAGCACTCTTAAAATACGCATACAAGTTCCAATAAGCGAGTCCCAAAAGTAAATTTTTTTAATGGTGATTCTTTTTTAACAAATTTTGATACTCGTTTTTAAAGCATCAATTGCTGATTTCAAAAAGGTATCAACCATCGCTGTACGACTTACCGTTGGGCAGATACACTCCAAACCGTTTTTGATTTTTCTTCATGATGGGAAAAATCAAGTATATTGAAAAAGGTTTTGGAGTGTATCTGGCCAATGGTAAATCGAACAGAGATGAATGATAGCTTTTTGGAATCAGCCTTTAATGCTGTTAAAATAAGCATTAAAATATTTTACTCAAGAGTTTTAATGAGAAAAAGCACTCTTAAAATACGCATACAAGTTCCAATATGCGAGTCCCAAAAGTAAATTTTTTTTAATGGTGATTCTTTTTTAACAAATTTTGATACCAATTTTGAAAGCATCAATTGTTGATTTCAAAAAGGTATCAACCATCGCTGTACGACTTACCATTGGTCAGATACACTCCAAACCGTTTTTGATTTTTCTTCATGATGGGAAAAATCAAGTATATTGAAATTCTATTGGTTTTGACAGCAAATTCTGAAATTTTGTGAAAATTTGTGCGAATTCGCAAGAAATTTCACGTTACCAAACAGACCACTTATTTCAATCACATATTCTCCACAATTCTCCTATGTCAAAATTTAGCTAGGGTTTTAGCTGATGTTTGGAGAGAAAAGTGGCAGCTAAAACTAGCGCGATCTGCGTACTAGGCTTATGAGTCTAAAATATCAACTAAAATACACATAAGGGATTTTTTGATCCTTAGTACTAGTAGGAATTTTATTTCTTTCATATACTAACACTGCACAAATTTCAATTATTTTAACAAAAAAAAATTTAACTTCGGAAACAAATGATAATGCAACACCTTCTCTGCCTGGAAATGCAATTTCACATGTAGTCGAAGCACACTTTTCTTCCGGATTATATGTATCCCTGCAGTTGGAATGGCTGCAGCAACGGCGGCGTTGTATTCTACAGTCTACATAGATTGTGCAAAACAGTAAATGCATTCGGCAGCTTCACCAGCGGACAAACACCGATTGTCACCGTCGTTCTTCCAATTCATAAATGTATTTAAATAACAATTTAAATTTGAAAAGGCCATGAAAAAGGAAATATAAATTTATTTTCACAAAACTTCTAAAAGTAAACAACAATAATTTCCGAATTGAAAAATTTCACAATGACGTTTAGATAAATGTCACTTTACTATTGTGTGAGTGCAAGTGCGTGTTTTGTATAGGTGTAAATCTCTCTTGAAATCGGGATCAAAGATTTTGATCCCAAATCATGAGGGATCGATTTTTTTTGGTTGAATGGAATGCCAAAACTAGTCCGGGATCAAAATCTCTCACAGGGATCGATTTTTTTTGGCTGAAAGGAATTCGACATTACATGTTTCAGATTTATTGTCGAGAAATCCAGAACAAGATATGAGTATAGAGTTGGAAGGTATGTTAAAGGAGGTAGTTCACACCATAAGCACGAGTGATAGAGCTAAGGATAGATATGTATCAGAGACAAACAAAGACAATATTTTAACAGAGTTAAGAAAATTATATGAAGACGGGTGGCCGAATTCAAAAAGCAGGCTACCAGATTATCTTAAATTTTACTGGAATATCAAAAATGATTTATATCTGGTAAGCTCATTCAATAAACGACAAGTACGCAAAACACATGTCTTTTAAATTGGTTCTCTTAAATATCACAGCCGCCATTTTGGTGGAGGCAAAACGTCAACAATTTAATAGTGTTTTGTGTGCTATTTCTTTTTGCGGAGGTGATTTATTCTTAAAAAAATAATTTGTATTCATTTAATTCAATTGTTTATTTATTAAAATACATTTTTAGGCGTGCAAGATCTCAAAAATATTAAAATGCCTAGTTCGGATAGTGCTTATGGTTGCACAACCATATTCACAGGTAAGAACCTTCTTTAAAGCTCTTAAATTTAAGTTACAATTTAGTTTATTTTGTAGATTTCCACTTAAAAAACCCGAACAAATAAAAAAAATGGCTCAAAGCTGTATGAAGAATGGATTTCAAACAAAACGTAGGAGCACGTCTTTGTCCGGACCATTTTACTGCGAGCGATTTTCAGGTAAGACCAGATGCGGACAAAAAATGCTTTTCGACGGCGTAGTTCTCTCTGTTTTTTAGTGTAGTGCAGCAAACAAATCGTGCGATCTTTGATCTTCTTCTAATTCAATCTTGGGATGTAAAGAATGTTACTCTTGTGATGTAAAGGAGGTAGGACAATGATATTGCTATCAAAAGAAAGGTATTTTCGCCACCTTTATTTGAGAAATGACAATAAATTATATATATATTAAATATTAAATGTAGTTTCTCAAAATATATTTAACGTAGCTATATAATTTTGTTAATGTTTAAGAGATGGCAAAAATACCTTTCATTTAATATACCAAAATCATTTTTTTACGTCTATTACATTCCAAGATATAAGAACTTATTTCAAGAAAACGCTGAAACATTTATTTTTGACGTTTTTGCCTTCAACAATATAGTGGCAATTGGCAAAGCTTCACTTTTTCTCTGTACAAAAGGTTCTTTGCTGGCCATCTAGATATATATTAAAATCTGTGCATACCTGCAGCAAATTAACCTCAAATTTTTCATATATTTCATACAGCATATAAATTTGTTGTAATTGTTAAAAGTGTAAGGACAAAATTAACGTAAACAAATGAAAATATACAAAAGAAAGTAATTTTTTAAATAAAAAATGGTAAATTGTGATGACTTATTATTGTTTTTGATTTTTATTGTTTTAATAGACAACTAAAGAACAGCAAATACTTGTCCTTCTGGAAATGCTAAGCCAAAAAGAATTACTTTTTGGCCAATTTGCAGGATCGAACAAAACCAAAGAAGAGATAACATTACGTCCCTTATTTTGGCGGACACTTTTTGGCGGAATCAAAATTTTGATATCTGAATTTGTACTAATTAAATGCTAATTTGTTGCACAAACCAAAAATTTGTGGCTCGCATAGTTTCGTAGTTATTCAAGTTTCCGCTAAAATAAGTCTGAAGTTAGCGGACAAATTCTAAAATAATACAAATTTTTAAATTTGATTGACACCCAAATTTGTAGCTTTTTAAATGCTCTTGAGTTGCGAAAACCGCGATTTTGTAGCTCAAGTGGTTTATTTTATATTCAAGTTTCCGCTAAAATAAGTCTGAAGTTAGCGGACGAAAATACGAAAACCATAATTCTCTTGGTGTCAAAAATTGTAGCTTTTTAAATGCTAATTTGTTGCGCAAAAATTTTTTAGCTTTTATACATCATTTTATATTTGCATTTTAAGTTTAAAAAGTGCATTTCCGGTAATTTGAAATAAAACGGAAGTTGGCGGACAAAATCTAAAAAAATGAGATTTTCGAAAAAAAATTTTTGCCAGAAATTGTAGCTTTTGAAATGCAATTTTTTGGCGTCAAGAAGAAATTTGTAGCTCTAATTTTTATTCTATTTTTTAAAAAATTTGAATTTTTGAATTTTTTTTTTCTCATTTCAAATGCGTTTTTTAAATTTTAAATGCAAATAAAAACAGATCCATAAAAGCTACAAAATTGATTCTTGCGCAACAAATTATCATTTCAAAAGCTACAATTTCTGAGAAAAAAAAAATTCAAAAATTCAAATTTTTTTTAAAATTTTGACCGTTACATATGGGAATGACGTCTTATTTTAGCGGAATATTTTATAACAAAAAAACTATGCGAGCTACAAAATCGGGGTTTACGTGGTTAATTAAGTTTAGGGAGACTTCAAATTATAACAACAAAAAATTTTGAATTTGTCATTTTTTTAGATTTGGAAGCTCCATTTTGAGGTAACTTGAAACTTGAATATAAAAAAAAAACCGTTAGAGCTACAAATTTCTTCTTGACGCCAAAAAATTGCATTTAAAAAGCTACAATTTCTGGCAAAATTTTTTTTCGAAAATCTCATTTTTTTAGATTTTGTCCGCCAACTTCCGTTTTATTTCAAATTACCGGAAATGCACTTTTTAAACTTAAAATGCAAATATAAAATGATGTATAAAAGCTAAAAAATTTTTGCGCAACAAATTAGCATTTAAAAAGCTACAATTTTTGACACCAAGAGAATTATGGTTTTCGTATTTTCGTCCGCTAACTTCAGACTTATTTTAGCGGAAACTTGAATATAAAATAAACCACTTGAGCTACAAAATCGCGGTTTTCGCAACTCAAGAGCATTTAAAAAGCTACAAATTTGGGTGTCAATCAAATTTAAAAATTTGTATTATTTTAGAATTTGTCCGCTAACTTCAGACTTATTTTAGCGGAAACTTGAATAACTACGAAACTATGCGAGCTACAAATTTTTGGCTTGTGCAACAAATTAGCATTTAATTAGCTACAAATTCAGATATCAAAATTTTTTGATTCCGCCAAAAAGTGTCCGCCAAAATAAGGGACGTGATAACATTAGCTTTGAGGAACATAGTTTCCTTGGCCTTGGCATATGGACTGACCACTGATCCTGATGAAGAGCGTTTTCGAAGAGTTACGTGGTAAAACTGGCGTCAAACTGCAATGGTAAGCTAAGAATTTACATTATTCTCAAATATGTATTTTAAAGACTAAACCGTTTTAGGCTAAGGTCGATAGGATGAAGAAGACTGGAGTTGGTGGTGCTACTCTAAATGATTTGTTGGACGAAGGTGACAAGCTTATTTTAGCTATCATGGGAGACAATGTAAATAATGAAATAATAACACGTCTTCACCATTATAAAGTAACTCTATTGTGAATTAAAAATAAAGGATGACTTTTTCTTATATCAAATTGTTATGATTTACTTTTATTTCTAGCAATAAACGCTCCATAATTTACTTCGCAAAAAATTGAGATTTATTTTAACTTGACACTCAATAATAATGAAATGCCAAAATCATACACGTCATACAACAAAAAAATGTTATACAATTAATACTTCTAATGAAATCTGAGAAACAGAAAATATTGTGATGTGTATGATTTATGAAACTGTTGTTTGTTGTACGAAATGTATGTTTTGAAATAACAACATTTTGTATGTAATCCTCAAGAGAATTTCGTATGATTTTCGATTGAAATTCTTGTGAGGGTTACATATAAAATGCTGTTATTTCAAAACTACCTACTTGATTGGGATGGTTGTAAAGGTTTTGAGTTCGTATTTAAGTCCTCTTACTTTATATGAAATTAATTTTCAATTCAATCAAAAATTAAAAAAAAAATTCTATCTAAAAGTAATAAGGCCATGCTTTTTGAAAATTGAACAACGGCCGAATTACTTTCAGATGGATTTTTTTTTAAATTTTTGATAGAAATGAAATTCATATAAAGTAAGAGGACTTAAATTAGAGCTCGTAAACGTTTCAATTACCCCAATTAAGTAAGAAGATTTGAAGTTACAGCATTTTATATGTAACCCTCACAAGAATTTAAAAAAAATCATACGAAATTTTTAGGTGTATCTTCTAATAAAGTATACATCATAAAAAAAAAATTTAACACGCATTGGTTCTAACTTAAATCCCCTAAAAAGTGACATTTACCAAATTGAATTTCAGACAGCCGTACGAAATCTGACTTTTGGTTTGAACATATGTAAATTAAGCTAAAAGTCGATAAAAACCGTATATGTTCGTGGGTGTAACTTCTAAACTACATATACTAGAAAAATAATTTTTACACGCTTAGATTCTAATTTGAATCCTCTAAGAATTGGTTTTACCAATTTCAATTTGATCCAGCTATTCAAAATTAATAATAAATTAATTGGTAAATTAATAATAAATTAATTGGTAGAGCCTTTAAATGTTCAGAAAGAAAGAACAAGAACATTTTATTTAGACAAAATAAAACAAAAAAATTAGTAATGCTTATTTATTCAGCATAATTTATTCGATTTATAGAATGTTATGGCGGATAATAATTATGTATTCTCGACATTGAATAATTTCATTTTCTGATTTGATTTGAGAATTATGTATTTATGCAATATCTATGTACATATTTATTCATTTTTGATCTTTTCCGAATTATTGACCGGAACTGTTGCTATAATCAAATCCGCAGGTGTGGCTTTTGTGGGTGCTGTTGTCACGGTTAAAATAACAGTTGGAGGTATATAGGTGCAACGGCCGCAGGAGTTTGAAGTACAGTGTGGGTTTTTAATCCTGTTGTACTGCGATACCCGGTGATGTCAAGCAGCAACTGTAAGCAGTGAAGGGCATTTGGTGGAGTGACGTCCACCCCTAAACAAAAGCAAAATCTGAATTAGCAACAAATAAATACAAAATTTTACCTCAACAATAATTTTCCACCAAGATTAAAGAGGTTCATGTTGGCAATAGCTTCATCTATGGCTTGGTTTTTTTTTGTGTAGGAGTACAACGATGTTTCTTTAGCTACATCCTATTGCAATATCTATTCGAAGGTGTCAAAAATATTCTTGATGCCTTCAGACAAATTATTGAAACCACATGGATGCATTATACCTCTTTGCGTTTTCTTCAATCTCGTCAATCACTTGTTGAACTCGTGGCATATTGTTAGGACGAAAAACTTTTATGTTTCGCCCTCCCACTGTTAATTTGTTGTGCACCTTCGGGTATTTCATACTCGATAAATGCGAATCCTTTGTGCGTTTGTGTATTGGAGTACATGACAAATTTATGGATTTTAAAGGGCCAAAAAGAGAAAATCCACGCGAATAGTACCTTCTTTACTTTTAGATCAAACGATATGATTCCAAGTAAACTTTTTAAAGAAAATTAAACAAAAGTGCAAAACAAGAAGCACTAAAATGAATTTCGAGAACTCTCACTTTTGTAAATAAAAAAAAAAAAAAAACATTTTTGAGCAAACGTAACCACGGCATCGTTGCCTCTGAAAATTTTCAAAAGTGGTCCCAAAAAGGGGTCCACGCCAAAAAAAGGGGTCTCCACAAATACTATTAAAGCAAAAAAAAAACAACTGCAGCAAAAACATTTAACAAAATTTAATAATAGCATAAAAATAAAAACAAAACAAGTTCATTACAAAACAAAATAAATAAATATTATGTATTCTAAATACATATTTTAAAACGTGTTCATATTTTATTTGTTCAAAATATTCTTTCTGTACCTATTTATGAATAAGGTTTTTATTTGTTACCCAATTTCCCAAAAATTTGTTTTTTAATTCTAATAAATTTTAGTGCAGATATCATAGAATCGCAAGTCATTTCACTCTTTTTCATTCAATAAAGAATAAAATCTTACACAGATAAATGGGCCATTTGGATCATTTTTGAAAAAGTAGGGGCCACTGATTCACGATAAGGAAAAAAAGAGAGAAATAAGAGAGTTTTCGCTTACTCACCTCAAAAAAAATTTGTGGGTTTTTCGGGCAAGAGGGGTACCAGTCAGTTCTCTAGATACTATACGTAGTACGTAGTCATGGCGATAATTTCTGATTTAGTTATCTCCATTATTCCCCCTATTGTTGTCAGAATCAAAATAATACACCCTTCTCCTTCTATTTTTTGGTTCTGCTTTTAGTTCTTCCTTCCAATTTGACTCTCCAATTGTGAAAGTATTGCTATTCTAGCGCCACGTAACGACCAAATATGTAAATTTAATTTTCTGGCCCATGATAGTGCTATAGGTTTTATATACAAAGGCATCATGTCATTTTGGATATTGGACAATGATGTATGATGAATAAAAGTTCGTTCAAATGTTGGATTTTAAACAAAAAAAAAATAAATTCAACAAGATAGTACATAAAGAAAAAAAAACTATAGAAACCAAGCAATTAGCCACATTTTATTATCAACATGATCTGATCCTGATCAAATTTTAGTACGTAAATTTAAAAACAACATGTAACCCTGCTTTTTATCTGGATCTATTTCAAGATCCAAAAACTAGTACTTTTTTATTATTGTTATGGTAAGGTAGTGTAAACTGCAATGAAAAGAGAAAAGATACCAAGCACATACAAAATCTGCAAACGCAATGAAAAAAGAGACGGTTAAATACACTGGCTGTCACTGTGATCCTCTTTGTTTTATTATGGGGATCTGATCCAGATCAGATCATGTGGATAATAAAATGCAGCTAATATTGGACAAAAACCTCCCTAATTTAGTAAATTATGTATATGTATATTTAAATTCGATTTATTTTTTATCTGAGAACTTGGAAAACTCTTGAGTTTTACAAATAGATTATGCGTTGGAAAAAATTATGTGAACGAGGAGACTAACTACAAGAACAAGGAATACATTTTGTAAAAGTAAATATTAAAATAATTATTTTATTGCAAAAAATACAAACAAGTATAATGCTTTTATTAAAATAAACTTCAGTTTTATTTCTTTATTTTTGTTTTATTTTGTTCATAAAGCCTAGTACTCAATTCGAGTGAATATGAAATTTTCATACAAACGTGACGTTTATTTCACTGGTATGAAATTCACAACAAGAAATGATTATCAAAATTTGAAAGTGAAATATTAACCGGTTCTCCAATCAATTTCATGCAAACTTTTCATTTCCCAACGTACGATCACTAGGAAAAAAACACATAAGGTGTTGTGGAAAATTGTGACATTGTGTCAATCAATTTTGTTGCTCAAAATTAAAAAAATTATTTTGTATTAAGGATCCCCCACACCAACGCGAATCTATATCGGCGACGACTAAAACAATAATAACAACGTGTTGTTTTCATTGACAACCACGTGTTGTTATTATTATTTTCGTCGTCGCCATGACAAATTCGCGTTGGTGTGGGGGATCCTTTAAACGGTTGTCTTTTCTGTCGTTTTAATCTTATCAACGAGGAAAAAAGTACAAAACACAAAATTTATAGACTCTTTTAGCAACTTTTTCAAGATTCTGATAACAGGAATAGAAAATATCATTTTAACCCTTAAATCCTACCCAGGGGTGCCGCACCATTTAAACTGCACATATATTTGAGATGGGTAGGGTTGAAGGGTTAAATAGTAGGTACCTATGCAAACTGTAGTGAGTGCAAAACTCAAAATATTGGATATTAAAGTAACAAGATGGACAGGTTCTTCCCATGACAAAACTAACTATATTCAATACTACATTTATAAAATACAATATTCAAAACAAGTTTGGCAATAGTTTCATCGTCAGTGATAAAATATATGACGCCTTTTAACATTACTTCTAACCCCGTCACACCAGCTGATCAATTTACACTTTAAAATTATCTATTTGGGGACTATAAATGTTTTGTTTTTTAATATTTTTCATAATTAAGTCAAAATTAAATTGTTTGGAAAAAATAAGTGGATATAAAGAATAAATTTTTTTGTAAAAACGTTGATCTTGAACATTTCATATAATAAGGAAGATCTTTTTCTATTTTGTCAACTTTACGTTAAAAATGCTTTTCAATTTTGGGTAGAATTTCTTATATTTTCATTTTGTGGAAATCGCCGCTATGATTGGTTTTGTAATTCATTCATTCATTCTTTTCTGATATCGAATATATCTACAATCTATTGTTGTGATTGAACAAAATAGAAAAAAAAATTATTTTCTTGAAAGTGTATTGAATTTTGTCCAATAAAATACATTCACAGTTCTAAGAAAAATGGTTTAGTGAACAAAATGGATCTCTATAACTTGAAAACGAAAAGAAACAGAACAAAACGAATATCACCAAACGAAAGAGCGTCATTGAGGAAGAACCTGCTTTTTCCTTGAGGAATGGAAGCTGCACTTGCCACTTTTCAGCTTATTCCTTTGATGAATTTAAAATGGGCGTGTCATTGGCGGGAAGCACATGCCACTTTCTCGATGAAAATTCCACATCTAAATCACTACTTTCGTCAATCTTTTATTGACTCGCCAGTTATTGTTGACAAGGACTACTTCCATTACCACCATTAACAATATCAATTTTGACATTGATAAAGTTTTTCATTACCTAACCTCACTTCATGATGATTACTTACCAGGACCTGACGGTATCCCTCCAATTATTTTGAAAAAGTGTAAATCAATCTTAGCTTCTCCTCTTCAACATATTTTTGCGCTATCCCTAACATCTGGTAAATTTCCAAGTATATGGAAGTCAGCATTTATTTCCCCTGTTTTCAAAAAAGGAGACAAATCAGATATAACTAACTATAGGCCAATTTCTAAACTATTTTGCATTCCTAAACTTTTTGAAAAGGTTGTTGTTGATAGTTTGACATTTAATTGTAAAAATATAACTTTCTCATGAAATCATCAAGTTTAAATTAAAAGTGTTTGGATTTCCTCCCGGACTCATCACTTGGATTTCGTCTTATCTCCAGGTGAAATTCAGGGACTCTTTTTCAAATCCTTTTATTGCAAAATCGGTAGTTCCTCAGGGTAGTCACTTAGGACCTCTTCTTTTTATATTAGCTATTAATGATGTACCTTTATGTGTACGTTATAGCGAAATACTTATCTTTGCAGATGATATGAACATTTTTAAAAACATTAAATCTGTAAATGATCGTTTACTTCTTCAAGATGATATTAATAGTTTTGTTGTATGCTGTCAAAAGAATGGTTTAAACCTCAACCCAACCAAATGCCAGGCAATAACTTTTTCAAAAAAACGTGTTCCCAGTTTGTTTAATTATAAAATATCGCATCGTATTTTAGTTCGTGTCCAAAGTATTAAAGACCTTGGAGTTCTTTTTAATTCTAAACTAGATTTCACACGGCACATTAATTTAATCGTCAACAAGGCTTACGCCATGCTAGGCTTTATGAAAAGATGGGCCAAAGAATTTCAGGATCCATACGTTACTCTCGCCCTTTACAATTCATCCCCATTTAGAATATGCATCGCAGATTTGGACACCTCTTTACGAGGTTCATAAGAATAGGATAGAAGCAGTACAGCGTAATTTTATTCGTTTCGCATTGAAAGGGTTGCAATGGTCTGATCGTTATAACCTTCCTCCGTATGAACATAGGATTAAACTTCTCCAGATTCAAACTTTGTCACAGAGGAGGCTGAATAATGATATTTTATTTATTCACCAGCTATTAACTGGTGCTATTGATGCACCTGAATTATTAAATTGTATAAATTTCAATTATCGTGGAGGAACTCACAACCTTCGCGGTTTTGATCTGATGAATCTACCCCGCCACAGAACTAACTATGGATTGCACGAACCTCTAACTCGTATGTGTAAACTATTAAATTTGAATGATAATCTCTTTGATTTTAATATTAATAAAATTAAACTTAAAACTGTATTGAAGACTAGTGTACCACGCTTTTAAATGTTTGTACTTTATTTGTATTTGTTTATTTATTCCTGTTTGTATTCTTTTGTTTTCATATTTTGACTATAATTATTTATTTAGAGTGCGTTTGTTGTGGTTATTTGCTTACTAACTACTAACACTGCACTAAGTGATGAGCCAGTATTCACAAGTTTGTGTTGGCAAATATTTGGTCGCGAGTTGTAGCTTGCCTTGAGCTCTCTTCGACAAAGATCTGATAGTGTAAAAAAAAAAAAACTTCTTCCTTGGAAGTTACTTATTGACTAGTTGGAGTGAAAAAAAAGTTAATAACCTAGCGGGCCGCTATTCCAACGGGCTATACTTAGTAATAAATTTCGTTCGTTAAAGTTGTATCAGAGTTACTTGTGGTATCTAACTAGTCCGTTCCGTTGACTAAAATCGATTGTAATTCAGCACCTATTTCAATAACATTTTGTTAGGCGAAGTACAAAAAAGAGAGCGTCGTGAGAAAATTATTTTTTCCTTCTCTCCTATAATATTCTTTACAAAGCAGATGAGTGGATTCAGACGATGAACTGATGAACTTGTACATTAATTTTCAACAGTTTTTTCATCGCATAATTTTCCCTATTAAAATAGCAATTTGTAATTCACCAAAAGAAAGGGTTGTTTCCTAAACACAAAGCAGAAATTGGGGTCAAAGCTATGAACTGAGGAAATTTTGTATTACTCTTCACTTACTAAAACATTGAATGTCGTTTCTCCTATGATTTGGCAAGTGAATTCATTAATGAATTCAGCTATAAAATTCATTGAGGACAATATTTCCCACTGGGATGGGCATGTCATTGGCGGGGTGCACATGCTACCATCTCGATGAAAATTCCACAACAAAATCACTACTTCCTTGGAAGTTGCTTATTCACTAGGTGGACTGACGACTCCCATGAAAAATATGGTGAATATTCAAGGAAGAACAAAAGTAACTTGCTTATTCATCAGATTATTAATTTTTGATGAAAAATATGATGAATATTCTTTTATGAAATCGCTAAATAATTTGGACTTGTTTTTTTACTACCTCAATATTAACCAATGAAAAATATGATGAATATTCAACAAAGAAATCACAAATTGAGTGTTACTTAGTTAGTGATCAGCTTAGGGCCAGTTTCACAGTGAAGTAAGTGTCACTTAAGTGCCGAATATGGAAAACTAATTCCCAATTTCACAGTGTAAACTTATCGGAATAAGTGACACTTAAGTCTCCGATGTTGGCTACTTAAGTTCCACTTACGCAGGTAGTAAAACTGCGGTTTAAGTGCCAAAATGGGAAAATGAAGTACCACTTATTTTGTTAAGTGTGTACTGTGAAACTGGCCCTTAATATTTATTATGATGAAAATTTAGTAGTGAAATCACTAGGGAATTGGGGGTTGCTTAATCACTAAATATTTCATTTATAATTTATAAAATACTTCTGCTTAGTTGGAACGATTGAATATAATTCAATTAAAAGTTCAAGTGACCTAAACTCTAAAATGCGCTTCTAAAACGCAAATTAATGTCGATTTTTATCGACCCTTATAAAAGCCACAGCATGAACATACTGTGAATTTTATTTTGCTTAGTGAATTTTTTAAATTCATACACTTTTAATGCTCAGCTCATGATAAAAGTCTGATGAAGGGATACATTACTTTTCTTCACAGTAATTTTCATATTAATCGCGTCAGGTAAAGGAAAGGGCAGTTTTTATCCCTTTTTTTGTTTGGGAAAACATATGACACGATTGATTACTTCTCATTAAAGAAATCATAACATTTTGTAACCTATGAAAACGTCGATTGTAATTCAGCACTTATTTCAATAACATATTGTTAGACAAAGCAAAAAAAGAGAGCGTCGTGAGAGAATTATGTTTTTTCTCTCTCAAAGTATACTTTACAAAGCAGACAAGTGGCTCTAGATAAGGAACTGCTGAACTTATGCATTACTTTTCAACGATTGAATCATCATAATTTCACCCACTAAAATAGAATATTTTAATTCCGCATTGAACTTTTTTTTTACCAGGTAAAAGAAGGGAGTGTTAGGACATTTTACCCATGCACAAAGCAGACAATGTGCTTAAAACCATGAACTGGTGAAACTATGAATTCCTTTACAGCATTGAATAAATACAAATAGAAGGTGACACTCCAACAACTCAAAGCGCTACATGGAATCCAAGTGGCGAAACTGAGAAACGAAAAGACGATGTAGAATTTCTGTGAACAAAAACCAATTTCCAAAGGGATATTTATAAATTTTGTTAATTTTTGAATTGGTTTCCATGACAATGATGCTTCAATATTTTATTTGTTTTGAAATTTGTTTACAATTTTGATTGCCGAAGAAAAAAGAAAAGTGTGAATGTATTTTTATTTAGCGGTATGGGTTGTTTTTTATATTTTTGTTTATTTGACGATGTTTTTTTCAAGCTAAGTTAAATTTTATTTTTATATTGAAAAAAGTAAAACTATTTGCGATAGTTTTTGTTTTTGAAAAATGGTAGACGTATATTATGTTGGCAGTTTAGAGAGTTAAAATAATTAGTGGATTTCAATTTCAAATTATTTAACGAATAGTCTTAACACTGAGATACAATATCTTATAAATAAGTAAAAGTTTCAGTATATAACACTGAGTGTATAATACATAAGTGAATATTAAGTGACGGAATCAATTAATACATAAGACTTCAAAGAAATAATAAAACAAATATTAATTAACAATAATAAAAAAAATAGTTAGCAATAAATTTTTTGAAAAATAAAAATAAAATAATCAATAAACAAAAACCCTCATCCAAATGCCTCCAAATGCCGCAATAGTCTCTGCCTGATTCGTGTCAAATATCCATCTGATACATCTAGGGAGGGAATGCCACAGCTGGAATGCGTCAACGAAAAATTATCGTTTGGATATAGCAAAAGAGTAACGAACGGGTGCAAGATCAAGTGTTCTTGTAGACCGAGAAGGAATTCGATTAAAAAGGTATGTATATGAATTTCGAGTCTGCATTATATTATGCAACAAAGTCAATTTCCTAAGGGCCAGTTTCACAGTAAACACTTAAGAAAATAAGTCGCACTTAATTTTCCCATTTTGGCACTTTAGCCGCAGTTTTACTGTTTGAGTAAGTGGAGCTTAAGTGGCGAAGATTGGGAGAGGTAAGTGTCACTTATTTCAATAGTCAATTTCTTAAGGGCCAGTTTCACAGTAAACACTTAAGAAAATAAGTCGCACTTAATTTTCCCATTTTGGCACTTTAGCCGCAGTTTTACTGTTTGAGTAAGTGGAGCTTAAGTGGCGAAGATTGGGAGAGCTAAGTGTCACTTATTCCAATAAGTTTACACTGTGAAATTGTGGATAAGTTTCCCATATTTGGCACTAAAGTGACACTTAATCGAGTGTGAAACTGGGCCTAAAATTCAACAAGTTCTTAAAAGTGATGCCATATATAACGACTTAGAAAAGTGTGAGACATGGTCATACCGTCGCAGACCACACACGTAACGGGCAACGCTGTTGAAAGCTACATTAAGTCTACGTTTGTTTTCATAATCACAATTTGAAAAAATTTCGCAACCAAAAAGAATAATGGGAATAAGAAAAGTTTTGGCAAGTATTTTCCTTGTTTTGATTGGGGTGATATATTGGGTACGAAGACCACCATAGACCTTAGCTCGCTCTGGTCTGATATGGTTATCCCAGGTAATAGTTTTATTAAAGGTAATACCCAGGTTTTTAGATGTATCAACGAAATCTAGGTTTCTGTTTGTGGAGTAAAGATAGCAATATTTCTATCGGTTTAAAGTTAACTAATGTTTTTTGCTTTTATGTTTCTCTACATATGAAGGAAATGATCGAAACAAGTTGCAGAAGGCCTTCGAATTGTACTTTGTCAAACACAAAAAACCGAGAAATTTTTTTTTTGACAAAATGCGGAACTTATCACCGACAAATTTATTAAATGATTTCATAATTATTAAATGATGATGTTTGGAGTTACTTGATTTTATTCAATAAAATTAATAAATATACTACATATTACAAATTAGGCATTAAGGCACATTAAATAAATAAATTTTTAAATACGCGTATATCGTCGGACGAATGCAGCTTTATCTTCAGGTTTCGAAGCAATTAAAACCGTGTTTTGTTTAGAGTATACTCAGCTTAGTGGCCAGTTATAGCTTTCATTGAAACTCATCATTGAAAATTTCAATTTTCAGTTTTGAGGTCCTAAAAAAGCGATATCAGTGATTATTTTGATGCCAACAAAAAGCTGATGACTCGATTATTATTTCTAGTCAACAAAATATTTCATTTTGGCCCTACCTTTCACATAAAACGATTTATAAGATTTCAATGGTCAATGATAAGGTAGTTCAATCATTGAAATAAAGAAATTCATTTCCTGCGATAGGCTGAGCCAAAATGAAATATTTTTTTAGGGCCTCAAAGCTGTAAATTTAAATTTTCAATAATCGTTTTCAATGAAAGCTATTACTGGCACCTTAGCTAGGTCTTAATAGTATTTGAATTCATGTGTAAAAACAAAACAAACAAATATAAAGACACCGAAAACTTTATAAAACTAATTGGCAATATGAAACAACAACAGGACTCTCATCTCCAACGGAAGAGTTGAAGGAAATGCTTGACGAAATAATTTAATGTTTCGAAAAACAATTCGATATTTTATGTTATGAATTTAAAATAGTTGAAAAACTCCAACAAAAGTGCATCGGAATAATTTCATTTCCATGTCCTCAGTTGGAACATACAAATCTTCTCATAAAGTTTTCTATTGTCGTTTTCCATTGGTTTCACTCAGGGATTTACTCATTCTGAAATCCAATGGAACAAAGTTAGCATTCTTCTACTCAACTTAGAAATTTTTTCATCGTATTGGTGAATCATCGTGAACTTTTCATGTATCGAACAGGCATACAATCAAACAGAGTCCGATGTTTACTTTTGACATTTGAGTGAGTTTGTTTTGAAGTTATAGCTGAAATATGTATATTAGTGCTTCTTGAGTGGATTCTGATTTCAAATCGAGAAGCGAAATTTTCTTTTGAGAAGCGTCGGTTGACCGTTTTTTTGCCAATGGAATAGTTTCAGAAGAGTTCTTTTGATTCTGGACGCTTCCAAACGTCCAATGGAAAACGACATATGACAGTCTTTCTAAGGGCAAAAATAAAAATTTAAAATGCTAAAGCAAAATACGGATAAAGAAAACTGAAAAGTTTGATATTCTAAGCCATATTTAGGTTGTTTGCTCGTGGAGTAGGCATTTTTTTTAAATAGATCAATGATCATTTGAATAATAAATGTACAAAAATATTGAATAAGCATGAATTATTTTTTATTAATGGAATTTAAAAACAAAAAATTGCAGAAAAGCTGTAGATATTAAAATAAAGCATTCAGAAAGCTGTTTAAATGAAAGTTTCTCAAAAAAGAAAAGCTGTTGTTGGATAAATAATATAAATTGTTGATATATGATAATGTGAAATAGGATAGGTTGAAATATATATATGCTATATCAGAGCTAACTTGTGCGCCCCCACCAACACCAACAATCAATATAAACAAAGATAATAAGATCACCTTTCAATAGCATACAACTGCAAATCAGCACTTTTAAAAGTATCATTGTATCATCCGCAGTCAAACTAAGATTTGCTGCGTTAGCATTTAAGTATTATAAAAAGGGATCACTTGATCTCATTATTTTTTAGTCTTAAGATTTTCAGCCCTATTCTGATAAACGTCGGGGGGAATCATTGTTCGAAAATCATCAATTTGCATTCTACTATACTTTCGAAGGGAAATATTCCCCGTCGGTAACTTCGTGTGCCATTTTCATAAACCAGCAAATCGATTAGCTCTATACAAAATTGTTCCGCGATTGATTTGTTGCGTTTGTCATCTTGAAAAGCTGATAATTGGCTTCTGCAAAAAATCGCAGACAGGCAGCTAGTTATCATTTAGTCGAGATTGAGGCTGCTCTGGAAACAGGAGGTAGATCGGATATCAAAAAGGATAAAACGTACTGAAAAGCCTGTTTATTAAGCTGAAAGTTTTTAATGAACCTAAAATTTCATACGTGTTAAATTAATGGTAACTGGGACAATTCTTAAATACAGAAGTTTCATCGGGCATATTTATAACGTCCTGTGTTCTTTTGCGTATGTCACTTCGAACCTTTGTATTACCACACTCCCGAATTTGATTGGAATTCTCAAAAAAAATCGCAATACTGTCTTAAATTTGGCTTGTTTGCAAAAAGTTTTCTTTTTTGAAATACATTTTTGAAATATGAATGTGACATTTCATAGATAATATTTACTTAATATTCGAAATAAAGGTTGGTAAAGTAGTTCGTTTAGCAGAATTAAGCGAATGTGAATCGATGAAGTGGATCGAACGTTCGATTCCCCGTTTAGCAGAATAGGGCTGTTTGTCTCAACTTATAAGCTGAAGATTTCCTCCGACCCACGTTAAGGGATCAAATAGACAAACAGACGGGCCAGATTAAGAGACCAACTTCTTCCCTTTCATCGTAATGTCAAGTTTGATCAAAATCTCGATTTTTTGCGAATCCAAAACTTGCAATAATAATAAGACGTGTTTTTTTGCAATCCCGGGGGGAATTGGTTGAAAAAAACGACAGCGAGTATTAGCGACGCCATGACAGTAAAAAACATGGAGTTTTCATACAAAACTATCGATAACATGTATGTAATTCATGCCGGTAACACAGTTTTTCTGTGCGCTTAAGTTAAGCCCCGAGAATTCTCTGGGATTAGTTGTTGTTGCATTTAACATGTTAATTGTTTAGCACCGACGTCGTTTTTTTCATCCAATTCCCCCCGGGCTTGCAAAAAAACACGGCTATAGTATCTATATCGCAAGTAAAAATTGTTCTGTTTTATGTTAAATAAAAAAATATTGAATTAAAACCTTTTACCACAGATAATAAACTATACAGATGTAAAAATGTCCCAATTTATTTTTACACCACGCAGACGATCAACAGGCAAGAAAGCTCTTTGCCTGTTCATAGTAAAGCACAGAAAGAAAGCTATTTGTCTTTTGGAAAAAGTTCTCTCTTGCGTGCTCGCTCATATGTTTTCCCTCTTGCTCTGTTACTCAGGATATAGGAATTAAATGAAATGAAATGAAATGAATAGGGAAAATTGAATTAAATCGTGTTTTTTTGTTTCTTTAATACTATGCAGTCAGCAACGATCGAGAGGAAGACGAAATACATTGCGATTACGTTTTTTTTTTTTTACTGTGTTGTATGTACAATTTTTTTAAGGTCGTCTGAGGCTGGCGACAAAAAATAAAAAGTATATGAACTCTTTTTCTTCTTTGCATCCATGGATATTGGATATATTCTTTATGTGGGTAGGTAGAACATTTTTTTTGAGTGGTGTGGGTTATTTTTTTAAAGACGAAAAAATGTCTTATTTTTTGTGTAGTTTTCGTATTCTATTCTAGATTCGTTAGATCGGAGCATTTTTTGAGTAGCTAGGTAAACATTATTTTTAGTTTTATTTAGATAATCATTTTCCAGTTTCTTATATTAAGAAAATTATTTCTAGGGATTATTAATACATTTCAACATTTTGAACCTGTTGTTTAATAAAAGGAAACAAAATACAAAATAATAATTCCTTTTTCGTGACCTTTTAAATTTATAATATATCTTTGGATCCTAATTTTGTGGGCTTTAGGTCTTCTTTGTTTAACTTTTTTTTTTGTTAAATAGACGACGTTTCGCACGTGGTTACTTGCTTCTTCAGGTCTCTATAAGATTTAAAAAAATTAATACGTATTTGTTAAATATATCAATTACATACTTAATTACATAATCCTAAAATTTTTTTTGAAATATACTATGATTTTTATCTATCTATAGATATTTTTAATTATTTTTGTGTCTCTTTTTTATCTATCTATAGATATTTTTAATCATTTTTGTGTCTCTTTTCATAATCTTGAGGAGTATTTTATGTTTGACTTGTTTTTTCAGAAAAAATTTCTCTACAGGTGGAAATTTTCAAAAGACACTTGGCAATATTCGGTTCCGAGTAGTGTGGGACTTGTGCCGCACTAAAACCACCGGAAAATCAGGACCAATCTATGAAAGATCGACAATTATTTCTTCAATTCAAAACCGCATTGGGAGAAGTTTAAAGTTTTAAAACTTTCCCATCGCTTTTAGACCATCAGCTCATGAGGCTTTGTTCTTCTTAATCTTCGAACATTATCTCTTACATTTAATACAGTATCCATCTCGGAGTTAAAATGACTATGTTTATAGTCGCTGATTATGTGAAACAGTGTGTTTTCTAATCACTTCAGAAACTATTTGTAGGTCACGATGTAAATCGCTATTTCTAATATACCAAGGGGAATTTATTATTCCACGAAGGACTTTATTTTTGGATGGTTTAGCATTCATTTTCTTTTTACAACCCCACAATTGCATGCCATAAGTCCAAAGTGTGCCTACGTTCTGTAACCCTCGCATCGGTTAAATTGGTCGAGAAACGTTGAAAAATGGAACAAAACTCATATGATTTGCTTCAATTTTGATCGTTTCTCGACTGATTTTGTCGATGCGAGAGTTACAGAACATAGGCACTGGTTTCAGTATTTGTTTGTATAGCATTATTTTGTTCTTGATAGAACGCCTTTATAAGGCTTCACAACCCATTTATCAGACACTTAAAAGTATCATCTGCAAATGTGGCCAAGATAGCATAACCCAGCGGCTCCATTGGCAATACTTGTGGAAATAAATTGCTTGGCTCATTGCCATTGCCTTGAATATTGCTAATGGAGACGATTAGGCAATGGCATTTACATTGACATTAAACAACTGAAACTACCTGGCAATAGAAGGCCCACCCAGGCAATAAATTGTCATTGCCATTTAAATTGACATTGCCTCAAATATTGCTAATGGAGCCACAGTGCAGCGTAATTGTCCACTGGAATATCCCTAGTATATAACAAATACATTGTTGGTCCTAGGCCACTTGCTTGTGGTACACCGGCTTCAGTTTTATTAATTTCTGAATACTCTTGCTCGTACCGTACCCCAAAGAATCGGTCTATAACATAGGATTTCAGTATTTTGTAGAGCTGCCTTGGGGAGTCTCCATGCAGTTTGTACTCAAATCCCAAACCTTGTCAAAGGCTTGAGCAACATCTAGAAATAGAGCGGAACATACTTGTTTTTCTTTAATGCCTTTTCAACAAAATCCGTAATTCGATGCGCTTGGCCTATCTTCGAATGTTTATTTCGGAATTCAAACTGATGGTTTGGGATTAGTTTTCATTTCTTCTATTACTTTGCTAAGCCTTTTCATGAGCAGTTTTTCGAAAACTGTTGCCATACTTGGTATAAGAGATATTGGCCTGTATAGGAAGTAACTTCTGTTGGTAGCCTTCCTTGCTTAGGAATAACAATGACTTCTGCAATTTTCCAATGATGTGGTACATATCGAAGATTAAGACATGCGTTTTATTTTTATTATATATTGGAGTTTTTTGAAGGCTACTGTTGGCATTTCTTTCAAAGCCTGAGCAGTAACTAGAATATTCCCCTGTGCTTTTTTATTTGATAGCTTGTGTTGACACATGCTTTTTACTACTTTGAGCGTGAAGAAGGAATTTTCCAATATCAAAGTATAAACAAAGATGTTACAATCATCTTTCTTCATACCCAATCAATATAAACAAAGATAATAAGATCACCTTTCAATAGCATACAACTGCAAATCAGCACTTATAAAAGTATCATTGTATCATCCGCAGTCAAACTAAGATTTGCTGCGTTAGCATTTAAGTATTATAAAAAGGGATCACTTGATCTCATTATTTTTTAGTCTTAAGATTTTCAGCCCTATTCTGATAAACGTCGGCGGGAATCATTGTTCGAAAATCATCAATTTGCATTCTACTATACTTTCGAAGGGAAATATTCCCCGTCGGTAACTTCGTGTGCCATTTTCATAAACCAGCAAATCGATTAGCTCTATACAAAATTGTTCCGCGATTGATTTGTTGCGTTTGTCATCTTGAAAAGCTGATAATTGGCTTCTGCAAAAAATCGCAGACAGGCAGCCAGTTATCATTTAGTCGAGATTGAGGCTGCTCTGGAAACTGGAGGTAGATCGGATATCAAAAAGGATAAAACGTACTGAAAAGCCTGTTTATTAAGCTGAAAGTTTTTAATGAACCTAAAATTTCATACGTGTTAAATTAATGGTAACTGGGACAATTCTTAAATACAGAAGTTTCATCGGGCATATTTATAACGTCCTGTGTTCTTTTGCGTATGTCACTTCGTACCTTTCGATTACCACACTCCCGAATTTGATTGGAATTCTCAAAAAAATCGCAATACTGTCTTAAATTTGGCTTGTTTGCAAAAAGTTTTCTTTTTTGAAATACATTTTTGAAATATGAATGTGACATTTCATTTAAATCTTAATATTCGAAATAAAGGTTGGTAAAGTAGTTCGTTTAGCAGAATTAAGCGAATGTGAATCGATGAAGTGGATCGAACGTTCGATTCCCCGTTTAGCAGAATAGGGCTGTTTGTCTCAACTTATAAGCTGAAGATTTCCTCCGACCCACGTTAAGGGATCAAATAGACAAACAGACGGGCCAGATTAAGAGACCAACTTCTTCCCTTTCATCGTAATGTCAAGTTTGATCAAAATCTCGATTTTTTGCGAATCCAAAACTTGCAATAATAATAAGGCGTGTTTTTTTGCAATCCCGGGGGGAATTGGTTGAAAAAAACGACAGCGAGTATTAGCGACGCCATGCCGGTAGGCGGTAACACAGTTTTTCTGTGCGCTTAAGTTAAGCCCCGAGAATTCTCTGGGATTAGTTGTTGTTGCATTTAACATGTTAATTGTTTAGCACCGACGTCGTTTTTTTCATCCAATTCCCCCCGGGCTTGCAAAAAAACACGGCTATAGTATCTATATCGCAAGTAAAAATTGATTTGTTTTATGTTAAATAAAAAATAGGCGTGTTTTTTTGCAAGCCCGGGGGGAATTGGTTGAAAAAAAAGACAGCGGGGATTAGCGACGCCATGACAGTAAAAAACATGGAGTTTTCATACAAACTATCGATAACATGTATGCAATTCATGCCGGTACCACAGTTTTTCGGTGCGCTTAAGTTAAACCCCGAGATTTCTCCGGGATTAGTTGTTGTTGCATTTAACATGTTAATTGTTTAGCACCGACGTCGTTTTTTTCATCCAATTCCCCCCGGGCTTGCAAAAAAACACGGCTAATATTGAATTAAAACCTTTTACCACAGATAATAAACTATACAGATGTAGCATCCCCATAGAAAAAAATGTCCCAATTTATTTTTACACCACGCAGACGATCAACAGGCAAGAAAGCTCTTTGCCTGTTCATAGTAAAGAACAGAAAGAAAGCTATTTGTCTTTTGGAAAAAGTTCTCTCTTGCGTGCTCGCTCATATGTTTTCCCTCTTGCTCTGTTACTCAGGATATAGGAATGAAATGAAATGAATAGGGAAAATTGAATTAAATCGTGTTTTTTTGTTTCTTTAATACTATGCAGTCAGCAACGATCGAGAGGAAGACGAAATACATTGCGATTATGTTTTTTTTTTTTTTACTGTGTTGTATGTACAATTTTTTTTAAGGTCGTCTGAGGCTGGCGACAAAAAATAAAAAGTATATGAACTCTTTTTCTTCTTTGCATCCATGGATATTGGATATATTCTTTATGTGGGTAGGTAGAACATTTTTTTTGAGTGGTGTGGGTTATTTTTTTAAAGACGAAAAAATGTCTTATTTTTTGTGTAGTTTTCGTATTCTATTCTAGATTCGTTAGATCGGAGCATTTTTTGAGTAGCTAGGTAAACATTATTTTTAGTTTTATTTAGATAATCATTTTCCAGTTTCTTATATTAAGAAATTTATTTCTAGGGATTATTAATACATTTCAACATTTTGAACCTGTTTGTTTAATAAAAGGAAACAAAATACAAAATAATAATTCCTTTTTCGTGACCTTTTAAATTTATAATACATCTTTGGATCCTAATTTTGTGGGCCTTAGGTCTTCTTTGTTTAACTTTTTTTTGTTAAATAGACGACGTTTCGCACGTGGTTACTTGCTTCTTCAGGTCTCTATAAGATTTTAAAAAATTAATACGTATTTGTTAAATATATCAATTACATACTTAATTACATAATCCTTAAAAATTTTTTGAAATAAACTATGATTTTTATCTATCTATAGATATTTTTAATTATTTTTGTGTCTCTATTCATAATCTTGAGGAATATTTTATGTTTGACTTGTTTTTTCAGATATAGTTTTCTTTTTAAAATTTTAAAATTAGAATTTATATACAGAATTTAATATTATTATTTTGATTTTTGATGATTTGAAACGTCTTTTTCAAGACTTTCAAATGTATTAAGAGATACAAAAATAATTACAAATATCTATAGATAGATAAAAATCATAGTTTATTTCAAAAAATTTTTAGGATTATCTAAATGTGAGTAATTGATATATGTATTTAACAAATACGTATTAATTTTTTAAATCTTATAGAGACCTGAAGAAGCACGTAACCAAGTGCGAAACATCGTCTATTTAACAAAAAAAAAGTTAAACAAAGAAGACCTAAAGCCCACAAAATTAGGATCTAAAGATATATTACAAATACAAAATAATTTAAAAATATGTAATTATAATACAATATTTAAATTTGACCTGATAGGTAGATTAGGTATACCTATACTTACAAATCAAAAAAAAAATTCTCTACAGGTGGAAATTTTCAAAAGACACTTTGCAATATTCGGTTCCGAGTAGTGTGGGACTTGTGCCGCACTTAAACCACCGGAAAATCAGCACCAATCTATGAAAGATCGACAATTATTTCTTCAATTCAAAACCGCATTGGGAGAAGTTTAAAGTTTTAAAACTTTCCCATCGCTTTTAGACCATCAGCTCATGAGGCTTTGTTCTTCTTAATCTTCGAACATTATCTCTTACATTTAATACAGTATCCATCTCGGAGTTAAAATGACTATGTATATAGTCGCTGATTATGTGAAACAGCGTGTTTTCTAATCACTTCAGAAACTATTTCTATTTGTAGGTCACGATGTAAATCGCTATTTCTAATATACCAAGGGGAATTTATTATTCCACGAAGGACTTTATTTTTGGATGGTTTAGCATTAATTTTCTTTTTACAACCCCACAATTGGATGCCAAGTCCAAACTGTGCCTACGTTCTGTAACTCTCGCATCGGTTAAATTGGTCGAGAAACGTTGAAAAATGGAACAAAACTCATATGATTTGCTTCAATTTTGATCATTTCTCGACTGATTTTGTCGATGCGAGAGTTACAGAACATAGGCACTGGTTTCAGTATTTGTTTGTATAGCATTATTTTGTTCTTGATAGAACGCCTTTATCAGGCTTCACAACCCATTTATCAGACACTTAAAAGTATCATCTGCAAATGTGGCCAAGATAGCATAACCCAGCGGCTCCATTGGCAATACTTGTGGAAATAAATTGCTTGGCTCATTGCCATTGCCTTGAATATTGCTAATGGAGACGCTCAGGCAATGCCAATGACAATATTGCTTGGCTGATGAAAGGCAATTATTGATTTCCATCGCTGAGGCAATAAATTTTGACGTTTCACCTTTTTCAAAACGGTTTCTCCGCGATTTTGAATGAATTGAAGTTGAAAATAGGAGAAATTAAGTGAATTAAAGTTTTTTATTATCAAAAACAGTGATTTTAAAGAGCAAAAAACACTTGACTGTGGTTCTAATTTCTACATTGACATTAAACAACTGAAACTACCTGGCAATAGAAGGCCCACCCAGGCAATAAATTGTCATTGCCATTTAAATTGACATTGCCTCAAATATTGCTAATGGAGCCACAGTGCAGCGTAATTGTCCACTGGAATATCCCTAGTATATAACAAATACATTGTTGGTCCTAGGCCACTTGCTTGTGGTACACCGGCTTCAGTTTTATTAATTTCTGAATACTCTTGCTCGTACCGTACCCCAAAGAATCGGTCTATAACATAGGATTTCAGTATTTTGTAGAGCTGCCTTGGGGAGTCTCCATGCAGTTTGTACTCAAATCCCAAACCTTGTCAAAGGCTTGAGCAACATCTAGAAATAGAGCGGAACATACTTGTTTTTCTTTAATGCCTTTTCAACAAAATCCGTAATTCGATGCGCTTGGCCTATCTTCGAATGTTTATTTCGGAATTCAAACTGATGGTTTGGGATTAGTTTTCATTTCTTCTATTACTTTGCTAAGCCTTTTCATGAGCAGTTTTTCGAAAACTGTTGCCATAATTGGTATAAGAGATATTGGCCTGTATAGGAAGTAACTTCTGTTGGTAGCCTTCCTTGCTTAGGAATAACAATGACTTCTGCAATTTTCCAATGATGTGGTACATATCGAAGATTAAGACATGCGTTTTATTTTTATTATATATTGGAGTTTTTTGAAGGCTACTGTTGGCATTTCTTTCAAAGCCTGAGCAGTAACTAGAATATTCCCCTGTGCTTTTTTATTTGATAGCTTGTGTTGACACATGCTTTTTACTTCTTTGAGCGTGAAGAAGGAATTTTCCAATATCAAAGTATAAACAAAGATGTTACAATCATCTTTCTTCATACCCAATCAATATAAACAAAGATAATAAGATCACCTTTCAATAGCATACAACTGCAAATCAGCACTTATAAAAGTATCATTGTATCATCCGCAGTCAAACTAAGATTTGCTGCGTTAGCATTTAAGTATTATAAAAAGGGATCACTTGATCTCATTATTTTTTAGTCTTAAGATTTTCAGCCCTATTCTGATAAACGTCGGCGGGAATCATTGTTCGAAAATCATCAATTTGCATTCTACTATACTTTCGAAGGGAAATATTCCCCGTCGGTAACTTCGTGTGCCATTTTCATAAACCAGCAAATCGATTAGCTCTATACAAAATTGTTCCGCGATTGATTTGTTGCGTTTGTCATCTTGAAAAGCTGATAATTGGCTTCTGCAAAAAATCGCAGACAGGCAGCCAGTTATCATTTAGTCGAGATTGAGGCTGCTCTGGAAACTGGAGGTAGATCGGATATCAAAAAGGATAAAACGTACTGAAAAGCCTGTTTATTAAGCTGAAAGTTTTTAATGAACCTAAAATTTCATACGTGTTAAATTAATGGTAACTGGGACAATTCTTAAATACAGAAGTTTCATCGGGCATATTTATAACGTCCTGTGTTCTTTTGCGTATGTCACTTCGTACCTTTCGATTACCACACTCCCGAATTTGATTGGAATTCTCAAAAAAATCGCAATACTGTCTTAAATTTGGCTTGTTTGCAAAAAGTTTTCTTTTTTGAAATACATTTTTGAAATATAAATGTGACATTTCATAGATAAGATTTACTTAATATTCGAAATAAAGGTTGGTAAAGTAGTTCGTTTAGCAGAATTAAGCGAATGTGAATCGATGAAATGGATCGAACGTTCGATTCCCCGTTTAGCAGAATAGGGCTGTTTGTCTCAACTTATAAGCTGAAGATTTCCTCCGACCCACGTTAAGGGATCAAGTAGACAAACAGACGGGCCAGATTAAGAGACCAACTTCTTCCCTTTCATCGTAATGTCAAGTTTGATCAAAATCTCGATTTTTTGCGAATCCAAAACTTGCAATAATAATAAGACGTGTTTTTTTGCAATCCCGGGGGGAATTGGTTGAAAAAAACGACAGCGAGTATTAGCGACGCCATGACAGTAAAAAACATGGAGTTTTCATACAAAACTATCGATAACATGTATGTAATTCATGCCGGTAACACAGTTTTTCTGTGCGCTTAAGTTAAGCCCCGAGAATTCTCTGGGATTAGTTGTTGTTGCATTTAACATGTTAATTGTTTAGCACCGACGTCGTTTTTTTCATCCAATTCCCCCCGGGCTTGCAAAAAAACACGGGTATAATATCTATAACGCAAGTAAAAATTGTTCTGTTTTATGTTAAATAAAAAATATTGAATTAAAACCTTTTACCACAGATAATAAACTATACAGATGTAGCATCCCCATAGAAAAAAATGTCCCAATTTATTTTTACACCACGCAGACGATCAACAGGCAAGAAAGCTCTTTGCCTGTTCATAGTAAAGAACAGAAAGAAAGCTATTTGTCTTTTGGAAAAAGTTCTCTCTTGCGTGCTCGCTCATATGTTTTCCCTCTTGCTCTGTTACTCAGGATATAGGAATGAAATGAAATGAATAGGGAAAATTGAATTAAATCGTGTTTTTTTGTTTCTTTAATACTATGCAGTCAGCAACGATCGAGAGGAAGACGAAATACATTGCGATTATGTTTTTTTTTTTTTACTGTGTTGTATGTACAATTTTTTTTAAGGTCGTCTGAGGCTGGCGACAAAAAATAAAAAGTATATGAACTCTTTTTCTTCTTTGCATCCATGGATATTGGATATATTCTTTATGTGGGTAGGTAGAACATTTTTTTTGAGTGGTGTGGGTTATTTTTTTAAAGACGAAAAAATGTCTTATTTTTTGTGTAGTTTTCGTATTCTATTCTAGATTCGTTAGATCGGAGCATTTTTTGAGTAGCTAGGTAAACATTATTTTTAGTTTTATTTAGATAATCATTTTCCAGTTTCTTATATTAAGAAAATTATTTCTAGGGATTATTAATACATTTCAACATTTTGAACCTGTTGTTTAATAAAAGGAAACAAAATACAAAATAATAATTCCTTTTTCGTGACCTTTTAAATTTATAATATATCTTTGGATCCTAATTTTGTGGGCTTTAGGTCTTCTTTGTTTAACTTTTTTTTGTTAAATAGACGACGTTTCGCACGTGGTTACTTGCTTCTTCAGGTCTCTATAAGATTTAAAAAAATTAATACGTATTTGTTAAATATATCAATTACATACTTTATTACATAATCCTTAAAATTTTTTTGAAATAAACTATGATTTTTATCTATCTATAGATATTTTTAATTATTTTTGTGTCTCTATTCATAATCTTGAGGAATATTTTATGTTTGACTTGTTTTTTCAGATATAGTTTTCTTTTTAAAATTTTAAAATTAGAATTTATATACAGAATTTAATATTATTATTTTGATTTTTGATGATTTGAAACGTCTTTTTCAAGACTTTCAAATGTATTAAGAGATACAAAAATAATTACAAATATCTATAGATAGATAAAAATCATAGTTTATTTCAAAAAATTTTTAGGATTATCTAAATGTGAGTAATTGATATATGTATTTAACAAATACGTATTAATTTTTTAAATCTTATAGAGACCTGAAGAAGCACGTAACCAAGTGCGAAACATCGTCTATTTAACAAAAAAAAAGTTAAACAAAGAAGACCTAAAGCCCACAAAATTAGGATCTAAAGATATATTACAAATACAAAATAATTTAAAAATATGTAATTATAATACAATATTTAAATTTGACCTGATAGGTAGATTAGGTATACCTATACTTACAAATCAAAAAAAAAATTCTCTACAGGTGGAAATTTTCAAAAGACACTTTGCAATATTCGGTTCCGAGTAGTGTGGGACTTGTGCCGCACTTAAACCACCGGAAAATCAGCACCAATCTATGAAAGATCGACAATTATTTCTTCAATTCAAAACCGCATTGGGAGAAGTTTAAAGTTTTAAAACTTTCCCATCGCTTTTAGACCATCAGCTCATGAGGCTTTGTTCTTCTTAATCTTCGAACATTATCTCTTACATTTAATACAGTATCCATCTCGGAGTTAAAATGACTATGTATATAGTCGCTGATTATGTGAAACAGCGTGTTTTCTAATCACTTCAGAAACTATTTCTATTTGTAGGTCACGATGTAAATCGCTATTTCTAATATTCCAAGGGGAATTTATTATTCCACGAAGGACTTTATTTTTGGATGGTTTAGCATTAATTTTCTTTTTACAACCCCACAATTGGATGCCAAGTCCAAACTGTGCCTACGTTCTGTAACTCTCGCATCGGTTAAATTGGTCGAGAAACGTTGAAAAATGGAACAAAACTCATATGATTTGCTTCAATTTTGATCATTTCTCGACTGATTTTGTCGATGCGAGAGTAACAGAACATAGGCACTGGTTTCAGTATTTGTTTGTATAGCATTATTTTGTTCTTGATAGAACGCATTTATCAGGCTTCACAACCCATTTATCAGACACTTAAAAGTATCATCTGCAAATGTGGCCAAGATAGCATAACCCAGCGGCTCCATTGGCAATACTTATGGAAATAAATTGCTTGGCTCATTGCCATTGCCTTGAATATTGCTAATGGAGACGATTAGGCAATGGCATTTACATTGACATTAAACAACTGAAACTACCTGGCAATAGAAGGCCCACCCAGGCAATAAATTGTCATTGCCATTTAAATTGACATTGTCTCAAATATTGCTAATGGAGCCACAGTGCAGCGTAATTGTCCACTGGAATATCCCTAGTATATAACAAATACATTGTTGGTCCTAGGCCACTTGCTTGTGGTACACCGGCTTCAGTTTTATTAATTTCTGAATACTCTTGCTCGTACCGTACCCCAAAGAATCGGTCTATAACATAGGATTTCAGTATTTTGTAGAGCGGCCTTGGGGAGTCTCCATGCAGTTTGTACTCAAATCCCAAACCTTGTCAAAGGCTTGAGCAACATCTAGAAATAGAGCGGAACATACTTGTTTTTCTTTAATGCCTTTTCAACAAAATCCGTAATTCGATGCGCTTGGCCTATCTTCGAATGTTTATTTCGGAATTCAAACTGATGGTTTGGGATTAGTTTTCATTTCTTCTATTACTTTGCTAAGCCTTTTCATGAGCAGTTTTTCGAAAACTGTTGCCATAATTGGTATAAGAGATATTGGCCTGTATAGGAAGTAACTTCTGTTGGTAGCCTTCCTTGCTTAGGAATAACAATGACTTCTGCAATTTTCCAATGATGTGGTACATATCGAAGATTAAGATATGCGTTTTATTTTTATTATATATTGGAGTTTTTTGAAGGCTACTGTTGGCATTTCTTTCAAAGCCTGAGCAGTAACTAGAATATTCCCCTGTGCTTTTTTATTTGATAGCTTGTGTTGACACATGCTTTTTACTTCTTTGAGCGTGAAGAAGGAATTTTCCAATATCAAAGTATAAACAAAGATGTTACAATCATCTTTCTTCATACCCAATCAATATAAACAAAGATAATAAGATCACCTTTCAATAGCATACAACTGCAAATCAGCACTTATAAAAGTATCATTGTATCATCCGCAGTCAAACTAAGATTTGCTGCGTTAGCATTTAAGTATTATAAAAAGGGATCACTTGATCTCATTATTTTTTAGTCTTAAGATTTTCAGCCCTATTCTGATAAACGTCGGCGGGAATCATTGTTCGAAAATCATCAATTTGCATTCTACTATACTTTCGAAGGGAAATATTCCCCGTCGGTAACTTCGTGTGCCATTTTCATAAACCAGCAAATCGATTAGCTCTATACAAAATTGTTCCGCGATTGATTTGTTGCGTTTGTCATCTTGAAAAGCTGATAATTGGCTTCTGCAAAAAATCGCAGACAGGCAGCCAGTTATCATTTAGTCGAGATTGAGGCTGCTCTGGAAACTGGAGGTAGATCGGATATCAAAAAGGATAAAACGTACTGAAAAGCCTGTTTATTAAGCTGAAAGTTTTTAATGAACCTAAAATTTCATACGTGTTAAATTAATGGTAACTGGGACAATTCTTAAATACAGAAGTTTCATCGGGCATATTTATAACGTCCTGTGTTCTTTTGCGTATGTCACTTCGTACCTTTCGATTACCACACTCCCGAATTTGATTGGAATTCTCAAAAAAATCGCAATACTGTCTTAAATTTGGCTTGTTTGCAAAAAGTTTTCTTTTTTGAAATACATTTTTGAAATATGAATGTGACATTTCATAGATAAGATTTACTTAATATTCGAAATAAAGGTTGGTAAAGTAGTTCGTTTAGCAGAATTAAGCGAATGTGAATCGATGAAATGGATCGAACGTTCGATTCCCCGTTTAGCAGAATAGGGCTGTTTGTCTCAACTTATAAGCTGAAGATTTCCTCCGACCCACGTTAAGGGATCAAATAGACAAACAGACGGGCCAGATTAAGAGACCAACTTCTTCCCTTTCATCGTAATGTCAAGTTTGATCAAAATCTCGATTTTTTGCGAATCCAAAACTTGCAATAATAATAAGACGTGTTTTTTTGCAATCCCGGGGGGAATTGGTTGAAAAAAAACGACAGCGAGTATTAGCGACGCCATGACAGTAAAAAACATGGAGTTTTCATACAAAACTATCGATAACATGTATGTAATTCATGCCGGTAACACAGTTTTTCTGTGCGCTTAAGTTAAGCCCCGAGAATTCTCTGGGATTAGTTGTTGTTGCATTTAACATGTTAATTGTTTAGCACCGACGTCGTTTTTTTCATCCAATTCCCCCCGGGCTTGCAAAAAAACACGGGTATAATATCTATATCGCAAGTAAAAATTGTTCTGTTTTATGTTAAATAAAAAATATTGAATTAAAACCTTTTACCACAGATAATAAACTATACAGATGTATCATCCCCATAGAAAAAAATGTCCCAATTTATTTTTACACCACGCAGACGATCAACAGGCAAGAAATCTCTTTGCCTGTTCATAGTAAAGAACAGAAAGAAAGCTATTTGTCTTTTGGAAAAAGTTCTCTCTTGCGTGCTCGCTCATATGTTTTCCCTCTTGCTCTGTTACTCAGGATATAGGAATTAAATGAAATGAAATGAATAGGGAAAATTGAATTAAATCGTGTTTTTTTGTTTCTTTAATACTATGCAGTCAGCAACGATCGAGAGGAAGACGAAATACATTGCGATTATGTTTTTTTTTTTTTTACTGTGTTGTATGTACAATTTTTTTTAAGGTCGTCTGAGGCTGGCGACAAAAAATAAAAAGTATATGAACTCTTTTTCTTCTTTGCATCCATGGATATTGGATATATTCTTTATGTGGGTAGGTAGAACATTTTTTTTGAGTGGTGTGGGTTATTTTTTTAAAGACGAAAAAATGTCTTATTTTTTGTGTAGTTTTCGTATTCTATTCTAGATTCGTTAGATCGGAGCATTTTTTGAGTAGCTAGGTAAACATTATTTTTAGTTTTATTTAGATAATCATTTTCCAGTTTCTTATATTAAGAAAATTATTTCTAGGGATTATTAATACATTTCAACATTTTGAACCTGTTGTTTAATAAAAGGAAACAAAATACAAAATAATAATTCCTTTTTCGTGACCTTTTAAATTTATAATATATCTTTGGATCCTAATTTTGTGGGCTTTAGGTCTTCTTTGTTTAACTTTTTTTTGTTAAATAGACGACGTTTCGCACGTGGTTACTTGCTTCTTCAGGTCTCTATAAGATTTAAAAAAATTAATACGTATTTGTTAAATATATCAATTACATACTTTATTACATAATCCTTAAAAAATTTTTGAAATAAACTATGATTTTTATCTATCTATAGATATTTTTAATTATTTTTGTGTCTCTATTCATAATCTTGAGGAATATTTTATGTTTGACTTGTTTTTGCAGATATAGTTTTCTTTTTAAAATTTTAAAATTAGAATTTAATATTATTATTTTGATTTTTGATGATTTGAAACGTCTTTTTCAAGACTTTCAAATGTATTAAGAGATACAAAAATAGTTACAAATATCTATAGATAGATAAAAATCATAGTTTATTCCAAAAAAATTTTTAGGATTATCTAAATGTGAGTAATTGATATATGTATTTAACAAATACGTATTAATTTTTTAAATCTTATAGAGACCTGAAGAAGCACGTAACCAAGTGCGAAACATCGTCTATTTAACAAAAAAAAAGTTAAACAAAGAAGACCTAAAGCCCACAAAATTAGGATCTAAAGATATATTACAAATACAAAATAATTTAAAAATATGTAATTATAATAAAATATTTAAATTTGACCTGATAGGTAGATTAGGTATACCTATACTTACAAATCACAAAAAAAATTCTCTACAGGTGGAAATTTTCAAAAGACACTTTGCAATATTCGGTTCCGAGTAGTGTGGGACTTGTGCCGCACTAAAACCACCGGAAAATCAGGACCAATCTATGAAAGATCGACAATTATTTCTTCAATTTAAAACCGCATTGGGAGAAGTTTAAAGTTTTAAAACTTTCCCATCGCTTTTAGACCATCAGCTAATGAGGCTTTGTTCTTCTTAATCTTCGAACATTATCTCTTACATTTAATACAGTATCCATCTCGGAGTTAAAATGACTATGTTTATAGTCGCTGATTATGTGAAACAGCGTGTTTTCTAATCACTTCAGAAACTATTTCTATTTGTAGGTCACGATGTAAATCGCTATTTCTAATATACCAAGGGGAATTTATTATTCCACGAAGGACTTTATTTTTGGATGGTTTAGCATTAATTTTCTTTTTACAACCCCACAATTGGATGCCATAAGTCCAAACTGTGCCTACGTTCTGTAACTCTCGCATCGGTTAAATTGGTCGAGAAACGTTGAAAAATGGAACAAAACTCATATGATTTGCTTCAATTTTGATCATTTCTCGACTGATTTTGTCGATGCGAGAGTTACAGAACATAGGCACTGGTTTCAGTATTTGTTTGTATAGCATTATTTTGTTCTTGATAGAACGCCTTTATCAGGCTTCACAACCCATTTATCAGACACTTAAAAGTATCATCTGCAAATGTGGCCAAGATAGCATAACCCAGCGGCTCCATTGGCAATACTTGTGGAAATAAATTGCTTGGCTCATTGCCATTGCCTTGAATATTGCTAATGGAGACGCTCAGGCAATGCCAATGACAATATTGCTTGGCTGATGAAAGGCAATTATTGATTTCCATCGCTGAGGCAATAAATTTTGACGTTTCACCTTTTTCAAAACGGTTTCTCCGCAATTTTGAATGAATTGAAGTTGAAAATAGGAGAAATTAAGTGAATTAAAGTTTTTATTATCAAAAACAGTGATTTTAAGGAGCAAAAAACACTTGACTGTGGTTCTTATCTCTACATTGACATTAAACAACTGAAAGTACCTGGCAATAGAAGGCCCACCCAGGCAATAAATTGTCATTGCCATTTAAATTGACATTGCCTCAAATATTGCTAATGGAGCCACAGTGCAGCTTAATTGTCCACTGGAATATCCCTAGTATATAACAAATACATTGTTGGTCCTAGGCCACTTGCTTGTGGTACACCGGCTTCAGTTTTATTAATTTCTGAATACTCTTGCTCGTACCGTACCCCAAAGAATCGGTCTATAACATAGGATTTCAGTATTTTGTAGAGCTGCCTTGGGGAGTCTCCATGCAGTTTGTACTCAAATCCCAAACCTTGTGAAAGGCTTGAGCAACATCTAGAAATAGAGCGGAACATACTTGTTTTTCTTTAATGCCTTTTCAACAAAATCCGTAATTCGATGCGCTTGGCCTATCTTCGAATGTTTATTTCGGAATTCAAACTGATGGTTTGGGATTAGTTTTCATTTCTTCTATTACTTTGCTAAGCCTTTTCATGAGCAGTTTTTCGAAAACTGTTGCCATAATTGGTATAAGAGATATTGGCCTGTATAGGAAGTAACTTCTGTTGGTAGCCTTCCTTGCTTAGGAATAACAATGACTTCTGCAATTTTCCAATGATGTGGTACATATCGAAGATTAAGACATGCGTTTTATTTTTATTATATATTGGAGTTTTTTGAAGGCTACTGTTGGCATTTCTTTCAAAGCCTGAGCAGTAACTAGAATATTCCCCTGTGCTTTTTTATTTGATAGCTTGTGTTGACACATGCTTTTTACTACTTTGAGCGTGAAGAAGGAATTTTCCAATATCAAAGTATAAACAAAGATGTTACAATCATCTTTCTTCATACCCAATCAATATAAACAAAGATAATAAGATCACCTTTCAATAGCATACAACTGCAAATCAGCACTTATAAAAGTATCATTGTATCATCCGCAGTCAAACTAAGATTTGCTGCGTTAGCATTTAAGTATTATAAAAAGGGATCACTTGATCTCATTATTTTTTAGTCTTAAGATTTTCAGCCCTATTCTGATAAACGTCGGCGGGAATCATTGTTCGAAAATCATCAATTTGCATTCTACTATACTTTCGAAGGGAAATATTCCCCGTCGGTAACTTCGTGTGCCATTTTCATAAACCAGCAAATCGATTAGCTCTATACAAAATTGTTCCGCGATTGATTTGTTGCGTTTGTCATCTTGAAAAGCTGATAATTGGCTTCTGCAAAAAATCGCAGACAGGCAGCTAGTTATCATTTAGTCGAGATTGAGGCTGCTCTGGAAACAGGAGGTAGATCGGATATCAAAAAGGATAAAACGTACTGAAAAGCCTGTTTATTAAGCTGAAAGTTTTTAATGAACCTAAAATTTCATACGTGTTAAATTAATGGTAACTGGGACAATTCTTAAATACAGAAGTTTCATCGGGCATATTTATAACGTCCTGTGTTCTTTTGCGTATGTCACTTCGAACCTTTGTATTACCACACTCCCGAATTTGATTGGAATTCTCAAAAAAAATCGCAATACTGTCTTAAATTTGGCTTGTTTGCAAAAAGTTTTCTTTTTTGAAATACATTTTTGAAATATGAATGTGACATTTCATAGATAATATTTACTTAATATTCGAAATAAAGGTTGGTAAAGTAGTTCGTTTAGCAGAATTAAGCGAATGTGAATCGATGAAGTGGATCGAACGTTCGATTCCCCGTTTAGCAGAATAGGGCTGTTTGTCTCAACTTATAAGCTGAAGATTTCCTCCGACCCACGTTAAGGGATCAAATAGACAAACAGACCGGCCAGATTAAGAGACCAACTTCTTCCCTTTCATCGTAATGTCAAGTTTGATCAAAATCTCGATTTTTTGCGAATCCAAAACTTGCAATAATAATAAGGCGTGTTTTTTTTTGCAATCCCGGGGGGAATTGGTTGAAAAAAACGACAGCGAGTATTAGCGACGCCATGACAGTAAAAAACATGGAGTTTTCATACAAAACTATCGATAACATGTATGTAATTCATGCCGGTAACACAGTTTTTCTGTGCGCTTAAGTTAAGCCCCGAGAATTCTCTGGGATTAGTTGTTGTTGCATTTAACATGTTAATTGTTTAGCACCGACGTCGTTTTTTTCATCCTTTTGAGTGGTGTGGGTTAATTTTTTAAATCTTATAGAGATCTGAAGAAGCACGTAACCAAGTGCGAAACATCGTCTATTTAACAAAAAAAAAGTTAAACAAAGAAGACCTAAAGCCCACAAAATTAGGATCTAAAGATATATTACAAATACAAAATAATTTAAAAATATGTAATTATAATAAAATATTTAAATTTGACCTGATAGGTAGATTAGGTATACCTATACTTACAAATCACAAAAAAAATTCTCTACAGGTGGAAATTTTCAAAAGACACTTTGCAATATTCGGTTCCGAGTAGTGTGGGACTTGTGCCGCACTAAAACCACCGGAAAATCAGGACCAATCTATGAAAGATCGACAATTATTTCTTCAATTTAAAACCGCATTGGGAGAAGTTTAAAGTTTTAAAACTTTCCCATCGCTTTTAGACCATCAGCTAATGAGGCTTTGTTCTTCTTAATCTTCGAACATTATCTCTTACATTTAATACAGTATCCATCTCGGAGTTAAAATGACTATGTTTATAGTCGCTGATTATGTGAAACAGCGTGTTTTCTAATCACTTCAGAAACTATTTCTATTTGTAGGTCACGATGTAAATCGCTATTTCTAATATTCCAAGGGGAATTTATTATTCCACGAAGGACTTTATTTTTGGATGGTTTAGCATTAATTTTCTTTTTACAACCCCACAATTGGATGCCATAAGTCCAAACTGTGCCTACGTTCTGTAACTCTCGCATCGGTTAAATTGGTCGAGAAACGTTGAAAAATGGAACAAAACTCATATGATTTGCTTCAATTTTGATCGTTTCTCGACTGATTTTGTCGATGCGAGAGTTACAGAACATAGGCACTGGTTTCAGTATTTGTTTGTATAGCATTATTTTGTTCAGCGGCTCCATTGGCAAAACTTGTGGAAATAAATTGCTTGGCTCATTGCCATTGCCTTGAATATTGGTAATGGAGACGATTAGGCAATGGCAATGACAATATTGCTTGGCTGATGAAAGGCAATTATTGATTTCCATCGCTGAGGCAATAAATTTTGACGTTTCACCTTTTTCAAAACGGTTTCTCCGCGATTTTGAATGAATTGAAGTTGAAAATAGGAGAAATTAAGTGAATTAAAGTTTTTTATTATCAAAAACAGTGATTTTAAAGAGCCAAAAACACTTGACTGTGGTTCTAATTTCTACATTGACATTAAACAACTGAAACTACCTGGCAATAGAAGGCCCACCCAGGCAATAAATTGTCATTGCCATTTAAATTGACATTGCCTCAAATATTGCTAATGGAGCCACAGTGCAGCGTAATTGTCCACTGGAATATCCCTAGTATATAACAAATACATTGTTGGTCCTAGGCCACTTGCTTGTGGTACACCGGCTTCAGTTTTATTAATTTCTGAATACTCTTGCTCGTACCGTACCCCAAAGAATCGGTCAATAACATAGGATTTCAGTATTTTGTAGAGCTGCCTTGGGGAGTCTCCATGCAGTTTGTACTCAAATCCCAAACCTTGTCAAAGGCTTGAGCAACATCTAGAAATAGAGCGGAACATACTTGTTTTTCTTTAATGCCTTTTCAACAAAATCCGTAATTCGATGCGCTTGGCCTATCTTCGAATGTTTATTTCGGAATTCAAACTGATGGTTTGGGATTAGTTTTCATTTCTTCTATTACTTTGCTAAGCCTTTTCATGAGCAGTTTTTCGAAAACTGTTGCCATAATTGGTATAAGAGATATTGGCCTGTATAGGAAGTAACTTCTGTTGGTAGCCTTCCTTGCTTAGGAATAACAATGACTTCTGCAATTTTCCAATGATGTGGTACATATCGAAGATTAAGACATGCGTTTTATTTTTATTATATATTGGAGTTTTTTGAAGGCTACTGTTGGCATTTCTTTCAAAGCCTGAGCAGTAACTAGAATATTCCCCTGTGCTTTTTTATTTGATAGCTTGTGTTGACACATGCTTTTTACTTCTTTGAGCGTGAAGAAGGAATTTTCCAATATCAAAGTATAAACAAAGATGTTACAATCATCTTTCTTCATACCCAATCAATATAAACAAAGATAATAAGATCACCTTTCAATAGCATACAACTGCAAATCAGCACTTTTGATATCATTGTATCATCCGCAGTCAAACTAAGATTTGCTGCGTTAGCATTTAAGTATTATAAAAAGGGATCACTTGATCTCATTATTTTTTAGTCTTAAGATTTTCAGCCCTATTCTGATAAACGTCGGCGGGAATCATTGTTCGAAAATCATCAATTTGCATTCTACTATACTTTCGAAGGGAAATATTCCCCGTCGGTAACTTCGTGTGCCATTTTCATAAACCAGCAAATCGATTAGCTCTATACAAAATTGTTCCGCAATTGATTTGTTGCGTTTGTCATCTTGAAAAGCTGATAATTGGCTTCTGCAAAAAATCGCAGACAGGCAGCCAGTTATCATTTAGTCGAGATTGAGGCTGCTCTGGAAACTGGAGGTAGATCGGATATCAAAAAGGATAAAACGTACTGAAAAGCCTGTTTATTAAGCTGAAAGTTTTTAATGAACCTAAAATTTCATACGTGTTAAATTAATGGTAACTGGGACAATTCTTAAATACAGAAGTTTCATCGGGCATATTTATAACGTCCTGTGTTCTTTTGCGTATGTCACTTCGTACCTTTCGATTACCACACTCCCGAATTTGATTGGAATTCTCAAAACAAATCGCAATACTGTCTTAAATTTGGCTTGTTTGCAAAAAGTTTTCTTTTTTGAAATACATTTTTGAAATATGAATGTGACATTTCATAGATAAGATTTACTTAACATTCGAAATAAAGGTTGGTAAAGTAGTTCGTTTAGCAGAATTAAGCGAATGTGAATCGATGAAATGGATCGAACGTTCGATTCCCCGTTTAGCAGAATAGGGCTGTTTGTCTCAACTTATAAGCTGAAGTTTTCCTCCGACCCACGTTAAGGGATCAAATAGACAAACAGACGGGCCAGATTAAGATTAAGTAATGTCAAGTTTGATCAAAATCTCGATTTTTTGCGAATCCAAAACTTGCAATAATAATAAGACGTGTTTTTTTGCAATCCCGGGGGGAATTGGTTGAAAAAAACGACAGCGAGTATTAGCGACGCCATGACAGTAAAAAACATGGAGTTTTCATACAAAACTATCGATAACATGTATGTAATTCATGCCGGTAACACAGTTTTTCTGTGCGCTTAAGTTAAGCCCCGAGAATTCTCTGGGATTAGTTGTTGTTGCATTTAACATGTTAATTGTTTAGCACCGACGTCGTTTTTTTCATCCAATTCCCCCCGGGCTTGCAAAAAAACACGGCTATAGTATCTATATCGCAAGTAAAAATTGTTCTGTTTTATGTTAAATAAAAAATATTGAATTAAAACCTTTTACCACAGATAATAAACTATACAGATGTAAAAATGTCCCAATTTATTTTTACACCACGCAGACGATCAACAGGCAAGAAAGCTCTTTACCTGTTCATAGTAAAGCACAGAAAGAAAGCTATTTGTCTTTTGGAAAAAGTTCTCTCTTGCGTGCTCGCTCATATGTTTTCCCTCTTGCTCTGTTACTCAGGATATAGGAATTAAATGAAATGAAATGAATAGGGAAAATTGAATTAAATCGTGTTTTTTTGTTTCTTTAATACTATGCAGTCAGCAACGATCGAGAGGAAGACGAAATACATTGCGATTACGTTTTTTTTTTTTTACTGTGTTGTATGTACAATTTTTTTTAAGGTCGTCTGAGGCTGGCGACAAAAAATAAAAAGTATATGAACTCTTTTTCTTCTTTGCATCCATGGATATTGGATATATTCTTTATGTGGGTAGGTAGAACATTTTTTTTGAGTGGTGTGGGTTATTTTTTTAAAGACGAAAAAATGTCTTATTTTTTGTGTAGTTTTCGTATTCTATTCTAGATTCGTTAGATCGGAGCATTTTTTGAGTAGCTAGGTAAACATTATTTTTAGTTTTATTTAGATAATCATTTTCCAGTTTCTTATATTAAGAAAATTATTTCTAGGGATTATTAATACATTTCAACATTTTGAACCTGTTGTTTAATAAAAGGAAACAAAATACAAAATAATAATTCCTTTTTCGTGACCTTTTAAATTTATAATATATCTTTGGATCCTAATTTTGTGGGCTTTAGGTCTTCTTTGTTTAACTTTTTTTTTGTTAAATAGACGACGTTTCGCACGTGGTTACTTGCTTCTTCAGGTCTCTATAAGATTTAAAAAAATTAATACGTATTTGTTAAATATATCAATTACATACTTAATTACATAATCCTAAAATTTTTTTTGAAATATACTATGATTTTTATCTATCTATAGATATTTTTAATTATTTTTGTGTCTCTTTTTTTTTATCTATCTATAGATATTTTTAATCATTTTTGTGTCTCTTTTCATAATCTTGAGGAGTATTTTATGTTTGACTTGTTTTTTCAGAAAAAATTTCTCTACAGGTGGAAATTTTCAAAAGACACTTGGCAATATTCGGTTCCGAGTAGTGTGGGACTTGTGCCGCACTAAAACCACCGGAAAATCAGGACCAATCTATGAAAGATCGACAATTATTTCTTCAATTCAAAACCGCATTGGGAGAAGTTTAAAGTTTTAAAACTTTCCCATCGCTTTTAGACCATCAGCTCATGAGGCTTTGTTCTTCTTAATCTTCGAACATTATCTCTTACATTTAATACAGTATCCATCTCGGAGTTAAAATGACTATGTTTATAGTCGCTGATTATGTGAAACAGTGTGTTTTCTAATCACTTCAGAAACTATTTCTATTTGTAGGTCACGATGTAAATCGCTATTTCTAATATACCAAGGGGAATTTATTATTCCACGAAGGACTTTATTTTTGGATGGTTTAGCATTCATTTTCTTTTTACAACCCCACAATTGCATGCCATAAGTCCAAAGTGTGCCTACGTTCTGTAACCCTCGCATCGGTTAAATTGGTCGAAAAACGTTGAAAAATGGAACAAAACTCATATGATTTGCTTCAATTTTGATCGTTTCTCGACTGATTTTGTCGATGCGAGAGTTACAGAACATAGGCACTGGTTTCAGTATTTGTTTGTATAGCATTATTTTGTTCTTGATAGAACGCCTTTATCAGGCTTCACAACCCATTTATCAGACACTTAAAAGTATCATCTGCAAATGTGGCCAAGATAGCATAACCCAGCGGCTCCATTGGCAATACTTGTGGAAATAAATTGCTTGGCTCATTGCCATTGCCTTGAATATTGGTAATGGAGACGATTAGGCAATGGCAATGACAATATTGCTTGGCTGATGAAAGGCAATTATTGATTTCCATCGCTGAGGCAATAAATTTTGACGTTTCACCTTTTTCAAAACGGTTTCTCCGCGATTTTGAATGAATTGAAGTTGAAAATAGGAGAAATTAAGTGAATTAAAGTTTTTTATTATCAAAAACAGTGATTTTAAAGAGCAAAAAACACATGACTGTGGTTCTAATTTCTACATTGACATTAAACAACTGAAACTACCTGGCAATAGAAGGCCCACCCAGGCAATAAATTGTCATTGCCATTTAAATTGACATTGCCTCAAATATTGCTAATGGAGCCACAGTGCACCGTAATTGTCTACTGGAATATCCCTAGTATATAACAAATACATTGTTGGTCCTAGGCCACTTGCTTGTGGTACACCGGCTTCAGTTTTATTAATTTCTGAATACTCTTGCTCGTACCGTACCCCAAAGAATCGGTCTATAACATAGGATTTCAGTATTTTGTAGAGCTGCCTTGGGGAGTCTCCATGCAGTTTGTACTCAAATCCCAAACCTTGTGAAAGGCTTGAGCAACATCTAGAAATAGAGCGGAACATACTTGTTTTTCTTTAATGCCTTTTCAACAAAATCCGTAATTCGATGCGCTTGGCCTATCTTCGAATGTTTATTTCGGAATTCAAACTGATGGTTTGGGATTAGTTTTCATTTCTTCTATTACTTTGCTAAGCCTTTTCATGAGCAGTTTTTCGAAAACTGTTGCCATAATTGGTATAAGAGATATTGGCCTGTATAGGAAGTAACTTCTGTTGGTAGCCTTCCTTGCTTAGGAATAACAATGACTTCTGCAATTTTCCAATGATGTGGTACATATCGAAGATTAAGACATGCGTTTTATTTTTATTATATATTGGAGTTTTTTGAAGGCTACTGTTGGCATTTCTTTCAAAGCCTGAGCAGTAACTAGAATATTCCCCTGTGCTTTTTTATTTGATAGCTTGTGTTGACACATGCTTTTTACTACTTTGAGCGTGAAGAAGGAATTTTCCAATATCAAAGTATAAACAAAGATGTTACAATCATCTTTCTTCATACCCAATCAATATAAACAAAGATAATAAGATCACCTTTCAATAGCATACAACTGCAAATCAGCACTTATAAAAGTATCATTGTATCATCCGCAGTCAAACTAAGATTTGCTGCGTTAGCATTTAAGTATTATAAAAAGGGATCACTTGATCTCATTATTTTTTAGTCTTAAGATTTTCAGCCCTATTCTGATAAACGTCGGCGGGAATCATTGTTCGAAAATCATCAATTTGCATTCTACTATACTTTCGAAGGGAAATATTCCCCGTCGGTAACTTCGTGTGCCATTTTCATAAACCAGCAAATCGATTAGCTCTATACAAAATTGTTCCGCGATTGATTTGTTGCGTTTGTCATCTTGAAAAGCTGATAATTGGCTTCTGCAAAAAATCGCAGACAGGCAGCTAGTTATCATTTAGTCGAGATTGAGGCTGCTCTGGAAACAGGAGGTAGATCGGATATCAAAAAGGATAAAACGTACTGAAAAGCCTGTTTATTAAGCTGAAAGTTTTTAATGAACCTAAAATTTCATACGTGTTAAATTAATGGTAACTGGGACAATTCTTAAATACAGAAGTTTCATCGGGCATATTTATAACGTCCTGTGTTCTTTTGCGTATGTCACTTCGAACCTTTGTATTACCACACTCCCGAATTTGATTGGAATTCTCAAAAAAAATCGCAATACTGTCTTAAATTTGGCTTGTTTGCAAAAAGTTTTCTTTTTTGAAATACATTTTTGAAATATGAATGTGACATTTCATAGATAAGATTTACTTAATATTCGAAATAAAGGTTGGTAAAGTAGTTCGTTTAGCAGAATTAAGCGAATGTGAATCGATGAAGTGGATCGAACGTTCGATTCCCCGTTTAGCAGAATAGGGCTGTTTGTCTCAACTTATAAGCTGAAGATTTCCTCCGACCCACGTTAAGGGATCAAATAGACAAACAGACCGGCCAGATTAAGAGACCAACTTCTTCCCTTTCATCGTAATGTCAAGTTTGATCAAAATCTCGATTTTTTGCGAATCCAAAACTTGCAATAATAATAAGGCGTGTTTTTTTGCAATCCCGGGGGGAATTGGTTGAAAAAAACGACAGCGAGTATTAGCGACGCCATGACAGTAAAAAACATGGAGTTTTCATACAAAACTATCGATAACATGTATGTAATTCATGCCGGTAACACAGTTTTTCTGTGCGCTTAAGTTAAGCCCCGAGAATTCTCTGGGATTAGTTGTTGTTGCATTTAACATGTTAATTGTTTAGCACCGACGTCGTTTTTTTCATCCAATTCCCCCCGGGCTTGCAAAAAAACACGGCTATAGTATCTATATCGCAAGTAAAAATTGTTCTGTTTTATGTTAAATAAAAAAATATTGAATTAAAACCTTTTACCACAGATAATAAACTATACAGATGTAAAAATGTCCCAATTTATTTTTACACCACGCAGACGATCAACAGGCAAGAAAGCTCTTTGCCTGTTCATAGTAAAGCACAGAAAGAAAGCTATTTGTCTTTTGGAAAAAGTTCTCTCTTGCGTGCTCGCTCGTATGTTTTCCCTCTTGCTCTGTTACTCAGGATATAGGAATTAAATGAAATGAAATGAATAGGGAAAATTGAATTAAATCGTGTTTTTTTGTTTCTTTAATACTATGCAGTCAGCAACGATCGAGAGGAAGACGAAATACATTGCGATTACGTTTTTTTTTTTTTACTGTGTTGTATGTACAATTTTTTTTAAGGTCGTCTGAGGCTGGCGACAAAAAATAAAAAGTATATGAACTCTTTTTCTTCTTTGCATCCATGGATATTGGATATATTCTTTATGTGGGTAGGTAGAACATTTTTTTTGAGTGGTGTGGGTTATTTTTTTAAAGACGAAAAAATGTCTTATTTTTTGTGTAGTTTTCGTATTCTATTCTAGATTCGTTAGATCGGAGCATTTTTTGAGTAGCTAGGTAAACATTATTTTTAGTTTTATTTAGATAATCATTTTCCAGTTTCTTATATTAAGAAAATTATTTCTAGGGATTATTAATACATTTCAACATTTTGAACCTGTTGTTTAATAAAAGGAAACAAAATACAAAATAATAATTCCTTTTTCGTGACCTTTTAAATTTATAATATATCTTTGGATCCTAATTTTGTGGGCTTTAGGTCTTCTTTGTTTAACTTTTTTTTTGTTAAATAGACGACGTTTCGCACGTGGTTACTTGCTTCTTCAGGTCTCTATAAGATTTAAAAAAATTAATACGTATTTGTTAAATATATCAATTACATACTTAATTACATAATCCTAAAATTTTTTTTGAAATATACTATGATTTTTATCTATCTATAGATATTTTTAATTATTTTTGTGTCTCTTTTTTTTTATCTATCTATAGATATTTTTAATCATTTTTGTGTCTCTTTTCATAATCTTGAGGAGTATTTTATGTTTGACTTGTTTTTTCAGAAAAAATTTCTCTACAGGTGGAAATTTTCAAAAGACACTTGGCAATATTCGGTTCCGAGTAGTGTGGGACTTGTGCCGCACTAAAACCACCGGAAAATCAGGACCAATCTATGAAAGATCGACAATTATTTCTTCAATTCAAAACCGCATTGGGAGAAGTTTAAAGTTTTAAAACTTTCCCATCGCTTTTAGACCATCAGCTCATGAGGCTTTGTTCTTCTTAATCTTCGAACATTATCTCTTACATTTAATACAGTATCCATCTCGGAGTTAAAATGACTATGTTTATAGTCGCTGATTATGTGAAACAGTGTGTTTTCTAATCACTTCAGAAACTATTTCTATTTGTAGGTCACGATGTAAATCGCTATTTCTAATATACCAAGGGGAATTTATTATTCCACGAAGGACTTTATTTTTGGATGGTTTAGCATTCATTTTCTTTTTACAACCCCACAATTGCATGCCATAAGTCCAAACTGTGCCTACGTTCTGTAACCCTCGCATCGGTTAAATTGGTCGAGAAACGTTGAAAAATGGAACAAAACTCATATGATTTGCTTCAATTTTGATCGTTTCTCGACTGATTTTGTCGATGCGAGAGTTACAGAACATAGGCACTGGTTTCAGTATTTGTTTGTATAGCATTATTTTGTTCAGCGGCTCCATTGGCAAAACTTGTGGAAATAAATTGCTTGGCTCATTGCCATTGCCTTGAATATTGGTAATGGAGACGATTAGGCAATGGCAATGACAATATTGCTTGGCTGATGAAAGGCAATTATTGATTTCCATCGCTGAGGCAATAAATTTTGACGTTTCACCTTTTTCAAAACGGTTTCTCCGCGATTTTGAATGAATTGAAGTTGAAAATAGGAGAAATTAAGTGAATTAAAGTTTTTTATTATCAAAAACAGTGATTTTAAAGAGCCAAAAACACTTGACTGTGGTTCTAATTTCTACATTGACATTAAACAACTGAAACTACCTGGCAATAGAAGGCCCACCCAGGCAATAAATTGTCATTGCCATTTAAATTGACATTGCCTCAAATATTGCTAATGGAGCCACAGTGCAGCGTAATTGTCCACTGGAATATCCCTAGTATATAACAAATACATTGTTGGTCCTAGGCCACTTGCTTGTGGTACACCGGCTTCAGTTTTATTAATTTCTGAATACTCTTGCTCGTACCGTACCCCAAAGAATCGGTCAATAACATAGGATTTCAGTATTTTGTAGAGCTGCCTTGGGGAGTCTCCATGCAGTTTGTACTCAAATCCCAAACCTTGTCAAAGGCTTGAGCAACATCTAGAAATAGAGCGGAACATACTTGTTTTTCTTTAATGCCTTTTCAACAAAATCCGTAATTCGATGCGCTTGGCCTATCTTCGAATGTTTATTTCGGAATTCAAACTGATGGTTTGGGATTAGTTTTCATTTCTTCTATTACTTTGCTAAGCCTTTTCATGAGCAGTTTTTCGAAAACTGTTGCCATAATTGGTATAAGAGATATTGGCCTGTATAGGAAGTAACTTCTGTTGGTAGCCTTCCTTGCTTAGGAATAACAATGACTTCTGCAATTTTCCAATGATGTGGTACATATCGAAGATTAAGACATGCGTTTTATTTTTATTATATATTGGAGTTTTTTGAAGGCTACTGTTGGCATTTCTTTCAAAGCCTGAGCAGTAACTAGAATATTCCCCTGTGCTTTTTTATTTGATAGCTTGTGTTGACACATGCTTTTTACTTCTTTGAGCGTGAAGAAGGAATTTTCCAATATCAAAGTATAAACAAAGATGTTACAATCATCTTTCTTCATACCCAATCAATATAAACAAAGATAATAAGATCACCTTTCAATAGCATACAACTGCAAATCAGCACTTTTGATATCATTGTATCATCCGCAGTCAAACTAAGATTTGCTGCGTTAGCATTTAAGTATTATAAAAAGGGATCACTTGATCTCATTATTTTTTAGTCTTAAGATTTTCAGCCCTATTCTGATAAACGTCGGCGGGAATCATTGTTCGAAAATCATCAATTTGCATTCTACTATACTTTCGAAGGGAAATATTCCCCGTCGGTAACTTCGTGTGCCATTTTCATAAACCAGCAAATCGATTAGCTCTATACAAAATTGTTCCGCAATTGATTTGTTGCGTTTGTCATCTTGAAAAGCTGATAATTGGCTTCTGCAAAAAATCGCAGACAGGCAGCCAGTTATCATTTAGTCGAGATTGAGGCTGCTCTGGAAACTGGAGGTAGATCGGATATCAAAAAGGATAAAACGTACTGAAAAGCCTGTTTATTAAGCTGAAAGTTTTTAATGAACCTAAAATTTCATACGTGTTAAATTAATGGTAACTGGGACAATTCTTAAATACAGAAGTTTCATCGGGCATATTTATAACGTCCTGTGTTCTTTTGCGTATGTCACTTCGTACCTTTCGATTACCACACTCCCGAATTTGATTGGAATTCTCAAAACAAATCGCAATACTGTCTTAAATTTGGCTTGTTTGCAAAAAGTTTTCTTTTTTGAAATACATTTTTGAAATATGAATGTGACATTTCATAGATAAGATTTACTTAACATTCGAAATAAAGGTTGGTAAAGTAGTTCGTTTAGCAGAATTAAGCGAATGTGAATCGATGAAATGGATCGAACGTTCGATTCCCCGTTTAGCAGAATAGGGCTGTTTGTCTCAACTTATAAGCTGAAGTTTTCCTCCGACCCACGTTAAGGGATCAAATAGACAAACAGACGGGCCAGATTAAGATTAAGTAATGTCAAGTTTGATCAAAATCTCGATTTTTTGCGAATCCAAAACTTGCAATAATAATAAGACGTGTTTTTTTGCAATCCCGGGGGGAATTGGTTGAAAAAAACGACAGCGAGTATTAGCGACGCCATGACAGTAAAAAACATGGAGTTTTCATACAAAACTATCGATAACATGTATGTAATTCATGCCGGTAACACAGTTTTTCTGTGCGCTTAAGTTAAGCCCCGAGAATTCTCTGGGATTAGTTGTTGTTGCATTTAACATGTTAATTGTTTAGCACCGACGTCGTTTTTTTCATCCAATTCCCCCCGGGCTTGCAAAAAAACACGGCTATAGTATCTATATCGCAAGTAAAAATTGTTCTGTTTTATGTTAAATAAAAAATATTGAATTAAAACCTTTTACCACAGATAATAAACTATACAGATGTAAAAATGTCCCAATTTATTTTTACACCACGCAGACGATCAACAGGCAAGAAAGCTCTTTACCTGTTCATAGTAAAGCACAGAAAGAAAGCTATTTGTCTTTTGGAAAAAGTTCTCTCTTGCGTGCTCGCTCATATGTTTTCCCTCTTGCTCTGTTACTCAGGATATAGGAATTAAATGAAATGAAATGAATAGGGAAAATTGAATTAAATCGTGTTTTTTTGTTTCTTTAATACTATGCAGTCAGCAACGATCGAGAGGAAGACGAAATACATTGCGATTACGTTTTTTTTTTTTTACTGTGTTGTATGTACAATTTTTTTTAAGGTCGTCTGAGGCTGGCGACAAAAAATAAAAAGTATATGAACTCTTTTTCTTCTTTGCATCCATGGATATTGGATATATTCTTTATGTGGGTAGGTAGAACATTTTTTTTGAGTGGTGTGGGTTATTTTTTTAAAGACGAAAAAATGTCTTATTTTTTGTGTAGTTTTCGTATTCTATTCTAGATTCGTTAGATCGGAGCATTTTTTGAGTAGCTAGGTAAACATTATTTTTAGTTTTATTTAGATAATCATTTTCCAGTTTCTTATATTAAGAAAATTATTTCTAGGGATTATTAATACATTTCAACATTTTGAACCTGTTGTTTAATAAAAGGAAACAAAATACAAAATAATAATTCCTTTTTCGTGACCTTTTAAATTTATAATATATCTTTGGATCCTAATTTTGTGGGCTTTAGGTCTTCTTTGTTTAACTTTTTTTTTGTTAAATAGACGACGTTTCGCACGTGGTTACTTGCTTCTTCAGGTCTCTATAAGATTTAAAAAAATTAATACGTATTTGTTAAATATATCAATTACATACTTAATTACATAATCCTAAAATTTTTTTTGAAATATACTATGATTTTTATCTATCTATAGATATTTTTAATTATTTTTGTGTCTCTTTTTTTTTATCTATCTATAGATATTTTTAATCATTTTTGTGTCTCTTTTCATAATCTTGAGGAGTATTTTATGTTTGACTTGTTTTTTCAGAAAAAATTTCTCTACAGGTGGAAATTTTCAAAAGACACTTGGCAATATTCGGTTCCGAGTAGTGTGGGACTTGTGCCGCACTAAAACCACCGGAAAATCAGGACCAATCTATGAAAGATCGACAATTATTTCTTCAATTCAAAACCGCATTGGGAGAAGTTTAAAGTTTTAAAACTTTCCCATCGCTTTTAGACCATCAGCTCATGAGGCTTTGTTCTTCTTAATCTTCGAACATTATCTCTTACATTTAATACAGTATCCATCTCGGAGTTAAAATGACTATGTTTATAGTCGCTGATTATGTGAAACAGTGTGTTTTCTAATCACTTCAGAAACTATTTCTATTTGTAGGTCACGATGTAAATCGCTATTTCTAATATACCAAGGGGAATTTATTATTCCACGAAGGACTTTATTTTTGGATGGTTTAGCATTCATTTTCTTTTTACAACCCCACAATTGCATGCCATAAGTCCAAAGTGTGCCTACGTTCTGTAACCCTCGCATCGGTTAAATTGGTCGAAAAACGTTGAAAAATGGAACAAAACTCATATGATTTGCTTCAATTTTGATCGTTTCTCGACTGATTTTGTCGATGCGAGAGTTACAGAACATAGGCACTGGTTTCAGTATTTGTTTGTATAGCATTATTTTGTTCTTGATAGAACGCCTTTATCAGGCTTCACAACCCATTTATCAGACACTTAAAAGTATCATCTGCAAATGTGGCCAAGATAGCATAACCCAGCGGCTCCATTGGCAATACTTGTGGAAATAAATTGCTTGGCTCATTGCCATTGCCTTGAATATTGGTAATGGAGACGATTAGGCAATGGCAATGACAATATTGCTTGGCTGATGAAAGGCAATTATTGATTTCCATCGCTGAGGCAATAAATTTTGACGTTTCACCTTTTTCAAAACGGTTTCTCCGCGATTTTGAATGAATTGAAGTTGAAAATAGGAGAAATTAAGTGAATTAAAGTTTTTTATTATCAAAAACAGTGATTTTAAAGAGCAAAAAACACATGACTGTGGTTCTAATTTCTACATTGACATTAAACAACTGAAACTACCTGGCAATAGAAGGCCCACCCAGGCAATAAATTGTCATTGCCATTTAAATTGACATTGCCTCAAATATTGCTAATGGAGCCACAGTGCACCGTAATTGTCTACTGGAATATCCCTAGTATATAACAAATACATTGTTGGTCCTAGGCCACTTGCTTGTGGTACACCGGCTTCAGTTTTATTAATTTCTGAATACTCTTGCTCGTACCGTACCCCAAAGAATCGGTCTATAACATAGGATTTCAGTATTTTGTAGAGCTGCCTTGGGGAGTCTCCATGCAGTTTGTACTCAAATCCCAAACCTTGTGAAAGGCTTGAGCAACATCTAGAAATAGAGCGGAACATACTTGTTTTTCTTTAATGCCTTTTCAACAAAATCCGTAATTCGATGCGCTTGGCCTATCTTCGAATGTTTATTTCGGAATTCAAACTGATGGTTTGGGATTAGTTTTCATTTCTTCTATTACTTTGCTAAGCCTTTTCATGAGCAGTTTTTCGAAAACTGTTGCCATAATTGGTATAAGAGATATTGGCCTGTATAGGAAGTAACTTCTGTTGGTAGCCTTCCTTGCTTAGGAATAACAATGACTTCTGCAATTTTCCAATGATGTGGTACATATCGAAGATTAAGACATGCGTTTTATTTTTATTATATATTGGAGTTTTTTGAAGGCTACTGTTGGCATTTCTTTCAAAGCCTGAGCAGTAACTAGAATATTCCCCTGTGCTTTTTTATTTGATAGCTTGTGTTGACACATGCTTTTTACTACTTTGAGCGTGAAGAAGGAATTTTCCAATATCAAAGTATAAACAAAGATGTTACAATCATCTTTCTTCATACCCAATCAATATAAACAAAGATAATAAGATCACCTTTCAATAGCATACAACTGCAAATCAGCACTTATAAAAGTATCATTGTATCATCCGCAGTCAAACTAAGATTTGCTGCGTTAGCATTTAAGTATTATAAAAAGGGATCACTTGATCTCATTATTTTTTAGTCTTAAGATTTTCAGCCCTATTCTGATAAACGTCGGCGGGAATCATTGTTCGAAAATCATCAATTTGCATTCTACTATACTTTCGAAGGGAAATATTCCCCGTCGGTAACTTCGTGTGCCATTTTCATAAACCAGCAAATCGATTAGCTCTATACAAAATTGTTCCGCGATTGATTTGTTGCGTTTGTCATCTTGAAAAGCTGATAATTGGCTTCTGCAAAAAATCGCAGACAGGCAGCTAGTTATCATTTAGTCGAGATTGAGGCTGCTCTGGAAACAGGAGGTAGATCGGATATCAAAAAGGATAAAACGTACTGAAAAGCCTGTTTATTAAGCTGAAAGTTTTTAATGAACCTAAAATTTCATACGTGTTAAATTAATGGTAACTGGGACAATTCTTAAATACAGAAGTTTCATCGGGCATATTTATAACGTCCTGTGTTCTTTTGCGTATGTCACTTCGAACCTTTGTATTACCACACTCCCGAATTTGATTGGAATTCTCAAAAAAAATCGCAATACTGTCTTAAATTTGGCTTGTTTGCAAAAAGTTTTCTTTTTTGAAATACATTTTTGAAATATGAATGTGACATTTCATAGATAAGATTTACTTAATATTCGAAATAAAGGTTGGTAAAGTAGTTCGTTTAGCAGAATTAAGCGAATGTGAATCGATGAAGTGGATCGAACGTTCGATTCCCCGTTTAGCAGAATAGGGCTGTTTGTCTCAACTTATAAGCTGAAGATTTCCTCCGACCCACGTTAAGGGATCAAATAGACAAACAGACCGGCCAGATTAAGAGACCAACTTCTTCCCTTTCATCGTAATGTCAAGTTTGATCAAAATCTCGATTTTTTGCGAATCCAAAACTTGCAATAATAATAAGGCGTGTTTTTTTGCAATCCCGGGGGGAATTGGTTGAAAAAAACGACAGCGAGTATTAGCGACGCCATGACAGTAAAAAACATGGAGTTTTCATACAAAACTATCGATAACATGTATGTAATTCATGCCGGTAACACAGTTTTTCTGTGCGCTTAAGTTAAGCCCCGAGAATTCTCTGGGATTAGTTGTTGTTGCATTTAACATGTTAATTGTTTAGCACCGACGTCGTTTTTTTCATCCAATTCCCCCCGGGCTTGCAAAAAAACACGGCTATAGTATCTATATCGCAAGTAAAAATTGTTCTGTTTTATGTTAAATAAAAAAATATTGAATTAAAACCTTTTACCACAGATAATAAACTATACAGATGTAAAAATGTCCCAATTTATTTTTACACCACGCAGACGATCAACAGGCAAGAAAGCTCTTTGCCTGTTCATAGTAAAGCACAGAAAGAAAGCTATTTGTCTTTTGGAAAAAGTTCTCTCTTGCGTGCTCGCTCGTATGTTTTCCCTCTTGCTCTGTTACTCAGGATATAGGAATTAAATGAAATGAAATGAATAGGGAAAATTGAATTAAATCGTGTTTTTTTGTTTCTTTAATACTATGCAGTCAGCAACGATCGAGAGGAAGACGAAATACATTGCGATTACGTTTTTTTTTTTTTACTGTGTTGTATGTACAATTTTTTTTAAGGTCGTCTGAGGCTGGCGACAAAAAATAAAAAGTATATGAACTCTTTTTCTTCTTTGCATCCATGGATATTGGATATATTCTTTATGTGGGTAGGTAGAACATTTTTTTTGAGTGGTGTGGGTTATTTTTTTAAAGACGAAAAAATGTCTTATTTTTTGTGTAGTTTTCGTATTCTATTCTAGATTCGTTAGATCGGAGCATTTTTTGAGTAGCTAGGTAAACATTATTTTTAGTTTTATTTAGATAATCATTTTCCAGTTTCTTATATTAAGAAAATTATTTCTAGGGATTATTAATACATTTCAACATTTTGAACCTGTTGTTTAATAAAAGGAAACAAAATACAAAATAATAATTCCTTTTTCGTGACCTTTTAAATTTATAATATATCTTTGGATCCTAATTTTGTGGGCTTTAGGTCTTCTTTGTTTAACTTTTTTTTTGTTAAATAGACGACGTTTCGCACGTGGTTACTTGCTTCTTCAGGTCTCTATAAGATTTAAAAAAATTAATACGTATTTGTTAAATATATCAATTACATACTTAATTACATAATCCTAAAATTTTTTTTGAAATATACTATGATTTTTATCTATCTATAGATATTTTTAATTATTTTTGTGTCTCTTTTTTTTTATCTATCTATAGATATTTTTAATCATTTTTGTGTCTCTTTTCATAATCTTGAGGAGTATTTTATGTTTGACTTGTTTTTTCAGAAAAAATTTCTCTACAGGTGGAAATTTTCAAAAGACACTTGGCAATATTCGGTTCCGAGTAGTGTGGGACTTGTGCCGCACTAAAACCACCGGAAAATCAGGACCAATCTATGAAAGATCGACAATTATTTCTTCAATTCAAAACCGCATTGGGAGAAGTTTAAAGTTTTAAAACTTTCCCATCGCTTTTAGACCATCAGCTCATGAGGCTTTGTTCTTCTTAATCTTCGAACATTATCTCTTACATTTAATACAGTATCCATCTCGGAGTTAAAATGACTATGTTTATAGTCGCTGATTATGTGAAACAGTGTGTTTTCTAATCACTTCAGAAACTATTTCTATTTGTAGGTCACGATGTAAATCGCTATTTCTAATATACCAAGGGGAATTTATTATTCCACGAAGGACTTTATTTTTGGATGGTTTAGCATTCATTTTCTTTTTACAACCCCACAATTGCATGCCATAAGTCCAAACTGTGCCTACGTTCTGTAACCCTCGCATCGGTTAAATTGGTCGAGAAACGTTGAAAAATGGAACAAAACTCATATGATTTGCTTCAATTTTGATCGTTTCTCGACTGATTTTGTCGATGCGAGAGTTACAGAACATAGGCACTGGTTTCAGTATTTGTTTGTATAGCATTATTTTGTTCTTGATAGAACGCCTTTATAAGGCTTCACAACCCATTTATCAGACACTTAAAAGTATCATCTGCAAATGTGGCCAAGATAGCATAACCCAGCGGCTCCATTGGCAATACTTGTGGAAATAAATTGCTTGGCTCATTGCCATTGCCTTGAATATTGCTAATGGAGACGATTAGGCAATGGCATTTACATTGACATTAAACAACTGAAACTACCTGGCAATAGAAGGCCCACCCAGGCAATAAATTGTCATTGCCATTTAAATTGACATTGCCTCAAATATTGCTATTGGAGCCACAGTGCAGCGTAATTGTCCACTGGAATATCCCTAGTATATAACAAATACATTGTTGGTCCTAGGCCACTTGCTTGTGGTACACCGGCTTCAGTTTTATTAATTTCTGAATACTCTTGCTCGTACCGTACCCCAAAGAATCGGTCTATAACATAGGATTTCAGTATTTTGTAGAGCTGCCTTGGGGAGTCTCCATGCAGTTTGTACTCAAATCCCAAACCTTGTGAAAGGCTTGAGCAACATCTAGAAATAGAGCGGAACATACTTGTTTTTCTTTAATGCCTTTTCAACAAAATCCGTAATTCGATGCGCTTGGCCTATCTTCGAATGTTTATTTCGGAATTCAAACTGATGGTTTGGGATTAGTTTTCATTTCTTCTATTACTTTGCTAAGCCTTTTCATGAGCAGTTTTTCGAAAACTGTTGCCATACTTGGTATAAGAGATATTGGCCTGTATAGGAAGTAACTTCTGTTGGTAGCCTTCCTTGCTTAGGAATAACAATGACTTCTGCAATTTTCCAATGATGTGGTACATATCGAAGATTAAGACATGCGTTTTATTTTTATTATATATTGGAGTTTTTTGAAGGCTACTGTTGGCATTTCTTTCAAAGCCTGAGCAGTAACTAGAATATTCCCCTGTGCTTTTTTATTTGATAGCTTGTGTTGACACATGCTTTTTACTACTTTGAGCGTGAAGAAGGAATTTTCCAATATCAAAGTATAAACAAAGATGTTACAATCATCTTTCTTCATACCCAATCAATATAAACAAAGATAATAAGATCACCTTTCAATAGCATACAACTGCAAATCAGCACTTATAAAAGTATCATTGTATCATCCGCAGTCAAACTAAGATTTGCTGCGTTAGCATTTAAGTATTATAAAAAGGGATCACTTGATCTCATTATTTTTTAGTCTTAAGATTTTCAGCCCTATTCTGATAAACGTCGGCGGGAATCATTGTTCGAAAATCATCAATTTGCATTCTACTATACTTTCGAAGGGAAATATTCCCCGTCGGTAACTTCGTGTGCCATTTTCATAAACCAGCAAATCGATTAGCTCTATACAAAATTGTTCCGCGATTGATTTGTTGCGTTTGTCATCTTGAAAAGCTGATAATTGGCTTCTGCAAAAAATCGCAGACAGGCAGCTAGTTATCATTTAGTCGAGATTGAGGCTGCTCTGGAAACAGGAGGTAGATCGGATATCAAAAAGGATAAAACGTACTGAAAAGCCTGTTTATTAAGCTGAAAGTTTTTAATGAACCTAAAATTTCATACGTGTTAAATTAATGGTAACTGGGACAATTCTTAAATACAGAAGTTTCATCGGGCATATTTATAACGTCCTGTGTTCTTTTGCGTATGTCACTTCGAACCTTTGTATTACCACACTCCCGAATTTGATTGGAATTCTCAAAAAAAATCGCAATACTGTCTTAAATTTGGCTTGTTTGCAAAAAGTTTTCTTTTTTGAAATACATTTTTGAAATATGAATGTGACATTTCATAGATAATATTTACTTAATATTCGAAATAAAGGTTGGTAAAGTAGTTCGTTTAGCAGAATTAAGCGAATGTGAATCGATGAAGTGGATCGAACGTTCGATTCCCCGTTTAGCAGAATAGGGCTGTTTGTCTCAACTTATAAGCTGAAGATTTCCTCCGACCCACGTTAAGGGATCAAATAGACAAACAGACCGGCCAGATTAAGAGACCAACTTCTTCCCTTTCATCGTAATGTCAAGTTTGATCAAAATCTCGATTTTTTGCGAATCCAAAACTTGCAATAATAATAAGGCGTGTTTTTTTGCAATCCCGGGGGGAATTGGTTGAAAAAAACGACAGCGAGTATTAGCGACGCCATGACAGTAAAAAACATGGAGTTTTCATACAAAACTATCGATAACATGTATGTAATTCATGCCGGTAACACAGTTTTTCTGTGCGCTTAAGTTAAGCCCCGAGAATTCTCTGGGATTAGTTGTTGTTGCATTTAACATGTTAATTGTTTAGCACCGACGTCGTTTTTTTCATCCAATTCCCCCCGGGCTTGCAAAAAAACACGGCTATAGTATCTATATCGCAAGTAAAAATTGTTCTGTTTTATGTTAAATAAAAAATATTGAATTAAAACCTTTTACCACAGATAATAAACTATACAGATGTAAAAATGTCCCAATTTATTTTTACACCACGCAGACGATCAACAGGCAAGAAAGCTCTTTGCCTGTTCATAGTAAAGCACAGAAAGAAAGCTATTTGTCTTTTGGAAAAAGTTCTCTCTTGCGTGCTCGCTCATATGTTTTCCCTCTTGCTCTGTTACTCAGGATATAGGAATTAAATGAAATGAAATGAAATGAATAGGGAAAATTGAATTAAATCGTGTTTTTTTGTTTCTTTAATACTATGCAGTCAGCAACGATCGAGAGGAAGACGAAATACATTGCGATTACGTTTTTTTTTTTTTACTGTGTTGTATGTACAATTTTTTTAAGGTCGTCTGAGGCTGGCGACAAAAAATAAAAAGTATATGAACTCTTTTTCTTCTTTGCATCCATGGATATTGGATATATTCTTTATGTGGGTAGGTAGAACATTTTTTTTGAGTGGTGTGGGTTATTTTTTTAAAGACGAAAAAATGTCTTATTTTTTGTGTAGTTTTCGTATTCTATTCTAGATTCGTTAGATCGGAGCATTTTTTGAGTAGCTAGGTAAACATTATTTTTAGTTTTATTTAGATAATCATTTTCCAGTTTCTTATATTAAGAAAATTATTTCTAGGGATTATTAATACATTTCAACATTTTGAACCTGTTGTTTAATAAAAGGAAACAAAATACAAAATAATAATTCCTTTTTCGTGACCTTTTAAATTTATAATATATCTTTGGATCCTAATTTTGTGGGCTTTAGGTCTTCTTTGTTTAACTTTTTTTTTGTTAAATAGACGACGTTTCGCACGTGGTTACTTGCTTCTTCAGGTCTCTATAAGATTTAAAAAAATTAATACGTATTTGTTAAATATATCAATTACATACTTAATTACATAATCCTAAAATTTTTTTTGAAATATACTATGATTTTTATCTATCTATAGATATTTTTAATTATTTTTGTGTCTCTTTTTTATCTATCTATAGATATTTTTAATCATTTTTGTGTCTCTTTTCATAATCTTGAGGAGTATTTTATGTTTGACTTGTTTTTTCAGAAAAAATTTCTCTACAGGTGGAAATTTTCAAAAGACACTTGGCAATATTCGGTTCCGAGTAGTGTGGGACTTGTGCCGCACTAAAACCACCGGAAAATCAGGACCAATCTATGAAAGATCGACAATTATTTCTTCAATTCAAAACCGCATTGGGAGAAGTTTAAAGTTTTAAAACTTTCCCATCGCTTTTAGACCATCAGCTCATGAGGCTTTGTTCTTCTTAATCTTCGAACATTATCTCTTACATTTAATACAGTATCCATCTCGGAGTTAAAATGACTATGTTTATAGTCGCTGATTATGTGAAACAGTGTGTTTTCTAATCACTTCAGAAACTATTTCTATTTGTAGGTCACGATGTAAATCGCTATTTCTAATATACCAAGGGGAATTTATTATTCCACGAAGGACTTTATTTTTGGATGGTTTAGCATTCATTTTCTTTTTACAACCCCACAATTGCATGCCATAAGTCCAAAGTGTGCCTACGTTCTGTAACCCTCGCATCGGTTAAATTGGTCGAGAAACGTTGAAAAATGGAACAAAACTCATATGATTTGCTTCAATTTTGATCGTTTCTCGACTGATTTTGTCGATGCGAGAGTTACAGAACATAGGCACTGGTTTCAGTATTTGTTTGTATAGCATTATTTTGTTCTTGATAGAACGCCTTTATAAGGCTTCACAACCCATTTATCAGACACTTAAAAGTATCATCTGCAAATGTGGCCAAGATAGCATAACCCAGCGGCTCCATTGGCAATACTTGTGGAAATAAATTGCTTGGCTCATTGCCATTGCCTTGAATATTGCTAATGGAGACGATTAGGCAATGGCATTTACATTGACATTAAACAACTGAAACTACCTGGCAATAGAAGGCCCACCCAGGCAATAAATTGTCATTGCCATTTAAATTGACATTGCCTCAAATATTGCTAATGGAGCCACAGTGCAGCGTAATTGTCCACTGGAATATCCCTAGTATATAACAAATACATTGTTGGTCCTAGGCCACTTGCTTGTGGTACACCGGCTTCAGTTTTATTAATTTCTGAATACTCTTGCTCGTACCGTACCCCAAAGAATCGGTCTATAACATAGGATTTCAGTATTTTGTAGAGCTGCCTTGGGGAGTCTCCATGCAGTTTGTACTCAAATCCCAAACCTTGTCAAAGGCTTGAGCAACATCTAGAAATAGAGCGGAACATACTTGTTTTTCTTTAATGCCTTTTCAACAAAATCCGTAATTCGATGCGCTTGGCCTATCTTCGAATGTTTATTTCGGAATTCAAACTGATGGTTTGGGATTAGTTTTCATTTCTTCTATTACTTTGCTAAGCCTTTTCATGAGCAGTTTTTCGAAAACTGTTGCCATACTTGGTATAAGAGATATTGGCCTGTATAGGAAGTAACTTCTGTTGGTAGCCTTCCTTGCTTAGGAATAACAATGACTTCTGCAATTTTCCAATGATGTGGTACATATCGAAGATTAAGACATGCGTTTTATTTTTATTATATATTGGAGTTTTTTGAAGGCTACTGTTGGCATTTCTTTCAAAGCCTGAGCAGTAACTAGAATATTCCCCTGTGCTTTTTTATTTGATAGCTTGTGTTGACACATGCTTTTTACTACTTTGAGCGTGAAGAAGGAATTTTCCAATATCAAAGTATAAACAAAGATGTTACAATCATCTTTCTTCATACCCAATCAATATAAACAAAGATAATAAGATCACCTTTCAATAGCATACAACTGCAAATCAGCACTTATAAAAGTATCATTGTATCATCCGCAGTCAAACTAAGATTTGCTGCGTTAGCATTTAAGTATTATAAAAAGGGATCACTTGATCTCATTATTTTTTAGTCTTAAGATTTTCAGCCCTATTCTGATAAACGTCGGCGGGAATCATTGTTCGAAAATCATCAATTTGCATTCTACTATACTTTCGAAGGGAAATATTCCCCGTCGGTAACTTCGTGTGCCATTTTCATAAACCAGCAAATCGATTAGCTCTATACAAAATTGTTCCGCGATTGATTTGTTGCGTTTGTCATCTTGAAAAGCTGATAATTGGCTTCTGCAAAAAATCGCAGACAGGCAGCTAGTTATCATTTAGTCGAGATTGAGGCTGCTCTGGAAACAGGAGGTAGATCGGATATCAAAAAGGATAAAACGTACTGAAAAGCCTGTTTATTAAGCTGAAAGTTTTTAATGAACCTAAAATTTCATACGTGTTAAATTAATGGTAACTGGGACAATTCTTAAATACAGAAGTTTCATCGGGCATATTTATAACGTCCTGTGTTCTTTTGCGTATGTCACTTCGAACCTTTGTATTACCACACTCCCGAATTTGATTGGAATTCTCAAAAAAAATCGCAATACTGTCTTAAATTTGGCTTGTTTGCAAAAAGTTTTCTTTTTTGAAATACATTTTTGAAATATGAATGTGACATTTCATAGATAATATTTACTTAATATTCGAAATAAAGGTTGGTAAAGTAGTTCGTTTAGCAGAATTAAGCGAATGTGAATCGATGAAGTGGATCGAACGTTCGATTCCCCGTTTAGCAGAATAGGGCTGTTTGTCTCAACTTATAAGCTGAAGATTTCCTCCGACCCACGTTAAGGGATCAAATAGACAAACAGACGGGCCAGATTAAGAGACCAACTTCTTCCCTTTCATCGTAATGTCAAGTTTGATCAACATCTCGATTTTTTGCGAATCCAAAACTTGCAATAATAATAAGGCGTGTTTTTTTGCAATCCCGGGGGGAATTGGTTGAAAAAAACGACAGCGAGTATTAGCGACGCCATGACAGTAAAAAACATGGAGTTTTCATACAAAACTATCGATAACATGTATGTAATTCATGCCGGTAACACAGTTTTTCTGTGCGCTTAAGTTAAGCCCCGAGAATTCTCTGGGATTAGTTGTTGTTGCATTTAACATGTTAATTGTTTAGCACCGACGTCGTTTTTTTCATCCAATTCCCCCCGGGCTTGCAAAAAAACACGGCTATAGTATCTATATCGCAAGTAAAAATTGTTCTGTTTTATGTTAAATAAAAAATATTGAATAAAAACCTTTTACCACAGATAATAAACTATACAGATGTAAAAATGTCCCAATTTATTTTTACACCACGCAGACGATCAACAGGCAAGAAAGCTCTTTGCCTGTTCATAGTAAAGCACAGAAAGAAAGCTATTTGTCTTTTGGAAAAAGTTCTCTCTTGCGTGCTCGCTCATATGTTTTCCCTCTTGCTCTGTTACTCAGGATATAGGAATTAAATGAAATGAAATGAAATGAAATGAATAGGGAAAATTGAATTAAATCGTGTTTTTTTGTTTCTTTAATACTATGCAGTCAGCAACGATCGAGAGGAAGACGAAATACATTGCGATTACGTTTTTTTTTTTTTTACTGTGTTGTATGTACAATTTTTTTTAAGGTCGTCTGAGGCTGGCGACAAAAAATAAAAAGTATATGAACTCTTTTTCTTCTTTGCATCCATGGATATTGGATATATTCTTTATGTGGGTAGGTAGAACATTTTTTTTGAGTGGTGTGGGTTATTTTTTTAAAGACGAAAAAATGTCTTATTTTTTGTGTAGTTTTCGTATTCTATTCTAGATTCGTTAGATCGGAGCATTTTTTGAGTAGCTATGTAAACATTATTTTTAGTTTTATTTAGATAATCATTTTCCAGTTTCTTATATTAAGAAAATTATTTCTAGGGATTATTAATACATTTCAACATTTTGAACCTGTTGTTTAATAAAAGGAAACAAAATACAAAATAATAATTCCTTTTTCGTGACCTTTTAAATTTATAATATATCTTTGGATCCTAATTTTGTGGGCTTTAGGTCTTCTTTGTTTAACTTTTTTTTTGTTAAATAGACGACTTTTCGCACGTGGTTACTTGCTTCTTCAGGTCTCTATAAGATTTAAAAAAATTAATACGTATTTGTTAAATATATCAATTACATACTTTATTACATAATCCTTAAAAATTTTTTGAAATAAACTATGATTTTTATCTATCTATAGATATTTTAAATTATTTTTGTGTCTCTTTTTTATCTATCTATAGATATTTTTAATCATTTTTGTGTCTCTTTTCATAATCTTGAGGAGTATTTTATGTTTGACTTGTTTTTTCAGATATAGTTTTCTTTTTAAAATTTAAAAATTAGAATTTATATACAGAATTTAATATTATTATTTTGATTTTTGATGATTTGAAACGTCTTTTTCAAGACTTTCAAATGTATTAAGAGATACAAAAATAGTTACAAATATCTATAGATAGATTATCTAAATGTGAGTAATTGATATATGTATTTAACAAATACGTATTAATTTTTTAAATCTTATAGAGACCTGAAGAAGCACGTAACCAAGTGCGAAACATCGTCTATTTAACAAAAAAAAATTTAAACAAAGAAGACCTAAAGCCCACAAAATTAGGATCTAAAGATATATTACAAATACAAAATAATTTAAAAATATGTAATTATAATAAAATATTTAAATTTGACCTGATAGGTAGATTAGGTATACCTATACTTACAAATCACAAAAAAAATTCTCTACAGGTGGAAATTTTCAAAAGACACTTGGCAATATTCGGTTCCGAGTAGTGTGGGACTTGTGCCGCACTAAAACCACCGGAAAATCAGGACCAATCTATGAAAGATCGACAATTATTTCTTCAATTCAAAACCGCATTGGGAGAAGTTTAAAGTTTTAAAACTTTCCCATCGCTTTTAGACCATCAGCTCATGAGGCTTTGTTCTTCTTAATCTTCGAACATTATCTCTTACATTTAATACAGTATCCATCTCGGAGTTAAAATGACTATGTTTATAGCCGCTGATTATGTGAAACAGCGTGTTTTCTAATCACTTCAGAAACTATTTCTATTTGTAGGTCACGATGTAAATCGCTATTTCTAATATACCAAGGGGAATTTATTATTCCACGAAGGACTTTATTTTTGGATGGTTTAGCATTCATTTTCTTTTTACAACCCCACAATTGCATGCCATAAGTCCAAACTGTGCCTACGTTCTGTAACCCTCGCATCGGTTAAATTGGTCGAGAAACGTTGAAAAATGGAACAAAACTCATATGATTTGCTTCAATTTTGATCGTTTCTCGACTGATTTTGTCGATGCGAGAGTAACAGAACATAGGCACTGGTTTCAGTATTTGTTTGTATAGCATTATTTTGTTCTTGATAGAACGCATTTATCAGGCTTCACAACCCATTTATCAGACACTTAAAAGTATCATCTGCAAATGTGGCCAAGATAGCATAACCCAGCGGCTCCATTGGCAATACTTATGGAAATAAATTGCTTGGCTCATTGCCATTGCCTTGAATATTGCTAATGGAGACGATTAGGCAATGGCATTTACATTGACATTAAACAACTGAAACTACCTGGCAATAGAAGGCCCACCCAGGCAATAAATTGTCATTGCCATTTAAATTGACATTGTCTCAAATATTGCTAATGGAGCCACAGTGCAGCGTAATTGTCCACTGGAATATCCCTAGTATATAACAAATACATTGTTGGTCCTAGGCCACTTGCTTGTGGTACACCGGCTTCAGTTTTATTAATTTCTGAATACTCTTGCTCGTACCGTACCCCAAAGAATCGGTCTATAACATAGCAATTCAGTATTTCGTAGAGCTGCCTTGAGGAGTCTCCATGCAGTTTGTACTCAAATCCCAAACCTTGTCAAAGGCTTGAGCAACATCTAGAAATAGAGCGGAACATACTTGTTTTTCTTTAATGCCTTTTCAACAAAATCCGTAATTCGATGCGCTTGGCCTATCTTCGAATGTTTATTTCGGAATTCAAACTGATGGTTTGGGATTAGTTTTCATTTCTTCTATTACTTTGCTAAGCCTTTTCATGAGCAGTTTTTCGAAAACTGTTGCCATAATTGGTATAAGAGATATTGGCCTGTATAGGAAGCAACTTCTGTTGGTAGCCTTCCTTGCTTAGGAATAACAATGACTTCTGCAATTTTCCAATGATGTGGTACATATCGAAGATTAAGACATGCGTTTTATTTTTATTATATATTGGAGTTTTATTACATACATGTTATCGATAGTTTTGTATGAAAACTCCATGTTTTTTACTGTCATGGCGTCGCTAATACTCGCTGTCGTTTTTTTCATCCAATTCCCCCCGGGCTTGCAAAAAAACACGGGTATAATATCTATATCGCAAGTAAAAATTGTTCTGTTTTATGTTAAATAAGAAATAAGAAATATTGAATTAAAACCTTTTACCACAGATAATAAACTATACAGATGTAGCATCCCCATAGAAAAAAATGTCCCAATTTATTTTTACACCACGCAGACGATCAACAGGCAAGAAAGCTCTTTGCCTGTTCATAGTAAAGCACAGAAAGAAAGCTATTTATCTTTTGGAAAAAGTTCTCTCTTGCGTGCTCGCTCATATGTTTTCCCTCTTGCTCTGTTACTCAGGATCAGGGTTGCGAGTTTGTGAATTAAAAAAAATCATTAAGTCATAAGTTAGTAGATGACTTGTGAATTAAAAAAATTTAATTCATAAGTTAGTTAGTTACTTATGAATTAAAAAAAAATAATTCTATAGCTAGTTAGTGACTTATGATTTAAAAAAAGTTTAATTCATAAGTCAGTTGGTGACTTGTGAATTAAAACAATTTAAGTCATAAGCTAGTTGGTGACTTATGAATTAAAAAAAATTTAATTCACTACCTACTAAGTGACTTGTGAATTAAAAAAAAATTTAATTCACTTCCTACTAAGTGACTTATGAATTAAAAAAAATTTAATTCACTACCTACTAAGTGACTTATGAATTAAAAAAAATTTAATTTACTACCTACTAAGTGACTTATGAATTAAAAAAAATTTAAGTCATGAGCAAGTTAGTGACTTATGAATTAAAAAATTGTAATTCATGAGCAAGTAAATGACTTATGAATTAAAAAAAATTTAATTCACAACCTAATAAGTGACTTATGAATTAAAAAAAATTTAATTCATAAGCTAGTCGGTATATTGGAAATTCTTAAGCTTGTTTTGACTACATAATTTTTTCATTATTAACGAAAGTGGTTTTCAAGCTATTTAAGAATTTTGTGTGAGTTTACGTCTATGCAGTCCCTATAACCCAATAGAATAAAAAAGCAATATCGATAAAATATTTGTGTTGAGCAAATGATGGGTTATCATTCTCTCTCTTGGAAGATTTTATGAAAATAATAGAAAAAACTATTTAAACTTACAAACATAAATCATTCACCCATCAATTGTTCAGTGACTAGTGACCAGTGCGCATTAAATTTATACATAATTGTGAAGTGTAAAAGTGAAAAAAGTGATTATTCAATATTAAAAAGTTTAAAAAATATACATATACGTTTATTAGTACGTTTTTTATAATCTTTTTACCTTTAGTATTTAAAAACATAATTTTTTTAATCAGAATTCATCCATTAGCTTATGAATTAAATTTTTTTAATTCATAAGTCACTTAGTAGGTAGTGAATTAAATTTTTTTTAATTCATAAGTCACTTAGTAAATAGTGAATTAAATTTTTTTTAATTCATAAGTCACTAACTTGCTCATGACTTAAATTTTTTTAATTCATAAGTCACTTATTAGGTTGTGAATTAAATTTTTTGTAATTCATAAGTCATTTACTTGCTCAGGAATTACAATTTTTTAATTCATAAGTCACTAACTTGCTCATGACTTAAATTTTTTTTAATTCATAAGTCACTTAGTAGGAAGTGAATTAAATTTTTTTAATTCATAAGTCACTTAGTAGGTAGTGAATTAAATTTTTTTTGAATTCATAAGTCACCTACTAGCTTATGACTTAAATTTTTTTAATTCACAAGTCACCAACTGACTTATGAATTAAATTTTTTTTAATTCATAAGTCAGTAACTAGCTGCTGAATTACATTTTTTTTAATTCATAAGTCACCCACTAGCTTGTGAATTAAAGCCAAGCTTAAGCTAGAAAGTGACTTAAGCTTTTGCAACCCTGCTCAGGATATAGGAATGAAATGAAATGAATAGGGAAAATTGAATTAAATCGTGTTTTTTTGATTCTTTAATACTATGCAGTCAGCAACGATCGAGAGGAAGACGAAATACATTGCGATTATGTTTTTTTTTTTTTTTACTGTGTTGTATGTACAATTTTTTTTAAGGTCGTCCGAGGCTGGCGACAAAAAATAAAAAGTATATGAACTCTTTTTCTAGATTCGTTAGATCGGAGCATTTTTTGAGTAGCTAGGTAAACATTATTTTTAGTTTTATTTAGATAATCATTTTCCAGTTTCTTATATTAAGAAAATTATTTCTAGGGATTATTAATACATTTCAACATTTTGAACCTGTTGTTTAATAAAAGGAAACAAAATACAAAATAATAATTCCTTTTTCGTGACCTTTTAAATTTATAATATATCTTTGGATCCTAATTTTGTGGGCTTTAGGTCTTCTTTGTTTAACTTTTTTTTGTTAAATAGACGACGTTTCGCACGTGGTTACGTATTAATTTTTTAAATCTTATAGAGACCTGAAGAAGCACGTAATTAAGTGCGAAACATCGTCTATTTTACAAAAAAAAAGTTAAACAAAGAAGACCTAAAGCCCACAAAATTAGGATCTAAAGATATATTACAAATACAAAATAATTTAAAAATATGTAATTATAATAAAATATTTAAATTTGACCGGATAGGTAGATTAGGTATTTAGTAAAATAAAACAAAATATGTGTATTAGTTTTAATTTTTATGTTATTTAATAACTTTCACAACTTTATTTATAAAAATATGATATATAAGGTTCAGTGACGCGTTTCGGAGTGTACCTCAATCTTCGGGCGAATTACTCAATTTGACGTGGGTGTAAATGTCAAGTCAAAGCCAATGTCATCTGTTGTGCTGTTGGAAGCTGATTTATTTGTTGTTGTTGATTGAAGGTTTATTAGTTATTTATTTGTCTCCTTCTAGTTGTAATAATTTGAATTGCTGTGTCATATAGTGGGTTATTTTTGAGTGTCAGTTTGTCGTTAAGTAGTTTGTCTTGTTCTAATTTGTTAGCTTTATAGATCTCAAATTCTTCAGTGGCGTCTAATATTCTCCCTTTCCTACATATATGTAATGGTTTCAGGTTATTGTCAAAGTCAGTGTAGTTATGGTTATTGTCGATTAAATGTTGTGCGAATGTTGATTTTGTGTTGGGTTTTGGTTTGTGTTCCAAGAATCTTTCGTTAAAAGTTCTACCATTTTGTCCAATATAGAACTTATCGCAATCGTCACATTTTAATTTGTAGACTCCTGTGCATGTTTTAGTTTCGATTTTGGTTTTAGGTTTTAATATGTTTTTTATGTTATTATTTGTTTTAAAAGAAATATTGATATTTAGTTTATTGAACTCGTGTTGTAAAGTTTGTGGTAGAAGGTTGGTGTATGTTATTGATGTGTATGTGTTCTTAGATTGTGTTGTGTTGCATGTTTTGTTTATGTTGATTTTTCTTTTTTTCTTAATTAATAATTTGTCAATAATATTAGTTTTGTATCCATTTGAATGTGCAATGTATTTTATAGTGTTAAGTTCATTATTGTAGTCTATTGTGTCCATTGGTATATTTATTAATCTATTAATAAATGCATTGTATGCGGCCATTTTTTGGGAATATGGGTGGTGAGAGTCTTTATGTATAGTTATGTTCGTTGTTGTTGGTTGTCTGTATACTTTATATTTGAATTTGTTGTTATTTTTTGTAATATTTAAGTCGAGAAAATTAATTGTGTTGTTATTTTCGATTTCTGTTGTTAATTTTATTTTATTGTTAATGTTATTGATATATTTTGTTAGGATATTTATTTTTCTAAGTGTTCCGTCGAATATTACAAAGGTGTCATCAACGTATCTATTGTATGATATTATTTTTTTGGTTTTGTGGGTTAAGTGGTGATAGTATAAATTTGTTTTCGTAATAAAGCAAATAAATGTCAGCTAATAGTCCGCTTAGAGGAGAACCCATTGCCAATCCTTCTTCTTGTGTAAAATATTTGTTGTTAAATTCGAAGTAATTTTGTTTAAGTGTTATTTCCAATAACGAAATAAGTTCGTCTATTTGTTGTATGTTTATTGTTGTGCTGATTGTGAGGTTTTGTTTTAATATTGTCAAAGTTTCACCAATAGGTATGTTTGTATACATGTTGGTTACGTCCAGTGAAATCATTTTGTGGTTAGGTAGAAGGTTTATGTTTTTTAGTTTGTCAATTAAATGTATGTTGTTTTTTATGCTGTTATAGTTTTTAAGATTTATGTTATTTGTAATTATCTTTTGTAGTTTTTTAGCGACTTTGTAGGATGGTGCAGTGGTATAATTGATTAAAGGACGGATAGGTGTTCCTTGTTTGTGGATTTTATGGAGGCCTGTGAACTTAGGAGCTTTTGCGTTTGGTTGTTTGAGAATGTTTTTATTTGTGTTAGGGAATAAATGGTTACATTTGTTAATTGCAGCGTTAATTTCCTTAGTATATGTTTTTGTGGGGTCGTTTTGTAGTTGTAATATATTGTTGTCTTTGAAAAAAGTATTAGTTTTTGTGATGTATTCTTGTTCGTCGATTATGACCATTGTATTAACTTTGTCAGCTTTTGTAATTATTGCGTTATTATCATGTAGTTTTTGTTTAATGTTTATCAAATTCGTTTTGTCTTCTTTGTATTTTTATTAGATTTTTGTTTATTTCTTTGTTTTTTATTAGTTGTTTAAGTTTTTTGTTAATAATAATTCTAGTTTCATTTTGGATTTCATTTGTTTTTATTGTTTTTATTGCTGCTTCTGCGTTGATTACTTCTTGGTTGATATTGTTTTTGTTTAATTTAGGAATATTAACTTTGAGTCCTTTGTTGAGAGTTTGTATTTCTGTGTTAGTGAGTAGAATATTTGTATTGTTTATTAGCCTAGGATAAAATATGTGTGTGTTTAGGGGCTTGGTATTGTGATTTTGTTTAGATGTTAGTTTTTGTAATTTATTGTTTTGTGTTTTTGTGATTTCAATTGCAGTTTTTTGTATGTGTTTGTTTATTTGATGTGTGTAAAGGTCGGCGGCTATGTGGTGTAAATGTTGGTACAATTCTAAATGGAGTTCATATAATTTACTGTTAAGCTTTAACTTTTTGCTGTAGAGAAATTTAATTTCTTCTTTAATACGTGTGATTCTGGCTATTTTTTGAGTTTTTTGTGCAGCTTTTGATGTATTTTTTATAATGATTTGGGCGTATTTTGGCGTGATGTGTGTTTTGAGGCATTTTTTATTGAATTTTATGCTTAAATTGGTCTTTGTGATTTTGAGTTTGGTGTTCTTGTATTGAAAGACAATTGATGCTTGTTCAGCTGTAAGATTAGGTATACCTAGACTTACAAATCAAAAAAAAAATTCTCTACAGGTGGAAATTTTCAAAAGACACTTGGCAATATTCGGTTCCGAGTAGTGTGGGACTTGTGCCGCACTAAAACCACCGGAAAATCAGGACCAATCTATGAAAGATCGACAATTATTTCTTCAATTCAAAACCGCATTGGGAGAAGTTTAAAGTTTTAAAACTTTCCCATCGCTTTTAGACCATCAGCTAATGAGGCTTTGTTCTTCTTAATCATCGAACATTATCTCTTACATTTAATACAGTATGCATCTCGGAGTTAAAATGACTATGTTTATAGTCGCTGATTATGTGAAATAGCGTGTTTTCTAATCACTTCAGAAACTATTTCTATTTGTAGGTCACGATGTAAATCGCTATTTCTAATATACCAAGGGGAATTTATTATTCCACGAAGGACTTTATTTTTGGATGGTTTAGCATTAATTTTCTTTTTACAACCCCACAATTGGATGCCATAAGTCCAAACTGTGCCTACGTTCTGTAACTCTCGCATCGGTTAAATTGGTCGAGAAACGTTGAAAAATGGAACAAAACTCATATGATTTGCTTCAATTTTGATCGTTTCTCGACTGATTTTGTCGATGCGAGAGTTACAGAACATAGGCACTGGTTTCAGTATTTGTTTGTATAGCATTATTTTGTTCTTGATAGAACGCATTTATCAGGCTTCACAACCCATTTATCAGACACTTAAATGGCAGTATCATCTGCAAATGTGGCCAAGATAGCATAACCCAGCGGCTCCATTGGCAATACTTGTGGAAATAAATTGCTTGGCTCATTGCCATTGCCTTGAATATTGCTAATGGAGACGCTTAGGCAATGGCAATGACAATATTGCTTGGCTGATGAAAGGCAATTATTGATTTCCATCGCTGAGGCAATAAATTTTGACGTTTCACCTTTTTCAAAACGGTTTCTCCGCGGTTTTGAATGAATTGAAGTTGAAAATACGAGAAATTAAGTGAATAAAAGTTTTGTATTATCAAAAACAGTGATTTTAAAGAGCAAAAAACACTTGACTGTGGTTCTAATTTCTACATTGACATTAAACAACTGAAACTACCTGGCAATAGAAGGCCCACCCAGGCAATAAATTGTCATTGCCATTTAAATTGACATTGCCTCAAATATTGCTAATGGAGCCACAGTGCAGCGTAATTGTCCACTGGAATATCCCTAGTATATAACAAATACATTGTTGGTCCTAGGCCACTTGCTTGTGGTACACCGGCTTCAGTTTTATTAATTTCTGAATACTCTTGCTCGTACCGTACCCCAAAGAATCGGTCTATAACATAGGATTTCAGTATTTCGTAGAGCTGCCTTGGGGAGTCTCTATGCAGTTTGTACTCAAATCCCAAACCTTGTCAAAGGCTTGAGCAACATCTAGAAATAGAGCGGAACATACTTGTTTTTCTTTAATACCTTTTTAACAAAATCCGTAATTCGATGCGCTTGGTCTATCTTCGAATGTTTATTTCGGAATCCAAACTGATGGTTTGGGATTAGTTTTCATTTCTTCTATTACTTTGCTAAGCCTTTTCATGAGCAGTTTTTCGAAAACTATTGCCATAATTGGTATAACAGATATTGGCCTGTATAGGAAGAAACTTCTGTTGGTAGCTTTCCTTGCATAGGAATAACAATGACTTCTGCAATTTTCCAATGATGTGGTACATATCGAAGATTAAGACATGAGTTTTATTTTTATTATATATTGGAGTTTTTTGAAGGCTACTGTTAGCATTTCTTTCAAAGCCTGAGCAGTAACTAGAATATTCCCCTGTGCTTTTTTATTTGATAGCTTGTGTTGACATATGCTTTTTACTTCTTTGAGCGTGAAGAAGAGATTTTCCAATTCGTCGTTTCTTTCAACAAAATGTAAAGTATTTTTGTACCTAACTGCACTTTCTGGAAAGGGCTTAAAAACATTCGAGAGATGTTCCCCGACGATTTCAGCTTTCTGTTTTGGGTTTACAATCCATTTTCTGTCTTGTGCTTTGATAGGCGGATTTTGAATTTGTGGTCTTTTTAGGCGTTTAGCTGCTTTCCATAATTATAATATTAATAATTATATATTAATAATTATAATAATTAAAAATCGAAATATTTTGTATAGGTATCTATACATTATATAAAGTTTTGAGCAAAATTGTGCAGCTTATGCTTCGTCCTAATCTTCGAACCTTCCTTTATTAAAACCCACGCTATTAAATCCCCAAAATTTAAAAATCAACAAAAAATAACCTCAACACAAAAAGATTTTTCATACACATACCAAATTAAAAAAAAATTAAAAAAAAAGTTCTTTTAGCACGCCATACCTACTCATACAATTTACAAATTTACCTGAATCAAACATCACCCCGATATATGACCAATAATGAATGGAATCTAGATTCTAGGCAACAACTTTTCGATCTTCCATCAAATTTAGATGAAAATAATTGCATATATACAAAATCAACAGCTAACCGACGACGAAGCTCTTCCACTTAACTACCCTCATTAAATCTATTAAAAATAATAAATAATGCAAACTGACATAAAATTTTCCTTGAAAGAAACGTTCTTGTTTATAGTGAATAAATGAATTTTTATTTCAATTATTTTTTTCCAAACATTCTCAAAAAATCAATTTCAATATTTTTCTTAACAAAAATCATTGAAGCGCAAATGCAAAATACATATGTATATAATGAAATACACATACACATAAATCTAACGATAATGATGATTTTCATCCTCGATTTGAAAACCGCATACCAGACTCAGATTTTTTTTATATAAAATTTGTCTCAAATTTGACCTGCGGTAGCACATAGCGATTAAAGATCATGAAAACAAAAACAATGAACACAAGATTCCTAAAAAGAGAGAAGCAAACAGGTTTTTTTCCGTTCGTTTTTTTTCTCATAGCTCTTGAAATATAGCTTTTTTTCCGTGTGAAGCTCTCCCATAGGTTAGAGTAGTAGAGAAAATAAATTGAAATGTTGTCCCTTCTCAAAGAAGTTGAACTTTTAAGAGAGCTCTTTTTTTGGACGAATTTCGTTTTCATGGACATTTTTTCCCATGTGGATGCTACATCTGTATAGTTTATTATCTGTGCTCAAATGTTCCATCGATCTTGCAATGAATGCGAAATACCTACTAATACTTGACACTCCACGCAAAGATATAACCAAAGAATATAAAGTTACCAAGAAGACGCATCTCATACAAATTTTTGTACTGAAAATTTTTATATGGCGGGTTCCAACTTCCAATATCGCGACCCGCTCTCAGAGCTTTTGCTTTTTTATGGGCTTTTCAATAATTCTCTCAGCGCTTTTACAATGAGATACAACACACAGTGACACAGCCTGCTTTTTTGTCTTTATTACCTATACATACCCATCTCCATATAAACTCATGCAGGATACAGGAAAAAGAAAACGAGACGAGCCAACAAATTTTATTCGCTTCGTAATCCGTTGATGCGCACGTAGCTAAGCTACATGTGTATGGTGTTATTTCGTAAACGAAAAGATTTTTATAATGAATACGAAAAATAATATAAATCGGGTATGAAATGTTGTATTGCGGGATGCAATATTTCAAGAAGGCTGAATCCAGAAGCGAAAATGTTTAAATTTACGCTTCTAGATTCACCTATGGGTCAAATTGGGAGAGAAAAATGTGGAATTACTGAAAATAATTCCAACAAAAAATTATTCATTTGTGACCGCCACTTTTTTTCTGAGGACTTTGGGAAAAAAAATTAAAGAACGGTGCCGTGCCCATAATGAATTTAAACGTTCCTGTTGACCAGGCATCAGGAGTTTGATATAGCACCTCCTAATTATTTTAGTTTAAAAGAATTGCCTAGAAGAAGGAATTCTTCCGATTGTAATATGTCTCTAGAAGTTGTTTGCACAAATTGCGAAAAACATAATAAATTAACTGCGTTTTACAGAAAAAAAATACTTTTCATGGAAAACAAAATAGAAAATTAAGGCAAAAACTTAAAGAAACTCTGAATGAGAATAAAAAAATTAAAAAAAGTACAATTAAAACTTATATTAACTCTTTGAATATAAGTGAACAATCTAAAATATTTTGCAAGTTATTAATAAGTAACCGACCAAAAGAATATAGGGAAGAAGTCAAATGGCTAGCACAAAATATTTTTTATATTTCTCAATCTACGTATTCATTTTTGAGAAATAAGTTGAATTCAAATATGCCTCATATATCCATATTACATCGATGGGCCCCTGTTTTGTATTCAACAATGAAAAGCATTTATTTCATATTAATTTGTCATTTTTAATTCATTAATTTAATCATTTTGTAATTTTAAATAATTCAATAATTTTTTGTAAAATGTGCGGCACTTTGCCAAACATTAGTAAATTGCCCTACTTTTTGTTTACCAAAATTACATTTCATAATCTAATGTTCAACTTGCTAACTTGCTGTACATATTATAATCCCTTTTTTTTTGCTATATGTATGTACATACATACTTTTTTTGCTTGTTGTCAACAACTTGCAACAGAAGTCTTTCTCTTTTATTAATCAACCAGCAAGCAGTCAACACCTCTTGGACATTTTGGTAAAATTCTTTTAATATATTGTGTTCTTATACAAACTGAAACTTGCCGTGTTTTTTTTATTCGTTATATATTTTCTCGGTTGATTAATTCGATTAATTGATAAAACTCGATCAATTATTTCATGGTCCTTCGTAGCCAAATTAAATGAACTTTAAATCGGTCTCGGTTTCTTTCGGTTTTAGTTGATTTACCTATTAAATCCTAAACTGGACATATAAATGTTTTTTTTTTATACATATATATCAAGTGCATAAATTAATTGTGAACCGGTGCACACGAATCAAGTGCAGTGCAATTAATTTAATTGATTTATAATTAATTAAATTGTAAATATTTAATTAATTTTGACTATATTTGTTTTATTATTTGCAATGAACGCTATAAAAGCAAAACGTGGTCATGTTAAAGGTCTTTTGACTCGGGCAGCATCCTTCTCTGAAAATTTGGATGACCGCGTGTCACTTGAGCTTCTCGAAACTCGTTTAGAAAATCTTCAAGATGCGTGGAATAAATTCGTAGGGTTAACGGATGAACTTTTCAGTCATTCAGATGATAAGGATTTCGTAGATCCCAATGATGACTTTTCCGATTATGAAAATAAATATTTCACGGCTCAGTCAACCCTCGTGAAAGTTATTCGCGAACGCAAGTTAGCTTCCTCACCTGCTACACCTGTCGTTTCGGAATCGGTGATCGAAAAATTAGCTAGCCAACAGGCTTTATTTCTCAAAAAGCTAAACGAACCAAAAAAATCCACGTGTGCCATAACACTGCCTAAGCCACTGTAACCCTTGGGTTATTTATCTGTTGCTGATAAAACTAGACAAAGATACTAAAGAAGCTTGGGCACTCGAGATAGGAACAAAAGCCAATGCTTCTATCGATGAATTTTTGATATTTTTGAACTAGCGTTGTGATGCTTTGGAGTCAGCTCAATCGCTTTCTCGTCCAACTCAATCTCGTGTGAAGAATCCAAAGCTCATTCAATCTCATTTCGTGGAATCGAGTCCAAGTTGTCCAAGTTGCAAGTCAGATCATCTTTTAAGTCAATGTCCACAATTTCTTGCGCTTGACATTAACGCACGTCGTACATTCGTTAAAGAAAAATCAATTTGTTTCAATTGCCTTCGTATTGGTCATTCTTCCCAAAAATGCCATTCGAAATTTCGCTGCAAAACTTGTCACTCGCGACATCATTCGCTCGTTCATATACAGCCGCCGTCAAAGGTTTCTGCAGTTCCAGATTCTTCTGCTATTTCCGCTGCCAATCCATCAACATCAAATTCGCCAGCCACAACAAATCCGCCACTCTCGCTTTGCTCATCAGTAGCTCATGCAAATAATTCGCTTTCTTCGGTTCGAACTTTATTGCCTACAGCTATCGCTCATATCCATGATAAGCAAGGAACATTACAGAATATTCGGTTGTTGCTAGACTCAGGATCTCAGGTATCTTTCGTTACTGAGCATGTAGTTCAGAAATTAGGATTGGTTTGCAAGAACGCACAAATACCTATCGTAGGTGTTGGAGCAACACCAGCAGGTGTTACGAATGGAATCGTAAACCTCAAACTTTATTCTCGTTTTGCTCAAGACTTCATTGAGATTCAGTGCTACGTGGTTTCAAAACTTACATCCTTAGTACCAACTTCGTTTACTACGGTTTCAAATGCACAGTCTTTTAGTTCGTACACTCTAGCTGACCCGAATTTTAATATTCCTGGTCACATAGACGTTCTCATCGGTGCTGATAAATCATTCAGTGTAATAAATGGCTCTGCAGTTCGTGGTCAGCCAGAAATGCCTGATCTTGTTCCAACTATTTTCGGATGGGTTGTCTGTGGAAACATGGGAATCCACGGCTCGTCTAAGGAACAAATTGTTGACTCTTACTGCACATCTCTGGACACTTCAACTTTGTTTGACCTCGAGCGTTTCTGGCGTCTTGAAGAAGTCAACCTCGAATCTACTCTGTCCATTGATGATCAACTTGCAGAAGACATATTCGTTAAACATCATTCTCGTTTACCTGACGGCAGGTACATGGTTAAACTTCCATTTAAAGCTGATAAAGGTACTAATTTCGGCAATAGTCTTCATGTCGCGTTAAATCGTTTTCATTGTACTGAACGTCGAATTACATCCAATCAGTACTTAAAGGATAAATACATTAGCTTCATGGATGAGTATTTGAACCTAGGCCACATGGAAGAGGTTCCAGCTAGTGAGATAAAAATGCCTTTAAACCAATGTTTTTATTTACCGCATCACGCTGTTATCAAGGACAATAGCAGCACAACGAAGGTCAGAGTAGTGTTCGAAGGTTCGGCTAGAGCTTCGCATAATCATCCTTCTCTCAACGAATCGCTACTTGTAGGTAAATCCTATCAACGTGATCTTTTTTCAATCTGTCTTCGCGTTCGGCGCCATCGCTATACGATATCTGGTGACACAGAGAAAATGTTTCGCCAGATCAGAGTCTCTAAAGAGCATGCTGACTTCCAAAGAATTCTTTGGAGAAAGTCTAGTAATCTGCCATTGAAACATTATCGACTTTTGACAGTTACTTATGGCACTGCTTGTGCTCCTTTTTTGGCGGTGCGCACTTTATACCAACTGGCAATCGATTCAGCAGATACTCACCCACGAGCTTCACAAGTACTGCTCAACGACTTTTACGTTGATGACGTTATGACTGGGGCGGATTCTATGGAAGAAGTCACGGCACTCCGCTTAGAACTGATTAATCTTCTCAAAACTGCTGGTTTAAACCTTCAAAAGTGGACAACAAACTGTTGGCCTCTTCTTCTAAGTTTACCAGAAGAACAACGTGAAATGTCACCAAAGGAGTTCGAAGAATTCAGTTCAGTTAAACTTCTCGGGTTGCAGTGGTCTCCTGCAAATGATTCGTTTTCTTACAAAGTCAACTTAAACTTAGCGTCAAATACTTTCAGAGTCTTCAAGGATTTTTGATCCTATCGGTTTTCTAACTCCAGTTGTAATCAGCATTCAAATATTATTTCAAGAGCTTTGGCGTAAAAAGTATAAATGGGATGACGTCATATCTTCAGAGCATGCCAAAAATTGGCAATGCATTCGCGATGAACTTCCAACTCTCGAGAAAATAAGTATTCCACGAATTATGTGGACCTCAAAGGAAAACGTCGAATACCACGGATTTTGTGACGCATCTCTTGATGCTTACGCGGCTGTTATATACTGTAGAAGCGTCGACTCGGCTGGAAACACGACCAGCAACATCGTCACTGCTAAAAGCAAGGTAGCTCCTATCAAAGTAGTTTCTCTTCCGCGTCTCGAGCTCTGTGGAGCAGTTTTACTAACTCGTTTAGTAACTAAACTTAAAACTTCTTTACAAGATAAAGAAATAAAAGTTGTAGCTTGGACTGACTCCGCAATAGTCCTCCATTGGCTCTCGGCCTTGCCAAAGAGGTGGTCAGTTTTCATCGGTAATCGCACATCGGAAATTCTCTCTACAATACCTAAAGAATCATGGCATCACGTACGATCCGAACACAATCCAGCTGACTGTTCCTCTCGGGGTATTCTACCTTCTCATTTACTCCAAAATGAGATATGGTGGAACGGGCCATCTTGGATTACGAAAGAACGAGACCAATGGCCAAAATCGGAATACTCGGTAGAAAATATTCAAACAGAAGACTTTGAAAAGCGAAAAAAGCAACCGACAATTGCTTTCGTAGCAAAACTCGACCCTACAAACATTCTTTGCAAAGTGATTGATGATTCATCTCGTTTTTTGAAATCCATTCGTGTGCTCGGTTTCATACTTCGGTTTATCTCAAATGCTCGTGAAATCGTTGATACTAAGAAAAAGCTAACAAATGGTGAAATATGTGATCTTGAAAAAATCGCTGCTCTCAAGAAATTTCTATCAAACGTTCGGGATACATCTGCTCCTAAAACACAATCGTTGGCTTTGTCTTCTCTCGAAATTTCGTTGGCAAAGACCATTCTAATCAAGTTTCATCAAAACATAAGTTTTTCTAACGAAATAATAAGTTTAAAAAATGGTGACGGTCTTAAAAAAGGTAATAAGCTAGCATCTTTAGCGCCGTTTGTGGATGACCAAGGACTTTTACGCGTCGGTGGTCGTATCCATGAATCAGATGTAGCTTATTCTGTTAAACACCCCCTTATTCTTGACAAAAACACCCGCATTGCAAAACTCATCGTCGAACATTTGCACAATTCAAACTGCCATGCTGGTGTTTCTCTTTTGTTTGCAATTCTAAGACAGGAATACTTCATTGTTGGTTGTAGAAATTTGCTGAGAAAAATAGTCCATAAGTGTGTTCCATGCTTCCGTCAACAAAGGACTACTTTGACCCAGCAAATGGGTAATCTGCCGGCAGATCGTATTCAGTTTTCGCGCCCGTTCAGCAAAGTTGGTGTAGACTACGCGGGTCCTATAACATTACGACAAGCTCGAGGACGAAATCCGAAGTTTACCAAGGCCTATATCGCGCTATTCATTTGTTTTTCAACAAAGGCTATTCATATAGAGTTGGTTAGTGACCTCTCTTCAAACGCCTTTCTCGCTGCTCTTGATCGCTTTGCGTCACGTCGTGGAAAACCGTCGGAAATCTGGAGCGATAATGGGACGAATTTCCATGGAGCTAATCGGTGTCTCAATGAAATGTTCCAGCTACTCATGAGTCAGCAGCACAATGACATCATAATCGATCATCTCTCCAAAGACAAAATTTCGTGGAATTTTATTCCCCCTTCATCACCTCACTTTGGTGGATTATGGGAGGCCGGAGTAAAATCCGTCAAATTCCACTTGAATCGAGTCATCAAGGATCATCGGCTGACTTATGAGGAGATGTACACTCTCCTAACACAGATCGAAGCACTGCTGAACTCTCGACCTATGTGGAGGACATCGGACATGGATCCGATAGCACTTAGTCCAGCTCACTTTTTGATTGGTGAAACTATGACTTCTATTCCTCATCCTATTGTCTCTGATCAAAACATATTTACTAATTGGTCTCTTTTACAGTCACTCAAACAAGGTTTCTGGAACCGGTGGCATTCCGAATATTTGACTTCGTTACAACAACGTCCTAAATGGCAAGGTGTCAAACCCGACCTCAAACTTGGTGATGTAGTCATGATAAAGGACTCAAATCTTCCGCCAGCCAAATGGATACTTGGGCGAGTGAAAGAGGTCCACCCAGGAAAAGATCAGCGAGTGCGAGTAGCTACCATTACCACACAAACTGGAGACTATGTTAAACCAATCTTTAAAATTGCACCACTGCCTTTTGCTGAAAGAACTAGGTCTTTCAGGGGGGCCTGAATGTTTTGTATTCAACAATGAAAAGCATTTATTTCATATTAATTTGTCATTTTTAATTCATTAATTTAATCATTTTGTAATTTTAAATAATTCAATAATTTTTTGTAAAATGTGCGGCACTTTGCCAAACATTAGTAAATTGCCCTACTTTTTGTTTACCAAAATTACATTTCATAATCTAATGTTCAACTTGCTAACTTGCTGTACATATTATAATCCCTTTTTTTTGCTATATGTATGTACATACATACTTTTTTTGCTTGTTGTCAACAACTTGCAACAGAAATCTTTCTCTTTTATTAATCAACCAGCAAGCAGTCAACACCTCTTGGACATTTTGGTAAAATTCTTTTAATATATTGTGTTCTTATACAAACTGAAACTTGCCGTGTTTTTTTTATTCGTTATATATTTTCTCGGTTGATTAATTCGATTAATTGATAAAACTCGATCAATTATTTCAGCCCCCATAAAATTTCTTCAACCTGGATTCGTTAATAACGCTTTTGAGGAATTGAAAAATAAAATTGTATGTATGGATGAAACGGATAAAGGAAACGCTGTGTTACTATATGATGAAATTGCAATTAGAAGAGAATTAAGATACAACTCGAAATTAGATTTAATCGACGGTTTTGAAGATTTAGGCTATAAGCGAAATTCAAATTTTGGTAAGCAGGTTTGTGTGTTTATGGTTAGGGGATTATTTTCGAACTGGAAATTTATTTTTAATTACTTTGCTACACGAAACGGTTTATCAGGTGAAGATTTAAAAAAAATAATATTGGAAAACATAAAAATTCTTTCTGAAATTGGAATCATAACTCGAGCAGTAGTATGTGACCAAGGGTCTTCTAATAGGAAAGCATATAACCTCTTAGGAGTTTCGGATGTGGAGCCATACTTCTTAATTAATAACGGAAAACTCATTTGCTTATATGACTTTCCACATCTCATTAAATCTCTCCGTAACTGTTTACTAAAGTCAGATCTTAATACCCCTGATGGCTTGTTGAGTTTTGAAGTTGTGAAAGAGCTTTGGCAGTTAGAGGTTAGGTTAGGTTAGGTTTATGTGGTTGTCAAGCAGAACGCTGGACACACTTAGACCATTGGTTGGCCCATTGTGATACCACAGGAATCTAGGAAACTATCTTCCTACTCGTTGAACCATTTAGAGCTTCTTACGAAGCGAGCGAGACTATTAATGTCATGACTTGCCAGATCACTAGGATCATTGTAGTAAAATTCTCCTAAGTGGAGCCTACGTCGTTGAGATAGAGCAGGGCATGTACAGAGAAGGTGAGGAATCGATTCTTCCTCTTCTTCGTCCATACAACTCCTGCAGAAGTCGTTAGAAAATACACCAAGCCTTGTTGCATGCTTGCCTATTAGACAGTGTCCAGTAATGACACCTATGACAGAGCTAATGTGCAGTCTGCTTAGAGATAACAAGTTCCTAGAGCGCTTCAGATCCAGCACAGGCCAGATCTGTTTTGTGGCCTGACATGTGGCAATATTACTCCACCTAAGGTTTGTTCTCTCTATTGCATCTTGCTTTAGCAAAAGTTTACAGGTAGCGATGGGTATACCAATATTTGTCCAATTTGACGGTATAGGTAGTAAAGTTCCACTTTTGGCGAGTTCGTCTGCTTTGCAATTGCCTGGAATGTCCCTATGACCCGGCACCCAGCAAAGGTGAATGTTGAACTGCTGTGCCATCTCCAAGAGAGATGATCGGCAATTAAGGGCAGTTTTTGAATTTGTAGAGACAGAATCCAGAGATTAAATGGCTGCTTGGCTATCCGAGAAAATACGGATATCTGTAGTTGATATCACGTTTTCTTTGAGCCAAGACAGGACTTCCTTTATAGCCAAAAGTTCCGCCTGGAACACGCTACAGTGATTGGGAAGACGGAAGGAGAGACTTAGTTTCAGCCTATCTGAGTATACACCTCCACCAACCCCGTCCTCAGTTTTAGAACCGTCAGTATAGAAGTGGATCGATTCATCTTCCAGGAAGGTCAGGTCCTCCCAGAGAGATCTGGAAGGAATGGTAACCTGAAAGTTTTTATGGAACTGTAGATGTGGGGTGGTGTAATCTGTGATACTTGGGAGTGATCTGAATGAGTTCAGAATGATCGAGTGGCCAACATCATAGTTGGACCATTGTGAGGAGGCTTTAAGACGTATAGCTGTGCTTGCCGCCGTTTGTTTGCAAAATATGTCGAGAGGTGTGAGATGGAACAGAATATCCAATGCAGCGGCAGGGGTCGTACGGAGTACTCCACCCATGCATCGATAAGCTGACAGTTGGACCTTTCTTAGTTTGCCAACATTTGTTGTTTTATCTAGAGCGGTCCACCATACTGACACACCGTATGTTAAGATCGGTCTTACTACCGAGGTATATAGCCAGTGAGCAATGCGGGGTTGGAGACCCCATTTATTGCCGATGGCCTTTTTACATGAGAAGAGTGCCACCGTGGCTTTTTTAATTCTTTCGTTTATATTAGGTTTCCAGCTTAACTTCTTGTCAAGAATAAGACCCAAATATTTTGCTTCATTCCAGAAAGTTAAAGGTACACCTTTGATGGTAGGAGGGTCTATATGGGGAATTTTGTATTTCCTAGAAAAGAGGACAAGATCAGTTTTGTGAGGGTTGACACCCAGTCCACAGCGATCGGCCCAGTTTGTTAGCTTATTTAGCGCGTTTTGTAAGAGTTCACTCAAGGTATTGGGATGTTTTCCTGATACGGCAATAGCAACGTCATCCGCATAAGCAATCACACTGTACCTCTCCTCCTCAAGGCATATCAGAAGTTCATTAACAACCAAATTCCAGAGAAGGGGAGATAGGACACCGCCTTGCGGCGTACCTCTACTGACAAATCTTCTGGCAGAAAAGCCGCCCAGTTTTGAATTGATAACTCTGCTGGTCAGCATTTGATTAATCAATTCACCAAGCGAACCATCTACATTCAGAGATGACAGCGCAGATTCGATTGCAGATGTGTCGACGTTGTTAAAGGCGCCTTCAATATCTAGGAATGCAACCGTAGTGTACTCTTTATGGTGGAGGGAGTGTTCGATGGTTCGCACTAGTGTGTGCAGAGCCGTATCTACTGATTTCCCTTTACAGTAAGCATGTTGAGCTGAAGACAAGAGTCTTGAGTCAATGCTTGTTCTTAAATGGATATCAATCAGTCGTTCAAAAGTTTTAAGAAGGAATGATGATAGACTAATAGGTCTGAGATCTTTCGGATTTACATGGGAACATTTACCGGCTTTGGGGATAAAAACAACTTTTACTTCTCTCCATAACAAGGGAATGTGAGCCATCTTCAGACAACCGATGAAAAGTACCTCCATAATTGGCACAACAATGTCCGAAGTCATCTGAAGTTCGGCTGTTATTATGCCGTCTGGCCCAGCTGACTTGTAAGGTGCAAAGCTATTGATAGCCCATTTTAGCTTTTCCCTTGTAATCACACCGTCTGGATAAGTTAATATATTTCTGGACCTAACGTGGTCGCTGTTATTAACAGTTTGGGAGCTACCTGAAAAATGAGTGTCTAGTAGCAGGTTGAGGGATTCTTCGCCTGAGTGGGTCCATGTGCCGTCGATGTTTTTTAAGAAACTGGGCATCACTGGATTAGTTGAGAGGATTTTACGTAGTCTTGATGCTTCGGAGGTTTCTTCTATTTTAGTACAGAAGCTCCTCCAAGAAGATCTTTTACATTTCCTCAATTCTTTCTTATAAATTTTTAGGGATTCCTTATACGAGTCCCAGTCTGAAGCTAATCTTGTGCTTTTTGCGCGATTGAATAGTTTCCTACAACTTTTCCTGATCGGCTCGAGCCCTGAGTTCCACCAATGCGGTTTCTTTTTACCCCTTACGTGAGTAAGAGGGCAAGCGATTGACATTGAGTTATTAAGGGCTAAGGTAAGATCTTTGACTTTGTTGTTAAGATCATTTATATTGGAGGGAGGGCTTAAAAGATTAGGTTTAACTAAACTTTCTAGCACCATCCTATATTTGGGCCAGTCAGTTTTCCTATAATTGCGAAAAGTAAAGTGGCTAGGGGATTCAACATCTAGACTAAATTGGATGTATCGGTGATCAGAGAAAGAATGTTCCTCAGATACTTTCCAATCTTTAATCATGTGATGAATTGTGTCGGAGACAAGAGTTATGTCCAGAACTTTCCTACGTTACTTACTATAAGGTTAGTACTTAAAATAAAATCAAAAAGAGACTCACCTCTGTCGTTGTTATCAGTACTACCCCATACTGTATGATGGGCGTTAGCATCACACCCAATTATGAGTCTGATCTTCTGCCGTTCTGCTTCAGCGATAATTCTCTCCAGGGTGCTACCAGGGAGAGGGCCAAGGTTGTCGTGGCCAAGATACGCCGACACAAGCCAATACGACCCTTTGGACGTATCGAGTCTGGCGGCGGTGACGTCTCTATCGCTGAAATTAGGGAGTAAAAATACATTAGTGCTACGTTTCACTAGTATGCAGGATCTAGGTTCACCTTTATCCGTCACATAAAGTGTGTAGTATCCAGGAGTCCTGAGTCCCTTCACCAAGGATTTTACAATCCAGGGTTCTTGGACCAGGACGATATCAACTCCGTGCCTGGATAGACGGAGCAGAAGTGAGGCCGAAGCCTTAATGGAGTGCTGAAGGTTAATCTGGCCTAACTGCAGCATTTTGGCTACAATCAGGCAGATCAACCTCCACCACGGTGTTGTGAGCGTCTTCTGGTTCAGAGGACGAACATAAAAGCTCATCCTCACTCAGAAGAGCGAAGTTGGGGTCTTCAGTCTCCATATCGGTCAGACTGTCGACGTTGATGGAAGACTGAGCCGTGATTGAGGATGACCTGGATACATCGTCTTCCATGGAAGGAAGGGTAATCAATGCACCAGGGTCTTCAAACACCGGAACAGCTTCGAGAGGGTTTGGAGGCACGCATTCCGCGTCTTCCTCATCTTTTTTGTAGATCCTCAAGGTGATCGTTTCGAACCCAAACCTAATCACACCTTTGGTCAGAGCTAAGGGGGCAAGGGACTCCTTATTGACCACGAAAATCGCGCTTCGATAAAGACCCCTTGCCTCCTCAAGCTTTGCGGCTTTCCAGTTATGAGTCGGCAGGGACGGATTGCTTAATTTGACTATCTGGATAATCTCATCCACGCAAGAGGGTTCTGCCGGTATCCATGTGCGAGCTCTCGGCCTGCTAGGGATATCCTCCTTAGCAACAACCTCAAACTTCGCACCTGGCCAAACTTCTCCCAACCTGCTGACAGCAAGCTTATACAGATCGCACGATCTCTGATCATCACAAACGATGAGCTTGACGTGGCCTTGATGCCAGCCGCCATCGCTTGTGACTGGAGGTGGTCCCGGGTTATCCCTCATTACGCTTAAGAAGCCAGCCGAGAGCTTCAGTTTTACCACCTGCCATTGATCAGATGAGATCGTGCCATCAATATCGCTCCTATCAATAACCGCAATCACGATCTTGTCTTTGAGGACATCGCAATAGGACAATGGGGGATTGTGGGGAGTGCTGGTGTTGTGCACTCGGGGCCGTTTGGGTTTCGGAGTGATACCCTCCAGAGACCTATTGCGCTTTGACGTGGAGTCGCCGCTGGTCTGCGCATTCGCGATGATGCCCATCGCCCACTTTATCCTGGCAGAATGCTGAGAGTCTTCTCCGGCCTCCAGTGTAACACCAGAGTCCTTCAGAACTCTCTCAGCATCCCGCTTGTCCTTATATTTGTTCTTCGAGGGCCTAAACTTCCTCGAGAACTTTCGGGACGTGCCAGGCAGGGAGCCCACCCCAGAGGTGGAAGGACCATGGTTCACAACCCTACCAACACCGAGATGGGCAGCCTGCCTAGACGTCTTAGATGACTGTATGGTGGAAGGACCATGATGCACAACCCTACCACCACTTGAAATAGGTATTTCTACCTTTGTACTTCCCTCACTGCGTTCTGCAGCCACTGGGGGGCCATGAGTAGCCACAATCTCCCCACTGGTACACAACGCAGGAGAAACGGCAAACAGCGTTGACGCCGTGCTGCCGCCCGGTTTGGAAGATAAACCGGTGTCTGTTGTTTTAGTCAGTTTTGTCTGTGTAGTCTGTATTGTTCGTTTTGTCTGTTTTGTCTGTTCTGTTTGTTTTGTTTGTTTGTTAATGTTCATTTTAGTCCCAAGAGTAGCGAAGAAATAAAGGTCCAGGCTAGTTAATCCGGAGGTCGCCAGGTATCCGGATACTCCGTTAACGTTTGAGCTATTTTTAAATTGGGCCCCCAGCCTGGCTGATCATCGGCACGGGTCGTTTAACACCACTGATCCTGCCCAATTGGAGTTGGGAGAGGGGAGGAGGGTTGAGGTTAGGAACGTCAGACAGCGTCATCGCCGTACTGTCGAGAGAGGAAGTAAGGAATGTAGGACAGCGTCATCGCCGTACCGTACATAGGGAGGAAAGAACGATAGACAGCGACAATCGCCGTTCTGTCGAGAGGGGAGTGTTACTACACAGGGTGAGGGAATGTTGAACAGCATCATCGCCGTGCCAACTAGGAGGGGTATGGGGGAGAAGTGGTATCGACGAACAGCTGCATCGCCGTGCCGCCGAGGGATAGGAAATAAAGGAAGGGTAGGGTGAGGGGATAGAGGAGTGACCTTTGGTTTCAGGACTCATCTGGAGATTAAATCTCGAGAATCTTTGACCTTACTCAGCTTCTACAACTCGACAAGTTCGACGCTCGGGTAGAAGTTGGCAGTTAGAACAAAATAGCAAAACAAGAATGTGCCCAAAATTAACAAGTCAACATGTGTTTCCCACTCTGATTTCAATAAAATGAGAGTAAAATTTGCTACACAAATTTTCAGCAGAACTGTTAAAGCTGCAATTCATACAATCGTAGATACTTGTGGATTCAATACTTGTCCAAAAGAAGTTGCATTTTCCACAGAAATTTTTGGAAAATGCAACTTCTTTTGGACAAGTATTGAATCCACAAGCTGCAATTCATACAATCGTAGATACTTGTGGATTCAATACTTGTCCAAAAGAAGTTGCATTTTCCACAGAAATTTTTTTTGGAAAAATTGATCAGCTTTTAGATTGCATGAACAAAGGTTCTCTGAATTCTGACAATTTTTATAGATCAGCTATTCAAAAAAATTGTTCGCACGAGTTCCTTAAATCTTTCAAAAGTTATATTGCTCAGGTATCGTTAGTAAACCAATCTAAAACTGTACTGTTTATTTTTTGAAAGGCATTGAACAAAATATAAACGGATTACTACAACTTGCTGAAGATTTATTTAAAGATGATTCTGATGGAGTATTATTCTTACTGACTAAGCGGTTAAATCAAGATCCACTTGAAAATTTGTTTTCAGTTATCAGGCAAAAGGGGGGAAACAATCAAAACCCTTCTTTATATGAATTTAATGTTATAATTGCAAAAGTTATGGCAACTCATATAATTCAATCAAGTTCGTTAAGCACTTGCGAAGAGGACAATGATCCAATGCTAAACAATATTAAATTTGATGAAAATCATCTGCGTCCATCTTAACTGCTCAAAATGAGCAACAATTGTACAAGAAAATACCTGAGCTCGATGTTCTTCAACAATATCCTAATTTTTTCGTTGGTGATATTTATGAAAATAATGATTTTGAAATGAATATTGATTAAGTCTTGATGAGGTATTTCATAAGCTACGTTGCTTTTAAAGTTTCAACTAAAATAAATTGCGAAACATGCAATGCCAGAATTAAGAAAAGTGATGAAGTGATGAAGCTCTCCTTCAGAACTTTTCTTATTTCACAAAAATTACAGCCGCAACTCTGATTTTGGCAACCTTAATGCGCCATCAGATGAATTCTTTGAAATAAGTAAGAAGCATATTTTAGTAATTGATTCAATATTTTCGGTTATTCCTGATATTAAAAATATTACAGAAAAAATAATTGAAAAGTGCAAAAACGCAACAAATGAATGGTTCTCCAGCGACTCATGCCTGGACCACAAATTGAAATTGGTTGATTTTTTGATCTTAGTTCTTTTAAGAAAAAAATGTTCCTGGGCAATTGACGAAATAAAGTCGAAGAGCAAGAAAAAAACTAAAATTTTAGTCAATTAGCCCAAAAAGGCAGTGGATCTTCATTTAATATCTTCAAATACATCTTTAGTAAGTTGTACCACCCCGTTTATATAGTTTGTTCAAATGTCTTTTAAAAAATACAGTTTTTAATTGGTGCAATAAGGATACTTCAGCAATATATGTTTTTGAACGATTTTAAGAATTCATGCACACAAGTTTTTTTTTTTATAAATTTTGTCGGAATTCAGAGAACCACATTCGTACAATCAAAAAGCTGAGCAATTTTACCAACAAAATTTCTGTAGAAAGTGCAGCTTTTTTTGCGACATGAAGTCTAAGACAAAATAAAATATAGTAGTAACTGTAAAAGATAAAAAAAAAAAAAAAAAAAAAAATTAAAAAAAAAAGAAGCCAAATCCCATCACGTCCACGTCGTTGGCTTTGGGTAATGCAAAGTTTGGTAAAAAAGATATTGCTTTCTGTTATTTTCTGCATTGAAATCACTATTTCGTTGATTTAATTCTTAATTATTGACGGAATTTAAACTTAACGTTTACTATGAAGATCCAACCATTAGAACTGAAGTTATGAGCTAATCAAACGCACTTTTTTCCCAAGATTTTTTTAAATGAATATTCATTTTTTTGTTTGTTTATTTTTAAAAAAATATTCAATAGAAAAATTTGATTTCAAAAGAATATTAAAAATATATTCTTGACTTTTTTTTAGTATTGAATCAAAACAAAATGAGAGGTCAATAAACATATCACTTAGATGTTGACCAATAGTGTGTTTTCACTTTCGAATATATGTACAAAATGTAAATAGGTACTATATGGCAAAGCTATGGATTCGAACAAAAAAATGTTAAAAGACGAAATTCCGTTCGTCTATCTGTCTGGTTGATCGGCTACATCCTAAACGGATTTTAACACCTAGTGGGAAGATGTTTTTTTTTAATTAAATTTTTAAATCCATAATATTAAAATATGGCGAACCAATTTTTTTCTTAATTTGCTTACAAAATGTTCGATGTAAAAAATATTTTTTTAATAAAACGATCCAATGGTGCTATATTCTTCATTTTTGTGTATGGAACTAAACTAAAATACGTTTTTGGCAGGTGTTACATAAAATGTAGCATTCCGCAACTTATTTATTTCTTTTAGAATCAGATAAATAGTTTAACAATGCATATTCAGACTTTAAAGCCATCACAGTGTGATCGTATATAAAAACAAGTTCGTGTGACACAGTTGATCATTTTATTTTTAAATTTTTTTTGCCAAGAAATATCGTTTTCTCTTTTAAAAATTTTAATTTTTCAAATTTTAAAACATTATTTGGTGACGGCACAATTCGTCGCTACAATGCAGAACTAGTGTAAGTCCAAATTTCAAAATGAGTTTTTTTTGCCTCATAAGGAAACTTGTTATGTTACACGCATTTTCTACAAATTCTGAATATTCCTATGTGCAGTAATTCCTTCAGAATTTAAATAATAGAATACAATCATAATGTCGAAAGTCAGCATTTTACGCACTAAGGTTCTTCTTGAAAAATTTTGAAAATGTGACTTAGACTAGTTCTGCACAGTAGCGACGAATTATTGATTTGCAAACGTTTTTCTAATTTCAATTAGGTACCTACATACAATCGGAGTAGTTTTGCTGAGGTCCGAAATAAAATACTAGTGCTCTTCCACTTTCAATCAAAAAAATATTTTTCTTTCTCAACGTAAGTCGATACCATTAAAGACTCAAAAAAAAACTGTTTGGCTCCGACTTGTCTCGTTTTTGTTCCCCTTTTTTCGATCGTCATCCTCGCTCACGAATCCTTTTTGATTATGAATTTAACTCTTCAAATACCCATTTTTATAATAATACTTCACCTTGTTTCGAATGCAGGTGCATATTCTACCAAAATTACTACAAAGGAAGGCTGTTCTTGTGATAGTATTGCAAACTCAAAGTGCAAAAGGGGTGGGGGTTGGGATCGTGTGTTCGGTAGGTGACAGCTGAGAATAAGAATATTGAATAACATGGTATGTGAGTTAATTGGCAGGATTGTATGCGTAAGAGCTTTTCTCTCAAATATTTTGTTATTTAGTTGTTTTTATTATTCTTTAGAAAAGAGCTTTCAGAATTGGATTCTATTTTCAGATGCAGATAATACTTCTTGGTAACTTTATATTCTTTGATATAACCTACATTTACCCCTATACACATTTAAACTACCCTTTTTTTTCCAAACAACTGTGTATGCATCAGTGATCAGGCAGAGCAGAGGAAAATAACAAAAAATAAAATTTAGGAAGGTTGTGTGTGTACTCTGTCACTCTCTGTATCTCCAACACAAACGTGACTTTCGAAGTTCAAACATGTTGAATGAGCAAATGCGGTGTGACTTTTTTTTCGTCGTTATTTTTATTCGAATTTCCGATCTTCGAATCTGACTTCGACATTTTGGGTGGAGGCCTCTTAAATCCGAATCGATTTTTCTGCGATGACAGGTGCTGCCGAGTAGACGTGTTTTCGCAGTGCGTTTGATTTTTGTTTGTTATATCTAAAAAACAATTAAAATTTCTACTTAGAACTTGCAAAAGACTGTTTTTTAATTTCATAAAAGTGTGAACAAATAAACATAAACAGAATTGGTATTAATTGTACCTATAATTAATATTACATAAAAACAAATAAATATTACTTGTCACATGACTTCAAATCGTTCGCCGAAACATCGTGTGTGCAAAGTGCTTACTGCTTCCCTTCCCTCAACCCACTCTAACGCCACTCTATCCACCATCCATATGCCGCCAAAAACACAATTAACACCTGCCTCTACAATGGAAAACTTAGATGAAAAACTGAAAAAGCAGAGTGAGTTAATTGTAAACATGATTTCATCTAAATTAATTGAATCTGAAAAAAAGATATTAAACATTATTGAAAAGGATGTAAAGTCTATAAAAATCAGCGTTGCTAAAATAGATGAGAGAGTGCTCAAGTTGGAGGGGGGCAAGCATCGATTGAAGCCCTTGAAAGTGAGGTTGGTTTACTAAAAAGACATATTGAGCTGCAGGAAAACAAATCTATCGCAGGTGATGCGATTCTGTATGGGGTACCTGTGAGTGCAAAAGAGAATCTTAAAACCATGTCTTATCATCTCTGCCAGAAAACATTATGCATAAATTCTCCCAGTCTTAAAAATATTTATCGCACCAAAGCCAAAATTCCCTCACTAAATCATGCGCCAATTATGATAAAACTTAACTCCGCTTATGATAAAAATTTTCTGTTAAAAACAATCGCCGTTCATTGTAAAGAGAATAAAGTTCAGCTTAGTTCCAAAGACTTTGGAATTGAAACACTTCCACTAGTGAACATCTATATTCATGAATGTCTCACTAAACACAATCATACACTCTTACAACAAGCTTTAATATTAAAAAAACAGAAGAAACTCTCATCAGTCTTTTCATCGCGTGGACGTGTGTTTGTTAAACTCTCTGCAAACGAAGATGCTCTTCCAGTAGAAAACAAAAATGATCTTGTCAAAATTATAAACGAAACCCAAGAAAACTTTGCAGCCAAAACAGATGACCAGCAGCCAGAAGATATCACAACTTAAATCGCAATATAATTACTATTTTGTTTTGTTTTTTTCTCTCTCTTTTTCTCTTTATTATTTAATCACTGATAAAGTATTATTAGAATCTTTTAATTATTATTATCATTAATATTATTATTTAAATCTTTGAATTATTCTACAAATACCTCTATAATTGATATATATATATTTGGTTTCTTATTTTTGTATTTCTATTATTTTCTCTTTTTGTATTAATAAAAAAAAAAAAAAAATTTAATATTGAATTAATATTGAGATGAATATTTTTTCCTCATCTACGCTTGATGGCATCAATGAAATTTCTTCTCGGGTGGTTTTGAATGTATTGTCTGAATCTCAAGATGGTTTTAAGATTTGTTGTTTAAACGCCCGTAGTTTGAACACATCTAAGATTGATTTTTTGCGCTGTATATTTAATGAGGCAAACGTTCAAAGAATATATGGATGACTCTTTCTATTATTTGCCTGGTTATAATTTGATACGTCACGATCGTATTACATGCACCACAGGTGGTGGCATTGCAATATACTATAAGTCGTCCATAAAATGCAAAGTTCTTAAAAAATCTTTAGGATCTAGTGCTGAGTATATTATTGTAGAGGTTTACGATGGTAATATTAAGGGCTTAATTTGTTGTGCTTATATCCCCGATCGAAGTGTGTCTCCTGAACCATTTTTCCCAGCACTTTCAGATTTCTCGGCTACTTTTGAACATGTAATTATTTGTGGAGACTTCAACAGTGATTTGCTGTTAAAAGATTCTCGTGCACATCAACTGAAGGATATGTCCGCTTCCCTAGGTTTAAACATAATTAACTCATATCCTACTAGATATGGCCCAAACCAACGACCTAGCTTACTTGACTTGTTTATGGTTGCTGATAAAGCGTCTGTTCTTTTATTTGATCAGATCTCATTAGCTGGAATTTCGAATCATGATATGCTTTTCTGTACTTATAAAATAGACTTCACTCATCGAAACGTTCCAAACTCTTTTGATTTCAAGGATTTCAGTTCAATTAATATGGATGCACTTTGTGAAGCAGCAAACACACTCCCTTGGGAACTTTGTAGATCACTTTCGGATACAAACGAAAAACTTGAGCACTTTCAGGCATTAATTTCTAATTTATATGATCAGAATGTTCCTACACAAAAAGTTTTCATACGCAACAGAGACTGCCCTTGGTATACTTCTGACGTTTTAAGAGCAATAAAAAATAGAAATAATTACTATAGCAAATGGAAACATTGTCCTAATAGTAGAAGCTGGTCAGCTTATAAACTAGCACGAAATAATGCCACAAAAGTTATCCATATTGCCAAGAGAAACTTTTACAGCTCCAAACTTAGTACTTCCCTTCCGTCCAAGGAACTCTGGCGCAATATTCGAGAAATTGGAATTGGAAACAAAACCAAAGACGGTTCCGTTTTTGATCCTAACGAATTAAATGATTATTTCTTATCGGATACTATTCAAACGCCCATTATTGATACTAATATAATATCTCAAATTGACACTAGACCCAAATTCACTTTTGAAATGGTATCTTGTTTTGAAGTTATGCAAAGTCTTGTCGCTATTAAATCAAATTCTGTTGGTGAAGATGGGTTATCTCTTCGATTTGTTAAACTTCTTGCTCCATTTATAATTACTCACTTAACGAACATAATTAATTTTTGTATAATGACCTCAGTGTTCCCCAATAATTGGAAGATTGCTAAGGTAATACCTGTCCCAAAAAAACAAAATTCTAGAGTACCTAGTGACTTTAGACCTATCAGCATACTACCATGTTTGTCGAAAGTTTTTGAAGGTGTCTTAGCTAATCAAATTAAGACGTATGTTGAATGTAACGACTTACTATTCTGCAAGCAATCTGGTTTCAGACCTAAGTACAGTTGCTCAACTGCCATGGTGAACATTTTTGAGGAAATTCGACAAGATTATGACAAAGGTCATTTATCTCTCCTTTGCCTACTCGATTTTTCAAAAGCATTCGACAAAGTTGACCACATTGTTCTTTGTTGGAAGCTTCGAAATTTTTTTAATTTTGATAACAGTTCATCTAGGTTGATACAGAGCTACTTAGGCAAGAGGTCACAGAGAGTAGTTTATAAGGACAGATCCTCATCTCAAAAATATCTCACCCAAGGAGTACCACAGGGATCAATTTTAGGCCCATCCTGTTTTGCATTTTTATTAATGATCTGCCACAAGAATGCCATCATACACTTGTTCACATGTATGCGGATGATGTACAGCTTCATATTGCATTACGGCTCTTTATCAGCTGACTGCCCTTTTAAATGAAGATCTAAAAAGAATTTATGAGTGGTCATTCAGGAATGGTCTTCTTTTAAACGCGACAAAGTCACAAGTCATTGCGATTTCTCACAAAAGTTTTGATAAAAATACATTGCCTGATATAATGTTGTTTAACAATAAACTTTCTTTAGTTGATTCTGTGACAAGCTTAGGAATTCGTATTAATGAAAAATTGTCCTGTTCCAACCATATAAATTCCGTTATTGGCAAAATATATGGTTGTTTAAGAAAGCTTTGGATAGCTGCAAGTTTTACTCGAAACACGCAAAAGGTTGGTCATCACTTTAATTTTACCAATCATAACATATTCTGAAGTGGTATATAGTGAACTTGACTCGTTATCAAGGCATAAACTTGAAGTGGCTTTTAATGATGCAGTTCGATATATATATGGAGTTCAACGCAATGACCATATATCAGCATATACCCGTAACATTACCGGATGCACATTAATAAATTATATCAAAGCAAGAAACTGTATTTTCCTCCATACCATTATGCAAACCAGATCTCCTTCCTACCTGTACAATAAATTAAATTTCCAAATTTTGATAACAGTTTAAATATGCAAACCAGATCTCCTTCCTACCTGTACAATAAATTAAATTTCCCACAATAATTTTGTAGTTAAATACATACATATGTAGTTAAATAATTATTTCCTACTTCCTTAAAACATAAAATTATGCAAATATTGAAATTTTTTGATCTTTAAATCTATTCTCGTTAAATTAGTTTTAAGTATAAAATGTTTATATGTATCTTTTTTCTTTCATCAAAATGTATATTATTTAAAATGTTTGTACTATAAAAGATTAAGTTCTTAATGTACAACTCGTATAAGATTAAATAAACTGAAACTGAAACTGAATCGAATCAAGATTTAGGTATTTGTAAACCTGGATTGGATCGAATCCGGATTACTCGATCCGATTCAGCTCGGCGAGCAGGATCGAATCGAAAATAGAAATGTATACCTTGATCGAAGAATTAAAGAATCGAGATTACACGGGTTGTTGGTGTGTGTGTGCTATTGTGTATTTTAGCTGCGTTTTATTAGCCGTGTTTTTTTTGCAAGCCCGGGGGAAATTGGATGAAAAAAACGACGTCGGTGCTAAACAATTAACATGTTAAATGCAACAACAACTAATCGCAGAGAATTCTCGGGGCTTTACTTAAGCGCACAGAAAAACTGTGTTACCGGCATGAATTACATACATGTTATCGATAGTATGTATGAAAACTCCATGTTTTTTACTGTCATGGCGTCGCTAATCACCGCTGTCGTTTTTTCAACCAATTCCCCCCGGGCTTGCAAAAAACACGCCTATTATCTAAGGATCTAGATCGGGATCATCTTTTAACACGTAATACAACAACAACTTTGGATCCTGCTCTATATCTGGATCTATTTTAAAGATCCGAAAATAAGTTTTTACTCTGGCGAGTAGACGGCTCTATAGTCGGTAGGGAGTATAAACTGTTGTGTAAAGAAAGAAGACAGTATCTACATGAAAAATAAACAAACGTAAGAAAAAAAGAGATGAGCATACAACACTGTTGTCATTATGGATACGTATCATTTTATTTTCATGGGATGATCCTGATCCAGATCCGTAAATAAAACACGGCTTTTGTTTCCAAACTGATTGCGGTGATTGCACACACACAATAAAAACAAGACTGTCACTTCGATTCCATTTCAATTCTATCTTTCCATCTGGCATCGTCATATACCTGGATCGAAATTTCGATTCAGATTGAATCCGATCCGTGGATCCGCTCTTGTAAACGTAGTACATGAAAACGAAATTCGTCCAAAAAAAGAGCTTTCTTAAAAGTTCAACTTCTTAGAGATGGGACAACATTTCAATTTATTTTCTGTACTTCTCTTACCTATAGGAGAGCTACACACGGAATAAAACGCACAATTTTGTTTTTGTTTTCTTATTTCTTCTACTCCTTCAAGAGCTGTGAGAAAAAAATTAACGGACAAAAAACTGTTTGCTTCTCTCTTTTTAGGTATCGTGTGTTTATTGTTTTTGTTTTCCTGATCTTTAGTCGCTATGTGCTACCCTTAGAATAAGAAGATAAGGAAGCGGTGTATCTCACATATACAGTGTATGTGAATGCGGTAGATAGTTGTATACCAGAAATGTCAAATCGGTGACTGAATACCTACAATAAAGAAAGAAAAAAAAAAAGTGATACAAAATTAAAAACACTAATAAAATATCAACTGTTACAAAAAAAATAAACATTTTGGAGCAAATTACTTTTAAATCGTGTATATTTGCTAATACAAATAAAAAAAAATATGAAGTGCATTGTGAAATTGTGTAAAAAAAGCCAGAGAACGGCGGACAAGAGCATTTCCTTTCACAGGTAAGTTTTATTAGATTTGTCTCTAAGAAAGTGATGTGAATTGTTCATATTTTAATTAATCACAAATCAAATAACACATTTTAAATGATTTAAACTTTAAATAAAGTTAAGAAAGATATTAATTAATTGAAAACTTGCACTTGGTTTCCCGGTTATAATCTCGATACATGAAATGTCAAACTGCGATTCTGTGAAACGGGGACGTATTTGTTTTTGTTGGTGATTGTAAGGCGCAATTATTTGTTAAGCGCCGTTTATATCAGGAATTTTTTTTTTATTAAATCGATTTGGAGTTCCAACAATACCGACATATTAGTCTGCATTATTTACATTCCAAAAGATGGCGCTATAGACGGTGAGAAGTCATAATTCAAAATAACAGACGTTACAATATAATTCAAAAAGAGTTGAGTAATTTAATCGTTACATTGCCCCCTTCTTATGATTGATAGTCCCGAGCAATTTCATCACTTCTTTCACCGTTGCATCGATGTAAACGGTCACAATGAACTACTTTTAATTTGCCTCTTACCCCTCTCTGTATACGGTAGACCACACCATTGATTCTTTTCACAACAGTATATGGTTTGCACTTCGATATGCCATAAGGAACAATGGGATATGTCGATCCCAGTCTCGTTGGTAGTCGCCGACAACCTTAGATAGATGTTCTTTAAGCGTCCTGTTGAATCGTTCAACCATCCCATCAGATTGTGGATGGAGCGGTGTTGTTCTCGTCTTCTTAATGCCAAGAAGCGTGCAAACCTCCTGAAAGACTAAAGATTCGAAATTCCTTCCTTGGTCAGAATGCAGTTCCATGGGAACGCCGAACCTGCTCACCCAATTAAAGACATTCTGATCCACAACTGTTTTGGTTTCTTGGTTTGGGATGGCAAATGCTTCAGGCCACTTGCTGAAATAATGCATGACTACAAGGATGTATCGGTTTCCACTGTTAGTTTCAGGAAAAGGGCCTGCGACGTCTATAGCAATTCTCTCGAAAGGTGTGCCCACATTATACTGCTGGATTTTACTCTGAATTTCTCTACCCGGTCCTCTGGTACCAGCACAAGTATCACATTTTCGGCACCACTTTTCGACGTCATCTCTTGCGTGCAGCCAGTAGAACCATTGTCGTATCTTTTCCAACGTCTTATTCATTCCCAAATGACCTCCAGAAGTTCCGTCGTGCATTTCTTGAAGAACGTCATTAACTTTTGACGAGGTACGACTAGCTGCATAACATAAGATTTACCGTCTGTGGATTCCCACTTACGCCGTAGTACCCCTTTTTGCACATGAAGCGAGTCACATTGTGCCCAATATGCTTTGAGAGCCGGACCTCGGTCGGAGATATCACACCATTCTGGTTTCTCTTGGTGTTCTTTCCATGCAAGAACGGGTCCTATATCCGAATCTTCTTGTTGGGCCGTTCTGAGTTCTTCGTTACTCCAGCCGTAAATGGGATCAGCTCTTGTTCTTTGGACGATGCCCATTTCCTTTTCTTCTTTGCGTGTGCAATGTTTACAGTCTGGTTTGCACGGTCACCGAGATATGCAGCTTTCCTCTTCGATGTTGAATCTCATAGTTATACGTCTGCAGCCATTCGATCCATCTTGCTACTTGACTTTCTGGATTTTTGAAGTTTAAAAGCCAATTGAGCGCACCATGGTCTGTTCGAAGAAGGAACTTTTGTCCATAGATGTACTTATGGAAGTGCTTTGTTGCCAATATCAGAGCGAGAAGTTCCTTCCTTGTCACGTAATAATTCCTTTCTGGCTTCGAGAGTACTTTGCTGTAGTAGGCGACAACTTTTTCCTCTCCGTCGTGGACTTGCGATAGTACAGCTCCAATTCCAACGTTACTTGCATCAGCGTCGATGATAAAAGGTTTTCCCGGAGTTGGGAGGCCAGCACAGGTGAATTGTATAAACGCAGCTTCAGTTCTTGAAAGCTTTTCTCGCATTCACCTGACCATTTGAACGGCTTCCCCTTTTCCGTAAGCTGATCCAAACTTTTGGCGATCCTAGCAAAATCCTTCACAAAACGCCGATAATATGTGGCCATACCAAGAAAGCTCCGGAGTTGATGTTTGTCCTGAGGCCTTGGCCAATTCTTCACAGTGTCAACTTTCTCAGGATCAGTCTTTACTTCTTGGGATGAGATGATATGTTTCAAATATTTAACTTCGGTCTTGAAAAGCGCACATTTCTTTGGATTTAACTTAAGATGTGCTTCTCGAAGCCTCTGGAATACAGATTTAAGGTTTTCACAATGTTCGTCAAATGTTTTTCCGAACACGATGACATCGTCCAAGTAGACCAGGACCCATGTTCTGTAACTTTCGAATCGATAAAAATAGTCGAGAAACGGTGAGAATCGGAACAAAAATCAATTAATCGCATCATCGGGTTTCTGTATCTCTTGACAGTCGATAACTTTATCGACTGAAACAAACGGAACTGAAATACTGGAAAAATGCGATAAAATGGGTTTCTTTATCTTTGAAAATCGATAAGTTTTTCGATTTAAATTTCAAATCTTATCACTAACAAAATAGCTAGTGAGATAAAAAAAAGTTAAAACAAAATGATGAGCTATTGCATCGATGGCCAGTACTGCAAGTATGTATTGTCTTTGTTTTTTATTAATAAATAATCGGAGACGTCTTGTTCCTCAAACAATAAATTAAAATAAGTTTTTTTGTTCTTAAAATTAATATTTCAATCTTTTCTTACAGAAAATCGAAACCGTTATGTGGGCAAAAATGACCGTCCATTTGGTGGTATTCAATTGATTCTCTGCGGGGATTTCCTTTAACTGCCACCGGTTGTAAAACGAGAAGACTACAACAGTCCTCAAACAAATGTTTAACGATTTTGTTTCCAATCGAGTGCCTGGGAAAAGTGCATTGAACGAGTATTCGAACTGAAGGAAGCCCATCGTCAAAGCGATCCAGAGTTTGTGAGAATACTCAATCATCTGCGTATCGGTCATGTCAATGAGGACATCACCAAACGCCTTTTGACTACTTCAAAACAAAAAATCGAAGGGATTCGTGTTCTCCCGCAGATTCTTTCTATGGATCCTCATAAAATTTCGCCTGTCGTTGGCATCCTCTACCAACAAAGTTGCAAGGAACATTTAGAAATTTTGTTGGGCCAAAATAAAAAAAGGAGTCTGGAATGCGAAATCAAGAAAAAAACAGAGTTATTTACCTTAGATTACCAGTCTTGGAGATCAATAACACCGCAAATATGTAAGGCCTTGAAACTCAAGGAAACGTTGTTGCGAAGCTGTGATAAAAAATAATGGTTATGCTATCAATTACATTACTTATTTATTTATAGATTTTGCAGTAATAGTCAAAAAAATGGCCCTAAATCTGCTGACTTTTTGATTTCATCCTTTTTGATTTCTTCGACTTGCTTCGTCATATCTTTGGTGTATTCTTTGGTATTGCAGCATTCATTACCGCCATTAATATTATCAAATGTTTCACAAAAATCGATCTTGTCTTCCCAGTACGTCTTATGGAATGACCAAGTCTCATCTTCGTCATCCCAAAGTCAAAGCTGGATAAAGGGAATCTATCTGTCAGAAGGCTTTCATTTCTGGTTCATTGGTTTCTATGGACATGTTCACCGTCTTCCTCGCCGATGGTCTTTGTTATTTGTTTTGTATATACTACATAGTAAACTTTTAAATGTTAACTTTATGTTCCGCAATAATATATTATGTGCAATATGGGTAAAATATAAAATAAATTTTAAATTTCATTGCTTCTCTTTACATTTTTTTTTGTTTTTGAAATGCCAAAATGGAATGTCATTTTATCGCCTTCCAATGGAAAATTCCAGTAAAAAAAATCGAAAGTTTAAGGTATCGCTTCGACTTACGGAAACCCAAATTTTTCGAGAGGCGATAAGTGAGGAATGCAGCGTTTCATTTTTTAACGACTTGAAAAGTTATCGCCTGAGTTACAGAACATCGGGCGTTTGATGGAATGCGTGCTACATGGACTAACTTGGAAAACTTGCCTGGACCCATGTTCTGTAACTCGGCGATAACTTTTCGAGGCGATAAACGGCGAAAAATGGAACAAAAACCATAGGATTCCTATGAATTTTGTTCCATTTTTGTTCCATTTTTTGCCGTTTCTCGCCACGAAAAGTTATCGCCGAGTTACAGAACATGGGTCCAGGCAAGATTTCCAAGTTAGTCCATGTAGAACGCATTCCATCAAACGCCCGAATGGCATCACATTAAACTGCCACAGACCATTTCCTGTGGAGAAGGCCGTCTTTTCCCGATCTTCTGGGTAGATTTCTACTTGCCAATAACCGCTTTTCAAATCCAAAGTTGAAAACGATTGGGCTCCTTCCATCGCGTCTAATGTATCGCTGATTCTGGGTAAAGGGTAGCTATCTTTCTTTGCCATATCGTTCAGTCTTCGATAGTCTACACAGAATCGAGTGCTTCCATCTTTCTTTTTGACAAGAATGACTAGTGATGCCCAAGGGCTTTTGGAATTTTCGATTACCCCATCTTCCTTCATGGTCGATATCATTTCTTCAACTTCAGCTTGTTTTGCCAAAGGGTTATTGCTAGTTGACGAATTGGTCTTGCATCTCCTGTATTGATTCGATGCTGCACTTGTTGTGTTTGGCCATACTGCCCGCTGGGTGAAGAGAATATATCAGCATACTCATGAAGAAGGTCTCCAGAAACATTAAGCTGATATTAGGCGTTTTTCTTTTTTAGCCCCGAGCGTGGCACTGAGCTGTCAAAAAGAAAATTATGTTACTATTTAACTCGGAGCACTCCGAGCTCTGAACTTGCATTTCTTTTTTAGCTCAGAGCTCCACCGGGGCTCGCTCGATGAGCTCGGAAAAAATGACCGAGCACAAAGCTGAGTGCGGCTAACTTCATACAATTTTCATGTAATTTGACAGATTACTAAGCATATGAGAGTTCAGTGCACAATTGAGTTTCTTAAATAGATCGGTGCGCTCAGGTGGGCTTTTAAATTTTCGGAGTCAATAGGCTTTTTTGTTTCCGCTTCGGTGATTTTAGTAATCGCGGATACAGATTCACAATGCCCAACTATTTCTCACAACACGTTGTTGTTATTGTTTTTGTCGTCGCCACCGAAAATTCGCGTTGGTGTGGGGGATCCTTTAATGTTCAGTAACTGTACAGATACCATGTTGTTCTTTGGAACCACAAGAGTCTTCCCTACCATGATGTTCTGGGAACATGTTCCGTATCTGGTTCCACCATGAGGTATCGATGGCTTCCAAAGTCACCTTTTAGTTTCGTCCACACGAATACTTCCGAAGAAGCTAGCAAGCAAATGTCTTCTTTGATGACGGTCCTAATAGTTGTTGAGTTTTCGTTGCCATAGACCATCGGAATCTCCACATTTTGGTGCTTTAGAACTTGCTTACCAATACCCAAAATTATTCCATGCTCCTTCATCAAGTCGATTCCAAGGATGCACTCGTTACATATATCCGCTACCAGAAGTAGATGCGAAAACTCCAGTTCTGCCAAACGGATCGTAAGACGAACCTCACCATACACTTTTGCTGCCTCTCCTGTGGCGGTCTTCAGACGGTAGCTATTGGTGTTATGTAGCCAATTCATCTTGACTAAGTCTCTTCGTACAATGGAGGCTGTGGCACCGGTGTCGTTTGTAGCCACGTGTTTATTGCTGTTTATTATTGCCTCTACTGTCATACTTTTATTGTCTCGTTTAGTCTGTGACACTTGGATAGTGTTTCTGGGGCCATCGATACCAGAAACCAGCTTCTGCCCCTCGAAGTTGGTTCTTACTCGTTTCCCGCCTAGGAAACAAATTGAGCTGGATTGTTGGTGTTATTGCTTTGTTTTTCTCGAGCGTTGGTTCTGCTTCCACAATGTTGACATGCAGCTCTTCTCGGTGGTAATCTGCACTGCCGCTGGAGATGTCCGGTTTTGTTACAATTCCAGCATCGAGCAGGTCCTTCACGCTGGCTTCTTAGGAATGCGATTTTCTGACATGAGCATTCCTCAACTTCTACTTCTCTGACTCGATGAACTCCTTGGGAAGCTTGTTCTGCTGCTTCCATAGTCAGAGCCAACGCTAAAACTTCAGGAAGCGTGCGTTTTCCAGCAGTTCGAATTGCTCGCTGTAAGTTGATATGAGCAAGTGTCAGAGCTATAAATTTTTCTTCGTCATCCCAGCCGTTCGTTGCTGCGGCTGCCTCAAACTGCTTCTTGTAGATCGACCAAGAAGTTTGGCCATCAAAAGTCGGTGGATGCATTTCCTTCTTCTTTGGGTAATCGCCAACACTTTCTCTAATCTTAATTTTTCGAACTTTGTCTAATTCGTTGGCAATGCTTTGAATTTTGCCTTCGAATTTTTCTTGAACGCTCTACTACTACTTTTGAAAATTGCTTTTCAACGCCATCAATGCGTCTATCAAGAACAATAACTTTGTTTTCAACAGCTTCGAGCGTACCTTCGATTAAGTTCTTCTGTTCCTCTAGAAGTTTTTTTTTGCTCTTTACCTTGTTCTCGAGGAGATTCTTTTGCTCTGCACGTTGTTCTTTGATTTGTTCAAGAAGATTCTTTTGTTCAATCTTACGGTGTTCTTCTATTTGTTCGAGAAGATTCCTTTGTTCACTCTTTTGTTCAAGGAGAAGAGCCATTATTGATGAAAGTCGGCACCAGTACTTACTTGTTTTCGAAATATGTCCGGGTTTTCATTGTATTATCTTCTTGCAGACGGATAATGAGATCATTTTTCGCTCCAGCAGTAGGAAGACCTCGTTTACTCAATTCTGCCTTAAGTTCAACACAATTTAATTCATTCAATGTCTTACCCATTTTTCTTTTTATTTTTCCACTTTCACTTTTTGTCTTTGTTTTATTAAAAACACACGATTTTTGTTTTTAAGTTTATTAATTTATCACTATAAATTTTCTGAATTCACAGATTATAAGTTTTATCTTCACACATGAGGCGTATGTACATACATATTGTAACGTTTTACCAAGGTTTCGTAATAGATAAAACTTATTTACTTTGTTTAAAACTTCCACTTATTAATTTCGTAAATAAAACACTTAAGTTTCTTACAACCAAACAATTTATTATTCAACACTGAAATATACCGAAACTAATTTCCGAAATCAATTTACTTATCTGTTACTACAACCAACTTTACTCTTTCACTAAAAAACGAACTGTGCCCTCTGTCCGCCAGGCGTTTTTATACTTATTACATAGGTTCCTGAAACTACTTGAACATTTCATAGAAGAAGCTTTTCGATGTTTTGAGCTTTGAACTACTTGAACATTCCATAGAAGAAGCTTTTCGATGTTTTGAGCTTTGGTATTCGATTTCGAATCCAAATTCGAAAAGTTCTCCCAAAGCTCACCTCATAGATATCAGTGGTAGCGTTCAGTACAGATTTGTGGTTTACATACATTTCCAAGAGATGGCGCTTCATAAAAGACGTTACATTATAATTCAAAAGCAGTTGAGTAAGGAGTTTGGTTTGAGAGCGCAAAGTGGCCGGTCGTGCCTTGGACACCGTGCTTTTTCCAGAGTTTTTTCTCTAGTTATTTTTTATTGGTTCCTGTGCCTCTTCACTGGGACCGATTACACTCGTTCTCACTTACCGTGAAAGTGAACCACCACCAGGCAGAGTTCTTTGGGGAGGGGATTTCTGCATGGCGTCAGGAGAGGCTTCTCCAGCAACTGATTAGTTCATGTGCCTCGTGCCAGGCCTATACCGTTCCCGTTTACCGTCAAAACGGTCTACCAGGCAGTTTCTTTGGAGGGGGATACCTACTTGGTAACCTGGAGATTTCTATCTTCAACAACTTATTAGTTCCTGTTCATCGTCACCAGACTGGAACTTTACCCCGTTACTCCGTTTACCGTTAAAACGGACTACAGCTAGAAAGTTTCTACTAGCAACAGACGCAGCGCAAGCTGGCAGATTCTCCAGGCGAGGCCATCACCCTGTGAACCCAGATAGGTTAATCATCATCATAATCGAAAAAAAAAACTATCTAATTGTAATGTGTTAAATCATTAATGTTTTAATGTAATTTATGACTTTTTTACATATCGTTTTACTTTATTTTCATTGCCAGTAATTTATTTTTTTAATGTAACTGTGAAAGAAGTGAATGTAAAATAATCAAAACAGTTTTTTAATTAATTATACCTACCCATGTAAAAGTGATTTCATTAAATTTGAAAATTCTACATAGAGCGTTCTCGCTCTATAACACGAAATTTTATGTATATAAATCTATTCTATGGCATATTAGTTTATAAGGTATTTGTATTTGTAGGTATTGTATATATGTATATTTTTTATCCGTTGCAACAGCCAAGTAACTGAAATATTGCTCCTGAGCAAGAGCAGAATGACTATATATTTTTTTATATATTATAAATGACAGCCACGAGGCTTCCCAAAAATGTAACTAGATAGAGCAGGCAATACATTATAGCCGCAGTAAAACAAAGCTTTGCTAAGTAACATATATTATTATGAATTGTACTCTGTAATTGTTCTTAAGTCTCAATAAAATTCAATTCAGCAGTTGAGTAATTTAATCGTTACAATACATTATACACTTACGTTTTAATAAATTCGAGTTCTTAAAAAATGGTTTACCTATTTAGTGTTTGTTTTTAATTTGTATGTTAGGTAGATTCAAGTTCGGCGTATCAACAGGATCATTTATCTCCCCTTGATTTTTTTACAAATCATGAATTTCCCTCATAGTTCTTCAGTACGTTAGGTATGTAGATATTCAGACAGCAGAAGAAAAAATAAAACATATAAATACCTACCCAACCCATAATCAGGAAGTTTAGAAACAAATATGGGAGGGAGAGTATCCACCTATATGGCTATATCCCTTCCCTCAGGCTCATTTATATTCCAGTGATTTGCTGCACTCAAAATTCTAACAATTTTTTTAGTATATGAAGTCGATTCACAGATACACACAAACCAGCACCTACCTTTTCATGTTCTCCGTTTCACGTTTGATGAATTCATTAATTTGCCCTTATTATAATTCTTACACATTATATGCATATACAAATATACATATACATATAATACATCGCACCAAAGTAGAAATGGTGAAGAAATGAGGCGACAGCGAACAATTGAGTGGAAAATGCAAAAAAGGCGGAACGATAATGAAATGGAAGAAAGCAGCAACCCAGTGATTGCCTATTAATCGGAATTCTAAATAAAAAAATTAAAAAATCATAATATTTAAATTTGTACAAAAACATGATTACTCAGTTTGTATATATTATAATTAAGAAAAGATTTAGGGCTAAAAATGGGATCGTTACGAAATCCCGCTACTCAAAATCCCGCGTAACGAAATCCCGCGGATGGAAATTAAATTTATTGGAGATTGTGACGTCACGAAAATTGGTCGAGTAACGAAATCCCGCGTAACATCCGCGGGATTTTTCTACTCCTTTCCCGCGGGATTTCTAATACAGTATTGAAAGTATTTTTTGGTAGTTTTGAAAAATATTTTCTAAGTTAATATTTTTTTTGACAAAATATTTGACTTTTTTGACAATATTTTTTCATTATTTTGGCCAATCAAAAAAGTGGGCAGGGCGATGAAAAAAATGTCAAAACGCTTAAAAAGCAGTTTAAGCTAGAATGTTGATGTTGGTCTTCTCGTAGAACGGGCGGCGCGTCTTCGTTGTGGATGATGTGTTCAAATTCTTCGTTGGTGATAGCTCGGGAGTATAAGTACCTGTCTCTAGGATCTAGTTGTTGCTGGAGGAGTTGTTGGACTTCTGGGTTGGGATGGTCTTCAAGGTTCCTGATAACGTTTCCGGAGAGCTGCAGCAAGTATTAATCCAGTGGGATCAATTTGGCTTCTTCATACAGCTTTTGCGTTGGAATAAATTTTTTCGTCAACGGGTTTCGGTATAGTCCTGTGCATATGCGGAGCATCTTCCTCTCGAAGAGTTTCATCTTCTTCATCGCTGCCGGGGATATGGTGAACCAGATGGGGAATCCATACGCCAAAATGGATCGAATCAGTTGTTTGTAGACAAGTAGCTTCGTCTTCTTACTCAGTCCATTTCGCTTTCTGAGGAGCGGATGGACCAAGTGCAGGGAAAAGTTGGCTCTCTTCAACATCAAGTCAACATGTCTCTCGAACTTCAGTTTGTTGGAGAAGTTAATTCCCAAGTATTTTGTTGTTGTCTTGACTGCTACTTCGGTGTTGTCTGGAAGCTTCAGTTTGATAGCATCGCAGCATGTTGCGAAGGCTCTTCTTCGTCTTAAGACAGTCACTAGTGGGCTGAAGCAAATTAGTTCAGTTTTGTCGCTGTTGATCTTCAGTCCCCATTTAAGGTAATATTCCCACTGGTTTTTGATGTGTTCCTGTACTCTCCTAGCAGCGATTTCTGGAGAAGAAGAGGTAGCGTAGGTAATGGAGTCGTCTGCATACAGCTTCGTCTTTGTTCCAGAAACGTTTGGTGGCTGATCGGCGGTGTAAATGTTGAAAAGCAGGGGTCCAAGTTTAAATCCTTGTGGCACTCCAGCACAGATTCTTCCGGTTGATGATTCCTGTTTTGCTACCTGTACAAAGAAAAATCTATTAGCAAGGAAAATTTTGATTATTTTTACCAAGGGGTTTGGAAGTCCAATTTCCGACAGTTTGAATAGAAGTCCTTTTATCCAAACACTGTCGAAAGCTTTTTCGATGTCTAGCAAGCACGCTATGGTCGTCTCCTTTTTGTTGAGTCCTCGTGTAACGTCACTGTGATGTCCCAGGAGTGGATGTATGGTGGAGTGCTTATTTCTAAAGCCATACTGGAACTCCGGTATGACATCTCTCTCTCTGGAGAAAACGTTGAGTTTTTTCAATGTGAGAACTTCCAGCACTTTGCTCACACAGGACAGCAGTGAAATTGGTCGGTATCCTTCCACATTTGAGCGATTTGTCTTTTTCGGGACGGGAAGAACTTTTGCCGTCTTCCAGGCTGCCGGGAAATAGCTGTTGTTCAGACAGTTGTTGAATATTATCGTCAGCAGGAGAACAGCAAGATTTGGTAACTTTTTGAGAATGTAGTTAGAAATCTTGTCATTTCCTGCTGATTTTTTCGCGTTTGCGGAGAGTATGACATCGGACACTTCTTCAGGAGACGTGAAAAAATCAGTCATTAGCGTGTGGAAGGGTTTTCAGCGTTGAATGAGGTCACGTTGTCGATGGTAGCTGATATATCATCGAAGCGGGATTCTACTTCTTCCATGAAGTCCGGGAGGTGGATGGGAGGGCGGTCTTTGAAACTTTCCTCGAAATGGTTATGATTTAGTGTAATCTGAAGTAAATGCATTTTACTATGGAAAGTCGATATGACGATGATGCCGAAGACTTATTTCGATGCTGATAGTTATGAATACATGGAAAATGGGTGCTACAGTTCTTTGCCCTAGGCTTAGAACGATTCTGAAACGATTGTAAGCATAAAAAGGTTCTTATAAGGCCTAAAAATTGCCCTACGAACTAACTCCCAATGCAAATGGTTATGTCCCATTAAGTAAAAACTACCAAATGATAAAAAGAAACTTCGCATACACCCAAACTCGCACCTACCCAAAATCCTATAGTGTGCCAAGCAGGGGGGTTGCATACCTCACAAGTACCAAGCGAGGTACTTTTGCTTAAAAAAGACTATTTTACAAGGAAACTGTTGACATAGGCGCCTGCCTGGCGACTTAACATACCCTAAGCGGACCAACGGAGTTACGTGAGTGGCACAGAGCCCCCCGAAGAGGGAGTTAAAATCCTTGAATCCTGCGAAGCGGGCCACGCGAGGTACTTTTGCTAAAGAAAGACTTTTTTACAAGAAAACTGTTGACATAGGCACCTGCCTGGCAACTTGACATACCCTAAGCGGAGCAACGGAGTTGCGTGAACGGCACAGAGCCCCCCGAAAAGGGAGTTCAAATCTTTGGATTCCGCGTAGCGGGCCACGTGAGGTACTTCTGCTTAAAAAATACTTTTGTACAAGAAAACTGTTGACATACCCTAAGCGGAGCAACGGAGTTGCGTGAGCGGCACAGAGCCCCCCGAAAAGGGAGTTAAAATCCTTGGATCCAGCGAAGCGGGCCATACATACGAGGTACATTTGCTTAAGAAAGACTTTCTTACAAGAAAACTGTTGACAAGAATCTGCTTTTAGTCATAACTAGGATCATTTACAAATTAAAAACCGTTTCGTTTTAAGCTATTTTTTGTTTTAATTAATATTTCTTTACAAATTCTTTTAATTTTTGAAAGAACTTTTCTTGTTTTTGGAATTTCACCAAAATTGAAACCGCTTAGTAAGCGTTTTAAGCTATTTTAAAAATTTTGTATCTCTTTAAGAATTTTTTTTTAGCCCTTGAAAGAACTTTTTTTGTCCCTGAAAAAGGAGATCGTCGTCGTCCAGGCCACCATCGCCGTTGTCACCGTCGCCGTCATCTTGTCCACCGTCTTTGTCACCATCATCGTCATTGTCCTAGCCAACGTCGTCATGGTCGTTGTCATCGTCGTCATTTTTGTCCACCGTCGTTGTCGCCATCATCGTTATTGTCCTGGCCAACGTCGTCGTCGTCATAGTCGTGTTTACCGTCGTGGTCACTTTGTCCACCGTGTCGTTGTCACCATCATCGTCCTGGCCGCCGTCGTCATAGTTGTTGTCACCGTCGTCACTTTGTCCACCGTCGTTGTCACCATCATCGTCATCGTCGTGGCCATTGTCAGTCCTCTTGGCCGTCGTCAGTCAACGTAGCCGTCGTATGAAAAAGGTTTTTATCTCTTAATGAGGACTTGCTACCGAGTTCTAATAAGAACTGAAAATAATTTTCAAATGAATCCTGTTTATACACTTTTTTAAAAAGGAGGAGGAGCCTAATCTAGTGCGGTCTTCTGCAAACCAAAATAGTAGGAAACTTCTTTCTCCGTGATTCTCATCATTTGGTGTCACCTAAATGTATGGGAATGGAAATTCTTCATGCGCTGTCGCTTTGTATTGGAAAAGTACTGAATCCGCGGGATTTCGTTACGCGGGATTTCATAGCCAACCCCTTAAAATTTGCATACAAAAATTGACTTTAGGAAATAATTTTTGTTTTTTTAAGTATCAATTAGTTTCGTATTTATAAGTGAAATATGTGGGTCAATCTCAAGAAAAAAGTTTACCAAAAATAAAAAAAAAATTATTTTCGTAATAAACAACCGAATTAAATAAACAAAAATTTGCCATTCACAATCTTCTAAACATAAAGAATATTTAAAAAAAATTTCAGGTTAATCAGGTAAATAATTGTAATGATAATGATGTAATGATGCCAAAAAAGTGGGAAAAAAATCATGTATAATAGTGTGGAAACAAAATATGAGAGCCCATCTTATACAGCATGATATTCCACCTTACACTATTTGACATGTGTTAATACATGAGAATTTTTAGAAATGGTTCTAATTCTGTCACACATTTCATCACATTTTTATTGAGGTTAAATTAGGCTTACCATTCGTTAGGATTTCACCTGACGCGTGAGGCTTTTAATGTCCAATCATGCTGGCCAGGTTTCGTCCTTTGTCAGGCTTTTTTATAACTATCGCAAAAAATATTATAGTTATAAGAAATACGTTTACTGGCAAATCGAAATGCTTGTAAATCGCAGTGAACACATTCATTTTTTTTCATTTAGTTGTCACTTCAAAATCGATCTAAGGTGAGTTGTGATAAAAAAACTGCAAAACTAGGACAAGCATTTAAAAGCAAAAAATGTTATTGAAGCCTAGTACGGTGCTGATGCGAAACGGAAATTTCCCTGTGATCTCTAAACAGACAACGAAACGCTTGCGAAAACACAACGGAAAATATCCTTGGAGAGTTTCACTAATTCCAAAAACAAAATCAAACATAAACGCAAAAAATCAGAGAAACCCATGATGTAAAAAAATGATAAACAAAAAAAACACAAATATCATTTTTCCGCACACAATAAATAGTCTGTATAATTAATTATTCAGTGCGAAAAAGGAGCGGAGACTTCTCCAAATAATCTGCTACAATTATAAAATTCGCTCTTCGAACAGCGTACTGCAAAACGAAAAGCAGAACGAAATTTTCCGTTTATGATTTCGTTGTGTCATTTTTGTATGGGATTTTTTGTTTCGCATCAGCAGCGTACTAAGCTTGAGTAGTAGGATATTTATACAGGGTGCTATTTGAAACGTTTCAAGAACAAATTAATTATGAACACTATTTAGGGCTACCGATTTATTTGTAGCTACATAATGAAGGTCATGAAAAATATTTCTTTATAAAATGTTAGTCTAACTATTAAGCAAAATTAATAAAAAATATGGTAAAAAATAAAATCAATTTTGGAAGGTGGACCCAAAAATTAAATCAAAAAGAGGATTTTCTAAATTTAAAACAAAATGTGATAACTCCAAAACCGTTAGGATTTATTATTAAAATATTACAGGCAATGAAATTCTAAAAAAAATATTAGAAAAAATACATCATGGTTTAAGTTTTTTTTTTTTTAAATAATGTTTAAAAAAGTTTAAGCAAGAATGTAACTTTGGGGCAGGTTCTTTGTCATTGAAATGCGTTTTCGGTTTAACTAGATGTAGTTTGAAGTTAACACGAAGTCCCAGTTCCCTTGCGGTTTTTTCTGTAGATGCTTTCATTTTATTTATAAACAAAAAAAGCTATAAAAAAAGTATTTCAAAAATTAGTTTTCATATTAATTTTCATATTCAGAAATAACATAAAATTATGAACAATCCCTGAAAATTTCATGCTTTTAGCACCAAAACTCGAAAAATTATGCAACTTTTAACATTTGAGAAAAATTCCGCGCTGGGAGCGGCCTTTAAATGCTGTTCGATTTTGAATTTTTTGTCTTAATTTTTTGGTTTCAATCTAAGCTTCATAATTTCGCCTGGTCCCGGTTGAATTTCGAGAAAGGTGTTATTTTGAATCACCCTATTGTGCAAGATATGACACTTCCATTTTATGACGTATTTTTTGTATGCTTTTATTTGTGTCTGCTGCAGATTGCAGTTGCAATCTATTTATTGTCTCGTCGTTTTCGCGCATCCAAATTAAGGTAAGTTTTCTATTTATGTATGTTTTTTTAAAATTTTTTTTTTATGAAATGAAGTTTCAAAAAGGAAAAAAATGTTTTTTTATTTGTCAGGCTTTTTTCTCAAAAATCAGGCTTTTCTTTCCTTACTGTCAGGCTTTGTTGATTTAAGAGCTGGTAACCCTGGGTTAAATTAACAGCCCGATCCTGCAAACCGCACTGATACCCTACAAGTCACAACAACTTCACAAGGAAAGGTGAAATCGATTTTGTGAGGTTTTTGTACCCTCACAACTGTGAGCCTCACAAAAACTATCGAAATTGTGATCTCCTTTTGAGAACCTCACAACAACCTCACAAGAAATCAACCTCACAAAAGCTTTGGACTTGTGAGTTGTGAGCCCTCACAACGCCAGAATAGCCCTGTAAACTTGTGTATGGTAAAAAAATGAAAAGGCATTTCTCTCCCACAAATTTGGCAGTAGGCGTGTTTTTTTGCAAGCCCGGGGGTAATTGGTTGAAAAAAAAGACAACGGGGATTAGCGACGCCATCACAGAAAAAAACATGGAGTTTTCATACCAACTATCGATAACATGTATGTAATTCATGCCGGTAACACAGTTTTTCTGTGCGCTTAAGTTAAGCCCCGAGAATTCTCTGGGATTAGCTAAGCCCGCAGGGGATAAGTTGTTGCATTTTACATGTACATTTTTTAGCACGGACGTCGTTTTTTTTTCATCCAATTGCCCCCGGGCTTGCAAAAAATCACGCTTTAAGCCCTTCCGCACAGTCCCGCTGAGTATTAAGAGGCCTCCACCCAAAATGTCGAAGTCAGATTCGAAGATTTTTATCTTCGAATAAAAAACGACAATAAAAAAACTCACCCCTAACAACATGTTTGAACTTCGAACAAACATCGTTCGAATGGCATATGAAACAAAAAAAAAAATATAAGCTATACGTTCACAGCGCATACAGCGCTGTTTGTTTTTGTTGCTTTGCACTATACTTTTACTTTGTTATGAAGAAGAAGATGCAGTGCAGGTATAGATTTTTATTTTTTTTTTGTTCAATTTTTCGTCTTGGGTATAGGGAGTAAAGTGTTTGTAAATGTATTCGTGCGTTGGAAAGGTATATTATGTGTTGTTTTTGCTTTTGTATCGTGGTGCGCGAAGAGCTATTTGAAGAAGTTTTTTCTGTGGAGGAAAACTTGTGTTGAAATTTTTTTCTCAATAATATGCATATTTTATTTTTTTCATTTCAAATTATTTGTAGGTCACTTTATTGGAAAGGGGTAGTTTTGTTCAACTTGAATGATTTTAGATTTTAGGATATTGTTATGGTAGGTAAAGGATAAAGTATGTAGGTAGGTATGTACCTACAATATGCATTTGTATGTTTCCAAATTCCGGATTTACTAAGAAGTGATTATTTAATTTTAGGGTGTTTTTTACTTTTTGTGTGGTTTCAAGAGTTTTTTTTCTTCTAGGTAGGTATTTGAGTGTAGGTAACAAAAGCGATTCGGAAGGTATTTGTGATTTTATTTGATTATGAAGATGTAGGTATTATTTGTTATAAATTCCCGAATTACATACCAAAAATAGGTATCGTTTCTTGAGGAAATTATTAAATAAATACAAATACCTACCTATTGTTAGATAGATATAATTGGTAGGTACCTGTAGGCTGTAGGTAGGTTATACACTAAAAATAAATAGGTATGCAGATAGAAACATACTTTCTGTCGAATAACTTTCGACTATGTAGATACCTATACTTTTTTTGAAAAATGAAAACAAACAAATCCTAATTAAAAAAATTAAATTTTCTTCCTTTATACTATGTACGGCAAGAACACGTAACTTAGGCGCCAAGAAATGATAACGGTTTTTGTAGAACAGTTCAATACAAGCATTTTTTGCAATGGGAGGGGGCTCTATCTCCCCCGTTTGGGCAGGAAGGGCAAATTTATAGAAAAAAAAACTAAATAATGTTAAAAAAATATTAAAACATAACGGTATTATTAACAATTAAGTATTATACCTATATTTAAAGCCAATACTCTGTTCTATTAGTACATTTAAAATGATCAGGTATGAAAATGTAATGCATTCTAAAAAATTCACATTACCTAGGTTCTACCGTACGACTGCAGCAAATTAATATAATTTCTTAAATTGTATGTATTTTGAAATAAATGGGTTTTAACATTTTTTTTCATTTTTTCATAAATATTTTGAGTTTGCAGGCGAATTTTTCAAAAAAATTTGACATAAATAATTTAATTCAGATTTAAGATTAAAAAACAAATTTCTGGCTTTCAAAACCAGTATATTATTTCATTGTAATTGTTGCCGTTGTTTTTTAATAACCATTTTTTTTGTAAAATTTCCCCTACCTTCTAAACGGGGCTAGATAGACCCTCCTCCTATAATAAAAAGTGCTTGTTTTTGACCTTCCATACATACCTCGCTGCTTATACGCCGTAATTCTGGGTGGTAGGGTAGCACTGTAATTATGTAAGAAAGCAAAAAACAAAAATCTCATAATAAAGTAGTTATAAGTAATTTTCAATTTTCTCAAAAACTAACTTTTTTCTAAAATTACCCCTACCTCCTGAACGGGGTGCGATAGAACCCCCCTCTTATAGTAAAAAATGCTTGTATTGAACTATTCTAAAAAAGACCGATATCATTTCTGGGCGCCTAAGTTATCGTACTCTTATCGTACATATTATGTAGTATAAAGGAAGAAAATTTAATTTTTTTAATTTGGATTTGTCTACAACAAAGCCACCAGAACTCATAATCTCTTCCATTGGATCGTCGGGATTGGGAAAATGGTTGTCAATTGTCACATCCTCTTGGTTCACTTCTTGCACCTCTTCAAGGAAAGTAATTTGTTCATTGTTACATATTTCGGTAGGATTTTTTAAACTAAATAAAAAAATTGTCATATCAGAGCCATTGGTACATACAATATTTCCCGCCTGGGGAAGTTATTCCACCTTTAAATTATATACTCAATCAAAAAAATAGAAAAAAATAAAACACTTGAATGTTTTTTTGTTGCATCTCAATATGACCATTTTTCACAAAGGCACAGCTCTTGAAAATACTGCATTTATCTACAAAAATCTCTCTACATAAAAATGGTCCCGAAATTGTTGGATTTTTTCATAGTAAAAAATGGCCCCATTTCCAAATAGGAAAAATTGCCCCTAAAATAATGAAAAAAGACCCCAAAAATTTAACCATAAAAATTAAAAATAACCCCACAAAATTTGTATGTAGGTAAAATAACAACAAAAGACGTCGATTTATGTATGTTGTTCGGGTTGATTTTTCATAGTTTTGGAGCATTTTTTTATTTTCAATTTTCGGTTTGGGATGAGACTTCATAATGAAAAAATATGGTTTCAAGCAATTTTAAATTTTGGGGCCTTGTTTTATCTTATTTGCATTTTAAAAATTGGGCGATTTTTCATTGTGAAAAAATGCCCCCATATTGGGGTCAGTTTTAATTTTTTATTCAAGATAAAAAAAATGTATGGGGCCTTTTTTTTGTAATGAAAAATTACCCCAAAATTGCGTTTTTCCTTCATATTATTTCTTTTAATCATGCCACGGGAAATGTCCTAAAATAAACTTTTCGTATATGTATAGGTTTATAAATTTTTTTTAATGCGTTAGCGGGCAAAAAGCGGTTTTTAAATAAAAAACACTTTTTTGAAAACAATTAAAAACTATTTTTAAAACACCATTGTTAACAAAAATTAAATGAAAATTTTGGTATTGTACATAATATGAAAATTAAAAATGGTGACTTGAAGATTCATTTTGATAAAAATTGATATCAAAGTTCGAATCAGCGCGAAAAATCATTTTAAACAGATGTGTATCACAAGTAGGTATATGCTTTATAAAAAAATATCTATGTTTTTTTTTTAATAAAAAAAATGGTAGGTACATATATGTAGCGCTTGATATTTTGTTAGCATTACACTTTTAGAAATTAAAAAACTAAGTAAGCAATTGTAACTTTTTTTTACTGTATCTAAAGAAGTTGCGAAAAGAAAAAAAATATAAAAATTTTTTGGGAGAAATTTAAAATTCAATTTCAATTCAAATTTATGTGATTCCATAAAATTGTTCATGTTAGGTACCTACTTACATATTTACATGAATGACTTGCTTATTTTGTAAATTTCTCACTAGTTGCCATTTTTTAACAAACTTGCCCTTTAGTTTTGGTTGTTTTCTACCCATTTTTTCAATGTTTTTCACTTCACTGAGGTATAACAATTTATTATACCTACAAGAAATGCCGTATCATAAAATCACTTTTTTTTATTGTTATTAAGTAAGGTATGTTAAAATATTTGTTTTTGGTTCTCTCCACTTAAGTATGTTTAATTATTCAATATTCTCTGTATTTTTTTTTAGAATCAACAATTCACTTAGTTTGGAATAAAAATCAATTTTGGAATCACCAGTTCACTCTACGAATCACAAACTCAATTGGTTAAAACTTCATAGACAGAAAATACTTTTCCTTTCAATTTCATTTCATGTTGCCAACTCCAAATAAAAAACCGTGACAAATTTCAGCTAAAACAAAAATCAAACAAATTCTGTGTAAAGCTCACCAATACATTCAGAACTCATTCACATTATCCTTCGTTAGATCACAGTTGGCAGCCCAAGCAGAAAACCAAAAAAATATGCAAAAAATTGCATCACATCACCAGACCTACCTCAAACTCTTGTTCAGGCCATACAATACAAGATACATTTCACTCACATTATCTATATGTCTTACCTAATTATTATCTTGTCGATCATGTTTGATTTCCAAATTTCAACCCTGCTATGAAGCAATGCAAACAAAATGTCGTTCGGTTTATTGCTCCGGTATAAAGCTTATTGTATCTAACACCTGTATCTACCCCACTCCTGGTTTCTTAATTATGATAGGTACTGTTCAATTAATAAAAAATGGACTTTGGTTTATTTTTTTTTGGAAAATCAAATCAAAAAAAATCTTAGCTTAAAAGTATTTGTTTGTATTCTATGCTAATAAAAAAAAATAATAAAAAAATCCTGATAGCATAAGCTTCTTGGACAACACAAATATGGTACCTACCTACCTACCTCACATTTCATTCTCATAACAAAAAAAAATGGAAACCAAATTCTCATATTTTTGCTTGCTCATAACTATTTTGTCAGTAGTTGAAATCTTAATTTACATAGATCCTGTTTACAAACGACCTTCGCATACAAACAAAAATCAGTTTGACTTGACCTACAGACATTTTTTTCTCTTTATTTCTTTTTGACATTACCCACAAAATAAGTGGATGTAGCTATATGGTAGAGCGCAGCGCTCGCTTAGCAGTACCCACAAAAACACTTTTTTTTATTTTATTTTATCATCATTCCCACTCCCATTCTATAATGCTGCCTCTGGTTCATGTTTGATTCGATCTACAACATTCATTTTCGAAGAAAAGCCATCATGTGGCAGCTAGATTTACTAAAAATTCGAAATATTTAAAAATAACGACTATTTATTGCAAAACAGACCTTTGAAAAATTTGTTATTTCTAACAAAATTTAAGTTTTTGTGCTAGTTTTTTTTTAGTGAATTTGTTTATTAGAAATTTTTTGTCATTATGAGAAAGTTTTGGGTTATTTGGTTTATTTCTTGTTATATAAAAATACAATTGTAAAATAGAAAATTTGTCACTTTTCAAAAGCAAATATTTCAAAAAAAAGGATCAAATTCAAAAATCGGTGCCCAAGGCATTGAAGCCCTAATCAATACCTTTAAAATGATATACATTTTATATATGTACTCCTCTCCTGTTCTGAAATCGTTAAGCATCCATTTTTTAGTTTTGCGTGATTTTTATAAAACCTCTTACTGGATTTTTGAAATAAGACGAAAACAAAATCCAAAATCAAAAATATAGCCTCAAGACTTTGAAGCCAAAATGTCATTCTTTCATATGCAATTTAATTTTTGGCCATATATGGTCCCGTGGCGGAGATCCTTCGGAATCCATTTTGCCAATTTTCCATATTTCTCAAAAATTTGGGTAGAGGCCTCTTAAACTGTTGTGTGTGGTCAAAAAATGAAGAGAAATTTCTCTCTGGCAGTAGAATGGAAATCTTTTCCACTTTGTATTAAGAGGCCTCCACCCAAAATGTCGAAGTCAGATTCGAAGATTTTTATTTTCGAATAAAAAACGACAATAAAAAAACTCACCCCTAACAACATGTTTGAACTTCGAACAAACATCGTTCGAATGGCATATGAAACAAAAAAAAAAATATAAGCTATACGTTCACAGCGCATACAGCGCTGTTTGTTTTTGTTGCTTTGCACTATACTTTTACTTTGTTATGAAGAAGAAGATGCAGTGCAGGTATAGATTTTTATTTTTTTTTTGTTCAATTTTTCGTCTTGGGTATAGGGAGTAAAGTGTTTGTAAATGTATTCGTGTGTTGGAAAGGTATATTATGTGTTGTTTTTGCTTTTGTATCGTGGTGCGCGAAGAGCTATTTGAAGAAGTTTTTTCTGTGGAGGAAAACTTGTGTTGAAATTTTTTTCTCAATAATATGCATATTTTATTTTTTTCATTTCAAATTATTTGTAGGTCACTTTATTGGAAAGGGGTAGTTTTGTTCAACTTGAATGATTTTAGATTTTAGGATATTGTTATGGTAGGTAAAGGATAAAGTATGTAGGTAGGTATGTACCTACAATATGCATTTGTATGTTTCCAAATTCCGGATTTACTAAGAAGTGATTATTTAATTTTAGGGTGTTTTTTACTTTTTGTGTGGTTTCAAGAGTTTTTTTTCTTCTAGGTAGGTATTTGAGTGTAGGTAACAAAAGCGATTCGGAAGGTATTTGTGATTTTATTTGATTATGAAGATGTAGGTATTATTTGTTATAAATTCCCGAATTACATACCAAAAATAGGTTTCGTTTCTTGACGAAATTATTAAATAAATACAAATACCTACCTATTGTTATAGATATAATTGGCAGGTACCTGTAGGCTCTAGGTAGGTAGGTTATGCACTAAAAATAAATAGGTATGTAGATAGGTACACACTTACTGTCAAATAACTTTCGACTAGGTAGATACCTATACTTTTTTTGAAAAATAAAAACAAACAAATCCAAATTAAAAAAATTAAATTTTCTTCCTTTATAGGTACTATGTACTGCAAGAGTACGTAACTTAGGCGCCAAGAAATGATAACGGTTTTTGTAGAACAGTTCAATACAAGCATTTTTTGCAATGGGAGGGGGCTCTATCTCCCCCGTTTTGGCAGGAGGGGCAAATTTATAAAAAAAAAACTAAATAATGTAAAAAAAATATTAAAACAAAACGGTATTACTTACAATTAAGTATTATACCTATATTTAAAGCCAGTACTCTGTTTTATTAGTACATTTAAAATGTTCAGGTATGAAAATGTAATGCATTCTAAAAAATTCACATTACCTAGGTTCTACCGTACGACTGCAGCAAATTAATATAATTTCTTAAACTGTATGTATTTTGAAATAAATGAGTTTAAACATTTTTTTTTTATTTTTTTCATAAATATTTTGAGTTTGCAGGCGAATATTTCCAAAAAATTTGACATAAATAATTTAATTCAGATTTAAGATTAAAAAACAAATTTCTGGCTTTCAAAATCTGTATATTATTTCATTGTAAATGTTGCCGTTGTTTTTTAATAATTTTGTTTTCATTTTAAACCAATTTTTTGTAAAATAGAAAAAAAATAAAACACTTGAATGTTTTTTTGTTGCATCTCAATATGACCATTTTTCACAATGGCACAGCTCTTGAAAATACTGCATTTATCTACAAAAATCTCTCTACATGAAAATGGTCCCGAAATTGTTGGATTTTTTCATAATAAAAAATGGCCCCATTTCCAAATGGGAAAAATTGCCCCTAAAATAATGAAAAAAGACCCCAAAAATTTAACCATAAAAATTTAAAATAACCCCACAAAATTTGTATGTAGGTAAAATAACAACAAAAGACGTCGATTTATGTATGTTGTTCGGATTGATTTTTCATAGTTTTGGAGCATTTTTTATTTTCAATTTTCGGTTTGGGATGAGACTTCATTATGAAAAAATATACCCCAATCTTTCAATCTTAAATAAATAAATTTATTTCAAACCAAGTATTAAAAAATTTAAACAGTTCATTTTGATTTATTTAATCATATTAACGCACGATATTTTTACATTTTTAAAAATTAAAAAGTTCAAATTATTTTTATCATCATGTCACCCTAATTCAATAAATGTAAGACAATGTTGGTGTTGTTGTTTTACACATATATTTTTGGGTTCATTTATCATATTTGGTTTCAAGCAATTTTAAATTTTGGGCCTTGTTTCATCTTATTTGCATTTTAAAAATTGGGCGATTTTTCATTGTGAAAAAATGCCCCCATTTTGGGGTCAGTTTTAATTTGTTATTCAAGATTAAAAAAATGTATGGGGCCTTTTTTTGTAATGAAAAATTACCCCAAAATTGCGTTTTTCCTTCATAGTTCATATTATTTATTTTAATCATGCCACGGGAAATGTCCTAAAATAAACTTTTCGTATATGTATAGGTTTATAAATTTTTTTTTAATTCGGTAGCGGGCAGAAAGCGGTTTCTAAATAAAAAACCCTTTTTTGAAAACAATTAAAAACTATTTTTAAAACACCATTGTTAACAAAAATTAAATGAAAATTTGGGTATTGTACATAATATGAAAATTAAAAATGGTGACTTGAAGATTCATTTTGATAAAAATTGATATCAAAGTTCGAATCAGCGCGAAAAGTCATTTTCAACAGATGTGTATGTAGGTATATGCTTTATAAACAAATATCCATGTTTTTTTTTTAATAAAAAAAATGGTAGGTACATATACATAATATGTAGCGCTAACTTGATATTTAGTTAGCATTACACTTTTTTTACTGTATCTAAAGAAGTTGCGAAAAAAAAAAAAAAAAAAAAAAAAAAATATAAAAATTTTTTGCAGTCACCGTCTGGCTCTTGTAGCGTGAACATCTCGTTGTTAACCGCTGTGTTCTTGTCTGACGATCAGTGAACTTTTTTGACAGATTCTCTCTGCCTAACATCGCTCTTCTTACTTCTTGTATATAACCTATTTTCATATCGAACCTCGTGGTTGATCAATCTCTATCAATTCTATTGTTAAATAACGTCATGGGCCCACCGGGGCCAAGAAACAAGCCCGGGAATCAGTTCGAAATACTCTCTGATATGTCTTATGAACAGCCCAGGGCAAAGAAAAATAAACGTGGAAGCTCGCCGGTTGAATTCCCAGAGTTACCCGTAGTGCGTAAGCCCAAAAACCCAAAATTTGTAGTGATATCAGCTAAAAATGAAGATAAACCTATCTCATCTGTAAGTATTTTCGTTTTAAGAAAATCGATAGATGCTATAAGCACGGAGTATGATAACATATCTATTCTGAAAGACGGTAGCGTTCTTTTATTAGCAAAAAATCAACAAATCGCTGATAAATTCATTAAAACTACTAATTTAGCTAATCAAATACCAGTCACAGTAACCCTTCATAAGCAACTCAATTCCTCTAAAGGCATTGTATATGCACCATGGTTGAAAAATGTGCAAGAATCTGAAATCGTCTCGGAAATGAAATCGCAAGGTGTTACTGAGGTTCACAAATTCACAAAAAAAATTAACGATAAGATCGAACCTACAGGCCTAGTAGTTTTCACATTTGATCTATATCAAATTCCACAAACCGTCGAAATTGGTTGGTATAAGGCAAAGGTTAAGGAATACATTCCTTCTCCTATGAGATGCCGAAACTGCCAGTTATTAGGTCACACAACTAAAAAGGTGTACCAAAAGCAAAGTTTGTGTCAACTGCAGTCTCCCCCCCCATGAACCTCAGATCTGTACAAGACTGATGTGTGCGAATTGCCTGGACAAACATCCATCCTCCTCAAAAGATTGCCCCAAATTTATTCAAAATAAAGACATAATAACCATAAAAACTAAAAATAAGTGCAGCATGGCTGAAGCTAGGCGCACATACAATGAACAAAACCAAGTTCATATCTCTAATCCACTCTCTTTCTCTGAGCAAATTAAAAAGACACAAGCAAACGCAACTCTCCAAACACATAACCCCCCTCCAACTACCTTACCCACTCCGATTATCACCAGCCCAGCCAAAATTGAATCAATAACACCCGCACAAACGATCAACCAACCTGCAAGAATTATCACACCACCACTGGCCTCCACCCCATCTACATCACATACAGCCGAAGTACTTCACGACCAACCTATGCTCTCTCCTTCTTTTAAACAAAAACAATTCTTAGACAAATCCATATCAAATACTGATAAAAAATCTATTTCACCACAAATACAAAATTTCACCACACTCTCTAACCCCCACACCAATGCATTTTTGCAAATTAACTCTCTTATCACTTCTTCAAACACCAAAAACAATGATCTAATTAACTCTCTTAATAAAAATGAAAGCACATAAAAACAAAAACTCGGTAGCCCCAACGTCGATGGTCGCACTTGCGGCGGGGAGCGCAGATCAAGCCACTACGCATAGTGGAATTTGCGATCTCTCCCGCAAGTGTGGCCATCGACACACAATTGATCACCAAAACAACCAATCGCCAAAAACACACAATTCTCTCGACATTTTACAATGGAACCTTAAGGGTTTCATAAATAATTATGATGAACTCAACTTATTAATTAAAGAAAGTAAATATGATATTATCTCACTACAAGAAACGCACTTGGCTTATAAGGTAGACCCTTTAAAGCCAAATTCATTTATCGGGTACTTTGTTAATTTACCGCCTAATGTAACATCTGTGCAAGGAATTGGAATACTTATTAAAAACAACATTCCTCACGTTCATAAACAAATTGATTCAAATATTTTATCAACTGCGGTACAAGTAAATATGGGCATTAAAGTTACAATTATTTGTATTTATATTCTACCCGGGCAAGTGTTCACTCGAGCCGATCTAGAAAATATAATAAGCCAAGTGCAACCTCCGTACATAATCACAGGTGATCTCAACTCCTGGTGTGAGCTCTGGGGCTCCCCTAAGACAAACAAAAGGGGTTCAGTTATTGAAGAATTTATTACTAAATCCGACCTTGCTATACTTAACGACGGTTCTCCCACCCATTTTTCAACACATGGTACTTTTACTCATGTAGACGTAACATGTTGTTCCTCAATATTATTCCCTAAGACATCTTGGAATATATCGAATGATCTGCATAATAGCGATCATTTTCCGATTTCTATTTCTCTCCTTTTGACACCTCGACAAGAAATTTCTAAACACATACCAAAATATAAAACAGACTTGGCAAATTGGAATTTATTCAAGAACAAATTTGAATTGAACCTGTCAATAGCCCCCACAACCCCCACTCTTATAAACAAGGAAGCTGCAACTTTGCTTAAATGCATAAGAAAAGCCGCAAATAGTTCCATCCCTCAATCAAGTCCAATTACCTCTAAACGTACCGTGCCTTGGTGGAACCCTGATCTGGCTAGGCTTAGAACTGAAAAGTTCAAAACTTGGAGGGCTTTTAAAAAAAGTCCTACTCAAGTCAATTTATTAGCCTACAAGAAAGCTAATGCTCTTTTTAGAAGATTGCTAAAAATTAGCAAAACAAAAAGCTTTAATGACTTTACAGCAGAAATCAATCCAAATTCTTCCACAAGGACGATTTGGCAAAGAATAAGGACCCTAACAGGCAACACCACACCAAAATATATTCTATCCATCAACACACCAAATGGCTCGGTAACAGAGCCTGCCGAAATCTGCAATTTTTTTGCCCAAACATTCTCTTTTAACTCACAAAATTCCAACTTTCATCCCGCTTTTAACACCAAGAAATTAGAAAGTCTTAGTTTAATTTCACAACCAGCAACGAACCCAGCAGCAAAACGTATTGAAGCTGACATAACTTTAATTGAATTCGAAAGTAGCTTGTGTAAATTACAAGGGAAAACACCCGGAAGGGACAGAATTTCTTACCCTATGATAAAAAATCTTCCTGATTTAGCCAAACAAAGGCTTATATCGCTCTATAATAGTATATTTAGCATAGGTATCATACCTCAAAGCTGGAAAATAGCAACTATTATCCCCATTCCTAAGCCTAATAAAGATATTGCAAGTGTAAATGGTTATCGACCAATCTCATTACTTCCCTGTTTATCAAAAGTCCTTGAAAAAATAATTGCTAAAAGAATGTTATGGTTTGCGGAGTCCAAAAAAGTTTTAAGTCCTTATCAAGTCGCTTTCAAACCAAAAAGAGGCTGCATAGATGCTCTCCTTCATATTGATTATGCTGTCACAAATGCTCTTACTGCGCGTAACCATATTACAATTTTGGCCTTAGATTTTGAGAAAGCTTTTGACCGCATAGGCATCCACCTTATTTTAGACAAATTGAGAGAATGGGGAGTTGGCCCAAAAATGTTTGGTTACTTCAAATCGTTCTTAACGAAAAGGAAATGCTTTATTAAAATTCGAAATATGTTTTCAAAAACTGTGCCTCTCGACAATGGTATCCCGCAAGGTTCTCCTTTGTCAGAAATCTGTTTTGCAATCGCTTTTAACCAGTTAAGTGAAATAATAACTAAATACAAAGACCTAGATCACTGTATCTATGCAGATGATGCATATATCTTATGTAAATACAATGACCTAGATAAAACTAAATCCATATTTTCTACTTTGTTAAATGAAATTTATGATTGGTCCTGTATTTCTGGATCTAATCTTTCTTTTGAAAAATGTAAGTTGATTCACATTTGCCGGAAAAAAAAATGTACAAACATAGAATTAATTATTAACAATATTAAAATTGAAACAGTTTCTAATCTAAATGTACTAGGACTTTTAATAAACAATAAGTATAATTGGAAATCTCACTGTACTAGTCTTAAGAAATCATTAACAGCAAGGCTCAATATCATTAAGTATCTATCATCTAAAAAAAGTAATGTTCATGTAAATTCACTTTGCAATATTTCAAAAATGTTAGTTTTAAGTAAACTTGATTACGGTTTGGCAATCTATGGTTCTTGTCCTAAAGCAACAAAAAATATAATTGCACCAACATACCACCAAGCGGCAAGAAGAAGCTCTTTCCCAACCACACCAATAAAAAACATACTTGCTGAAGCCGGTCTCCCCACATTAAAAGAGCGTTATATGGAAATCATTGCGAAACTCAATGTTAAGCTCTATTTTCAAACAGGTTCGGTTATAGACAAGGATACAAGCAAAGCCATCACCCACACACGAAGTAGGAGGATCCCTTCTGCTATACACAATATCCTGGATTCCTGCAATATGCTCAATTTACCCTGCCATAGAACAGCCAAATACACACCATCACAACCACCATGGTCACTCAGTAATGAATCAGTACTACTTCACTTACAAGATTTGCGAAAGGATGTGACAAGTAGTACAATCTACAAAGCACGCTTTCTTGAAATCTCAACAGATCTTCAATGTAAAGGTTGGCATTTTCTATATACAGATGGCTCAAAAACGGAAACAAACACAGCTTTTGCAGTTGTGACTGAAGATGGTTCCACAATCATAAAAGGAATCCTACCAAACTTTGCCTCCATCTATACAACGGAAGCCTTAGCCATCCTTGAAGCCGTAAAGAGAAGCTCAAAAATAGCAGGTAAATGGGCTATATGCAGTGACAGCCTGTCAGTACTCCAAGGCATCGTCAACCCCAGAAATGACACAATAGTTATTGCAAAAATTCGAGATTTACTTATAAGATCAAGCTCTAAGATAAAACTTATCTGGACACCTGGTCATGTTGGGATAAAAGGAAATGAGCTTGAAGATGTTGCTGCCAACTCTGCGCTCAAGGCTCCAATATTCACATACAACACCTTCTCCCGTCTTGACTTAAAAAAATACATACAAAAAGAGTGCCAAAACCAACGGCTACTTGAGTGGGAACATTACATTCACCATTACTCAACACTGAACCCGAGGAAAACCCAGCCGATTTTCCCATCAAACGTATCCAAAAGCGACATATCAATTTTTATTCGACTCCGCCTTGGTCATACTGCATACACCCACCAGCACCTACTCAAAAAGGAATCTCCACCAACCTGCCCCACCTGCTTCAACAATGTAAATGTAGCGCATTTGCTAAGCCACTGCTTCTTGTCATCGAACTTTCCACAAAACAACTTAACCGCAATCCAAAACCCAATGGAACTCCTAACAGAACCAAGCCAAAAGAACATCAATAAAATAATAGAAATTGTAAACAAGCTAAAAATAAGTATATAACTACATATGTAACAAATTACAAGAGCCGAAAGCCTATGCTGCTCCTGCTCTTACAAACAATATTATAAACAATTTAAATTGTATATTAATATTCTAATAAATAAATAAATAAAAAAATAAAAATTTTTTGGGAGAAAATTAAAATTCAATTTTAATTCAAATTTATGTGATTCCATAAAATTGTTCATGTTAGGTACCTACTTACATATTTACATGAATGACTTGCTTATTTTGTAAATTTCTCACTAGTTGCCATTTTTTAACAAACTTTCCCCTTAGTTTTGGTTGTTTTCTACCCATTTTTTCACTGTTTTTCACTTCACTGAGAAAAAAAAAATATGCAAAAAATTGCATCACATCACCAGACCTACCTCAAACTCTTGTTCAGGCCATACAATACAAGATACATTTCACTCACATTATCTATATGTCTTACCTAATTATTATCTTGTCGATCATGTTTGATTTCCAAATTTCAACCCTGCTATGAAGCAATGCAAACAAAATGTCGTTCGGTTTATTGCTCCGGTATAAAGCTTATTGTATCTAAAACCTGTATCTACCCCACTCCTGGTTTCTTTATTATGATAGGTGTTCACTGTTCAATGAATACAAAAATGGACTTTGGTTTATCTTTTTGGAAAATCAAATCAAAAAAAATCTTAGCTTAAAAATATTTATTTGTATTCTCTGCTAATAAAAAAAATAATAAAAAAATCCTGATAGCATAAGCTTCTTGGACAACACAAATATAGTACCTACCTACCTACCTACCTACCTACCTCACATTTCATTCTCATAATAAAAAAAAAATAAAAAAAAAAAATGGAAACCAAATTCTCATATTTTTGCTTGCTCATAACTATTTTGTCAGTAGTTGAAATTATAATTTACATAGATTCTGTTTACAAACGACCTTCGCATACAAACAAAAATCAGTTTGACTTGACCTACAGACATTTTTTTCTCTTTATTTCTTTTTGACATTACCCACAAAATAAGAAGATATAGCTATATGGTAGAGCGCAGCGCTCGCTTAGCAGTACCCACAAAAACACTTTTTTTTATTTCATTTTATCATCAACACATTCTCATTCTATAATATAATGCTGCCTCTGGTTCATGTTTGATTCGATCTACAACATTCATTTTCGAAGAAAAGCCATCATGTGGCAGCTAGATTTACTAAAAATTCGAAATATTTGAAAATAACGACTATTTATTGCAAAACAGACCTTTGAAAAATTTGTTATTTCTAACAAAATTTAAGTTTTTGTGCTATTTTTTTTAGTGAATTTGTTTATTAGAAATTTTTTTGTCATTATGAGAAAGTTTTGGGTTATTTGGTTTATTTCTTGTTATTTAAAAATACAATTGAAAAATAGAAAATTTGTCACTTTTCAAAAGCAAATATTTCAAAAAAAAGGATCAAATTCAAAAATCGGTGCCCAAGGCATTGAAGCCCTAATCAATACCTTTAAAATGATTTTGGATTTTGTTTTCGTCTTATTTCAAAAATCCAGTAAGAGGTTTTATAAAAATCACGCAAAACTGCCAAATGGATGCTTAACGATTTCAGAACAGGAGAGGAGTACATATATAAAATGTATAATATATTTTACAATTGTATTTTTATATAACAAGAAATAAACCAAATAACCCAAAACTTTCTCATAATGACAAAAAATTTCTAATAAACAAATTCACTAAAAAAAAACTAGCACAAAAACTTAAATTTTGTTAGAAATAAAAAATTTTTCAAAGGTCTGTTTTGCAATAAATAGTCGTTATTTTTAAATATTTCGAATTTTTAGTAAATCTAGCTGCCACATGATGGCTTTTCTTCGAAAATGAATGTTGTAGATCGAATCAAACATGAACCAGAGGCAGCATTATAGAATGGGAGTGGGAATGATGATAAAATAAAATAAAAAAAAGTGTTTTTGTGGGTACTGCTAAGCGAGCGCTGCGCTCTACCATATAGCTACATCCACTTATTTTGTGGGTAATGTCAAAAAGAAATAAAGAGAAAAAAATGTCTGTAGGTCAAGTCAAACTGATTTTTGTTTGTATGCGAAGGTCGTTTGTAAACAGAATCTATGTAAATTAAAATTTCAACTACTGACAAAATAGTTATGAGCAAGCAAAAATATGAGAATTTGGTTTCCATTTTTTTTTTGTTATGAGAATGAAATGTGAGGTAGGTAGGTAGGTACCATATTTGTGTTGTCCAAGAAGCTTATGCTATCAGGATTTTTTTATTATTTTTTTTTATTAGCATGGAATACAAACAAATACTTTTAAGCTAAGATTTTTTTTTGATTTGATTTTCCAAAAAAAAATAAACCAAAGTCCATTTTTTTATTAATTGAACAGTACCTATCATAATTAAGAAACCAGGAGTGGGGTAGATACAGGTGTTAGATACAATAAGCTTTATACCGGAGCAATAAACCGAACGACATTTTGTTTGCATTGCTTCATAGCAGGATTGAAATTTGGAAATCAAACATGATCGACAAGATAATAATTAGGTAAGACATATAGATAATGTGAGTGAAATGTATCTTGTATTGTATGGCCTGAACAAGAGTTTGAGGTAGGTCTGGTGATGTGATGCAATTTTTTGCATATTTTTTTGGTTTTATGCTTGGGCTGCCAACTGTGATCTAACGAAGGATAATGTGAATGAGTTCTGAATGTATTGGTGAGCTTTACACAGAATTTGTTTGATTTTTGTTTTAGCTGAAATTTGTCACGGTTTTTTATTTGGAGTTGGCAACATGAAATGAAATTGAAAGGAAAAGTATTTTCTGTCTATGAAGTTTTAACCAATTGAGTTTGTGATTCGTAGAGTGAACTGGTGATTCCAAAATTGATTTTTATTCCAAACTAAGTGAATTGTTGATTCTAAAAAAAAATACAGAGAATATTGAATAATTAAACATACTTAAGTGGAGAGAACCAAAAACAAATATTTTAACATACCTTACTTAATAACAATAAAAAAAGTGATTTTATGATACGGCATTTCTTGTAGGTATAATAAATTGTTAAACCTCAGTGAAGTGAAAAACATTGAAAAAATGGGTAGAAAACAACCAAAACTAAAGGGCAAGTTTGTTAAAAAATGGCAACTACTGAGAAATTTACAAAATAAGCAAGTCATTCATGTAAATATGTAAGTAGGTACCTAACATGAACAATTTTAATGGAATCACATAAATTTGAATTGAAATTGAATTTTAAATTTCTCCCAAAAAATTTTTATATTTTTTTTCTTTTCGCATTTTCTTTAGATACAGTAAAAAAAGTTACAATTGCTTACTTAGTTTTTTAATTTCTAAAAGTGTAATGCTAACAAAATATCAAGTTAGCGCTACATATATGTACCTACCATTTTTTTTATTAAAAAAAAAAAAACATGGATATTTTTTTATAAAGCATATACCTACTTGTGATACACATCTGTTTAAAATGATTTTTCGCGCTGATTCGAACTTTGATATCAATTTTTATCAAAATGAATCTTCAAGTCACCATTTTTAATTTTCATATTATGTACAATACCCAAATTTTCATTTAATTTTTGTTAACAATGGTGTTTTAAAAATAGTTTTTAATTGTTTTCAAAAAAGTGTTTTTTATTTAAAAACCGCTTTTTGCCCGCTAACGCATTAAAAAAAAATTATAAACCTATACATATACGAAAAGTTTATTTTAGGACATTTCCCGTGGCATAATTAAAAGAAATAATATGAAGGAAAAACGCAATTATGGGGTAATTTTTCATTACAAAAAAAGGCCCCATACATTTTTTTTATCTTGAATAAAAAATTAAAACTGACCCCAAAATGGGGGCATTTTTTCACAATGAAAAATCGCCCAATTTTTAAAATGCAAATAAGATAAAACAAGGCCCCAAAATTTAAAATTGCTTGAAACCATATTTTTTCATTATGAAGTCTCATCCCAAACCGAAAATTGAAAATAAAAAAATGCTCCAAAACTATGAAAAATCAACCCGAACAACATACATAAATCGACGTCTTTTGTTGTTATTTTACCTACATACAAATTTTGTGGGGTTATTTTTAATTTTTATGGTTAAATTTTTGGGGTCTTTTTTCATTATTTTAGGGGCAATTTTTCCTATTTGGAAATGGGGCCATTTTTTATTATGAAAAAATCCAACAATTTCGGGACCATTTTCATGTAGAGAGATTTTTGTAGATAAATGCAGTATTTTCAAGAGTTGTGCCTTTGTGAAAAATGGTCATATTGAGATGCAACAAAAAAACATTCAAGTGTTTTATTTTTTTCTATTTTTTGATTGAGTATATAATTTAAAGGTGGAATAACTTCCCCAGGCGGGAAATATTGTATGTACCAATGGCTCTGATATGACAATTTTTTTATTTAGTTTAAAAAATCCTACCGAAATATGTAACAATGAACAAATTACTTTCCCTGAAGAGGTGCAAGAAGTGAACCAAGAGGATGTGACAATTGACAACCATTTTCCCAATCCCGACGATCCAATGGAAGAGATTATGAGTTCTGGTGGCTTTGTTGTAGACAAATCCAAATTAAAAAAATTAAATTTTCTTCCTTTATACTACATAATATGTACGATAAGAGTACGATAACTTAGGCGCCCAGAAATGATATCGGTCTTTTTTAGAATAGTTCAATACAAGCATTTTTTACTATAAGAGGGGGGTTCTATCGCACCCCGTTCAGGAGGTAGGGGTAATTTTAGAAAAAAGTTAGTTTTTGAGAAAATTGAAAATTACTTATAACTACTTTATTATGAGATTTTTGTTTTTTGCTTTCTTACATAATTACAGTGCTACCCTACCACCCAGCATTACGGCGTATAAGCAGCGAGGTATGTATGGAAGGTCAAAAACAAGCACTTTTTATTATAGGAGGAGGGTCTATCTAGCCCCGTTTAGAAGGTAGGGGAAATTTTTTACAAAAAAAATGGTTTAAAATGAAAACAAAATTATTAAAAAACAACGGCAACATTTACAACGAAATAATATACTGGTTTTGAAAGCCAGAAATTTGTTTTTTAATCTTAAATCTGAATTAAATTATTTATGTCAAATTTTTTTGAAAAATTCGCCTGCAAACTCAAAATATTTATGAAAAAATGAAAAAAATGTTAAAACCCATTTATTTCAAAATACATACAATTTAAGAAATTATATTAATTTGCTGCAGTCGTACGGTAGAACCTAGGTAATGTGAATTTTTTAGAATGCATTACATTTTCATACCTGATCATTTTAAATGTACTAATAGAACAGAGTATTGGCTTTAAATATAGGTATAATACTTAATTGTTAATAATACCGTTATGTTTTAATATTTTTTTAACATTATTTAGTTTTTTTTTCTATAAATTTGCCCTTCCTGCCCAAACGGGGGAGATAGAGCCCCCTCCCATTGCAAAAAATGCTTGTATTGAACTGTTCTACAAAAACCGTTATCATTTCTTGGCGCCTAAGTTACGTGTTCTTGCCGTACATAGTATAAAGGAAGAAAATTTAATTTTTTTAATTAGGATTTGTTTGTTTTCATTTTTCAAAAAAAGTATAGGTATCTACATAGTCGAAAGTTATTTGACAGTAAGTATGTATCTATCTGCATACCTATTTATTTTTAGTGTATAACCTACCTACAGCCTACAGGTATCTACCAATTATATCTATCTAACAATAGGTAGGTATTTGTATTTATTTAATAATTTCCTCAAGAAACGATACCTATTTTTGGTATGTAATTCGGGAATTTATAACAAATAATACCTACATCTTCATAATCAAATAAAATCACAAATACCTTCCGAATCGCTTTTGTTACCTACACTCAAATACCTACCTAGAAGTAAAAAAACTCTTGAAACCACACAAAAAGTAAAAAACACCCTAAAATTAAATAATCACTTCTTAGTAAATCCGGAATTTGGAAACATACAAATGCATATTGTACATACCTACCTACATATTTTATCCTTTACCTACCATAACAATATCCTAAAATCTAAAATCATTCAAGTTGAACAAAACTACCCCATTCCAATAAAGTGACCTACAAATAATTTGAAATGAAAAAAATAATATATGCATATTATTGAGAAAAAAAATTTCAACACAAGTTTTCCTTCCCAGAAAAAACTTCACAAATAGCTCTTCGCGCACCACGATACAAAAGCAAAAACAACACATAATATCCCAGTAGGAAATTTCATCCTCACTGAAAAATTTTGCTGAATTCAACATTGAATTCAAATGCCACTTCTTACAAGAAACAGCAAGCACTGATTTAGTTACTGTAAAGTAATGCAGAGTTTCACCAGTTCATGGTTTTATGCACATTGTCTGCTTTGTAAATGGGCAAAATATCGAAACACTCCCTTCTTTTACCTGGCACACAAAAATCAAGTGAGTTCAATGTGGAATTAAAAGATTCTATTTTAGTTAAAATTATACGACGATTCAATCGTTGAAAAGTAATGCATAAGTTCAGCTGTTCGTTGTCTAGGTCCACTCGTCTGCTTTGTAAAGTATACTTTGAGAGAGAAGAAAAAATAATTCTCCCACGACGCTCTCTTTTTTTGCTTGTTTTTTCCCTGAGCAAGAAAAGAATAAAAAATACCCTTTCCTTTACCTGACGCGATCAGTATGAGGATTTCTGTGAAGAAAAGTAATGTATCCTTTCATCAGACATTTATAATGAACTGAGCATTAAAAGTGTATGAATTTAAAAAATTCACTTAGAAAAATAAAGTTCACAGTTTGTTCATGCTTTGGTTTTTATAAGGGTCGGTAAAAATTGACGATAATTTGCGTCTTAGAGACGCATTTTGGAGTTTAGTTCACTTGACCTTTTAATTGAATTATATTTAATCGTTCCAACTAAGGAGAAGTATTTTTCTAATTTATGAATGAAACATTTAGCGATTAAGCAACTCCCAATTCCCTATTGCTTTCAGTACTAAATTTTCATCATAATTTTCATCGAAAATAATAAATATTAAGCTGATCAATAACTAATTAACACTCAATTAATGACTTTATTGTTGAATACTTATTCATCATATTTTTCATTGGCAAATATTGAGGTAGTGAAAAAACAAGTCGAAATTATTTAGCGATTTCATAAAAGAATTTTCATCATATTTTTCATCAAAAATTAATGGTCTGATGAATAAACAAGTTACTTTTGTTCAAGTATTTCTTCGCTGAATATTCATCATATTTTTCACCGGAGTCCTCAGTGCAACTGGTGAATAAGCAACTTCCAAGGAAGTAGTGATTTAGTTGTGGAATTTTCATCGATATGGTTGCATGTGCACCCCGCCAATGACATGCCCATGTTAAAATCCTCGATGTATTCCGCACGAAGGAAGCGGGTGCTGCTCCCTTTCCTCAAGGAAGAAGCAAGACATTCACCATTGAATTTTTAGAAATTTCCCACTGGGATCCCTTTCCAACACACGAATACATTTACAAACACAGTGCAGGTATAGATTTTTATTTTTTTTGTTCAATATTTCGTTTTGGGTATAGGGAGACCCAGAACAAAAAAAATAAAAATCTATACCTGCACTGCTTCTTCTTCTTCTTCATAACAAAGTAAAAGTTAGTGCAAAGCAACAAAAACAAACAAATAAAAAAGGCTGTATGCGCTGTGAACGTATAGCATCTATTTTTTTTGTTGTTTCATATGCCATTCGAACGATGTTTGTTCGAAGTTCAAACATGTTGTTAGGGGTGAGTTTTTTTATTCTCGTTTTTTATTCGAAGATAAAAATCTTCGAATCTGACTTCGACATTTTGGGTGGAGGCCTCTTAATTTATCCTCAATAAAGATGTGATGAAATGTGTGACAGAATTAGAACCATTTCTAAAAATTCTCATGTATTAACACAATATGTCAAATCGTCTAGGCTGGGAATATCATATTTTGTTTCCACACTATTATACATGATTTGTTTCACACTTTTTTGACATGTATTAATACTCAGTGGGATAGTGTGGAAGGGCTTTTAGTAGCATGGAATTCTTTCCCACTTTCAATGTGACATGTATTAATACTCAGTGGGATCACTGATCTCTATAATATACTAAATACACTGATCTCTATATACACTGGATAGTGTATTCATACAAAATTTTTAAAGCAAAAATATAGTCGTGGCCGGTACCCTCATATAACAGTATAACAGGGGCCCCAAAGGAATGGACGCTACTGGACCTGCATTTTATTTTATATTTTTCAATATTTACAGCCGCAATGCTTGTTGACATCAACTGATATCAAATAAATGCTCAATTTCGGAAAATATCTTCAATCTCTTTCTTCGTTTGTATAGAGCGAGATATGAGGTCGTGGCCGGTACCCTTTAAAAAACTTGCCTCACAAAAACGGTTATACATTATAGGCTATTCACTATCCAGTGTATTATAGAGATCAGTGACTGAATAGTGTATCCATACAAAAAACTTGACTCCTTTTGAAGAATTTTATAACAGTGGCAAGGTACATTTACTTTTTTTAACTGTTCTAAAGTATAACAATATAATAAAACATAAATGACAAATTTAACTCATAACCTCAAAATTTATTTGTGTATTTTTTTTGCTCAAAGTTAAGTGTATAAGTAACAAAAAGAAAAACAAATCAATTTAAGGTTCCCCCACACCAACGCGAATTTTTGTTGGCGACGACGAAACAATATCCCGATCCAGATCCGTAGATAATAAAACACGGCTAATAATAACAACGTGTTGTTAACATTGGCCGCGTTCAGGTTTCACTAGGATAGCCTATCTAATGGCGTTTTTCTTTTTTACCTCAGAGCAGATCACCGAGCTGTCAAAAATAAAATCTATGTTACTTTTTTACCTCAGACAAATCAGAGCACATAAGTCGTGTTTCTTTTTTCCATCTGAGCTAGCTCGGAGCATGATCTGTATGCTCAGAATAAAATGACCGAGCAAATCGAGCAAAACGCTGAGCGAAGCCAACTTCATACAATTTTTATGTAATTTGACAGATTACTATGCATATGACATATTCAGTGCTCAAGTGTGTTTCATAATTAAATCTGAGGGCTCTGATCATAATCTGCTCCGAGCTTTGCTCTGAGTCCAAGACCGTCAAGTCATTCAAAATTTTGGGTCATGGCTTAGACAAACCCCCTACACTAAGGTGGTCCACCCATGATTAGGATGCCAAAACAACATTTTCTTCAACTGGAATTTTGTTTTTGAGTTTATGGCATATGTAACCAGCCATATTCTCTAGCCCATCGCTCTCCAAAGTGGCCAATTCTTCATCGTCTTTGTTGGGGTCAGTGTCCTCTTCTTCTGGTTCCCAAGCAATGCATAGAAATATAGTACCTAGTGAAGCACTTGAGATTAACTTGTAACTAGCAGAGTATAATGTTATTGATCTAGCTATGTCAACTTCTGACCAATGTAGTTTTGGGTTGTCCGCTGACCATAGCTTTCTAATTTGGCCATCAGTGAAAATAGTGGCCAATTTCTTCTCAATATTCTTTTTTTGCAGCTTGTGTTTTTCCACATCTAACTCGAGGGACTTCATTTTTTTTTTAGTTCAATTGCACTAAGAATTAACTTGTTGCACTTTGATTCCATTGTTTTTCTTTTTTTTAATTAAAACATTAAGATTATGTATATTCTTTATTATAAGGACTTTTTAATACAAACTCTATATATTAAATAAATCAACCAAGTTGAAGACTTAGCACTATATTCTTAAATCAATTTTAAAACTACATACATCTGAAGACGAAGTGTGTTTATTTGTGCGTTGAAACAACATCACCTACTTCAATTGACTCTATGGCATCTTCATCAGAAACAGTAGTCCCAAGGCACACATCTTCACTATCCAGTTCATTCGCACTTGTGTCTAACAGGGTTTCTACTATTTTTTTATTGCCCCTAGCCAAAACCCTTGCTGACCGGCCAGATGAATCGGTGTTTTCTGTTGTTTTGTACACAGTGGGTATTGAACCAGGTTTAAGGCGATGGCGTTTCTTGTCTGTGCAGCCTATGAAGAAAGAAAATATTTTTTATTCTTTGTTTATTTATTTTGTGGTCACTCGGTTTACCTACCCAATTCAAATTGAAGGTTCGTTTCCATATCATCTGCAGTAAAGTGGTCGCTACAGATTCTGCTGGTTTCTGGGCTAAAGACATCCTTCCTTTTACAAAAACGAATCCAAATTTTCAGCAATTCAGGATCTTTTGGGAAACTATGATAGGAGAGATCTTCTTTTCTTAATTTATTTTTATTGTTGTAATTGTTACAACCGCACACAGCGCACAACATTTTGAAGGTACCTATTTCACAAAAAATTAACTTTTAAAACAAATATAAGTGGATAATTATCAGCTGTATACTTTTTCGCACTTATCGCAAACAAATTTGTTCTCATTTTCTTCTCAATTGACGTCATAACGAACTGTCAAAAATTACAACAACAAAGCGAAAAAATGGAAATGGCGTAATTTTGTATTCTTTCATTCATGATAGATAAGTATCCCAGAATTTTTAGGATAGCTTGAGATTAATTTTTTGGCAACAGCTGCTTTGACATCAGCTGTGATTTTACAAGGGATTACAACAACACAAAGCTATCCAGATCGCTTTGGATACAAATCTGAACGCGGCCATTGACAACCGCGTGTTGTTATTGTTGTTTTCGTCGTCGCCACCGAAAATTCGCGTTGATGTGGGGGAACCTTTAAGAAGCTAGATATTCGATTTCAAGAGCTAGTGCTACCGGAACACGTTGCTCCGTCCTCGTCGTATCGGCTACCGCCTAGTGTTTATGTGCGTTAAGTTTACTCGTACGGGCTCTTACTTAACTAATTCCTTACTAGCTTCCTAGGATCCGCCAGACGCGCTACGTCCCCGCGTGAATTCATTAACCTCACCTAGGCAGGAAATTTTGATAAAAATCAATTCAACCAGCCACACGCCTGAGTGATTCAGACGACAAAAATGCCAGGCGATGGCTCATTCAAATTGTACATGGGGAATTTCGACGAGAATACTCAAGCAGGCGAGCTGCGTACGCTGTTCGAGAAATACGGTACCGTCGACGAATGGAATCGGGGCAACAGGGTCGCGACGCAATACAGAATATTAACAATTACATCTTGCACAACAATCCGATCAAAGTGGAAGCGGCAAAGAGCCATCGTGCCCCCAATACGCCGGCAACCAATGTCTTTGTTGGCAATGTGATGAACAAGACCCGAGCACCGGAGGTGCGAGAACGATTTGAGAAATATGGTACGGTCGTGGAGTGTGACTTTGTGTATTTGTTTACTAGTGTATGGGTTTGTGTATTTGGGCAGTGTGGGACACATCCAAGTTGTAATTAAAGAATTGAATGGACATGTGGTCGGAATTTCAATTTCAAGAAATTTCTTAAAAGTAACAGAAATTTCTTGAAATTGTTGGTATATTTTTGTCGTTTCAAGACCACTAACTTTATAAGGATGGCTGAAATGGTTATAAGTTTTATTTGAAGACCTCTAAGTGATTATTGTCGAATTCCATTTGCCATTTGGGATTTTGATCCGGGATTGCGGAAGGAATGGAGAGCAAAATGGGATTGATTTTTTTTTGTAATTGTGTGTGTGGCATGTCAAATATGGCACTATTTTCTTGATGAAACCAGTGATAGTATGGATAGGGAAAAATTCATAGAAGTATAAGTATTTTCAAACTATAAAAAAATATTTTTTTTTATTTAAATTAAAGTTATTTTACATATTATATACAAATGTTTGTGTTTTAACGAATAGTTTTTTATTTGTCGCAATTATTATTTATTGTTGTATATTATTTATTTGAACAGATTATCACCGACATTCTGCATGCACGAGATTTTATTCGAGATGGCCGGGGGCCAGATTCTGTAATAAGCGAAACAAAAGCGATCGTTCGTTTTTCATAAACGAACATAAGCAAAAACGAAAACTATTGTTCACTTTTCCCATACAGAATGTCACCCCGGAATTTGCAACTGCCTAAAACAATCAAAATACAAATTGTGTGATAGAATTTTCATTCTGTAATCTGTCAATTTTATGGGTAATGTGACCAACTATGAAAACTAAAATTTTCTGTGATGCAGTTTGTTCTATAATCATGATCTGATCTGAATTGGATCTGGGGAAAAATAAAACGCAACTATTGAAAAGGAAACCCAATTGTTGTTATGTAATGATGTAATTTACACGAATGATAACTTCATCATAATTTCTTTTTTTATCATTTAGTTCTAAATGGTCCAAAATCTGCCACTATTTTCACAATAAAATTTAATTTTACTGGCAATAATTACTGTGCTTTCTCCACTTTGTAAATTATATATAACAAAATATTAGAGCGATTCAAATTAATCAATATTTTGAGGCAAATCAATAATAGAATCTTCAGAGTGCCATCATTCGACTTCGTATAAATATAGGTAGGTGACAGAAAACTGACGACTTTGTTAGTCGTAGATTTGAGACTATTTAAAATGCTGAAGTTTAAAATGGTAAACAAAATTAAAAAAATCATGGCGACTTGTTTAACTTACAAAAGAGTAAACGATTTTCTTTCCTCGTATGAGTCTAAAATATCAATTAAAACTAAAATACACATAAGGGATTTTTTGATCCTTAGTACTAGTTGGAATTTTATTTCTTTCATATACTAACACTGCACAAATTTCAATTATTTTAACAACAAAAAAAAAATTAACTTCGGAAACAAATGATAATGCAACACTTTCTCTGCCTGGAAATGCAATTTCACATGTAGTCGTCTCGAAGCACACTTTTCATCCGGATTATATGTATCCCTGCAGTTGGAATGGCTGCAGCAACGGCGGCGTTGTATTCTACAGTCTACATAGATTGTGCAAAACAGTAAATGCATTCGGCAGCTTCACCAGCGGACAAACACCGATTGTCACCGTCGCTCTTCCAATTCATAAATGTATTTAAATAACAATTTAAATTTGAAAAGGCCACGAAAAAGGAAATATAAATTTATTTTCACAAAACTTCTAAAAAGTAAACAACAATAATTTCCGAATTGAAAAATTTCACATTGACGTTTAGATAAATGTCACTTTACTATTGTGTGAGTGCAAGTGCGTGTTTTGTATAGGTGTAAATCTCTCTTGAAATCGGGATCAAAGATTTTGATCCCAAATCGTGAGGGATCGATTTTTTTTGGTTGAATGGAATGCCAAAATTGGTCCGGGTTCAAAATCTCTCACAGGGATCGATTTTTTTGGCTGAAAGGAATTCGACATATGAAAGCCATTTTAAAATCGAACAAATATTCCAAAAAATTTCTATATAAAAGCAATTTTCGGCATTTTTCAGTTTTAAAGCAAGTGTCGAAATTACTTTTATATAGAAATTTTTTGAAATATTTGATCGATTTGAAAATGGTTTTGAGAAACACTAAGAGAACTTCAATTCAAACTCAAGTAGCAAGTAGTTTGGAAATGACATCGTTGTATATCTACAAATTTCAAGAAATTTATATTACTTTTAAGAAATTTCCTGAAATTGTTAGATATACCACGTTGTCGTTTCAAAACTACTAACTTTATAAGGATGGTTGAAATGGTTCTAAGTTTTATTTGAAGTCCTCTAAGTGATTCTGAAAACCATTTTCAAATCGATTTTAAAAAATTTCCATATAAAAGCAACTTCTGAAAAATTGAATTAATCTCCTTTTTAACCACGATTTCAAAAAGACACTTTTTTAAGTTTAAATCATTTAAGAGCAACTTATATGAAATCTTTGTTTTTGTAATGCCTATAATACACTTTCTATATTTAGGAACTCAACAAATGCAGTTAATGTATCGACTTTGGAAAATTTTGAAAATTTGTTGGAAATGTTCGAAGTAAATTTTTATTTGTGTTCCAGGGATAGTGCATGATTCTGAAACACCATTCTTTAAGATAGATGAAGTTTATCATCCGTGCGTAGCAGCAGTCTTATATTCCAAACAGAATTTTATTTGGATAATAAAATAATTATGTAGAAGTGCTGTTAGTATGAACATAATAGGTACACTGAATACTACTAATTTTGGCTTACCTTAAGTTTTTTACTATGTTAAAACTTCAAAGGAAATAAATTAAACAATTTTTTTTATATTTTTGAAAAAGCGCTTTTAATTTGAGTATTTTTTTGATTTAATTTTTTTTAATGGTGATTCTCTTTCAAGAAATTATGATACTCCTTTTGAAATTGCTGATTCCAAAAAGGTATCAACCATCGCTGTACGACTTACCGTTAGTCAGATACACTCTCAAACGTTTTTGATTTTTCTTCATGATGGGAAAAACAAAAAGTCCATTAAAATAGTGCTAAGTCTTCTACTTGGCTGATGTATTTCAGTAGTATAGTATATAGAATTTGTATTATTAAAAAACCTTCTTTAAAGAATCGAGTTTTTTCTGTCGTTGAAAGGAATACGAAAAGACGAAAAGAATCGATATTTTTTTTGTGATTGTGTGTGTGGCACTTGACAGCAGCAAATTCTGAAGTAAAATGTCCAGAAAATAATAGGCATGTTCAGGAAAATAAGATCTCGGAGATCTCAGCAATCTCAGTTACCTGAACAGGATTCCTCAGCAAAATTTCTCACCTTTTCTGTCAAAACTCTGAGGAAAAAAAATCTTGGATTCGCTTGCTCACCTTTTGAGTGAGAAAAATCTCTGAGATCTCATTTTTCTCAACACACCAAATCAATTTGGAAATTATTATTATTATTAATTGAAAAACAACGCACAAATATTTACTATAAAATTCACCGAAAATTTGTTGCAACCAAAATCAGTTTGTTTTCATAAAAAAAAATTGTTTTCTTAAAACACCGCGGCATTGAATTTGACATTTTTAGAAATTTCAAATCTTGCAAGTGTGTGTGCAAATCGGTGTATTTATATATTTTTTTGTGTAAAAACTTTTTTGAATCTTGAAAAATTAGCAAGATTTGTTTTGACAGACAAAATTCGAAATGTTCAGAAAAAAAAATCGATTCTTTTACAAAAAAATTCGATTCTTTCGTTGAAAGGAAATCGACATGACATTTGGAAGAGTTTTTTCAATGATAGATCTGACAATCGTCAGCTCGAAGGTGCTTTTTCGTTTGGCATTTTTGCTGCGGATCAAGAAAACTTCTGATGCGAAAAAGTTGAACCAGTTAGAATACACAGTACACATATTAAAGGTAATATATTGCGCATGTTGTCAAAGTTGGAAATGTCAAAAAATTAAAAATGGCTGTCCGAGTGCCCACAGGAACTCAACGCGCATCATTAGAAACGACAACAAAATATTGAAATTAGACAAGGAAAGGGGCACTGAATCCACCATTTTACCACCATAATACCTCGATTTTGACAGATGCGCAGAACTGAACAAAAATGAAAACGCTAATGATATTACGTTTAATATGTGTACTGTGGTTAGGATATGGGTGCCCCGTGCCCCGCTTCATTTTGGGTTTTATACTTGGAACACTATTGGGGATCGAAGTATTAAATAAATTAAACAAAAGTAGTTAAAAAGATGACATTTGCACGAAAATGACATTTGCATAGAAAATTTAGAAATTTAAATAATTAAGATATTGATATTTAAAATTGAAATATAGGTATACCAAATTTGTTATTTGTTAAAATTTTTAAAAATTGAACCCATACAAATTTTTTTGTAGAAAAAAATATTTAATTTTATGATGTTGGGGGCAATGCCCTTTTTATTAATAGCAGCATTTTATGCAGCCTTATTGTTTTTCTCCCGAACAAAATTCCACCCGTAAAATTTCACCCGAGTTATGTACAAGACACATTCCTCCCCATCTATCTAAGACATCCGGTTAGCGAATACTTTCAACAGGATTCATGAGTACTCCAATAATTAATGTTCCCACCAAAAATGCGAACATTTGCACATTCCTTCACGGAGCAGACAAAGGAACATGAATACCTATGCTTAATAATTATTTTATTCTATGATATCTTGGAAAACTTCTTTGAAGAGTTGATTCTATGATTCGGTAGTGAGTAGACGTAATTAAATAAAGCTCTCTTAAAAATTATTGTATTTGTTTACCTTTTTTTTTAAAAAGCATCTATAGAAACTAAAAAGTTAATTGGCGCAGTCGGTAGGATCCTTTTTTATGTATAAAGGATCTAGTGATACGAACTACCTCGAAAAATCGCGAGGATTGAAGAGTGACTGTTCATATATTCTATTACTCAGTGATATCGTAAAGATAACGAGTACATAAATCTAGTGATACGAACTACCTCGAAAAATCGTGAAGATTAAAGAGTGACTGTTCATATATTCTATTACTCAGTGATATCGAAAAGATAACGAGTAAATAAATCAGTGATACGAAATAGATGCTAACAAGGAGCAAAAAGGATAAACAGGAGAAATTTGATGAACTCCAGGAGCAGCTCAGACAAAGGAAAATACAATTGGAGCAATTAAACAACGCCTTCCAAATTCTACAAGCTAGGGAAGCAGCACAACATGAAAGAGAAAGGGTACTTCGTGAAATAAAACACATGAGCACATTCATCGGATCAGGTGATATAACTATAAATAGTTTTACAAAGAATGTCGAGTACTACATTGGAGACGTACAAAATATTGCATTAAAGAAGTTTATGGTGAGAACCATATATAATGAAAAAATACAGGGAAGAGCGAAGGAGGTACTGATTACCAGATCCAGAAAATTGGGATGAAATCAAAAGGCAGCTAAAACTACACTACAGACCAGATGTGGAGCCCAGCGAGATATACAGAATGATCAAAGATTTGAAAGTTAATACTGTAAGTGAGCTATTATTAGAAACACAAAAAATAAAATATAAATGTGATGAACTTAAAGAATACTATAAAGGCGATAGCGCCATCGATTTAAATACTGCATTTAATTTACTGCACGATGCTTGTAAATATGATTAAAGATGTGAGTCAGAATGTATTATTAGATAAAATTTACGAAGAACAAGATTTAGACAAAATCTTTCAAATTATGATAAGAAGAAGATATGAGAATAGTTGTAGTAGAGATCAACTTAAAAAAAAATAGTGTAAATAAAATATATAATCGACCAACTAAAAATCATAATAAATTAGGATTTTTTGGAAATTACAATAACAATCAGCAAAATAACAGAAACTCAGGTAATTTTAATGGTTCAAACTATATAGCTAGAAATTCAGGAAATTATTATAATACAAACCCCGAAATTCAGGAAATTATAATTCGAATAATTCGGGTCAAAATCGACCTCAAAATCAGAATGGTCAAAGGTATGATAATAATAGAAATACAAGTAATTTAAATAATTCTACTTACAGAAACTCAGGTAATTTTAATGGTTCAAACTACATATATAGGTAGAAATTCAGGAAATTATTATAATACAAACCTCAGAAATTCAGGAAATTATAATTCAAATGAAGCGTTTGGAAGATGAAGGTGCTAAGCGACATTTTCAAAGTTCTGAGTAATCAGCATTTAAAGTTTTTTACCTGTAACTTTTTTCATAAAAATAATAAAAAAAATTCCATAAGGCCAATTTTGAGTTAATACAACTCAATTGCTTTTAAATTTAATAATCCTCTTTATTGAAAACAAAGAACTTTGGAGATATTTACAGTTTTGTGTACTTAAAACCTTTATCCACAAACTTAATTGAATATACTTAATTAGTTTTTGCATAAAGGTCTTAAGTGACAAATTTGACTCCTATAATTATTTATTTTTTGACAGTTTTTTTTTTCTTTTTTTCTCTTAGGACCTGCTGAAAATGCATTTGAATGGAACCATTGATGTTCTACTGGGATGAATTCTGATCTGATCTTTTAGATTTTTAATTTTTCCGCAGAAAGCTGTTTGATTTTATTCTCCCTTGGCATAAAATCATGATTTTCGTTGGGGCGGTTATTGGTTTTTGCTATTATAACTTTACTAAAAGGTGTAGACTCCTCGTAGCATTCTTCTCGAATCCACTTTATAGAATCCCTGAATTGAACTTTTTCATTTGATACGTTTTTTGATAAATTTTTCACGTTTAGTTTTTTCTGAAGTTCATTCAAGATTCGAAAATGATTTTGCATGTTGATAACAACTGTAGCTGTGCACGTGCGGTGCATTGCCGTGTGAACCAGTCCATACCAGATTATTATAAAATTTTTGCGAAATTGAAAAGGGCAAAACCAATATTAACTATCGGAAAAAGTCAATAAGAGAAACACTTTGTTAAGTAATAGAAAAACAAAAAATTCAATTTTAATTTTTAGTTTTACTACCTGAGTAAGTGAAACTTAAGTGGCCAACATGGGAGACTTAAGTGTCACTTATTCCGATAAGTTAACACTGTGAAATTGGGAATTATTTTTCCATATTTGGCACTTCAGTGACACTTACTTCACTGTGAAACTGGCCAAGTGTATAAGAAAACCGAAAAATCAATATTAGGTTCACCGCAAAACTTTAAATAATATCTCACGTTTTGCGATAAATTGCCAAACCTGCCTGCCTAAAACTCTTACTACGACACCTGTGTCGCTCGTGTGTGGTGCCTGCACAGTTCGAAGTGAAACGTTCAGATATAATTCGTTTTTCATATAATGAAGGGCTTTAGTGCGTTTAACACCATTTTCCACAAAGTTTTTTAAAAGACACTTGCTTATAGCACCTTCATCTCTTTGGTAAATAGGAATCTAGATGCCTTACAGACGAGCAGATGATACAGAAATTTAAGTTTTCGAATAAGATCTCCATCTGCAAGAAAAAATGAAAATTTCACTTAGAACCTTCATCTTCCAAAGCTTCAAATAATTCGGGTCAAAATCGTCTGATTTTGAATGGTGAAAGGTATGAAGAACCTATGTCTTTAGGAAATATAGAAGCAAATAATCTAGATAATAGCCATGAGGTTAATAACGCCGAGTTTTTTTATCAATTAGCCTCGGATGAACTACCAACTAAAAAAATTACTATAAATAATAAAAAATATGTAGCTTTAATTGACACAGGATCCACCCTTAGCATTATTGACGACAAAATTTATGACTTTAAGACAAAAAAAATCAAACCAATGCATTTTACTACCATAAATGGTAAAGATGTCACTGAATACGAAGCTCATACAACAGCACCTGATGAGCTCAAGTTTCCTAAAGGAGCTTGTGTTAGATGGAAAGTTAAAAACCTACTCAATAGACGCTACCAATTTATAATTGGTATTGACTTACTTAACAAATTAAACACCCTTATCGACTTAGAATCAGGAACCATATGCCTCAATGAACAGACGATAACATTTTTAGAGAAACCATACACATTTGACGAAATATGTATATGCATTAGAAACAATAAACGGCAGTGACATAACAAATCGACTTAAACTTGACTATTTGAATAAAGAAGAGTATGAAGCTATGACTAAAATAATACGAAGATTTAAAAATTATTTTTTAAAGAAGGTTATAAGCTTACTAGCACTCCAGTAATAAAACATGAAATTAAGACAGCTACAGATTCTCAAGTTAACGCAAAATTATATCGGTATCCTCCTAAACATGAAGAGGAAGTGAGAAGACAGATAGCTGAAATGGAAGCTGAATGTGATAACTCAGGAGTTCAAAAGTTTCGTATAGTCATAGACTATAGAAAATGAAATTACTATAGATGACAAACAACCACTTCCTAATATGGACGCCATATAAGACAAGAGGGGAAGGTCAAATTAGTTTACAACCATAGATTTATCTAAAGGCTATTACCAAATATTGGTTAAAGAAGAGGACGTAGAAGAAACAGTTTTTGTAACACCCCAAGGCTTGTATGAATTTGTTAGAATGCCATTCGGCTTAAAGAATGCCCCTGTGACATTCCAAAGGCTAATGAATGAAATTCTAAGAGACTTCATAAATGTATCATGTGTAGTATATCTGGACGATATACTGATTTTTAGCACCTCACTGGAGGAGCATTTACCAGCTATTACAGCTATATTTAAGGTACTGGAAAGTACAGAATTAAAAATTCAGATTGATAAGTGCAGTTTTATGAAAAAGGAAACTCAGTTCTTGGGTCATGTTCTTACAGAAGATGGTTTTAAGCCAAATCCTGACGAGATTAAAGTAATTGAAAATTTAAAACTACCTCAAACCTAAATAGAAATAAAAAGTTTTTTAGGTCTCAGTGGATTTTATAGAAAATTCATAAAAGACTACGCAAAACATGCGCAGCCTATGATCAAGTATCTTAAAAAAGATACTTAACTTAAAACTGCCGATCCAAATTATATAATGGCTTTTGAGAAACTTAAAAGTCTTATTAGTTCTCATCCTATTTTGAGATTCCCAGATTTTAAAAAACAATTTCAATTGACAACAGATGCCTCAAAACATGCGTTACGCCGCAGTTTTGTCTCAGGAAGGGCATCCAGTATGTTTTGCTTCTAGAACACTGAATAAGCATGAAATTAGTTACTCCGCAACAGACAAAGAATTTTTGGTTATAATGTGGTCAGTCAGTTATTTTCGACCGTACTTATACGGTAATAAATTCAAAATTTATACGGATTATCAACCGATAAAATATTTACATGCTTAATACAAGGGAAAAGATATGTCGACAAGACATCAAAAATGGCTTCTAAAGTTAGGAGAATATAACTTCGAGATTGAGTACTTAAAAGGAAAAGATAACAGAGTGGCAGATTTCTTAAGTAGAATTGAAGTCAACGAGGACGTTAAGTCTGAAAAAGGAGGGAACAGTATGTGTAATAACTTTTCAAAAATATATAAAGACGATGTTTCAGAAATAGGTTTATTATTTAATTTAGAAGATGATGAAAATGAAACAACTATGGCTACAATACACTCCGCAGAAGAGGAATTGTTAGATCACATTCCGATTAAGGAAGAAATCGTAAACAAGTACAAGACTCAAATAATTTTGACGAATAATAAAGTCCAAGAAATAGAAATAATTCATGGTAAAAGAATAATATACGTGGCGGAATACGATTTTGAAAATTTAAACGATATTTTTAAAAGATTTATTAAAAAAGGATTGATAGGTATATATTCAGAACTAAATGATAACAAGTATAATGTGCAAGAAAAGTTGCGAGAACTATTTTCTAATGACAATCAAATAAAATTTATAAAATGTTCATACAGAGCACAAGACATTGAAACAGAAACAGAGGCAGTGAAACAAATTTCAATTTATCATGTGAAGGAAAGTATGCAAGAGACATTCAATGGTATCAAAAACAAGATTTATTACCCAAAACTACTTGAATTGATACAAATAATAATTAATCAATGTGAAGTTTGTCAACAGGTGAAATATGATAGAAAACCAATAAAACAAAAGCTTAACTTTACAGAAACACCTTCAGATCTAAATGAAATTATACATATAGATACATTCGTAATTCTTAGATGCAGTTTTTTGACAATAATTGACAAATTTTCCAAATTTGGATTTGGTAAAAGATATTGAAAGGTTTCATAGCACACTTCTAGAATAATGTAGAGTTTTAAAATTAAATGCATTAAACGACTTTTGCAAAAAGCAATTAGAAATTATAATGAAAGAATTCATTCGACAATTAAAACAAGTCCAGCTATAGTAGAATTTCACAAAATAGAATTTGATAAGATTCGCAATAATTTACAAACTATTGAGAAAAATAGCATTGAAAAAGCAAATAAAAAAAAGAAAATTATAACGAAATAGGATCTACAGGATTTATAAAAAATTATAAGGCAGTAAGGCATAAACATCAGCCTAGATTTAGAAAAAGTAAACTCTCCAATATACACGTTACTAATATAAAAAGACAACCCAAATTTTCAGCTTTACACATTGTTAACATTACTGGTACTAGTAATACCAATACCAATAGACGTACGATTGACACTTGACGAAATAAAGGAACAATACGGATTTACATAAATAAAACTAAATGACACTGAAATAATAACAAAAACTGACATTATTGTTCACGTAATAAGCCCATACGACATTATTAACATAATAGACAACATTTCAACGAATTTACAAGGATTGGACATAGAACATAATAAAATAATTCAAACTGAACTTATACATCTTAAAAATAGGGTACAAACATTAATACCAAAGGACAAAAGACATAAAAGAGGACTTGCTAATATTGTAGGTAGTGCATCTAAATGGTTATTCGGAACCATGGATGATGAAGATAGAGTTAACATTGAAAATCATTTTTTAAATAATTATAATGCAATAGGCAATACTAATCAGCAGGTTATAAATGATCATTTTAATAAAACTTTCCAAGAATTGAAAACAGTTTTAGAAAAAGATCGAACAGTTATATTAGGTCAATTAAATAGTATAGCAAGTAATGTAATTAAAAGAAATTTATTTTATGACCAATATTTTAAACTTCAAATTATAAAAACAAAAAAGCAAATAAAAAATATTCAAAGTAACATAGCTTCGGCAAAATATGGACATATAAATCCAAACATGTTAACGGATATTGAAATTCAAAAATACGAAATAAATTTAAATAAAATGAAATCAATAAAAATGGGAGTAATTAAATTTAAAGAAGAATTGTTATTTTTTGCTATTAAAATTCCCAAAGATTTTGAAAAAATACAACTAAAGATCATTTTACCAATTCCAAATTTAATGAAATAAGAAATTGACAGTTCACAAGAAATCATATTTTAAATACAATAATGTAACATACAAATATGAAGAAAATAAATATTTAAATGAATTACAGACGAGTAAACATTGTGTATACCAGAAAATTGTAAATTAATAAAAAATAATCAAACTAATTATTACTGATGATACAACTATAATTATAAAAAATGCAAATAATGTGAGCATTACCTACACAAAATTGTGACGAAAGAAATCTTAATGTAACCGGAAATATGTTAATTAATTTTAATTTTAATAAGAATTTTAGGCCATTATTGGACAAATGTTAAAGAAATTTTCCAGGATCGTTTTTATTATCCAATGAATAAAAGCTTTACAAATTTTAGCACGAAAGTAACTTAAGAAGATATAAAATTTGACAATGAAAATAACATTAAAAAAATTGAAGAATTACGGTATCATAAGAATATATCTTATGGAATTAACTTCACGTTAATTATTTTATTAAATATTTTAGTTACTTTCAGTTTTATTTTTCAAAAGAAAATAAAAGTAAAAATAAATAATAAAATTCAGGATAATTTTAAACTAAAGGGGGGAGAAGTTATGTACAAGACACATTCCTCCCATCTATCTTAGACATCCGAATAGCGGATACTTTCAATAGGATTCATGAGTAATCCAATAATTAATGTTCCCACCAAAAATGCGAACATTTGCACATTCCTTCACGGAGCATACTAAGTAACATGAATACCTATGCTTAATAATTATTTTATTCTATGGTATCTTGGAAAACTTCTTCGAAGAGTTGATTCTATGATTCGGTAGTTAGTAGACGTAATTAAATAAAACTCTCTTAAAAATTAATTCTGTGTTGTATTTGTTTACTTTTTTTAAAAAAAGCATCTATAGAAACTAAAAAGTTAATTCCCGTAATTACATGTTTAGAAAATTCCCTTATTGTGAACATTCATTCATTGATTTTTAGTAGGTGAACGAAACTTCTTTCAGGCGAACAAAAAATATTTTTATGGTGAAATTCTTACCCACACACAAACTTATCAAATACGGACCCATTATCTACTTCTTTTCACCTTTTCTATTCTTAATTTTTCATTTTTTGTTTCTAGATTTTACCAATAGTCAATTTTTTATTTGAATTTGATTTGATATGATCGTTTTAAAAACGCATTAATGAATTCAGAGGACTTGAGATTGTAAGATATTTTTTAATAATAAACTTTTATCCCTCTATTCTTAAATAATAAAAATAACATTACATTACAAAATCTATTTATTTAATTAATTTTGACTTTCAATTGAATTACATTCCTCATAATTTCCATGTTCACATTGAAGGATATGATGATGTGGATGGTGTTGTCGTCGATCACGTTCGACGAATTGTCGCATTTTTTTCTGGTAGTCCTGTTGAAGTTTAACAAAAGAACTTAAGCGATTCAAAAGAAACTGTTTATCATGACCTTCTAAAACAAGTTGGTTCCTTAAAACCTCAACCATATGTTTGTTTGCATTTGAGACAGCATGATAGTAGTAAAGTAATAATACCAATACTATAAAACATGGAATGGCAAACCCAGCTGTACCCAAAAAGAAAATGCAATTTTTAAAAATTGAGGGCATTTGGTTGAACGCTGTAGTTGCAGCATCCCAAACAGAAGGAAGTCCTCTAAAAGGACCACATGATTTCGATGGGATAACCTCAGCTATCGCATATACAACAGGAATCAAAGCCACCGCATACGACACAAGCAAAATGAGCATAAAAAGCGAATTTGATCCCGAAGCTCTATAAAGTATTGCTGAAGGTTTCGAATTAACTAAACACTGAAATTTTTTTATATAGAACATAAAAAATGTCAACACAGCTGCTATTGCTGGCAAAAAAGGCGAGTAGAAACTACCTAACCAACATATGGTTTGAGAATACACAATGTCTAAAACATGTTTCGGAAGTTCAAATTCTTGTTCGCCAATAAGGCGAACAAATCTGGTTTTAATATGACGGGCCATCATTGCACGAGGAAAATTGACAAAGAAAGTAACTCCAATATTTGTCACAAAGTCGGTTATAAGAAGCTTATAGAACTGTTGGCCAATATATGTTTCCCAACATTGCGGTGTTTTATATTTATCATCAAAGCATTGCGGAGTAGTCTTGGGAATAATCAAATGATAAAAGCGGCTCAAAAGAACGGCCAATGAGGCGAGACGCAAAAATACATTTCGAAAGAGATTAATTTTAACTACAAACATTGGCGAATATTGTTCGAACTTACATAGATAATTGAATAAGTTTGGGACCAATAAATTAAGACAAACTATAGCAATGTATGGTAAAAATTCAAAAAATAATGTTGTAAACTGTTCTTTTGGATTGCTGGGCTTTTTTAATGTTTCTTCAGCTGAAAATGTATAAGTCGTCTGATAGAGTATGGCTATAGGATGACTCGTTTTGAAATTTGGTTCAAGATACTTTAGACTTACATTGAAAAGAAAGTAAATAAATAAAGCTGAAAGAAGCAAAATAAAAGCGACTGCACAGTTAATTAGAAATCTTACTAGAACTAATTTGTACATATGATCTCGTGATCGATTACTGCGTTCGTAATCAATACGTTTGGAGTACAGAAGACCCTTGATTTCATTATAGAGTGCCTTATGCTTTATATCAGCTGATTTACCATTGTGTATACAAAAATCCCAACCTCCAAATACTAGATTACAATACTGATAGAATTGACCCTCACCATCAACTAATCTGTCTTTGAATTCACGCGAAGCACCTTTCACAATTGCTGCCAGTGAAATAAGAAAATATAGCACTGTAATGCTAATGTAAGCCAACGGTAAGTCGTAGTTCAATCCTTTTTCTTCAATACGCTCATAGTTGTTAATATTGTAATTTAAAGTAGACTTATTAGTTATTTCATCAATCTCTTCATTTTGCTTGTGTAGGATTTGTTCAAATATTTTATTTGTATAGACTCCATAGAACAATAAAGTATTCTCCATGAAACCAGTGCCTTGGATTATATCTAAAATATAAAACTCACTCGATGTATTATTCAAGTAAAATTCCCTACAACACTGTGTTGAGTCATTTGTAGTGATCTGATCACAAAATTCTTCAGTTGGTTGAACTAGAAATGCATATGGTATGATGATGAAAATAAATATTAAAAAAAATATGACTAAATTTAGAAACATAAGCCATCTGAGAAGCAAGAAATACGCCACAACACCGGTTCCAAAACTGCCTTCTATTTTTTTTAGTGAACTGCGCCATAGTTCCATTTTCGTTAAAACTTCTGTCCATTTTGTATGAAATTGCTGCCAAGCTTTACGGTGCTGCCACTTAAATTGATCAAATCCCTGAAGGCGAAGTTTTGTAGCGTTCTTGAAAAGATATTGAGAAAAATTGGATAAACTTAATATTGTATTTTAAAGACTAAATTTATTACTTGAAGTTTAGCTTTTAAATCCTTTTTTTGGGTCATCGACACTGGCATGGATTTTATTTCTTGAATTTCTTCCCATATTCGTTCTTCGTCGGTTAAGTCTTGTGATAAATCGGGCAATGTGGCTCCTTGAACATCTTGATACTGGATTTCACGTCTCGCTATTGAATTAGACCTTGTGTTGTATTGTGTTTGACGCCTTTTGACTTGTGTATCATGTTGATTGTTACGAATTCGCCTTGAAGTAGCTACATAAATTAATGCATACAATTTTAGTCTATATAATCACACAACCCATAATAATTTGGAGCGTTTTCTTATTATGTCTTTTAATTTTTCTAAGAAATTTTATTCATATTTGAAGTCGCAGAACCTCATCAAAAAAATTCAAAAATGTATATGAAAAGAAGAGTACCTACAGTTATTTATGAAAAAAAAGTAAGAGCAGCAATTTCTATAAAAGTTATAACATCCGAGATCCGACACTATCCGAATAGTGCCGGATACCCAGATCGAAATTCAGATAGATAAATCCAATTTTAAGTACAGGTAAAACTGGGCAAAGACAGAAATCTTACCGTTATAAAACTTGACAAAAGCCGTTAAAAAAATGTGCACAATAAAATTTGTTTTGTTGGTGGGGAAGGAAGACCTGAAAGATAAGATGATTGGCAACACTGTTGTGAAAGTAGTTGGTTCAGTTTTTATATCGCTCCGTCAATTTTTTTAATTTTAATCAATAATATTCACAAAAAAACTTAATAAATTAACAAACATCCAAGTTTTCTACAAATCTTTATTCAAAATAAGTGATATTCAACAGGTAACGCTATTTATATAAGCTTTCAGGCAAGTTTTGAAGTTTTCCTACTTGTCACATGCCCGAGAACAAAAGAAAGTTAAGTCAAACCTCTCCAGAAGAAAATCCTTATTCGAAAACGATTATCAACAGAACACCAATAATTTATAAAGCACATTCAACTATGTCTATTTCCAAGTGATTTGCAAAAAATCAAAACAATTATCGATGAATCTCTCCATACTGAGCTTGAAAAAGCTACATCTAAATTGGCGACAAAAGACGATTCCATTAAGTTGAATGCCGAAATAAATTTGCTGCGGAAACAAAATGAGGATTTGTCAATCCAAGTTCAACATTTTGAGGCTAGGTGTAGTGTTTTGGAGGAGGAGTTGGAGATGCAGGGACGGGAAATCAAAGGAAAAAACATCATCCTCACTATCCCGAACAATGACATTAATATACAGGCGAAGATACAATCCATCACCAAGCTCCTTCTAGGCGGTTCACATCAGCTACCAGAAACAACAAAATTAAGCGAAAACGAATCTATCATCAAACTGAAACTCAACACCGGTTCCAATGAGAATGCCACAAAAATGCTGCGAAATTCTTCCAAGCTTAAAGGCACAGGTGCTTTCATACAGCGCGATCTCACCAGACAATCACAACACAAACGCCGAATCCTTCTTAGCTACAGGAAAATAATTAGAACCAAAAAACAAAATGTACCAATCTTAATTAGAAACAATTCTTTAGTAGTTTCGGATAAAATATTTTATTTAAACAATAATAATATGCTTAAATACAAAAACGAAGACGGAGAAAACCACCTGCTGAGCGATATGTTCGCACATCTCAATCTTGATGCTGTCAAACTCACAACTTCAACAAACAGACGTCATAATGAATGGTCTAGACCAGCGTTGCCACTTCAAGAAAAGAGGAGCGCAGTAGATCATTAAAAAAAATGCAGTAGATTGAATCTTTCCGCAGTAGATTTTTATTAAACAAAAAACATAAAAATAAATAGCTTAAAACTATATTAACATATGTATTTTTAAACGAGTAGGTATTAAAACTTAATCTTAGAAGTATTTACTAATTACTCAAACGTTTTTTTTATAAACTTTCCATCAGAAAAAGTAAAATTTTGTAAATGCTCTAAAAGCCCAGGAGAGTCTGACGGTGTCCAGCAGCACTACTGTGAAGAAAAGAAACAAAATCAACATATACACGAAAAGTTCAGCATGTATTTTTTCCCCCAAAGCGTCTTATATATCGAGTAAATTGAACCAAAACATTGAACAATCTAAAGCATCATAGTATTTACATAAAAGATCTTCGTTTCCTAAAATAAAGACCTCCACTGACTATTTAAATTTTCTTTACTGCAATCGGTAAAGGGAAAGGATTCTAAAATGGGCAATATTGATGGCATAGCACCATTGAAAACTAATTAAGCATCTATGTATTTCAGCAGTTTAAGTTTTGTATCATTAAAATCAAAACGTTTTTTTATTTGCTTACAAATTTCTACATACAAATTTAAAACATCCTTTTTTTAACACTTGAACAAAGGTTTGTCAGACAGTTTTACTTTTTTTTGTGATTTCCAATAAATATTTATCCATGTCTTTTTTTTTAATAATTCTTGTAAAATGAGGAATTGTCAGTGTCACACTATACAAATACGAATTCAAATAAACTCTTAGAATCCCGTTAGTTTAGCAGATAACGGGAACACAATACAAACAGAGACAGAGATTTGTATCATGAATGAAAGCATCCAACTAATTTCATATGTCATAAGAGAATGTGGCCAAGTTCACAATGAATTGGCTTCGTTCAGACGTTCTTTACAGCGATTATTTTTTTGCATGTTTTTTGGACAGCTGTCCAAGAGAAGGTTCAAAAAGTGCAGTAGATTGAATTTAGTGGCAGTAGATTTAGTTTTTGCGAAAAGTGCAGTAGATTTACATCTATCGCAGCAAAGTGGCATCCCTGGTCTAGACCAGTTGATGCTAACACCAGGGATGCCACTTGTCCAAAATTTACCAAAATGTAGTACTATAGTACAAAATTGAAAATGTGATGCCGTCAGCTCAATACCTTTTTATAGATTTAAGATTTTATCCTACAACGTGTCAGGGCTTAAAAACAAACTTTTATTTATAGATTTTTTTAATTATCTGAAAGATTTTGATATATTTTTTCTTTATGAGACACATGTTACAAGTGAAAATTTAAGTAAATTTACAAAATATTTTAATGGTTTTAAACTAGTTTCGAAAGCAGCAATTAAAACATATGCAAAAGGTCGAGCAAGCGGATGGAGCCTGTACGGAATAAAATTATCATTACTTAAAATGTACGCTTTTGAAGAGGTTGAAGGTACAACCGTAGTTAAACTTTTACACCAAAATAATAAGTATATTGTCCCGTATTATATGAATTGTACCAAGTGGATTGAAGACTACGAACGCTTCAATAACGTTATGTTGTATTTAGTAAACAAAAGTGTTCTAATAATAGGTGACCTCAATGCCAGAACTAGTAACATTCAAGTTACTACAACCCGCTGTACCAATAATCCTTCGCTGAACATCGATAATAGGAATTCCAAGGACAATGTATGCAACCAAAACGGTACCAATCTTCTCGAAGTGCTTCAGATGTACGATTGTATAATTTTGAATGGTTGTACTAACGGAGATACCGAAGGCCACTTTACTTTTATAGGTGGTCAAGGTAAATCCATAATCGATTACTGCGCCGTAAATAATGAATGGACTGATCTAATAAATAAATTCGAAGTACAAATTAAAAACTTTTCGGACTACAGGCCAATAGTCGTTGAATGGTCAGAAGAAAAGATGACAGTGGAAAGAAACCTGCAACTTATTCCTCGGCTCCAATTGAAGCAGAATGACTTAGTCATTTATCAAAACAAGCTTGACATAAATCTTTCAACACTGAGTGTTCCGACTGCTTCAACTGATGAAGGTTCAAACCAAATGGTATCTTGCATAAGAAACTCCGTACCAAATGCTCCTACAAACATAATATGTAAGAAATATAAACAAAAATGGTTTGACAGAGAGTGTTCGAACGCAAGAAAGAAGTCTTTCTCCCTTTTGAATGCCCTCCGGAGCTCCAACTGTCCAAACTTAAAAAATTGGTACCTTGAAGCAAATATCCGTTACAAAACTTTATGCCTACAAAAGAAAACCGAGTTCGAAAATCATCAAGCCTACATGCTCGGACAAACAAGAGATTCAAAAGAGTTTTGGAAAGTGACAAAGGAAATTAATGGATCAAGTTTTACGATAGGGTCGGGAGTATCTGCTTATGAACTTTCAACCCACTTTAAGAACATTCTGCATTGCAAATCAGTTCTTAAATTTTCATATGCTGAACCTCTACTCACTGAAGATATATTGGATAGCGAAATAACCACAGCTGAAGTACGGACTGTAATACTTAAAGCAAAAAATGGTAGAGCTCCTGGTGAAGATGGCATTTCCTACGAGTTTTTCCAAAACGCTACACCGGGCTTAATTTGCCAACTTGAATCTCTTTTTAATGAAGTTTTTTTTTAAAGAAGATGTTCCATTGTCATTTAAAAAGTTAATTATATTCCCGATTCACAAAAAAGGAAACATGGATAATGTAGAAAATTACAGAGGCATTTCTTTTATGAACGTAATTTCAAAGCTGTTTTGTGGCATACTTGTTAGCAGACTAGAGTCATGGGTGGAAGTAAACAATGTGTTGTCTCATTTCCAAGCTGGATTCAGAAAAAAATTTTCAACCATTGACCACATTTTTGCTCTATCCTCCATTGTTCAAGCATTCCAAGCCAGGAACAAAAAAGTTTATGCGTTTTTCGTCGACTTTAAATCTGCTTTTGACCTTGTGAATCGTAACGCACTTTTTTAAAAACTGTCACTAACAGGCATATCTACGAAATTCGTCCGTTTGGTAAAAAATATGTATACAGATTCAAAAGCAGCTGTCTGGGATGGATCAACGTACTAAGAATGGTTTGAAACGGACACCGGTGTCAAACAAGGATGTCTTCTAAGCGCTTTTTTGTTTGCACTTTTCATTAATGATGTAGAAGCTTACCTTCCTGGTGGAGTCATAATAGATGATCTGTCCATCAACGTCCTTTTATATGCTGATGATCTGGTAATATTATCTGAATCCCCAGATAATCTTCAACTAATGATTAATCGTCTGGCGGAGTAAATGGGGACTTGTCATTAATGCTGATAAATAAAAAATAATGGTGTTCTCAAGATCTTCACGGAACCAGACTACATATAATTGGTCCTTCAATGGAAATCCTTTAGAGGTGACGAACGAGTATAGATACCTGGGAGTTAATCTTAATAAAACCATTCAACAATCACGTTACTATTAAAGCTAAAACTTCACAAAGTCTTATAAACATGTCTTGGAGAAAAGCATTTTCAAATGAACGGATAGTGTTGTCAGCAAAATATAAAATATTTGATGTTGTTGTTAAGAGTTCACTCTGCTATGCTGCCCATGTGTGGGGTTCCAATGAATTCGAAGCAATGGAAAAATTCCATAGAAACTTTTTAATCTACCACTTAATACACCCAACTATGCCTTATATCTTGAAACAGGGGTGGAATCGTGTAAGGTGATTTGCGATAAGTGAGAGTCACATTCAAACAATTCAGTCTGTGTAAGATGATATCACATTTGATAGCTAAAGAGCTATCACATCAAAAATGTGATTGTCATTTTCCAACAAATTTTACGTATCAGTCGCCGTACGACTAGAGTTACCACAAGCCTACAAAAATTGAAAAACTTTTTCAGAGTTCCTTTTTTTTCCCATTCATACAAATAAAAATAAACATTCTTATGACCAAAAAAGTTTACTACATTCCGGAAGATGAAGAATAAATAAGAATTATATCGCAAGGACGTCATTTTCGTTATATATTTTCGATTGCGCATTACAAACATTTGAAACATTTACTATGGCAACCATGTTTTTGACAAATTACATTGGAAAGTATTCAATTGAATTGAATTGAGTTGAATCACCTTACCCAGACGGAAAACTAAATGACAATCACATATGACTATGGTTGATGTGACAATCATTTGTCACCTTAGCCGATTCCACCCCAGGACTCCCTAAACTTTTTACCAGCACTCTTAAGTTACAAGCAGACTACATTCTCAGAGTGCTGTCTCATCATGATGCCCGACTGACAAAACGAATGGCACTGTACGAGCTGAGAAACGAGGACTGGTGGGTTCAAAAGTGGAAAAATTTAGGAAACGCTTGTGGTGAAGTAGTCGTGTTGAATCCTTCTAATTTATGTAATTTAAAAGAACAACTTTATAAAGTAATAGAAATACATGAACATTTTGTACGTGATGCTTTCATAGAAGAGGCTCGGAAATCAGAGAGCAGACTTCTGTACTCTCAACTAGAACATAACCTTGTCCAATCAAATAATTTTAATGATTCGTTATGTTACAAAGAAATATCTCTATCTTTTAAAACAAGATGTGAAGTCATCGGGCTTAATGGAACTCCATACAACGGCAGTTTTAACCAGTTTTGCACGCTATGCAATTTGAAGGCCAAAGAAGACTGCTTCCACTTCATGAGTATATGTCCAATTTTTGCTCCTCAACGATATAAATACTTAGGAAAGAAAACTATGACGGTACAGGAAACAATTACAATTCTCAACAATACAGACTGGAAAACATTATATCTTTTTTTGAACAACATTTATATATATAGGATGTTACTTATAACTGAATTTTGTTAGTTAATTATACTAAAATAAATTATTAAATTATTTAATTTGCTAATCGAGCTGACGGCAATGCCATAGCTAAAATATTCATAGTTTATATATTAACCATGTTTAATAAACCAAATAATTAAATGAATAAAATGAAATGAAATGAAATGAAACCTGAAAGATAATAAAAATGAAAACCTTATGTTGGAATAATCTTAACATATTATGGCACATGATTTTAAATTATTTCTAATGCTGGCAAGAGTATGATAACTGTGGCGCCAAGAATTGATAACGGTTTTTTGTAGAACACTTTAATGCAAACATTTTTTACTATGGGAAGGGGGTCTATCTCCCCCCGTTTGGGCGGGAGGGGCAATTTCATGAAAAAAGTACTGCAAATGGAAAAAATTATTAAAAAATAACGGTAATACCTACAATTAAGTATTATACATTTTTTTAAAGCCAATACTCTGTTCTATTAGTCAGTTTTTAAAACAAGTGAAATCAATGCAGTTTTTGAAAAAACGAGTTTCAAACTCAAAATTTGGGGAAAAAAAAAACAAAAAAAAATGTTTAAATTAAAATTTTTCAGTACATTGAGATTTTATATTATTTTTTTTTCTTAAAATTCGTTGCTCATATTAATTTTCAATCAAAAACTGAAAACTATATGATTTTATGTCTTCTAGTTTTCGAGAAAATTGAAAATTACCAATTTTTTTTTTATTAAATAAAATTTAAACTGAAGGTCATTCTTAAATCAGCCTTTGTGTTTTTTTTTTTAAATAACAATTGAACTGTTTTACAAAAAACCGTTTTCATTTCTTGGTACCTAAGTTGTCATACTCTCGCCGCATCCAGCTTTACGTCGCATAAACAGTGAGGTATGTATGGGGGGGGGGGCATACTGCCCCCCTGCAAACCCCTGCTTGGGCTCACTATAGGATTTGGGGTAGGTGCAAGGTTGGGTGTACGCAAAGTTTCTTTTGCAAACAAAAAATTATTAAATTAAAATAGTAGTTTTGGTAATTTTTAATTTTCTCGGAAACTAGAAGACATAAAATCATCTAATTTTCAGTTTTTGATTAAGAATCAATAAGAGCAACGTATTGTAAGAAACAAAAATAATATAAAATCTCAAAGTATTGACAAATTTTACTTTAAACATTTTTTTTATGTTTTTTTCCCAAATTTTGAGTTTGAAACTCGTTTTTTCAAAAACTATGCATAGATTTCACTTGATTTAAAAACTGGCTAATAGAACAGAGTATTGTAATGTATAATACTCAATTGTAGGTATTACTGTTATTTTTCAATAATTTTTTTCCATTTTTAATAGATAGATAGATAGATAAATTCCTTATTTTTTTGAAAAAGGTTATACAATAATTCAACTTAAGAATAAGGACGTGGCAATTCTGCCGTCTGCCTGATCTGATTTTTAGTACTTTTTTCATGAAATTGCCCCTCCTGCCCAAATGGGGGGAGATAGACCCCCCCGTCCCATAGTAAAAAATGCTTGTATTAAAGTGTTCTACAAAAAACCGTTTTCATTTCTTGGCGCCACAGTTATCATACTCTCCCCCTAATGCTGAATATAATAAGAACCAAGCAACACGACCATCTTAAAAATAATCCCTTTAATCCAATTTTAATATGAAAAACTTTCTGCACACTGTAGTATATATAGTAGACTGTGCGCATTGTATACTTACACACATTTACTTTGTTACATACCTATACTAACATATATTCACATAATTGCACATACTACTATATTTTATCTAATACATATTGTCCAACAGTCAGTGACTTCACTTGCTTTGCTATCAGTCGCTCTAACTAACAACATCTTAAACAATAAATCTTAGTTTTTATCAACCGGTTGCATTTCATATTTATATAGACACAATAAATTGGCGACGACTAAATTTTGCTATTACACTTTGTTGATCTTAAAAAAATGGCCGAACGTATATTGATCGAACAATTTTCTGAGTTGTTAAAGAAATAACAAAATTGGATGGAAACGGTTATTAAAGATCAGAAAGAAATTGTTGATACAGTTTTAATTAAGTCATCACAAGCTGGAAGTGGTTTGAGTACAAAAAATGGTGTTCCAGTGTTTGCCAAATTCGATAAAGCTGAGCAGACATGGAAGTCTTATATAAATCAATTAAACCAGCATTTTAGGGCATATAGTGTGACCGAAGATCATCAAAAAAGAGCTTTCTTTCTATCATGGGCAGGCTCGGATCTATAAATTTATTTTCGGGAAAAAAAATATATATAACTGAATATTCTGCAGAAAGAACCCATGTGCTAGCCGCTCGTTTTAATTTTTTTCAAATGCGCATGAAAGAAGGGCAAAAACACGCGGAATGGTTAGCGGATTTGCGTGGTGCCGCTAGAGATTGCAATTTCGTATGTGAAAAGACAACGTGTAAAGAACCCTTCGTTGACAATTTATTACGGGATATTATAGTTCTTCATACACCACACGATGTAGTTCGGTCCGCTGCGTTACAAAAACCTAATCCAAGCCTAGCAGATGTTTATGCTATCGCTGAAACGTATGAATCTACTCAAAATTCGGTGCTCGCTATTAAAGGAGATTCTTCGTGTCAAGTTTATCAAGCTAATTATTCCAAAAGCTATAGACCGCGCTCGTGCTCGCGCTCCAGCTCTCTCACTTCTCGCAAACCCAATAATAAATCTAAATTTCAATCTGCACAAAGAAATCAAGAAGTTTCGCGCTCATGCCCCGGGTGTAATGTTCGTCATTCTCGCCATGAATGCCCCGTACGTAATGCTACTTGTCGTTTATGTGGACAGATAGGCCACATTTCCTCAGTATGCCGCGACAAATCTAAGAATAACATCGGAAAAACATAAAATAAGAACCAAAATCGCCAACTGTCTCAAGGCAATAGACAAGAAAACGTTTATACGATTGAAGCTGTGCTAGGGACTTCTGAGAATTACATGTGCTATCAAATAAAGCAGGAGGGCAAGGTATTTTTTGTGTCTTTGATAATAAACGATCTCTTTACAGTTCCAGCTTGACACTGGAGCAACGTGTTCAATGATTGGTCTCAAAGCATCTAGGCAGCTAGGTGAACCTGTATTGCAACCTACAAACCAAATTTTAAAAGCGTATGGTGACCAACTTGTCCCGATTAAAGGAACTACCTATGTTAGCGTTAGTTGGAAAAAAGATGTCCATAATTTACCGCTGTTAGTAACTGATATGGAAGAAGGTGCAAGTATACTAAGAATGGATTGGTTTCACAGATTAAAATTTTCCATAAATTGTTGCAACGTCATTGAGGAACCGTCTTCGCTATTACCTGCAGCTTCCAGTGCTAATTTGGATAAAATGGTAAGAGATGTATGTTCACAATTTACCGATGTGTTTTCCCAAGATCTAGGTTGCTGTAAAGATTTTAAAGCGAAATTATTTCTGAAGCCAGGGGCGCGCCCTAAGTTTTGCAAACCACATCCCATACCTTTTGCATTGATGGAACCTGTAAAAGCTGATATTGACCGCTTAATAAAAGTTGGTGTTTTGGTGCCTAAATCTTTTAGTGAATGGGCAGCACCCATTGTTGTATTGAGGAAACAGTCAGGGACCTTGCGAATTTGCGGAGATTTCAAGATAGGTGTGAATCCTTAGTTGGATGTAGCTAGACAAAATAAATTATTATGGGAAGTTTTTAAAGGACTTTTCTTCAATTTCCGCTCCGCTTAATGAGCTTCGGAAGAAAGGGATGTCTTTTAAATGGAGAGACCGGCAACTTATAACTGACCATAAACCGCTTTTAACTCTTTTTCATCCTCAGAAACAACTTTCAGTGATGACGGCTCATAGGCTTCAGGATGGGCCATCATATTAATGGGGTATGATTATTCTATTAGGTACAAGCCAACACTTGCGCATGGAAACGCTGATGCGCTATCACGTTTACCTGCAGGTTCTGATCAGATATTCGACAATTCAGAGGCATGTCTTGAAACTAAGCTTGAAATGGATGAGGAAATCTTAAATTTTCCACTTAACGCTAAACTCATCGCTAAAATGACTCTAAAGGATCCAGTACTCAAGAAGATTCAGGGTTTTGTTGAAAAAGGTTGGCCAGAAACCTCAAAAAACTTGGAAGCTTCTCTGAAACCATACTTTGCTCGTAGGTTTGCACTTACGAATTACAATGGAGTTCTTCTTTATCAATCAAATCATATGAGAGTTGTAATACCTTCTTGTTTGCAGGATCGAGTTTTTAGGTTGTTACACATCGGTCATTGGGGAGTTGTGAGGACCAAGCAACTGTCACGCCTTCATTGTTGGAGGCCATCAATGGATGAGCACATTGAAAGAAGCATAAGCCAATGTGAGCCCTGCCAACAAAACAGCAGTAGTCCGAAGCAGGAATTCGGCAGCTGGCCAACTCCACAAAATGCTTGGAGTAGAGTACATGTGGACTTCGCTGGTCCATTCTTGAATCACATGTACTTTATTTGTGTAGATGCCCTCAGTAATTTTCCGTATGTAGTCGAAATGAGCTCGACAACATCCGACGCGACGATAAAAGCTCTACAAAATATATTTGCCATTGAAGGTTTGCCGGAGACACTTGTTTCCGATAACGGTAGCCAATTTTCATCTTCCGGGTTCGCAAAATTCTGTGATGAATTGGGTATTGTTCACATCAAAACGGCGCCATTTCACCCAGCTTCAAATGGTGAAGCCGAAAGAATGGTGCGAACAATCAAAACTGCTATGAAAAAACAAATTTCTGGAGGTGTTAATGAAAGAGATGCTTTGATAACTTTTTTGACTTCTTACAGATCAACGCCGAATGTCACAGACAATTCGCCATCTGAGCTTTTAAATGGTAAACCAATGCGTTCTTTGCTATCTCAACTGAAGCCGATCTCAAAGCCTCAAGTCGAAACAGTTTCTGCAAAATTTCATCCAGAGCAACAGGTGTTCATTCGCAATTACGCCCGAGGTTCGAAGTGGATTCCAGGTATTGTACGGCGACATCAGAATCAAATGCGTGGGGTCTTGTCTTCCAAAGAATTCGATGCCGGCCGACTTCTTAACGAAAACACAGCAGTCAGTTGTCCCCAACTGGAAACTAATAATCTACCTTCTACATCAAAGCAAATTGGATTGAGGAGATCAACCAGACCATCAAAACCTACTGTCAGATTCCAGTCAACGGAGAAACTTAGACACAGAAGAAGACGTTGAAGCTAAGAAGGGAGGAGTGTTGTATATATAGACTGTGCGCATTGTATACTTACACACATTTACTTTGTTACATACTTATACTAACATATATTAACATAGTTGCACATACTACTATATTTTATCTAATATATATTGTCCAACAGTCAGTGACTTCACTTGCTATCAGTCGCTCTAACTAACAACATCTTAAACAATAAATCTTAGTTTATATCAACCGAGCATAGATGAGTTCGATATTTTCATGGAACGCTTTGAAAATCTGAAGTCTCTCAATAAGATTACAGAGGCTAAAGAAAAGAAGATTTATTTAGTAAATTTGGAAAGAAAAGAATTGTATAAAATCATACGCAACGTTTCAAGGCCAGACGGGGTAGGAGAAGTGACATACGATGTTTTAATTGAAACGTAAATCTAAAATTTAAAAGGTCATTTTAATCCTCAAAAGAATATCACAGCAGAGCGGTATAAATTTGGCAGGAGGAATCAGCGTGCAGGTGAAAGTATTTGCGAAAATATTATGGCCATCAAAGAACTGGCAGAACCATGTGAGTTTGGCGCTTTTTAAATGATGCTCTACAGGACAGATTTGTGCTGGGGATTATCGACAATCGTGTTCGTGCAAAGCTGTTGGAGATTTCAAAATTGGAGCAGTTGAGATTGCCAGAGGAAATGAGAGGCTAAAAATCAACTGAGTCATTCAACCAGGCATATCAGATGTTACAGGTGTGAACAGCATTCGGCGAAGGCAGAGCAATCAAAAAGGAATATCTTTGTCTTAATCACATGGCAAATCTGGGAATAATCCAGAACGTCGCAGTGGTTCCAGAGGGACAAAATATGTTCATAGAAATAATGATTTTAAAGATTTCTTTTGTTTCTATTGAAAATAACTGAGAATAATCCAGAACGTCTCACTGGTTCAAGAGGGACAAATGTTCATAGAAATAATGATTTTAAAGATTTCTTTTGATTCTATTATGCAAAAAACGTGGGCACATGAAAAGGATTGCTTCAAGTTGCAAAAACGTGGGAACAAGTCAGTGCATGCAGTCGAAGAATTTGGAAGTGGCGATGATTGTAGTTCGGACGAGGGAGCTTGGCTGGGAAGACTTAATTATGTCAACGAAGTCACATCAGGAGCACTTAAAATTAAGTTATTAATTAATGAAAAATGTATTACTTTTGAGTTAGACACAGGTGCATATACAACTGTATTATTAGAAAAAGATTATTTAAGACTTTTTAAAAATTGTAAATTAAATAAAGTTTCTAAATCTCTAGAGGTGGTGACTGGGGAACACGTGGTGGTACTTTGAAGTTTGAAGGTAACTGTGCAATCAAGATGTCATAAGAAGCATATGCTATTGAAAATATTGGTAATTAAAAGCAAAAAACCATTTACACTTTTGTTGGGACGTGTTTGGCTGGATTTTTTATATCCAAATTGGAAATCTTTTTTTGAGAATGTCGGTAAGTCTCAGACTAATTCTATTTTAAATATTTCTGAGAATTTAAAGATCGATCCTAAAGCTGAAATGATTTGTAAACTTAAAAGTAAATTCGCTGAAGTTTTTGATGAGAATTTAGAAAATCCTATTTGTGGATTTGAAGCTGATGTCATTCTGAACGAACCTTAAAGTGAACCTTAATAAATGCAAATTTTTACATTAAAAAGTTGAATATCTAGGTTATGTAATTACTGCAGAGGGGCGTTTTCCAAGTGAAAAGAAAGTTGAAGCAATTTTGAAAGCTATATCTCAACTTCGATCTTATTTAGGGCTTTTAAACTATTATTCCAATTTCCTACCATGCTTGTCATCCGAACTTTACATTTTGTACAATTTATTAAGTAAAGGAGTAAAATATGAATGGACCGAAAAATGAAACGAAATTTTTGAGCGAACTAAAAAGTTATTGTAAAGTACAAGTGTGCTTGCACCAAAATACTCCAAGCACCAGCACATTCGAAACACCTAATAATTTGATTGAAGAAAATTCTCATTTAAGGAATAAGAACAATAAACATTTTGGTGAAAAATTTGAAAAAGGAGAAGAGGTTTATTATAAAGGGAATTTTGAAAAGTATATAAAATTGTACCCATCTATTATTGTAAGGCAAGTTTCCTCTAATATAATATTATATAGCTGCGAGCAAAAAAATAGCAGTGCAATTGAAAATATATTTTAAGTCTAAAATAAAAATAAAAACAGGTTTGATCTTAGAAATTATTGTAGGCAAAACTTTTTACGTTTTATTTTTTTTTATATGCATTGAATTGTAATTAATTCACCATGGGTTAAGCAATAATACAAAAATAGATCCAAAAATAAGGCTAGCAAAATAATAGCAGTGTTTGTTTATTTTTGTGTATAGTTTAACTAAAACAACGATACAAAAAGTTCAATTCATTGGCATTTCCTTTCAAAAAACTTGTAATTGGTAGCATGACTATTATTTTTTATCACAGCTTCGCAACGACATTTCATTGAGTCTACAAGACCCTGACATCTTTGCGAAGTTATTGATTCACAAGACTGCTCAACTACGGTCCATAACTCTATGTTTTCTTTTGGTTTGGCATTCCAGACTGCTTTTTTTATGTTCGCCCAAAGATATTCAATAGGATTGAGGGCGGGAGACTGAGCAAGCCACTCCATGACCTCAATCTTGTTGTCCCGAAAACCATGATACTAGACTTTGTTTTGTATCTAGGATCATAGCGGTATTTGGAGTTCGTCTTACATATTGCCGAGATCCTTTACCACAATAAAGTACAACTTTACTCTCGTCAATCCAAACAATATTCTTCCACTTTTTTCGGAAGCCCATCCCAAATGCTCTCGCGCAAATTTCTTTCTTTTTGTTATGTTTGTTTGGGACTTTTCATATCTTCTCACTGTATGGACACCGCATGGTAAATCAAGTTCATCCACAATCTGTGTACCTACCTATTGCAATAGTATGTATTTTTAAAAACCGTACAATAAGTTTTATGTAAAATGGCGTTAAAACTTGTTCATGGCCCTATGTTTCCGCTTTTTCTTGAATGTGATAGCGTTTCTTATCATTTTCGTCGAACACCCAACGAGTTGCTGAACTTCCTTATAAGTTTTGTTGTCCATCCCCCTTACGGTTTTCGCCTTGACGGTGACGAGGGGGCTTACATGGGATCCTTCAGCAATCCAGCTGCAGGGTCTCACCACTAAGAAAAACCAACTAAACAGGAATGTCATCCAAACTAAAAAAATATGGAAAAAAGTTTACTTCATAATGAAATCAGAGTAGGGGTATCCGCTAGGGGAGGGCTTGGCCTCGCAAGAGGCTAAGTCACCACTGACAAAAGTAAATTTTCAAAGCGACCCAAAACGACCGAACTTGACTAGACAGACTAACGCGCTTAATCTCACAGCAGCTCGAACAGAACTCCCTCTATAGGAAGTCTAACCGAGGACGAGCTGCTGGAATACTCGAGTCCCGACGCTGAAGCCTACTGCACCCTTCAAAGCTTCGAGGGAACGCAGTAACTACAGATCCTCTTAAAGATTCGTGAATGCTATGGACAAAAAGGACCCGACCACTCTTAGTTCAAGAGATAAGGCCGTTTTGAAGAAACATAAGAAGTTGGTGAATATGAACGTCAGTCGGACCTGAACAATCCCAGACGTGAAGCCGACATTAGTTAAGAATTAGAATTAGAATTAGAATTAGAATTAAAATTAAAATACAATGACAATTAAAAATAATTTAAGCAAAAAACTCAAAATGTTAAAAGTGAGGCCCCTTTTTGTGCCAACATATTATAATATTCAATGTACTCTTTAAGATAACTAGCGTTAAGCAAATTGTAAATAATAATTTTTCAATAAAAATCGTTAATCGTTAGTCGGTTACAGCTACCACTGAACCCATAGCTTCTTCTCAACACTCGAATGCTATAAAGCTAGTGATAGAGTGATTGCAGCTACATCTAGATCTATCCCTAAAAAGATAGACCAAGAACAGACTGGAATTAACTCTACGGCGCGATTCACACAGAACTGGCTTATGGTGCTGGTGTGGTTAAGGTCAGTAGCGGGCGTGGAGTGGGTGTGATGAACTCAATTCACACAGAAGTGACAGTGAATGGACATTACAGTTCTCTTTTTGACAGATCTCTTTTTGATGAATTAATTTAAATTGTTGTAAGCAAAAGTGCATACTTATAAAAACTTGTTGTTTTGTTTTCCTCTTTTTTTTTTGAAAAATTATTGCCAATAAAAAAAAAACATAGAAATGCTTTGGGACGATGAAGACGATGATCTTTTTGACCTCATGTATCTTAATCAGATACAAAAACAAAGAAGGCACTGGGTACACCCTTTGTGGTTGGAAAAAGGGAAAAAGCAGTGGTGCATTCAACGTAATGCGAGAGCTGAACATGTATCGTGAGCGTTTCCAAAGTAATCAATGAACCAATAATTAATGCTCAGCAGTTTGTGGTTGGGGACAAGTTTACAAAGAATAAAAATAAATGAAATTAAAAAAATACCTACCATTTGAATTGAATTTTTGGGCTATTTCTGCCATGTTTGGTCTTGCACGCTTCTATTGCAGCAATCTGCCCTCCTGTAATTAAACAAATTTTCATAAATCTGGATCTCATCGCAGAATTCAATGTTGAATTCATAGTCATCCCTCATGTTCATTTTCTTTTGGTTTGATTTGGTTTGACATATGAATGAGTTTCATTGTGGCGTGACGTTTATCTAAGCGACTGGAGTTTTCAATATGGCGTGGCAATGACAGGGCACACCATACCCTCGCCCCTTCATATGTGTGTGTATTGTCCCATAAGAGAACATGGAAATTACACAAAGTGACATATGTTGCAACCACGCCAGAACCACACCAAAACCTTAAGCCAGTTCTATGTGAATTGGGCCTACTGCTTGCTTCGGCTCAAAATCGAAACTGGCGACGTCCTACAAGAAACAGCAGGCCAAAGCTAAATCAAACCTGAAAGGGAACGACGCAGTACAGGTCGGCAACTCTTCTGAGACGAAGCCAAGTACATCGAAGAGCAAGATCGGAGGAGCCAAACAAGACAGAAGGTTCTAAAAAACTTAAAACCAACAGTTTTAACACCACCCCGATCGATCTGCAGATAGCCATAATAAGTGGAGACAACACGGCAAAAAATTGGTTACTTGTGGAAAATAAAATCCTTAAAGTCATGATGGCAACATCCGAGAATGATAATTCTGACGACTATATCTTCGATGGAGCTGGATGGCGGAAAGGAGTGAAAGTGGCTTGCTGTGGGGACCAGAAATCCCTGGAGTTCCTCACTCATATAATCACCAATATTGACGAATTATGGGAGGGCGCTTCTCTCGGGATTCTTCCCGTCACAGCTCTACCAGTTCGTCAACGGATCAAAATATGGATTCCTCCTCCAGCTATGCATGAGGACACATCTATAATTAAACTGTTGGCGAAACAGAATAAGGAGTTCTCCATAATAGAATGGAAACTCCAGTTTTCTAGGAAGAGCTTCAGCGGGATAGCAAAGGTTCTCTTGTTAGTAATTGACAAGAAATCTGACCTTCTCCTGAAAGAAAAATCAAACGTGCTGAGATATGGTCTCGGAACCGTAAACCGTAAAGGAGTCAAAAGCTGGTGGTGGTGCAAATTAATTTGCATCACGCCAAAGCAGCAAGGCACGACCTAATGCTCTACATGTCTCAAGAAAACGTGGATGTGGCCTTAGTCCAAGAACCATGGCTTCGAAAGAGTCAGGTCGGGGTCAAAATTGAGGTCAAAAAACTACAACCTTTTCTACTCCACTTCAGAAGGTGATATAAGAAGTTGTATTCTAGTGGAAAAGTCAATTAATGCTTTCTTTTTATCTATGTACAGCAACGAGGATAACGTGGCAATCAGCGTTGAATCCAAGGAAGGAAACTTCGTCTTGGCGTCAACGGTACATGCCGTACGTTGAAAAAAACCCTCTAGCAAAGATAGTCCGCGACCTTGTGGATTACACCACAGCACGAGGGACACCTTTTGTGATGGGATGTGACGCCAACGCCCATCACACTCAATGAGTTATGTTAGTCAGCTTTATAATTAAATTCCAAACTAACGATTTTATGTTTTGTAATAAAAAAAGAACAATCGAGATTTCTTTAAATGTATTTTTTTATTTATACTTCTTTTCAGTTTAAAAGAAAAACTAGGAGTGACTTAATTTTAAAAAAATAATTCTAAATGATCACATGAAAACAAATACAAATGAATTTACTAAAGTGATATAAAAACAACAGAGTTATTACACAGTGTTTTTGAAAAAGTATGTTCGTATAGTTTGGGTGTTGGCTTGGTCATCATACAGTATGTATATGTAACTAATGGGGGAGTAAGGACATCAATAAAAGGGGTGTTTATTTTTGAATACATTCTCTGTACTAACCTTATTTTATGTAATGAGGGCGATCACCCAACATTCCGTAATAAGAATAGGGAAGACATTTTCGATCTCACTCTTACGAGTAATAATTAATGAGAAAATCTCTGTAGGAAATTGGAGAGTCTCACCTCAGGAATCCTTTTCGAATCACTTTAGGATACTTTTTACTTTAGACAAAAACACAAATGAGAAAAAATCTTTTAGAAACGCAACTAGAACAAAGTGGACAGAATATATAAAATGGTTGAACGAACGTATCGATCCACCAAAGGAGGACTCGATCTCGATAACTTCAACCATTGAAACAGCTGTTCAAAACCTCACTATTAAAATGAAAACGGCCTTGAGAAAGACACACGGCCTTAGAAAGACACAACCAGACGCTCTACACACTGATGAAACAGTAACAGATTTGGAACAGGCTATCACAGATCAGAAGATTATGTGGGCAATAAACTCGTTCAAATCCCTTAAATCAGCTGGGCCAGACGAGATTATTCCGGAATTTTTTCAACATGCTCTACAGATAATCACCCCATGGCTTAGGGTTATCTTCAAAAGTTGCATTAAACTTAGATACGTCCCTATCAGCTGGAGAAAGGTGAAAGTAATATTTATTCCGAAAGCTGGAAAGCCGACACACTCGACTGCAAAAGATTACAGGCCAATAAGTCTCTCTTAATTTCTCCTCAAGACACTGGAGAGGATCATTGATCTGCATGTTAGGGATCTTGTCAATCCTAACAACTTGTGCAACTTCCAACACTTTTTCACAGTCAGTGGAGACTGCATTGCACGAGGTCGTTTCACAAATTGTGAAAAGTCTCAAGCACAAAGAGCACACCCTGGCAGCATTTTGAAGGAGTGTTTGAAAATGTAAAAACGGTAGTCCATTAAATCTGCTCTGGAAGAGGTTGGAGTTGAATCTGCCATCGTGGATTGGATTTATTCCATGCTTAATGGTAGAATCTTAAACTCGCAACTTTGGGACACTATTGTCGGGAAAACAGTTACAAGAGGCACAACACAGGAAGGAGTAATCTCACCTCTCCTCTGGGTCCTCGTTGTTAACAAAATTCTTATAAAATTTAGGAATAAGGGCATTAAAACTGTGGCCTATGCAGACGACATAGTAATCTTGATATCAGGTATCTTACCACCTCCTCGCTGGGTTCACCTTGCAGTGGTGAGGAGGCTTACGTTTGAATTTTCAGCTGGCCAACTGTAGATTTACATCCATAGATCCTCAGTTGGTCAGCTGTAGATTTAGACTAACTAAGAAACCCAAAATCTATGACAACTATGACAGATACAACGAACACAAACAAAATTCTAGCGGGGATATACGCTAAAGTGTCGGCAGAAGTCACGGCTGCCGGCGAGGGCTTGGCTTTGCAAAAAGCTAAGTCGCCAGTGACAACCAACGAACACAACACCACAGAACATAACAACAACAAAGACATAACAGTGACAATGACAGACGAAGAAGAGGGCCTACTCCTAAACCACTTTGCCAACCTTGGAGTTGAGGATGGGGCCAGCATCGGGACAGTTGACAGTGATGATATTATTGACTGTTGTTCCGTTGCCAGATCTAACCTTTCCGGAGCGTCTACCTCCTCCAGACGGAGTAAAATCTCCAACTGCAGGAGGACGATCAAAAGGCTTGGCAAGAGGTTTGGGATGAACTTACGGACATAGAACGAAAACGACTGCTCAACGCTCATGCGTTTCTGCAGAGGGAGCTCCCAATGAAGAAAGGGCCACCTACCCATACATTGGAGGGGGCTCCTCCTGGGGAAGGCATCAGCGTTGGGGGATTGATGGGACAGCCAGCTTCGCGTGTTGGTAAAACCCAGAGGGTGATGGTCTCCTCAAATACCCCAGCAGTACAGACGAAAACGGACGACACTCTACCCAAACCAACTGCCGTGATATCGAACTCACCTGTCAGGCGTTGCATGGAGCACCTCGCTCCTACGGGCCTGGCGGGTGGAAGATACCACCGGTAGAGGAATGTGCAGAGGTGGAGCGCATGGGGAACATACAGGGCCACAGCCCCACATGCAACCTAGGTGCTTCCACCTCTTCACAACCAGGTAAACAGGACGTTCAAACGCACCCGGTAACAGTGCACATCAATAGTCTGCCCGACGCAACAAACAGGCACTGCATGGAGCCACCTGCTCCTACGGGCCTGGATGGTGTTAAGGTAGCTCCTGGTGAGGTTGGGGGAAGCGGGAAGCATGCGGGAAACATCCTGGGCCATAGCCCTACATGCAACCTAAATGCGTCTTGCTCCTCCCAGCCTGGCGGCTATACTGGGAACTCGACACTCAACAGTGACAGGACTGACACGACAGTCGTTGAGAATCCAGCTAAGCGATGCAAAGCAAAACCTGCAATGCAACGCAAGGCGAAGAGACTCCTCGACGACAGACAGATTCAACGCCGACAAAGACGGAACGATGAGAGGACTGTCCGGTTCCTAGGCAACAAAAAACCTGAAACCTTAACGGTTAAGGAAAGGCTAGCTCTTGACAGATCCAATCAACGACTTAAGACAACACTAACGACTGACAATACAACGACTACACCGGCTCCTAGGAATGCCACATTAGAAGTTTCAAAGGAGCGGCCAATGCCCCCTTCTGACTCAACTGGTTCAGGTACGTCCAAGCGAGCAAGGAACGACGTGGACTCACCCACGAAAAGTCCACAAACTAATAAATAGAAAAAAGCCAGACTCTCCAAGGCAAGGTTAACAAGTTGCCATAGCAGACTATGGGAATCCTGCACGGAAACTGACGGAGGATCAATGGCAATTTATTGAACTTTGGATCCTTGAGGAGGTCAACGAGGCTATCGTTAAGATTCGGCCACCGCCACTTTTCGGTACTCTCTGCACCTTCCAAGGTTTCAAAATGCTGACATGTAAGGATGATCACACTCTCACATGGCTTCAAGAATTTGTCCGAAAATCAGAAGCTCCCTGGCCAAACGCTGACCTTCGCCTTATGGGGAGGAAGGAAATCGGCGATTTTTCCAGGCCAAGAGACAAGCTTCTAATGAAAGGGCCGCTAATTCCGAGGGATCGCATAGAAAGATACCTCAGGTCTCTCAACACTGACCAGCTTAGTCAAAACTGGGAAGTTGCTGAGATGGGCGAGCAAACTAAAGACGGCACAAAAGTGGTTGTGATCCTTAATCACAAATCAATCCACTTCTGAGGAAAATTGATTTCAAGGTGCGCGTCGGTACAAACCGATGCAAATTGCGGCTGATAGCCAACAAGAAAAAGGTAATTGATGGGGATGGGATTTTTAAACAATATGAAATTAATACAAATAAATCTCCATCACAGTAAAGTGCCAACTTAGTCTACCTCATGGAGAGAGGACAAATAGACATTGCCCTTATCCAAGAACCCTGGATTGCAGGTGGCAGAATAAAGGGCTTACACTCCAAGGAACTCACGTTGTATAAGACCACAAATGTAGGCATTAACAGTAGTTATAGAACCTGTATTGTTGCTAGAAAACAGATTAATCTCTTTCTTCTATCCAGATACAGTTGTTTTGACCAAACAACGGTCAAACTTGAACGAGCCGGACTCCCACCACTCGTTATAGCATCTTGCTATATGCCGGGTGACGGATCGGAAGGACCACCGGCTGAAATAACGAAGCAACTCCTCCAACGTGCCACACTGGAGAAATGGGACACTGTTGTTGGTTGTGATGCCAACGCACACCATTTACAGTGGGGGAGCACTGACACCAATGATAAGGGTGAGTTACCCTTTGAATTTATTATAGAAAACAATATTTTAGTAGCCAATAGGGGAAACGAACCCACTTTTGTAACTAAAAATCGTAAAGAAGTACTCGATGTTACTCTTTTAAGCAACTCGGATACTGTTCTCGTAGACCAGTGGAGGGTATTAAAAGATGAATCATTCTCTGATCATAAACTCATAGAATTCTTAATACCCGACACCCCAGATCCTCGTAAACCCTTTAGAAATATCAGAAGAACGAACTGGGATATTTTTAATAGGGAAGTAGAGATCGAAATACAAAAGTTGAGCACTGATACGGTGCTAGAACCCGAGACTATAGATAAAGCAAACGATAGCTTCACGAAAATTCTCGGTAAAGCATTAGAAAAAGGGTGTCCACTAAAACCTTGTGGACTAGGTAAAAAGAAACCACCCTGGTGGACAATCGAACTTGGTAGTATTAGGAAAGAAACTAGGAGACTTTTCAATGTTGCCAAGCGCACAAGGACGGACATTGACTGGGAAATCTATAAATCTAGTCAAAAGAAGTTTAAGTTAGAAACACAAAGAGCCAAACGCAGCTCATGGAGAAAATTCTAGTCAAGTTGAGAGTACAAATGAATCAGCAAGACTAAGAAAAATACTAGCTAAGGGATCAATTGTTCTAGGATCCCTTAAAGAATCCAATGGACATTGGACAGAATCGTGTAGCGAAACACTAGAGCTCCTAGTTAATGCTCACTTCCCAGGTTGCACCTCTAATGGCAATAGGGACCCACAAGTGGAACCCTGTATCGGGAACACATTACCAACGGAGTTGATTACGGAAGAAAGGATTAAATGGGCTATTAACTCCTTTTCACCGTATAAATCACCAGGGTTGGACGGTGTTTTCCCCATGATGTTACAAAAATGTGTAGAACATGCAATCCCACACTTAAAAAACTTATTCCTAAGTAGCCTGAAATGGGGATATGTACCTAAGGCGTGGGGAGAAGTCAAAGTGGTTTTTTTTCAAAAAGCTGGAAAACCAAGCCACACGGGTGCTAAAGACTTCAGGCCCATCAGTCTCACATCGTTTCTCCTAAAAACGTTTGAAAGACTAATAGACATATATATACGCAACACACTGAGCCCGGAAAGCCCAGCATGCGTATATAAAAGGGAAAAGTGTAGAGATAGCACTACACAGTGTCGTCAGCACAATTGAAAAAACACACAAAGACAAAGAATACACCCAGGCCTTCCTAGACATTGAGGCAGCTTTCAACAATGTTGGAAACGAGGCGGTGGAGGGAGCACTCGTTAATCTTAACGTAAACAATGCCATCATCAGATGGATAATGTATATGTTAAAAATAGACAGATCAACTCTGAGTTAGGCGGAGAACAGATTAAAGTATCTGCTTCCAGAGGGACTCCACAAGGTGGGGTCCTTTCTCCGCTTCTTTGGGTACTCGTGATGAACACGGTCTCATGAGACTTAAATACAGTGGAGTTAAAGTAATTGCATTCGCAGATGACTTACCATTGCTAGCGACAGGTAAATTCCCTTCCACCATCAGCGAAGCTGTGTGAAGCCAGAACCCCGAGCTCAAAATTTTGGGTCCAAATATATCAGAATCGTTTGTCCATCGTTTGTCCACGTTTGTCCAGGCAAAATTTTCGTTTGTCCACCCCCAGCAAAAAAGTTATTAAGCTTTTCTTTTTTATAGGAACACCCTCACAAATTAAAAATTGACCTCATGCCCGCAAATGACAACTTATATGGATGGGACATGGTGCATTCGTTTGTCCAGCAGCCGATACTGATTGTCCACCAAAAATTTTTACTTTCCCACCCTTAGTTCAAAAGTTATTCAACATTTCTTTTGTATAGGAACACCCCCACAAATTTAAAAGTCGTCTACCACCCACAATTCATAACTTAGGAGTATGGGACCAATTGCATTCATTTGTCCACCGGCTGATTATGATTGTCCACCGTAAAAATTTTCGTTTGTCCACCCTTAGTTCAAAAGTTATTTAACATTTCTTTTTTATAGCAACTATCACAACCCTAAAAACCTTAAAAGTCGTCTACCACCCACAATTTTCAACTTAGAACGTTGAAACAAAAAGCCTTCGTTTGTCCAGCGGCCCATACTGATTGTCCACCAAAAATTTTCGTTTGTCCAACCTTAGGTCAAAAATTTTTCGACTTTTCTATTTTATGGCACCCAACCCCAAAATTGAAAATTGCACTTAGCCGAATCGAACCTTTTGCAATCGTTTGTCCATCGTTTGTCCAGGTTAGAAAAAAGCAAATAGAAAATGCTTTATCTACAGTATATACATGGACTATGAACTGCGGCTTAGCGGTTAACCCGCAAAAAACCGAACTAGTCCTCTTTACGAACAGACGGAAAGTACCAACTTTCAAAATTCCTTCAATTGTAGGGACCCAACTCGAACCACGCGAAGTATCTTGGTGTGATATTGGATAAGAAATTGAATTGGAGTCTTAACATTAAAGATAGAACTAACAAGGCTATGTTTGCATTCTAATCCTGCAACAGGATTCTTGGTAAAACCTGGGGGCCAAGCCCAAAAATTATAAAATGGATGTTCACAGCCATAGTTAGACCTGTACTAACATATGGTAACGTAGTCTGGTGGAATGCATTGGACAAAGTTACCAACCTTAAAATCATGACCAAGGTACAAAGAATGGCATGTATTGGAATCACGGGGGCTATGAGGACCACACCCACAGCGGGTCTGGAAGCTATTCTCAATCTAAAACCCCTGGATCTATTTGTACAGGAATCGGCAGCCAAAAGCGCTCTACGGCTTAGCCAAACTGAGTGCTGGAAATCCAGTGCCATCGGTCACGCACTGATTCTACAGAAATACACGGGTAATAAAGTATGCACTGACTACATAACACCCAGTTTAGACTTCTACAAGCCATTCAAAACCACCTTTCCTAGTAGAGAGGATTGGCTTATTAACAAACCTTTAACCTGTGAACCGACGACGCACGGTAGCAGTATACACCGACGGCTCCAAGATGGATACTGGTGTTGGGGCAGGTTTCTATTCAGAAACAATTGGACTATCCAGCTCATTCAGACTTCCCAATTATAGCAGTGTCTTCCAAGCTGAGGTCTTGGCAGTGACGAAAACTGCTAGACAAATCTCAATGATGGCAATACCACAAGCTGATATTACCTTTTTCATTGACAGTCAAGCGGCAATAAAAGCAATTTCTGCCATCGAAATCAAATCGAAGCTTGTGACTTGCTGTCGCGAAGAGCTAAGGGTTCTTGGTAAACAGCACAACTTAAGGCTCTGTTGGGTTCCTGGTCATAATGGAGTCTCAGGAAACGAAAGTGCTGATGAATTGGCAAGAATAGGATCAACGCTTGACCTAAATCAGGCACATCCAACCATTCAGATCCCACCTTGTAACCTAAAAAAGGTAATCGAGAGTAAAATTCTTGATTTAGCAAACAAGAGATGGAACTCACTTGATACCTGTGTTACAACCAGAAAAATATGGCCAAAATTCAATAAACATAAAACCGAAAAAATCATCCGACTGAGCAAAAAATCTCTCTCTTTTCTCGTGAGTGTTACCACTGGACACAACCTATTGGGATACCACAAGAAGAAGTTGAAACTCAGTATGGACGACCTATGCAGAGGTTGTGGTGATGAGGACATACATGAGGATACTACTCATTACCTTTGCCACTGCCCTGCGCTATGTCATCTGAGAAACAGGTTCATTGGAAGATACTTCTTCAATGACCTGGATGAACTCTGCTATTCCAAGCAAAAGCTTGTTATACTTCACCAAAGCTACAAAGTGGCTTGAAAATGCTTAATACCTATCAATTCAGCCGACCAACAGGCAGGAAATCGCTCCCTTAACCAAAGGTCAAAGTGCAGCTTCGTCTGCAGCACCGACTGCAGTTGCGTTGCGTTGTGTTCGTAACATTGAATTTGTGTGTATTCATTATTTTGACAGCTATTCAGTTGCAGCTTCCAGTTGCAGCTCCGTACCCATTGTGTTCAGCCAGTAACCCTGCTAAGACCGAGCTAGTTCTGTTCACGAAGAAAAGGAAATTAAAGGACTTTACCCCTCCCAAGCTTAATTAAATTCCTCTGAAACTTTCCAAAGAAGCTAAAAATCTTGGCTAATCCTTGATTCCTTGACCTGGAAACGGAATACAGAGGAAAGAATGAAGAAAGAAAGAAATTGGGCCTTCTATATATGCAAAAAAACATTCGGTATACGGTGGGGAATGTGACCGCAAGTCATCCATTGGATGTACACGGCCGGCGGTCGTTCGTCCCATCCTTACCTACGCACAGTGTGGTGGATCACCAATCTAGCTGGACAAAATTAAAAATAAATCAAAGTTCGGCCACTAGACTTTAAATAATGTTTTTAGCTTTAGGTAACCGTAATCTCTGGCTAGAAAAAAAATAAGCTTGAAAGTTGGTTGTTGTCCACAGAGTCATAGAGTATGACACCGAATAGCGAATTGTTGTGTGAGTTTGATTGGTAATTTAAAGCGCTACGGTGATTTTATTGGAATAATTTTTTAAAATTATTACTAAGCTGTATTTAAAGGTAAATAACCATAATTTTTAATTAATTATTTCCATTGCAATAACACAAACAAAAAAATGAGAAGGTCGAAAAGTGCAAAAAATAAAATATTTTTTTTTTCAAGTAGAGTTAAAGTTAATTATTTCGCATAATTCCGGTCTGAAAATACATTCATATAATTCTGTAGCGTTTTTGCTTTAAGGAAAACCATCTTGCGCGTTTTTGCAACCGTCGTAAAATTTTTTTCGCTTTTCCAGAATGAGTATGGGAAAAAACTGCCAAAGTACATCGCAAAGACGTGGTTTTGGCTTCAGCAATGGATAGCTATGATCTTCCAGACATACCTGAAGATGTTAAACAAAAAAATAAGGTAAATATTAATATCGTATGCTTCAAGCTAAGCGAAAAATGGGGAAAAAATGGAAGGCACCGTAACCGCTTTTTAAAATAAAATTCAGTCTGGTTCTTTCAATAGCCTTGTGGATGTATCTTTTATCCATGGACATGAAAGTGACTTAATTTAAATCATTGTTGCTATGATGTTCTAAAATCTACATAAAGTTATATCAAGCAAATAAAAATGTAGAAAACAATCATTATTAAATACTCAATAAAGTCTCCCTCAAACGAATAAAAATGATTTTCTCTGACTCTTTTCCGCAAAATAGTCACTTCATAAATCTATTTACCATGCATTTTTTAAAATATTCAATCTACTTATATAATTTCCCTCTATAAATAATTCTCGAAGTAAATACTAAACAGACAAATTTCAAAACTTAAAAATGTCTTTTTTCCTAACGGTGAATAAGCTGATTTGTTTGGCTCTTTTTTAAAACAATTCAATCTTTAAAAAAAAATCTTCTATTTTTTAAAACAATCTATCTATTAAGTAAGAGATCGACTAAACATTATTTTATAATTTTGTCCAGCTAAACCTAAACAAGGTACAGAGACAAGCTTGTGTAGGAATAACGGGGGCACGGAAGTCTACGTCACAAGCAGGACTGCAGATCATTCTCAACCTTCCAGTCCTGGATGAATACATAAGGGGTACAGCAGTCGAAAGTGCATTTCGACTTAAAGAAATGGACTCCTGGAAGCACAGCACGGGTCATGGGTCTATCTTGCAAAGATATGACTGACTTAATGTGACCACTGACTACGTACCACCCGTAATAGATTTTAGAAAAAACTTCTCGATTCTAATACCCGAAAGGCATGGATGGGAGCCTAACTCACTACTCGTGTACACTATACAATGATGGGTCAAAAGTAAAAGAAGGAATAGGAGCTAGAGTGTTTTGTGAAGCTCTTAATATTAGCGTCTTTCAGGCTGAGATTTATGCTATTGAAAAGGCAGCCGAAATTATTCACAGGAAGAAACTGAGCTCTTCAGAGATCACATTCTTCGTGGACAGCCAAGCTGCTATCGAAGCAATAGCCAATGAGACTATAAGATCCAAAGCAGTAGCAAAATGTCGAAATACACTGAACAATATTTGTTACTCTAACCAAGTCAAACTCTGCTGGGTTCCTGGACATAGCAATATAGAAGGGAATGACATAGCAGATGCGAGGGAAGGGTCAATGTCAAATAGAGACAGTAGTAGCCAGTCAGATACGAGACCAGACATTCCGATTGGCGTGATCAAAAGGAAGATATCCCTTATAACGAAAGAGCAAATCAATAACTCCTGGATATCCAGGAACGATTGCGTCATCTCTGGAAGTTTATGGCCTATAATTAATGAAAAAGAAACTCAGTATATTCTATCGCTGAGTAAAAAGAATATTAGAACTCTAATAGGTCAATAGGTGTACTAACGGGACATTGTGCCATTGGGGTAATGGCCACTAGATTGGGTGCATACGCACCCGATTTCTGTAGGATGTTGAGGAAATAGAAACCATTAAACACCTGCTCTGCGACTGCCCAAATCTCCAAACAAGTCGCCTCCGTTACCTTGGAAACAGGTTTATCGGAGAATTACCCGATCTAGTGCAGGTCTCAATGGCAAATATGAGGAAATATATAGAAAGCAAGGGGTGGTTCGTAATTGAACCAGTCTATGTCAATCATTAGTTTAGGTGTTATCACTGTTATAGCGATCACAATGGACCAATAGGCCCCCGTGAACGCCACAGCATCAGAGCTGGGCACGCCCCTCCTAACCTAATCTAACCTAACTTTTGTTGTCCATAATAATCTTTTTTTTGAAGTGCAGTGTTTAGCACTACCCACTTCATAAGAACAAATTCATTGGTTTTAAAACGAATTCTTTAGAAATAGATTAATAGGATAAAAAGGATAAAAAGGATAAAATAGAAGAATAGGGCTTACTTTTTACTATATCTAGATCAAAATTGAAGGACAATTTTTCAAGTAGAACCTAAAATTCACTGCTATTATTTTGCTCGCCTAAAATACTCCAAGACGACACACAAAGTGACTTTTAAATAAAGCAGTAAGAATAAACCCTTAAATTATCACTTCAAACGGTGAACTTAATTGCCATGAGTACCACACTATAGTAGAGTTTAAAAAAATGACTGTATTTAAAGATATGACAAACTATAATTTTTACCAAATTCACTGCTACTAATTTGCTCGGCACTGTATTTTGTTTAGTTTCAGAGATAGTTTGAGAAATGCTCATGTTGATCAGCTAAAACGCAAAATTAAAAGGGTGTCTTTTGACGATCGATTTACCCAAAAAGAAAAATGACAAATCAATAGAAATAAAATAAATACAATTTATGTGTATAAATTAATGCTATAATATTATATTAATTTAATTTAATATAAAAATATTTAAAAATTTATTGATGTATTGAATTTTTCTCCAAGAAAAGGATACAATTTGAAAAATTATAAATCTATCATTCCAATAAGTTTAATTAAAACCAAAAAAATATATGTAAAAATTTATTAAAAAAAAAGGATGAATTGTCATGTATTCTAATAAGCACATATTATTGAATAATTTCTAATGTGCTGCAAAGTATAACAACCGATGTATTTTTATGATATCAAGGTAGGTAATATTCTTTTATAGATTTGAAAACATAACAGTATTGAACAATTATTTACGAAGTGTTTTTATACTATTTTACTTTTACTACTAGTTTTAATTGAAAGATATAACATTCATGTTTGCTATATTTGGTATATGGTTTACAATAGAAACTTTTACCCACTCTATAGGCCAGACATTGATTTCCTAAAAAAAAGTCGGGGTTTTAAACCAATCTAATATGACGATGGCAGGGAGAAGTGCAAATAAGTGGGTTTGTCACCGCGTCTGTTATGGCAACATTCCTTTCACCAGCCCCACTCGTCTTAAAGAATATTAAAATTGGAAAAGAGGCCACTACGGTCATAGAAAAATAATGAGCTTCACTGAAAAAGACATTCAAACAGAACAGACTACATTCCACCGTACACAGACTCAGTAGCACTAATAGATATCCCAGTAAGAAGGAAAACTAGGTCATAAACACAAATTATTTTCCGATTTTATGAGCGGTTCCAAGACTGATGATGAGGTAGAGTCAGGCATTTTTTCAGACAACCCACCCATCAATAGATTTTTAAAGCACTACACTTTTGCAATCCTTCTCAGTTGGAAGTGCTTGAGGTGCGTGAGACGGCAAAGCGTCTTTCCAAACGTTCTGTGGTCAATAGAACAGCCAGGATAGACAGCCAGGCGACAATCAAATCCATTTATTAACTCAGCTAAGTACTAGCTTTGCAAAGCATTTACAAAAAGTTTATATACAGATTATGAATAATTGGCAAAAAAAAGTTAACTTGAATTCACTCGATAAATTTATTCTTTGATCAAACAAATTGATATATTTATCATTGAAGTAATTAAATAATTTAAACATTCTAGTTAAAGGAGAAAATTGTTCATAGTTGTTCCGATAGTTTGAGATATGTATGCAATCGGTCAAATTCCTCAGGTTTCATTGGGGAACAATAAAGTTTATACGAGACAGAAGGTGCAAAGAGTCTATATTTCCATTTATTTATTTAAAAATGAAGACAAAACATAAATAAGAACGTCTGCTCTAAAGACTCGGCATATTAATAAGTTTATGTATATGGTGGTAAGGTGGAAGATCGTAGGGATTATCCCATCCTAACCCCCTAAGTGCAATTCTCAGGAATCTTTTTTGGACCTGCTCTAGCCTGGCTTTATGGCAGGCATAATTGGGTGTCCAGACCTGACTTGCGTATTCTAGAATTGGTCGAACAAATGTTATGAAAAGTTGCTTTATAACAAAAGGATCAGAAAATAGTTTTGACTCTCTCTTAATCCAACCAAGAATTGAATTGGCCTTATTAGTTATAGAGTTTATGTGTTGTATGAACTGAAGTTTGCCATCAAATGACACACCAAGGACAGACATATAGTTTACACAAATAATTGAAAGAAATTAAAGAAAGCTTTCTCGTAAAGTTCAAAGTTTTACATTTATCGATGTTAAGAAGTAAACAGTTACGAGCACACCAATCAAAAAACGAATTAAGATCACATTGCAACTCTTCACAATCACGAGTATTTTATAAAGTTTTAAAGATTGTAACATTATCGGCATAAATGAGGCACTTAGAGTGCTTCAACACAGACGGTAAATCGTTTATAAATAAAATGAAAAGGATAGGGCGTAAATGACTACCTTGTGGAATTTCAGAATTAACTTTGAACTTGATTGATTCAAAACCATTGAAAAGTACAGAGTAAGATCTATCAAGTAAATAAGATTGAAGCCACTTTACAAAATGTTCACTAAGTCTCAGCTTTCTTAATTTAAAAAGCAAAATATGATATGAGAGTTTGTCAAACGCCCTGCTGAAGTCAGTAAAAATACAGTCCAATTATTTTTTAGTTTTTAAATGAGTCAATGAGTTTTCTGCCAGTTCCATTAAAAAAGTTACAGTAGAGCGGCCTTTTGTAAATCAGTGCTGATTTGGAACGATAATGGATTTTACATAAAAACATAGCGATTCACAAATAATACACTCAAACAGTTTAGGGATCACAGATAATCTAGCAATAGGCCTATAATTTTTAATTTCGTCTTTTTTACCTTTCTTATGTAAAGGGATTATAAAAGAACTTTTCGAAATCGATGGAAATAAACAAGAAGATATTGAAAAATTAAAGAGAGTGGACAAAGGCAACGACAAATGATTTACGCAGATTTTCAAAATAGTTGAGGGTATACCATCAGGACCAGGTATACAACTCTCGTCAAGATTATATATAAACTTATCAATGTTGCCAGTATTAATATTAAAGTTCATATCAGTCAAGTAAGTAAAAGATTTCAATAGGCCAAAGTCTTGGGCTATTACGTCAGGTTTATCACAGTTTGGGGTATCACAGCTTAAAGTATCACAGTTGTAAGTATCACAGTTGAAGGCACTTTGAAAGAAGTCCGAAAAAAGTTGTTATAACCCGTGGATCATGACTTGAAGTGTCGTTAGACTTGAGAACAGACGGGTAAGGCCTAGATTTTCTTTTACTATTTATGAATTTCCAAAAGTACTTCGGATTCATTTTTAAATCTCTTTGCACCTTCTGAATGTATGTAATTAAGATACTTTAAACTTGAAATTCTATTGAAAATATCCTTGATTCACAAAATAGTTTAAAATTATTCTCAGTTGGAGATAGTTTATATTTGGACCATAACTTGTTTCTTCCATTTTTAGGGTTTTTAATTTCGCTATCGTACCAATCTGGAACAAAAGATCTCGATTTTACAATTTCAAGAGGAACAGATTCAAGAAAACAATCAAACATAATATTATTAAATTCAAAGACCATAGAGTCAACATTTAAACAATTATTCAGATGAGACCAGTCTACTTGTGACAACAAGGAATTTAGTTTTATAAATCGGTCTTTTTAAAATTGAATGAGTAAAAATTATCACATATTTCAATAATCTTAATAAGATTATTAAAATTTTTAAAAAGTGAACAAATCAGCGCTGGGTGGTGATTATAATCAGTCGCTAGAGGCTCAGTTGATTTATCTACCTTAATATTGTCATCAATAGTGCTAAACACTAAGTCCAGCAATTTTCTATTAGTATTTAAAATATCGTTATGTTAATGAAGTCCAAGTGATGTAATATCATCAATTAGTCTTGAATAGTCAGACCAGTAGGTAACATAACATTCGTGTCAGGACAGCGCAACCAAGGTTACATTGGAACGGTTGAAGTCTCCTAAGAAAATTATTTCATACTGATAATTTAGTAATTCACTTACGAAGCTTAAGTATTCAAAAACCTATGAATAAACATCTTGAGGACATCCAGGAACAATATATAAAGTTACAATATATAAATTTTTATCATTAAATTATACTTTTAGGCAGAGCATTTCTTTGTCAAGTGCCACGGGAACATGAATTGGTACAGCTACATACGGAGATTTTACAGCAATTAAAATTCCGCCTCCAACAGTGTCAATATTTGGATCACTGTATCTGTCACGTCTAAAAACATTAACATTATATCCATAATTATGGTTCAGATTACTGATATATTAAATGTTATGGTATGATGAATGAGTTAATTTGTTTTATGTTTAGTGTGATTACCAAATTATTTTGTTTTATGTTAATTTTACTTATAAAATTATTTAAAATAATCTGTTTAATTTCTATATCTATATTTTTGATAGTTACTGTAGAAAATATTTTGAGATGGTTGTGGAATTTGATAAGTGTGGTGAAGTTGAGATTTTGTGAAATTTAAAAGGTTTGTGTATTTGGTTGAGGTGTATTTCTGTAAGTTTACTTGAAGTGTAGGTAAGGCAGCGTTGTTTTCCTCGGTGTGGTAAAGTAGAACTATGGAAAGAAAATACAAATGCATATGTATTGGATGTAGTTACCGAATATATTGGCAGAACATACACTAAAATTGTACTCATCGGGAGGGGAGACAAAAAAAGGACTTCGAAAGATCTCTATGAATAGAGATTTGACAACTAGCTCTGATGTACACACAACGGGGTTAAACTGATATTATTAATTTTTTGTCACAATTTATAATTTAAAAAAGAACGAAAAAAAAACACTCTTTGAAAAAAGAATATTATTTAAATGCTTATAAAAATGCTTAGTAAAACATATAAACACAGTTTAAACTAAAACTTTAAAGGTTTTTGTGGTATAAAGTACAACTAAAAAGTATAAACATTTTATAACATATACCATCTTATAATTATGTCTTTATATATACATTCATACATTATATACCTGTTATAATATGTCATTGTATTTGTAGTTATTAAGATTAGTTTTAAGTCAGTCATATACTTTCAGTCTTTAAATAAAGTACTCTTCTTATTAAGTTATAATACTTACAGTCTTTTTTCTTGAAACACATAACATGGTGTCAGGTGTGTGTCACTAAGTCTAAAAAAGTCTAAAAATTCAATTAAGTCAAGTCAATTGCATCTGCCAATATTAAATAAAATGCCTACTCAAAAAACAGACACAAAAGAAATGAGTCCTGTCTCATCAGTGGCTCCTGTTTCGTCAGTGTCGCCAATTAACCTTACAAGCAGTAACCTGCCAGCCACATGGAGAAATTGGCTCAACTTATTTAAAATCTATTTACGTGCTTCTAACCTCGAAGCTCAACCAGATTGCCGAAAAGTAGCATTGCTGCTACATTATATGGGCCCTGATTCACTGGATATTTTCAACTCATTCGATGAAGATCTGGACAATATCACTTACGATACAATTGTGAAAAAATTCGATGCTTACTTCCTTCCTAAGGTAAACATCATCATGGAAAGATATTCATTTTTTTCCAGGCGCCAAGGTCCAGACGAATCGATCGACGAATTTGTCACTTCACTCAAAAATCTAAGTTTGACATGTGACTTTGGGAACTTACGTGAGAACCTAGTACGCGACATATTCATCTGCGGTCTTCACAACAAGTTTTCTCATTTAAAAGAAAAACTTCTCAACGAAGATCAAATTACATTGGAAAAAGCAGTCCTTACATCCAAAAGTATGGAGCTCAACAAAGAGCACGTCCAACAATTGCAAGCCCAGCAAACAAGCAGTTTCATCGGTGCTTTGCAAAAACATAACAGCTTGCCATCTGGAGCCTACAATAGTCATCGTCATCATCGCCATTTCTCAAATTCAACTCGTCAACAAAATAATACATTAGCTACGTCATCGTCGTCATCACCACATTCTCAAGCAAAGTCTTCTTCGAATCGTCAAAACTCATCCCGTTATCCACGTCATAGCCAACAACCCGGTGCAAGAAATAATCATCAGCAGCTTTCACAGTTTTCTTCGTCGAACGGTAAAACCTCGTGTAAAAATTGTGGACAGGTTCACAAATACACTTGTCCAGCTATAGGTGTAACTTGCTACAGGTGTAGTGGTAAAAATCATTTTTCGAAAATGTGCCCAAAGAATGTTCAAGTCCGCAACATTGAATTTGAGCCTAATGAGTCTGATTCTGATACAGAATCCATCTTGTCAACATTGTTTATTGGTGTTCTACAGCATCAGAACGAGAGCCAACAACGTCATCAGCATTACGAAGATGAGCCACAGTGGTATGTGTCATTGCAGATTAACAACTGCAACATTTCCTGTCAACTTGACACTGGAGCTCAAGGTAATGTCATATCCGTCAATCAGCTACAAACACTTGGATTATCACGCAGTTTAGTTAAATCAAGTAAACAAAATTTATTGACATTTAGTGGTGAAAAAATTTGTTCATTAGGATATTGCATGCTAGATTGTATTTATAAAAATATAGTTTATAATATTAAATTTATAACTGTCGAAATTAACTGCAAGTGTCTTATAGGTCTTAAAACGTGTCAAGAAATGAATTTAATTAAGCAAACAGATGAATTCAGTCTGAATGTAAATGCAGTGAGTGCTAAAAATAATTTGCCAAATTTTGTATCATATTTTAAAGATGTATTTGAAGGATTAGGTTGTTTAAAGGAAAAGTGCCATTTAAAGGTTAAATGTGATGTCACGCCGCCGGTAGTTGACAGTCCTCGCAAGATTCCATTCGCGTTAATGCCAGATTTTTAAAAAGAGCTCGAAAGACTAGAAACTCTTAATGTCATAAGAAAAGTTAAAGAGCCAACCCCATGGGTTAACTCTATTGTTTTGGTTAAAAAACCCAACGGCAATTTACGTTTGTGTCTTGACCCGCGTAACTTAAACAAGGCGATTCTTCGCCCTCATTTCCAATTTCCAAATATTGAAGATTTTAAAGCACAATTAAGTGGTTCAAAATATTTTACGGTTTTAGATGCAAACTCGGGTTTTTGGATGATTCAGCTAGATGAAGAATCTTCAATGTTGTGTACTTTTCATACACCTTTTGGGCGACGTCGATTTTTGCGCTTACCTTTTGGTATCAACGCTGCCCCAGAGATATTTCATTGTGAAATGGTTAAAAAGTTCAGTGATATACCAAACATAGAAATCTATATAGATGACTTTCTGATTCATGCTAAGACCAAAGAGCAGCATGACAAAACAAGTTAGTTTTGCAAAGGGCCAGGGATATAGGTTTAAAATTTAATCCTTTAAAGTCAAAATTTTGTCAAAGTCAAGTTACTTTTATAGGTCATGTTTTCAGTCATGATGGTGTTCGTCCTGATCCATCCAAAGTAGAAGCGATTTGCACTATACCCAGGCCAAAATCCATGACAGAGTTGCAACGCTTCCTGGGTATGGTGAATTATTTAGGTACTTTTGTCAAGGGCATGTCTGCCGAAAATGCCGATTTGCGTAATCTTTTGAAGAAAGAAGTAGAGTGGCATTGGTCCGAAAACCATGAAAAAGAATTTATAAAATTAAAAGAGTTGATTTCCAACACACCAGTTCTAACTTATTTCGATGTCAATAAACCATTGACGCTTTCAGTAGACGCGTCTCAAAACGCAGTTGGAGCTGTTATTTCTCATGAGGGAAATCCGATTGCGTACTCCTCAGCGACACTTACAACGTCTCAACAAAATTACGCTCAAATCGAGAAAGAGCTTTTCGCGATTTTGTTCGGATGTACGAAATTTCATCCTTTTGTTTTTGGCAAGTCAGTTCTAGTTGAGACGGACCATAAGCCTCTGGTTCCGCTTTTTGACAAGGCATTGTACAAAGTTCCAGCTCGGTTACAGCCATTTATGCTAAGACTCTTAGCATATGATTTAAAAGTTATTTTTAAACCAGGAAAGTATATGTATGTCGCTGATACATTGTCTCGTGCTGCAATGCCAAACGAAACCTTAACGGAATTTGACAGAGATATTAGTCTTCATTGCAATTTAGTCCTTTCATCTCGTCCTTTATCGATGTCAAAATCAAAATATGAAGAGATAAAAAGTGAAACAAAGAGCGATAAGGATTTGTCAAAAGCAATTGAGTATCATTTGGCTGGTTGGCCAAATAGTAAAACAAAAATAGATGATTTTTTAATGCCATACTACAATATTCGAAACGAGTTTGAAGTCATAGACAATCTATTATATAAGTCAAACTGCCTTGTGATTCCTTCGAAAATGCGTCATAGCATTTTGATGCTTTTGCATGAAGGACACATGGGCATAGAGAGATGTCGCAATCTTGCCAAACATTCAATTTATTGGCCAAATATTGACCAAGATATTTTAAACGTCATAAAAAATTGTGACGTATGTATTCGCAACCGCTCAAAAAATCAAAAAGAACCTATACAATTTCATAATGTAGTATCAATTCCATGGTTTAAAATCGGAATGGATTTATTTGAATTCAATAAATGTATGTACCTATTGGTCGTTGATTTTTTTTCAAAATATATAGAAATTGCACAATTAAATAAAAGTTATTCAAGTAATATTATAATAACTCATCTTAAGTCAATTTTTGCTCGACATGGCATCCCAACCATAATTTAAAGTGACAATGGACCCCCTTTTAACTCTGAGGAGTTCAAAAAAATTTCTGAACAATGGGGAATTGACCATGTCACATCAAGTCCATACTTTCCTAGGTCCAACGGATTGGCTGAGTCTAATTCAGATCCATATGTTGCACTTTTGCACTACAGAACCACTAGAAAGGGAAACATAAATTCGCCTTCCGAACTTTTAATGTCTCGTCAGTTAAGAACTAAACTTCCAGTTTTAACTGAAAATCTGAAATCTGCTAATGTTGACCTAAAAGATCATGAGAAGAAAATTAAACTACAACAAAATAAAACTCGTGATTATTACAACAAAAATGCTAAAGCCTTACCAACTCTAATCAATGGTCAAAATATATTTTATAAAAAAACCCCAAATTCAAATTGGGAACCAGGTATAGTTTTACAGAAGTGTGCAGAACCTAGATATTACGTAATAAGTTCAGAAAATGGTTCTGAATATCGTCGTAACAGGGAGCATCTGCTAGAAGGATCTTCAATCGAAACCGAAAAAAATAAATCAGAAGATAGTAATCAGATTAAAAATGAGGTTCAGGGTTCTGAAAAAATCCAACAAGAATCTTTGGTAATTGAAGGAAAAGGTAGTAATGAAGATGTTCAGCGTTCAAGTGATTCGCCTAGCCTCACCCCAACACCTGAGTATGTAACTCGTTTCGGAAGAACGTCAGCGCCACCTAATCGATTCGCTTTTGAATAATAGAACAATGAATGACATTTTTCCAATTACAGAATTTGAATTTTTGAATTGTTAAATAACTTGATTTATTTGTTTAATTATAAATATAAGTAAAATATCGTTAAACTTCATATTGAAGTTTAGTTTTTGAATTATTAAATAACTTTATTTCTTTTAGTATAAGTAAAATATTGAAACTTTAAATTGAATATAATTAAAATGAATTTAAATACAAATTATATAAAAGGGAGATGTGGTATAAAGTACAACTAAAAAGTATAAACATTTTATAACATATACCATCTTATAATTATGTCTTTATATATACATTCATACATTATATACCTGTTATAATATGTCATTGTATTTGTAGTTATTAAGATTAGTTTTAAGTCAGTCATATACTTTCAGTCTTTAAATAAAGTACTCTCTTTATTAAGTTATAATACTTAAAGTCTTTTTTCTTGAAACACATAACAGTTTTCACGGCAAAATAAATAAAAAATTGGAGAGGCAAATTATACACAACCAATCACTCGTAAGATAGGGTTCGGCATTATTATGGAATTCGTCCTTATCTCAATTCCTCAATAGACACAAAGTTAAAACTGATTGATCATCGCCGTAGTAAGATAAAAGTGCTCGGCGAAACAATTAAAGTTCTCCTTCAACTGTTCCAACGACACCGGGACATGGTCGCGAAATGCAGATGAACTGGCCAAACACTGTTCATCCGAAACGTTTCCAAAATGTACCCTTGGTACTTATGACACTTGAACAAGAAAAAACTAGAATTAACAAGTGTTTCCTCAAAGCCACAAACGACAGTTTATTGTTGGTACATTATATGAATATGATTTTTAGACATTGGGCCACTTCAAAATTCCACCCCTTTGTTTGGGAGGGGCAAATTTAAAACAAAAATTACCTAAGATTGAAAAAGAATATTAAAAAACAACGGCAACACTTACAATATCGTGCTATACCTTTTTTTTTAAAGCCAAGAACCAATTCTCCAATTCTGTTTTCAAATTCAGTTTTAGTGCTTAGTTTTTGAAAACATTATTTTCAAACTCAAAATAAAAAAAATCAACAAAAAAAATTGTTATAATTTTTTTCGCAAAATTTTACGTTATTAAGTACTAATTTGCTTTATCATTTTCGACACTCTTATTAACTTTTAGTCGAGTTTTAGTTTGTTAGAAAATAGAAAATTACCAAAACAACTTTTTTCTAAGAAACATTTAAACCGTAATTTTTTAACATAAACAATGGATTTTGACTTCCTTGTTTAGATTATAAAATTAGTTCAATCAATAGACCTACAATAGCTTGGGTAGTTATGAACTTTTAATATGTAATTTAATAAGGTTGTTTGATGAAAAAACAAATTACGACAACCACGCCCCATACGCCCTCTTCACAATTCCGAAAAACCCGCACTTCTGCATTTATAACTTATCCAAGTCGTCATAAGACCAATGTTAGTTTTTCTTCTGTGGAGATATGACCCTGTGCCAGACATTGTGAAACAGAACCTTAATTTAATTTTATTAGCTTAATTAAGATTTAAACACTTTAATTGTTTTATGATATAAAAATGGCATAATTTGACTGTAATTTATACAATTTGTCTCACTTGATTACGGACAGTAAATTTTTTAATTCAAAAATATTTGTCAAACCATTCGTTGATCTTTTTTTGGAAAACAGTTAAAGGAATGAAAGTAGGATTTATAATGATCATTCCGGTTTTGTTCAGGTTCTCAATCTCTAATCCCCATAACCCAATTGACGCCACTTCATGCGTTCTTCAAAGTAGCAACTTGGGCCCTCTTATCTTTGTCCTAACAATAAACGATATTGACAATCAATACAATGGCTCATATCTGGCTACTTACGTAGCTGATATCAAGATTATTAAGGTCATTTCTAACCCCAACTGATTATCGATTTCTTCAGAATGGTCGAAGTTTATTCCAATCTTGGCGCGACAAGCATTTCTTAGAACTCAACATTGCTTGATTTCAATCCAAAACCTTCTCCCGTAAACGGTTACCCTCAATCCCTAGAACATATTACTTTCGTAACGTGGCCATTCTTATAATTTAATCCAATTTTTTATTAATTTAATTTAAATTATTAAGTAAAATTTATAACTAACTGACCTTTAATAGTTTTATCGATTGGACCAATTTTATACTTTAGACAAAAAAAATCAAAATCCATTGTTTTTGTTCAAAAATGACGGTTTAAATGTTTCTAAGAAAAAATTAGTTTTGTTAATTTTCAATTTTCTAAAAAAATAAATGACTTAAAAGTACTTTTCATTGCCATAATGAGGTAATTTCGTTAATTACAGAAAAAGTGTTTTCATTGAAAATTTGCTAATTTCGTTTTGCAGCTAATTTTATTTTGAATTAGAAATAGCAGTTAATTGTTTCTATTTATTGTGTTCTCTTTCGGTTTCTGTTTTCTATACATCATATTTTGACATTTTCAATGGTTTCCAATGCGTTTTTACTATGGATGCAATCCACTTGGGTGTTTAAAGTTTTTACGCAATTTCCAACCAAATTTCGTGCAGATTTGGTTGAAATTACCTCATTTCGAAATGTGTATTTGTATGGGAAATGAGATAATTTGGAATCGAATTTGGAAATTTTCAACGAAATTACCTCATTTGCCCCAATGAAAACGTAGTATAAGACTATCTGGTTTGTAGCACTCGACTAAAAGTTAATAAGAGTATTGAAAATTGTAAAGGCGGCGGCGCACAGTGTGCCCAAATGGCATTTTGCGTCTCAAAAATGCTTTTTCAAAATTATTGTGGAAGCTGTAATTTTCATGAAAATGAATCAAGAAAAGGTCAAATTTTGCACTGCAACAAAAATTTTGTGAAATAAGTTGCATGGTTCAATAATATGGCTACCTAAAATGGTCGCCTGACACAACCCTATAAGAATGGCGAAATAAAGAAGGTATTTAATAGAGTTTTCTTCAAGTGCTTTATAATGTGAGCACACAAGTGTTATATATCGTTGGATAGCTCGTTGTTTTAGCTTTTCAAATCAATTAAAATTTAAAAAATAAAAATATACTACCTTACTAAATTTAATTATTGTTGTTGACATGTTCCTTTTTCCTATGTTTTTATCTTTGATTAAGGTTTTAAATGGTTCCGCTGTCTTCCGCTGTTTACTTTCATAGTGCATTTTATTCCTTATTTCATTAGTAAGAAGACAAAAGAAAAATTTTTGCCCCAATCTACCCCCCTTTGATCAAGAGCGATAAGCTTATAATAAGGTAGATACAAAAGAAAAAAAATTAAGATTAGCTTTTTAGTTTTTTTTTTTAAGATTATGTTTTTTTTTAAGTTGTTGGGCTTTATTTTGTTTTATAACAGTTGAAAACTACCGTTATTTTAAATGATTTTATACTTTCTTGGTGTTTATTTGTAATTTATGAAGGAAAATTTGTGAGACTGCGGGTTAAATTATTGAAAATCAGGTAAACGAGCGAAAAAAAATTTAAAAATGGATGAATTTGTGTTTTCTTAAAATGAATTAAGTACTTATTTTATAAACAACAATGAAAGCAATTTAACAGAGCTTAAAAATTACCTGAATTCTGACTTTGAATTAACAGATACAAAACTTGAAAATGGTGTATCGTTTATCAGTAAAAACTTTATGTCAAAATTCTATGATCGCTGGAATAAAACTTCTAGAACAAAAGATCGTTTTGTTAAAAATAATAAACAGTGCTTGGATGGTGAATTCAAAGTTATTTTTGAATTATTTTTAACATCGGATCCACTTATTTCAAGCATACGAAGAAAACAATGATCAGTGTCTAAAGAGCTTTGTGAAGAAGCTATGCAGCTCTTGGAAAACAAATAATTACTTTTTATAAAACACAATTACTAGTTAATTGGTTTTAGAAAAAACAAAAATTTTAAATGATACTCCACATAATGTTAAGTCGTGTTATGGCCATAAATTCTTACTTTTTGAACTTTTGATAATTTTTAAATTTTAATAAAATGAATTCACATTTAAAAAACTTGAGTTATTTGATACGCAATACATTAAAGATGATGTGTTAGAAGTGTTACAGAATCATTTCGAGAAACAAAAAAGTTACAGATTTTTGAGACGCAAAACATCACTTGGGCCCACTGTGCGGCGCGCGGCTGAAATTATCAAATTTCTTTTCTCAAAATAAAAGATTTCTTTTAATGAATTTCTAAATATTTATTGAATAAGTCACAAGTAAATTAGGATGGAGTTTGGCTCGTTTTATAGAGTAGATTGTTTTAATCCAAAATTTTACAATTTATAGTGGTGTCTGTTTACGAATTGTATTTCGTTGTCCGTCTTTTTCGGCGACATAATTTGAACTGACTCGTATCTGAAGGATTCGTGTATGCAGGCGAATGTTGAGTTTTTTCTTTAAAGTAGCCTCTCTCTCTCTATCACTCCTCCCCCCGTGAATCACCCTGGGATTCACTATTGATGTTTAAAACTGCTAATCTAGAAGCTGGTCGGCGGATAAGTCCACTGGAGGTTTTAACCTCGGCCAAACGGGCTTGTCCGTTTTTCGTTGGAAATACATTTGTAATGCGGCCTTTGCGCCACTGGCTTCGTGGCTGATTGGAGTCACAAATGATAACAATGTCGTTTATCTGCAGGGGACGAACTTTGTCATGCTATTTGGGACGTTTTAAGAGCTCAGACAGGTACTGTCCACTTCTTTCACACGTTCTTTAAGATTGAGTAGCAATCCTCCATTGCTTCCTAAGGCATATGTTTTCATCTGGATAAGGCGTTTGTGCTGAGTTAAAGCATACTAGTAAGAAGTAGTTAGGAGTTAATGGATCATCTTCCTCGATGGTAGATGGTATGTCTGCAAGCGGAAGTGAATTCTTCTTCTTCTATAAAGACGCTTGTAAGAGTTTCTACTTTGGGGGCTTCTTCGGAAAGTATTTTCATCATTAGGCGTTTTATAATTCGGATGAATCTAATCCAAGCAGCCACCAGAGCTTGGATTAGATGGGCAGTTGAAAATCCACTCGATGTTTCGGTTTACTGCTTCCTCGCGAATGCGATCGACATCAAACAAATGTTTTTCATTTTCAAGTTCTCGCTTAGCCCTAATGAAGTTGGTACCATTATCACTTCTGATTCTGAGGGGGGTACCTCTTCGGCTAATTCAAGATGAGCTTCACGCACGGTCTGGCATGTGAAAATGACTCCTCATCTTTTTTCTCGTCTGTAGCCGTTTAAAGGGCCAAATAAGTCAACTCCGGTGTATGTAAACGGGCGAACGTATGGAGTTATACGTTCAACGGGCAGTTGACCCATAAGTGGAAGTCTTGGTTTGGCTCTTTCGATTCCGGGCATTTACGTCGCACGAGTTTAAGAAGTGTCTTCGGATGCGAAAACGAAATTTCTGGCGGGCTTCATTAAGAACGACAGCTGAGTTCTGGTAATGTAGCTTCTCGTGGAAATGTGACATGATGAGTTCGGACACTTTATGTTTCTGTGGTAGCAAAATTGGACGTCTTGCTTGAAATGGCAAGTAAAGTGCTTCGTCGTGGCGACCTTGAACTCGTATAAGTCCCTTTTCATCCACATAGGGATTCAATGAGTGTATCGAACTCTCTTTTGATATCGACGTTGACGACTTTAGCTTTTGGATCTCATCACAATATTGCTCTTGTTTTATCATTTTACATAGGAGATCTTCGGCATCGTTGATCTCGGCTATTGTTAAGAAACAATTCGTTGTTCGTTCTATAGGAGCGATTTTTAATAATGGAATTTACTCGCGTCACGGAGCACATAGTCGATAGTTCTTTTCAGCTTTGGATAGGACGAAAATCGATTAAAATTTATTAAAGAATTACCTTTTGCAAATTTTAGAAAGAGATAAGGCTTAACTTCTTCTAAATCTGTACTGTCTAGAGCCGGCTGTACTATCATGGCTGGCCAATATTCTTCTGATTGCTTAAGGAAATCAGGGCCGGATAGCCAAACGCTATCTAATTTAAGGTTGGGAGGATTATTGGCTCGTGTGGCTGCATCTGCGCTATTTTAATCGGTCGGTGTCCAGCGCCATTGGCACGGTCTTGATGATGATAGTATTTCTCTAATACGATGTGAAACAAAGGCTTTAAATTAACGTTTTGTTGACGTGATCCAATACAAAAGTGTTCGTGAATCTGTGCAGTTTAGTCCAGTCAATGAAGCATTTGACTCGGAAACAATCGCTGGAAAGCTGGATTGGATTGGTATATAGCTTCCCCATTGTGTTCTTAAGAAATTGTCAAAAGTCCCCATCGATATGAGCACCGCTAACAATTTTACGGGGGGTTGCAGGCCCCCCAAAATGGTTTTTCAAGAATAACTCCCAAATGGTAAGTTATACAAAACAATTTTCAAAGACTAATTTGTAGCTTGAAATATTTCTTTTTTCATACAAATAACGGTTCTTGAAATAAACCAATCAGAAGAGTTAAGGGTTTTACTTTTCTATGTACATAGTTGGGCGACTTAATTCCAAAATTGTGCATTTTGTGATAAAAGCATCAATTTTTTATTTATTATTGGTACATTATATGGAAATGATTTTAAGATATCGGTCCACTCTATTTGTCCACCCTTTAGGAGGGAGGGGCAAATAAAATAGAAAATGAATATAAAAACATAACGGCAGCACTTACAATATTATGTTATAGATTATCTTAAAGCCAGATATTCATTCTTTATGTATGTTTTTAAATGAAATTCTGTTAGTGCTTAGTTTTTGAATGATTGATTTTTAACCTCAAAATTTTAAAAATAAAATTTGAGAAAAAATATAGTAATAATTTTTTTTTATATATAATAAATTTAGCGTTCGACTGAAACATATAAAGGGCCATTTGCTGAAACGAAACTTAAATATTTAAGTTCTACACACTGGCTTAAGTTCCTCTTATTGGTTTCCACCAACAAAAATCTTAAACTTAAAAGTTTGCTATGTAGAACATAACTTAGGAGGAAGAAGAAGTAGAACCTAAATTTCCTAAGTAGTACATAAAGCAAAAATAATTTTGTTGTCAATTTTGATTTAAATTTGTCAGAACAAGGAACAAATTTATAAATTGAAAATGAATTTCGAAACGCTGCTGGACGTAATTGAGGATGATGTTGAAGTCCTCGAGTTAATAGAAGTTGGCGTGCACCGGCAATTATACGAAAGAAAAGAATATTTTTATTCTTTTGATGAACTGGCATTTTATAAAAGATTTCGCTTAACCCTTAACTGATGTGGTGGGTCAAGTGGACCCATGTTCAATCTTTGAAAGTGTGTAAAAAACGTCGCAGTGCCCGCCGCTCCCCCCGCTTCTAGGTACCTTCCTACAGTAAGCTGAAGAGTACACAGTGAGAAGGATTCATTTTACACGCCGCTCCTAAGGTCATTTTCAGCATACGCATGGGTGCCCTGGACCCACGTCTATAGATACGTGATTAATTTTTATTTGTTACAAATTTAGTTTAATTGCTTTAATTCAAATATCTTTAACGACAAATCAAATTTTTGTGTTTGAGAATTAAGAGGGCATGTTGGAGCAATGGTTGAATGCTCAATTGTTTGGTTTGTGAACGAAATTAGCAGATATTCAAGAAATACAATGAAGATGCCTTTTTGCATTAATTGTACTGAGCCACTGTGTAATTTTTTGATCAATGTCAGAATTGTTCAAGAAGAAGATTTTAAGTGTTCGTTTTAATAATTCTAAAAAGGAAGCATTAAAAAGGAAGAAATATATTTTGTTTGATTTAAATTATTTTTTTTTTTATTTTATATTTTTTGACATGTTTTTAAGTAAATTAAATTGCGACTCATTGGTGAACTTTCAAATTTGCAGTAAAATGAAATTTCCCAAGGTTGTTTTCTCTTTAAATTATCTTTGCCATTAAACAATGAATAAGTTTAGTAAAAAAAATGTATGAAATAATTTATAAATTCGCTGTTATTAACATTTTAAATTTGCTGGGTCCAGTGGACCCACATCTATAGATACGATACTAAATTTTACTTTTTTAGTTAAGGGTTAACAAAAGAAATTACCCTGATTGTACTAGAAAAAATCGAAAGTTCAATAGAATGTCCATTGAATCGGTAGGATTATCAACATAAATGCATTATCAACTTAATTACAAAATGTATATGTACTTGTTTTCCCAGAAATAATTCTATTGCTCCGATCAACCAACTTTTGGTTGCCTTGCGTTTTTTCGCCACTGGTAATCATCTCCTTAGTATAGCTGACTTAGGAGGTATGCATGTCTCGACAGTGTCAAGAATTGTATTACGAGTTTCAACTGCAATAGCTAGGCTTGGAAGAGACTTCATAAAGCTTCCAGAAACCCTGGCTGATATTTCAAAAGCTAAGCAAGATTTTTTTGAAATAGCATCTTTCCCAAATGTAATTGGTGCCATTGACGGTACTCATGTTAAAATTCAATCTCCTGGTTAGTATATTGCTTGTACCAAAAATGTTAAGATTCATTTAAATCTTCTTTATATCGCATTTTAAAGGTGGACCTGATGCAGAAGTTTTTAGAAACAGAAAAGGCTATTTTTCTGTAAATGTTCAAGCTATTTGTAACGCGAAAATGATTTTTACAAATGTAGTTGCGAGATGGCCTGGATCAACTCATGATGCAACCATTTTTAACAATTCTAGAATTAGAAACGTTTTGGAAGGAGAATCATTTTTAAATGCTGATGGTTTTCTTTTGTGTGTATAAGTTTTACTCTATACTATATTTTTAACAAATTATGAAATGTTTTTAAGAACAGGCAATTCGGCTTATCCACAAAAATCATACTTAATGACACCGTTACTTAGTCCACGCACCTCAGCAGAGCAGTTGTATAACGAATCTCAAATTCGATTAAGAGGTGTTATCGAAAAAGCTTTTGGGATTGTTAAAAGAAGATTTCCTGTCTTAGCTTATGGTGTTCGTTTAAAATTAAGTACTGTTTTTATAATAATAATTGCAACTTTTGTCTTGCATAATTTAATGCGCCAAAATGGAATACTTGATGATCCACCTGAAAGTTTGGATTTTACTGAAGAAGATCTACAAGGTGCAATTAACAACGGACAAATTGACAACACACATTCAAACAGTTCTAATCCTACATCCAATAATTCTGGCATGCAGAAACGCATGCATTTAGTTATTAATTATTTTGGACGTCTGTAATAGTTTTTAATTTATTCAATAAAATTCTAAATAAATAATGCATATACCTGACGCTGACCTACATACATATAATTTCAATGTTTGGTTATCTGCTTTTTTTAAAGACGTTTTTTTGTTATAAAATCTTCAAAATGGATAAAGTTTTCGTATAAAGCTTACGCATATACGCATATCTTCATTTTATTAATTAGGTCATCAAGATTAACGTGTTAAAACCTAGGAAAAAACATTATAAAACAACGTAATTTTCAGTATGAAGTGTAGGTATCATATGTTTCTTTTTTTTATAATAAAGAAATTAAAGGAACGATGCAAATAAATAAACAGTATCAATAAAAATTAACTTCAAACTAAAGTATTTTTTTAGTCAAATCTAAGAGATCCATATCATCTTTTGATAAAGTATCCTTTTTAATTTTTTTGAGGATCTCTTGCTTGATTTCAATGTCTAGTTGGAGGGATTTTTTCTTCAGTTCATTTTCAGTTTATTTTCTTTTTAGCTGGATTTTCATCTTCCTTCGTTGATGGACATTTCTCTTCTGAACATAAATTTATAATTTTTGGAAGTTCTGTTGAATTCTGTTTCAGTTTTTTATTTGTTGGTGCTCTAAGTTGTCCCGGTTTGTAGGTTGACCAGTCTGTGCGTAAATTATCCGGCTCTGGGGATACCTAAAATATATCATTAGGTACAATAACAATTACATATATGTATATTATTTTTATTGTTAACACATTATTTCTATTTTCTAAGGTGCTAACATTTTCTTTATCTTTTAATACCAAATTAATAAATAAATCTTGTACTGTATCGCTGTCAAACTCGTTTGGCATTCCATACACTGTTTTTGGATTCATTATTGAAACTGCAAGATCAAAATTTGGATCCTTGACAGTGTATGGATTGCCACTTCCTGTTTGAAGTGCTGAATATTTTTCAGCAGCAGCTTCCTTTCTTACTTCTTTCTTGTAAAGGTTGTACAATTTTTTTAATGCTTCGCAGCTTCTGTAGCATGTAACCCCATATTGGGAGTTGAAGCTGTCGGTGATTCTACTCCAGGCTAATTCCATCTCCTTCCAAGTGGCCCCGTCCGTTTTTTTATTTTCCACCATATCTTTTTCGACAAAAATGGATTGTATTAAAATTGACTTCTCTTTGTGGGTGAAGTTGGGATTTCTCTTCCTTTTTCCGGCCATTTCAAATGATTTTTTTTTCAGTTTTGATGAAAATAATTCTTAAGTTTGACACTTAATTAATTCATACGTAGCTAAGATGAAATTTTATTTTTGTTAGCAACGTAAAATAAGTAAAGTTAATCTTAAGAACTAAGTTCCACATAGAGCTAAGTTGAGAATAGTTAAAATCCAGATTTATGACTCGTTTCAGCAAATGGCCCTAAGTATTAAAAATTCTAACCCAAATTAGTACCTAATAACGGAAAATTTTGAAAAAAAATTATTAGGTTTTATTTTTTTTTTTTATTTTATTTTTAAAATTTTGAGTTCAAAAAACATTTATTCAAAAACTAAGCACTAAAATAACTTCATTTAAAAACATACATAAAGAATGAATATCTGGCCTTAAGATAAGCTATAACATAATATTGTAAGTGTTGCCGTTGTGTTTTTATATTCATTTTATATTTTAGAAAAAACAAATTTAATTTGCCCCACACACCTAAAGGGGTGGACAAATAGAGTGGACCGATATCTTAAAATAATGTCTATATCCAGATTTCCGGCGAATATTTAGCTATTTTGTTCGATTCATTGACTGGACTAAGTTGGTTATTTTCGAAATACTGATGTCGTGGTTGCGAACTATGATTTTACTGAGACGGACACGAAGAACTGCAGCTTGAAGCTCCAGTCGAGGAATTGACATGGTTATTTGAGGTGCTCCACGAATTTTTCCGAATACAAGCGCGACATCTATTCCTTGTTCACGCATTATTCAGAAGTGTCCGGCTGCGGAAAATGCAACTTGACTTGCAACAAATACAATGAGTAACAGCGTTGAACTTGAAATTCACTGATGCGTTCAAATGGACCATGTGCAACGTGTACAAAGTTCGCTACCTCGTGACTATACGCTCCCAGAGTTGATATCTGCTGAACAATGATGGCGAAAAATATGGAAGTTTTTAGTTCCTATTACTAGATAATAACTGACACAATTTTTACAACAATAATCGAGTCCAGGGTATCACAAAAGCGCACGATTATGAGAAGTTGCGATTAAAACAAGAAACGTAGCGTACCGAACGTAGATCGTAGCGTACCATATTACGTAATGTAGATCTGTCTCACTCTTATTTATGGCAAACAGTGTCTGATTCTAGTGCCTCTGTTTATGTTACGTACACCTTGGTAAAATCGATTTTTCAGTACAAAAAAGCATTATTCTCGTAAAAGTGATTGAAGTGAACTGAGGTCCTTTTTGCAAATAAGAAATGAAAAATATTTTTTACGAATGAATAAGTAGCAAGTGTTGTACCATTTTGAAATTCTGATGAAAAGCGCCAATTAAAAAAAAAAACTTGTCAAGGTAGGTATCTACTTTTAAATTTGTGATTGCAATCAATAGCATGGTTATTTAGGATTACGTAAAAAAAATAAACATGTCAAAATTCGTAAATTTGTGACCACAGTACCTAAAAATGTCGTGTAGGGTATCGATTTTCACTATTTTCCTAAATATTGCTATTATTACTTAACCAAGCGAGATGGATTTTTTTATTTATTTTTTCCAGAACAGGTACAACCTACCCTATCACCCATTACCCACTTGACTTTGAGTTACGGGACGCCCTGTATACATATATTATATCTATAAATTGTATGTTATAAGATATTATCTTACTGTACATGTTTTTGAATAAAATGAAAATGAAACTGAAACTGAAGTGGGTCATCCCAGGCGATGTTACTTTTCCAAGTTTCACGTGCTAAGAATTTCAAATAAAGGAGAAACTCTGCTAGCAATCCAAAGGGTTCTCTTTTTGTCGGCGGTCGAATTTCGTCTAAGCAGTATTCCAAAACATTTCAAGGACATTTTATGTTGTGGGTTAGCATTCCATGTTGACAGTCTTGACACATTCTGTTGATTTAGCGTACATGGAGTGTAGTAATTTGGCTGAGTTGGACGTAAAGTTTCTCAAAACGAAACCAGCTTCACTGTTGACTCTCACCACGTCCTTACAGACGCAAACTGCTTCTTGTTGGCTTCGGAAGCTTGCAACGTAATCGTCGAAATAGTGTTTGTTGATAATGGCTTCTGGATATTAATCGTCAAATTCATGGGCATTTAGATTTTTGATGAACTCTGCAATATTTGGCGAACAAATAGCTCCGAAAATCATGAAAACCATAACATAATGACTTATAGTTTGTGTTGCGTCTCCATCTCGCCATAAAAATCTTTGTGAATGCTGATCATCTGAAAGGATTTGAATTTGCGAGAACATTTCTCGAAACTTGAATAATATGCTCATTAACGGCTTGGCTCCTTTGAGCAGGGCAGAATTAAGGCTGACAGTGGCTGCAGCATCGAAAACGATTCCCAGTTTCTCTGGCTTGTGCGGGCTTTGCACGGCAAAGTGTGGTAAATACCACTCTGGCTGAAACTCATCCTCGATTTCGTGGTGTTTGAGTTTCCTGGCTTATGCTTTCTCGATATATTTATTCATCTAGTTTCTACATTTTGCTGGAAGAAACATATTTCCACTTCTATATTTATCATTATACTTATTTACAGCCCTATTCTGGCAAACCTCACTGATACATCACAAGTCACAACAACCTCACAAGGAGAGGTGAACTCCCTCACCCTCACAACTGTGAGCCTCCCAAAAACAGCAAGTGGTATATATATGTATGTATGTGGCATCACAATAATTTTTGTTGTCGATGAGATCAGTGGGTGCGTTCAACAAAAATTCAGACCTTAGCAATCACAATAAAAATTCAACTTGCGGTGGTTAGTTTTTTTGTGAGGTTTCTTGAATTTCTCGCAGAATACGGAAAATGTTATCGAATCACAGCAACCTCACAAGAAATCAACCCCACAAAAGCTGTGACTTGTCAGCCCTCACAACGCCAGAATAGCCCTTTTAATCACGATTATGTACCTTTTTCTTTGAATCTCGGCGAAATTGTTAAATGTAAATTTTTCCCAAAACTCGCATTTAGTATAACACATGTTTTTTTTATTGCAATGTGTAAGGTGCATCAGTTTGAGTATACAGAATGATTTTCGGGGTTGTACTTTACCCTTTTTGGCTGGTGGGGGGTGTAAAAGGGTATTCGCCATATCTAGAGAACCATAAGTCCCACAAACAAGATTTTACCTCGGTTTTGCAGAAAATTAAATTCTCTACAAATTTGATAAAAAAATTTTGTTTGTGGTTTTTATGGTTCTCTAGATATAGCAAATACCTTTTTAAATCATTTTGTATACTCATATTGATGCACACTCCACATAACAAAGAAAAAAAAACTTTTCCTCTACTAAATGCGAGAGATATTAAATAACACACCTGACTTCAAACTTACCTTTAAAGTTAAAGCTATTTAAAAACCAACACTTTTTATCAAGCTTTGGAAGAGAAAAAAAGTGGTTACTTCATGTGTACGCTTTGGAGTGGGAAATCATGTAACAGTATAAAATTAGCGCGGTTTAGATGATTGGAATATTTTATAACGGAATAGCAACAGATAAAACTCATGTGTTTCGTTTCATTTTTTGAATTAATTCCGACTCTGCCATATAGGTCGCCCCACTGTGCATCTCAAGGCCGTCGGGCAGTTTGGGTTTGGGACTCTTCCAGTCTGGTTTCAAAATGTTTTCCTATACGGCGTGTCGTTTCCAGCATAATTTGACGAGCCACTGAAGACTTAACGGCTGCGATCGTCCTTTGAGTCCTAGTTTAGTTGCAATCTCTTCTTCTATAATCGAAATAGCGGATCCCTGGTCGAACATGGCGAATACATCGACTTTTCCATTATGCCCGAACAGCGTAACAGGAATGATCTTGAAAGGTAGACCCATCGGCGGTGTTGTTCGGCAACTCAGTACACAGTACACATATTAAAGGTAATATCATTAGCGTTTTCATTTTTGTTCAGTTCTGCGCATCTGTCAAAATCGAGGTATTATGGTGGTAAAATGGTGGATTCATTGCCCCTTTCCTTGTCTAATTTCAATATTTTGTTGTTGTTTCTAATGATGCGCGTTGAGTTCCTGTGGGCACTCGAACAGCCATTTTTAATTTTTTGACATTTCAAAAAATTAACAACATTTGGATGTTGGATGCGTATCTTGCTGTGCGACTCCGGAGTTGTCTTGTACTTATAGGACACGTGAGTATAAGGCGGCGGTTGTTGTCTCGATGTACGACCATTTTTGGAAGTTGATGGCGGTGGGGGCGTTATGAGGCATACTATTCTTGCGAGCTGGCATAACCATTTTGAAAAATCGGGGATTGTCGGATATATTTCACTATTGTTGTTGAATGTTTTGCCACACATACTGCTTGTTCTGTGGTAATTTTGCAACTAATTCATCCAAAATTGAAGAGTTTTTTAAATTGTGTTCGCTGTTGGAAGATATCAAAAATGAAACGACATTGCGCACCTGAGTGGAAAAGGCGACAAGTTGGTCAACTTTGTTCTCAACCATCACTGGGAATTTCTGAATCTTTTGTAGTTAGTGACGCACTAGCAGATCTTGTCGTCCAAAACGAAATTTAAGTTCTTCTATGGCATCTGGAACGTCTTCCACGTTGATTAGCATAGAAGAAACAGCTTCTCGGTCCGACTAAACACTTCTGTAGTCTTTGAAGATTTTGGCGATTGCTATATCTGAAGTCTTCTGTTGAATATTTATAATTTGCCAAAAACAGAGGTCATTCTTCAACATTGCCAGAAAATGTTGACAGATCGTGTAGTTTGACTGTTGCGGGAGGCGGATGACTTGTGGCGGTAGATATAGTTTGGCTTGAATAGAACGAAAGTGGCGACATTGCATCTCCAACGGCTTGGACTTGATTTATATTGGCATTGGCATTGCCGGCGACACTATTTGGAATTATGGCATTAAATTCGATTGCCGATTGCATTTTGGTATTCAACCTTTCTATTTCCCTCTTGCTTTCCATGGTGTTGTTCTTCAAATCCTGCACAGTTGTGCCCAGTTCTTTGAAGCTATGTATCCTACATATTCAGAGTTCTGCATTCAGAGTTTTTGCTTCCATCGTTTTCTCTATCATAGTTCTATCTGCACCTCCTAATTCGTCTCCACTCTCACTGCGAACCTTGCCACCATCCTGAACATTAACTGGTTGTCTTTCTTTTCTATTCGGCTGACAAGAACAAATTTGAAGTTATTAGATCGTTACTTATTTACTCGAATGAAAGGAGACGGACAGACAAAATTCGTAAAACATGTAAAGGCGGCTGAAATTATTAAATTTCTTTTCTCAAAATAAGAGATTTCTTTTAATGAATTTCTTAATATTTATTGAATAAGTCACAAGTAAATTAGGATGGAGCTTGGCTCGTTTTATAAAGTTTAAAGATTTTTGGCTATTTCAATTCAAAGTTTTACAATTTATAGTGGTGTCTGTTTACGAATTGTATTTCGTGGTCCGTCTTCTTAGGCGATATAATTTGAACAGACTTGCATCTGAAGGATTCGTGTATGCACGCTAATGTTGAGTTTTTTCTCTATAGTAGTCTTTCTCTCTAACAAAAATGATAAACCAAATTAGTACTTAATAACGTAAAATTTTGCAAAAAATCATCACATTTTTTTTTTTTTTTATTATTTTTCAAAATTTTGCAGGGTTTGGGGAAGGGAATGGGTTCTTGGCTTTAAAAAAAATAATAGCACGATATTGTAAGTGCTGACGTTGTTTTTTAATATTTTTTTTCAATCTTAGGTAATTTTTGTTTTAAATTTACCCCTCCCACATAAAGGGGCGGAATTTTGGAGAGATAATGAAACATTTTTTTCAAAACGAGGCTATTAGGTATTTTGTTAACAATCAAAAAGGGCCTATCTTTTATACAAAGCTAGTAATATACAAAACGATTCTATTTTATCTCTAAATAAAATCAAATATATAGCTCTTGTTAACAGTCAAAAAGGGCCAATCTTTATAACATAATAAAGACGAAACGATTATTTAGTTTGTCACGCGAAATCTCAGAAACTTATTATCTGATTAACTTGAATTTTTTTTAACAATATTTACAATGTTTAGAAGATTGTGAATAGCAATCTGTTTATCTAATTCGTTTGTTTATTACGAAAATTAAATTTTTTAAATTTTTGGTCAACTTTTTTCTTGATATTGACCCACATATTCACTTATAAATACCAAACTAATTGATAATTAAAAAAAAACAAAAATTATTTCCAAAAGTCAATTTTTGTATGCAAATTTTAAGCCCTAAATCTTTTCTTAATTATGCATACAACTTGAGAAATAAATATAAACAAATGTCTGAGTCAATAACTTTTCTATTTTTTTTAATCCAGAAATTTAATTCAACCGCATTCACGAAGTCGCTGCTTTGTTTCATTTCATATCATTTCCACCCTCTTGCATTTTCTCCCTTATGTTTTTTTATTTATGTTGTGCAGGTTTATCTTTGTTTACTCTTTTTCAACTCAATTTTTTTTCTCACATTCTTTTTTTGCAAAATGAATTGTGAAAGAAAAATGGAACATTTTGAGTATAACGCTGCAGGCAGAGATGGCCGAACTAACGCTTTTTGGAATAAACTACATTTTTTACATTTGCTACGTAGTTTAGAACTTTGAAGATTGAATTTGAGTTTAAATGTTTTTATTGAAATTTTATTATTTACCTAGATTTACTATGTATGTAGCAAACGTAACATTTTGTAGTAAATAAGGCGTGTAGTTTATTAAATTAGCTACGCGTAGTTAATCATGTAGAAAATGAAGTGTAGTTCTTTCGGCCAACCCTGGTTGCAGGTAGTCAGCCAAGAAGATGTTTACTTGGGTGCGAAGTATTATATGTATATTTGTATATGCAATAAGAAAATTAACGGGAGATAAAGATTCTGTTTATGTGTCAAACATGAACCTACTTAACATACAAATAGGTAAACCATTTTTTAAGAACTCACATTTATCAAAACGTAAGTGTATAATGTATAAACTTTTTGTAAGATGAAATAGAAATTAGGTACGGGTAGCGGTAGCCCTATTTAGTACTATCGGTATATACATATGTATGTTAATATTAATTCTTAAATTTTTGCGAAGCAAGGCGAGCACGGGTCTACTAGTCTTTCATACAAAGCTAGTAATTTTCAAAACCACTCTATTTTGTCTCTAAATAAAATCAAATATATAGAATTGATTTTCAAAACGGAGATTATTATAATACGCTTTGTGGGATAAACATCCAAGTAGAAATGTGGTAGGTACCTACGTCTTTGCGCTGATGTGCAGCCCAAAATATAAATTTAACATTGGTATACAGCAAAAAAAAAAATATTATGTAGGTTAGAAAGCTTTTTGATCTTTTATTTTTTTATGTTAATAATAAATTAATTAATTTTTTTAAATTATTCCCGACGCGACGTTTCGTTGGTTATTTTCCAACTTCTTCAAAGGGTATTTTTTGTTTACCTATAACATATTACAATTTTTGAATCTTATACACATAAGATGTATTTTATTCATTGCTGCATAGCCAGCGCAGCAAAATTTCCCTTGGCAAACAAAAACAATTTGGATTGCTGGCGAAAAAGAAGTCAGTAAAAAAAAGATGGCTGTGCTGGCGATAGAATTTTGAATTATTGAAATGAATGTATAGTGAGTAATCGTTTTCTTCAGCAATGAATAAAACACCCCTATAGTTATTGTTTTGAATTTTGTTTAACTTACTTTTGTCATTTACTTTTATAATTTTGATTAAATCCTTATGGGAAATTTTTAATTGACTCAATTTAACATTTGTTTTGCATTATTAGATATTGTTGAACGGAAAAAACATAAATAAATTAATTATTTAAAACAGACAAAACAAAAATTATCAACTATTATCACAGACTTGTTTACTTAATGACAACACTGTAGCTTGCGCTCAAATTATCTTTGTCTCCTTGGAAATTTATCGTTCTCTTAACATTTTGCTGTATTCTTAAGCTCTCCAGAATCTGTTATTCATGTTTCTTTCCTTGTCAAGAATTCTTACGTCATCAATCTGCGCAAGGAACTATCGTTTTGGGCAGCAAAAAACGGTTTCGAGGTTAACCCTGCAAAGACCGAACTAGTTATGTTCACGAAGTAAAAGGAAATAAGAGGACTTTATCCCACCCAAGCTTAGTGAAATTCCTCTGAAACTTTCCAAAGAAGCTAAATATCTTGGCGTAATCCTTGATTTCAAACTAATCTGGAAACATAATACAGAGGAAAGAATGAAGAAAGCAATTTGTGCTTCTATACATGCAAAAAAAACATTCGGTACACGGTGGGGAATGCGACCGCAAGTCATCCATTGGATGTACACGGCGGCCGTTCGTCCCATCCTTGCCTACGGTTTGATTGTATGGTGGAAGGCCGTAGAAAAGGATAGCTATCTCAAAAACCTAAACAAGGTACAGAGACTAGCCTGTATAGGAATAACGGGGGCACGGAAGTCAACGCCACAAGCAGGACTGGAGATCATTCTCAACCTTCCAGTCCTGGATGAATACATAAGGAGTACAGCAGCCAAAAGTGCATTTCGACTTAAAGAAATGGCCTCTTGGAAGCACAGCACCTAATGGGTCTATCTTGCAAAGAAATGACGGACTTAATGTGACCACTGTCTACGTACCACCCCTAATAGATTTTAGAAAAAACTTCTCGATTCTAATACCCGAAAGGCATGGATGGGAGCCCAACTCACTACTCGGCGAACAGGGCATCCCTTTTTACACTGATGGGTCAAAAATGGAAGAGGGAACAGGAGCTAGAGTGTTTTGTGAAGCTCTTAATATTAGAGAATCATATAAACTCCCAGTTGAGTGTAGTGTCTTTCAGGCTGAGATTTATGCTATTGAAAAGGCAGCCGAAATTGTTCACAGGAAGAAACTGAGCTCTTCAGAGATCACAATCTTCGTGGACAGCCAAGCTGCTATCAAAGCAGTAGCCAGTGAGACTATAAGATCCAAGGCAGTAGCAAAATGTCGAAATACACTGAACAATATTTGTAATTCTAACCAAGTCAAACTCTGTTGGGTTCCTGGACATAGCAATATAGAAGGGAATGACATAGCAGATGCAAATAGAGACAGTAGTAGCCAATCAGATACGAGACCAGACGTCCCGATTGGCGTGACCAAAAGGAAGATATCCCTTATAACGAAAGAGCAACTCAATAACTCCTGGATATTCAGGAACGATTGAATCATCTCTAGAAATGTATTGCCTAGAATTAATGAAAAAGAAACTCAGTATATTCTATCGCTGAGTAAAAAAAATATTAGAACCCTGATAGGTCAGAAGGTGTACTAACGGGGCATTGTGCCATTGGCGTAATGGCCACTAGATTGGGTGTATACGCACCCGATTTCTGAAGGAGCTGTCAGGATGTTGAGGAAATAGAAACCATTAAACACCTGCTCTGCGACTGCCCAAATCTCCAAACAAGTCGCCTCCGTTACCTTGGAAACAGGTTTATCGGGCACGCCCCTCCTAACCTAACCTACTTCATCAAAATCAGCGGTTTGTCCATGTTCTGTCATATGCTTTGAGTCCAGTTGATGCTTCTTTTTTTCCAACGTATGGTTAGATTTATGAGCGAATGAAGTTCTCTCTTTGTTGATTTATATTATTTCATGTAGGTTTTTGTTGTCAGTAAGCTTGGGAATGAAACTTTTGCTATGGAAAATGATTTTGTCAGTGTTGCCTTTCGTCTGTTTTTGTTTTTGATTATTGTTATTAAATATATTAATTTGATTATTGTTGTCATTGTTGTTATTGTCATTAATTAAATCATTTATTATTTTATGTGGAAAGTTGTTCTTTAGGAGTATTTTTCTGATTTTGGTAGTTTTCTTTGTGGAATTTCGTGTCGGAAATATCTAGAACTTTGTTAATTAAGGTTTTACCAGTATTGATTTTGTATTCCGTGGTTGGGTTGTTAGGAAATTTATCATTTTTATCAATTAAAATTAATTAAAATTAATCAATTAAAAATTATTTTATCGTCTGTTCTATGAATTATCCAAATATGGGATGTATATTTTGTTATTGCTAAAAGTTTAATTTTCATAATTTCCACAAAGAAAACATCACCAAAATCAGAACAATAGTCCTAAAGAACAACTTTCCACATAAAATAATAAATGATTTAATTAATGACAAAAATAATCAAATTAAGTATAATAAGGGTATATAAAGGGCTGTTCGTCTTTGGAATTCGTTACCAAGTCAATCAAGAGGAGCGGATAATCTGAAAACTTTTCAGAGAAACTAAATCCAATATATTTCGGGTCAATAACCTTATAATTCAAGTTTATTATTACTATTTATGTTTCAAATCATTAACATTGTAACCATTTTATGTTTCAAATCATCTTTAAATTGAACAAAATGTATTTGATTATCTCTTCAATATAATGTATACTTATTATATGGTCGGTAGTCTCTTGTTGTTGGAGCTGGGTTTGCTTTTTGTGCTTTTAGGGAAAATAATTGTTCCTTTACTTATTATTTTTGTTTTTTTTCAATATTAATTTTTATATCTATTAATTTTTTTCTATTTTTTCAATTATTTATGTATCTAATATAAATCCACATCATAGATCATAGAATATCCTTGAACATCTTGGACAATAATGTTGACGACTGGCCATCACAGTTCGATACGGTAATTGCTTCGGTTGACAAAAAACTATTTGAAGAAAATATTGCCAAAGCATCTTTATCAGTGTCAAGAAGATACTATAGAAATCTAAACCACCAATTGCTTGCACATGAAAACTATTTTCGAAATGATTTCTATGTCTCTGAAATAGGCATAATTTCTAGAGCACGAGTTGAAATTTTAAATTTAAACTTTATCCCGCACCGTCTTAATACATCTCAGCAATGTAATTTATGTAACAGAAGAGAGAATGAAGACATTTACCATTTCGTAGCTGTTTGGCCAATCTTACAAGAAATTCGCAGGTTATATTTCCAAGAAAGTTTTCTTACGGAAGAAAAACTTTACGAAATTTTGAATGGGGCAATGGATTGGCCATGTCTCTTTAAATATTGTGAACACGCTTTTAACTATCGCAATAGTTTATACTAGTGGCATCTTCGTTTGTTCATTCGTACCGATTTACTTTCTCTTCTAAAAACAACTGTGCTCCAGCTTAATTAAAAAATGCTTTTCCTTTTGTGTTTCAAATCACGTTAAAATTGGTTAATTTAATTATCGATTTCATATATTATTAAATTTTATTTTTATCTTAAATTATGCTAAAATTGTAAATCTGCATTCGATCAATTTTTTAAATTTAAACTTTTGTGTTTTAAATCACGGCAAAATTGATTGATTCTCTTCTTAATTCAAATAATAAATTGTTAATTTTAATTATTCAGGCTTCTTAATAGAACTGATAAATTGTTCAAGAAATAATTCAAAGTTATTTTTTAGTAATTTTATATTTCCACTTTTATTTTAATTTTGTTTTACTTTTATTTCATAAGAAATGTTATTTCAGGCAGACGGCAGATATTGCCATGACCTTATTCTTAAGAATGTTATTGTAAATCCTTATTATGAAAAAATAAAAGAAACTATCTATCTATCTATCTATAAATCCACATCAAGGCTTGGTTATCTAAAAGATGTTTATCCTAATATTAAGTTCTAATATAAATAAATAAATACAAATACAAAGGGTATTCATGCAACATCTTAAACTTTACGATGTCGTAAAATCGTAAAGTTTCCGACACACGTTTCATGAAGGCACCAAAAAACATTTTGCGTAAATGTGTTAAACGATATGGTAAACAAATTAGCTGTTCGTTAAACGTCAAATAGCTTAAAACATTAAATTTAATTTTAACATTCGTAAAATTTGTCATCCTCAATTTAAAAATGCCCAAAATAAGCCAAAAAAGTAAATTTATACAAATGAACAAGTTGCTTTCAATGAACTATTAATTCTTGAGTTATTTGGCAAAAATGTATGTATGATGTTTATTTTTGTGATCAACATATAAAAACCTCATTTTTCCTCGATATGCCCGTTCCTCTATTTCTTCTTCTAAAGTTACAAGAGTTTACCATGTTAACGATGTTTACCATCTTCGTTTAAGACACAAATTTGTGTCTTAAAGTTAAAGATTTGTGTGAATATTTCCCATACAAATTTTGACAGTTCGTTTACGACGCACGTTCAAAATGTAGGCATCTGAAATTTTGGTACCAACTTTTTTAAAATCGTATTTTGCATTTCTAGGTTATATGTTAACTTATAAAGATCATCTGCACATTTTACATTATTCTTTTCAAAATGAAGCTCCGAAATTAAATTTTCTCGTAAAAAGTTTTAATTCTTTCTTTTAAAATAAAGACTACATCAGTAATTTAAAGCTATCTGATGAAATATCCGGTATCTATGAAAAAATCAAAAAGGAGATTTAAATTTGCATTGAGTGCGAAGGGAAAATTTTGAATTTTGATTATTTGGAAAATATAATAAAGACTAAGTTATGTAATGAAGTGCAATTATTAATTTTTTTGGAAATAGGCTGACATTTTTTTATTTCTGTTGGTGGCACGCAGTGGCCTAAAATGGCACTTTTTGCTTGCAGCGCCAACGCTGCTTAAGGGTTTACTATGTTTATACCTATATACAGGGTGTCCCGAAATTATCGCCTCAGAAAAAAAAACCAGGAGTTCCTGAGGTCATTTCAAGTCGAAAAACTTAAGAGGTAATTTTCTCGTTTTCGCTTCGTTTTCGACTTATGAAGGTTTTTATGATTTGTATTCTTTTTTCCTTTGACTGGCTCTAAATTTGCCAAACTACAACCGATTTTTGAAATTTTTTGTTTTTATTTAAACAAGAACAGTTAGAAATTTGTGTCTCCCATACAACTTTTTTTTGTGTGGATAAGGGTTTTCCCGCAATTTTTTATCAAATACATTTTAAAGCATTTTTAGGTTTTTTTTTTTACTTCGATATGATTTTTTTCACAAAAACACGTTAAGTAATTTTTTTTTATTATTATGAAAGCCCAATGTGTGTTCTTAAAAATACTTAACATTTTTTACCTTAAAACACATTTAAAATTTAAAAAAAAAAACAAAAAATAGAGAGAAAAGATGCTGCAGAAGCCAGATTCTTCTAGAAAAACATAGCCATAGTTTTCTAACGGTCTTACTCTTACTTAACTCTTTCTAACATTCAACACTCAACGCTCATCGTTGTTTTTTACTTGCGATATACAGGGTGTCCCGAAACTCAAAGTCAAGCGGGTAACGGGTGATAGGGTAGGTTGTACCTGTTCTGGAAAAAATAAAAAAAAAATCCATCTCGCTTGGTTAAGTAATAATAGCAATAATAAAAAAAAAATAGTGAAAATCGATACCCTAGACCACATTTTTAGCTACTGTGGTCACAAATTTCCAAATTTTGACGTGTTTATTTTTTTTAGGTAATCCTAAATAAAAATGCTTTTGATATGTCCCTCAAGTTAGCAGACCAAAGTCAGCAGAACAAATTTTTTGTGACGTCATCATCAGGCGCTAATTAAGTACCCAACAACAAAATTAAGTGATCCAGTACTTTTGTTGTAAATTAATGTTCTGCTAACTTGATTTCAAGTTAGCAGACCAATTACCGGAAAATACTTAAAACACAAGAAAAAAAAGTTTTAGTCTAGTATTTAGGAGCTATTTAAGTGCTCTAGGAATATAAAAAATAATTTCCAAAAAAATTGTTTTTCAGCAAAAAAACACAATTTTCTAATTTCCCATAGAAAACCATGTTCTGCTAACTTAATTTTGATTTTTCTCGAACAATTCAACTTTTGTCGGCCCAAATCTTTTTGATTATTTAGGTGCTCGGCTAGCTCGAATTAAGTACTCCATTTTCAAAAAATAAGAAAAAAAATTAGAAAAAAAAATAATTAATTCAAATTCCATAGAAAACCATGTTTTGCTAACTTTATTTCGATTTTTCTCGAACAATTAAATTTTTCGATCCAAGTCTTTTTGATTATTTAGATGCTCGGCTAGCTCGAATTAAGTACCCCATTTTCAAAAAATTAGAAAAAAAATTAGAAAAAAAAATTATTCAATTTCCATAGAAAACCATGTTCTGCTAACCTTATTTCGATTTTTCTCGAACAATTAATTTTGTTTGACCCAAATCTTTTTGATTATTTAGATGCTCGGCTAGCTCGTATTAAGTACCCTATTTTCAAAAAATTAGAAAAAAAAAATAATTAATTCAATTTCCATAGAAAACCGAGTGCGTGAAGTTAGTCCCCCTTTTTGGAATTTGCTATTTTTGAAAGTTGTTCCAGGTTTTTCCCGATTTGGTCCGCATTGTTCCAAGTTTTTTTTGAAAAAAAAATCAAAAATGAGGGTTTTAGAGTCAAAAAACCAATTTTGACCTAGCCCCCCTTTTTTCGAAAATCAAATTTTTGAAAGTTGTTCCAGATTGTTCTAGTTGTTCTGAACATTGTTCCAAGTTTTTTGACCCCTATGTTCAAAATTTCAAAATTTATGGGCAAAATTCGAAAAAATTCTAGCCCCCCTTTTTTCGAAATTCTTAATTTTGAAATTTTTTTCGGGTTTCAAAAAGTGTTCTAAGCATTGTTCCAAAAACTCAAAATTGTAGGACGTGTATTTTTAAAGATAAAACCTTCCGAACATTTTTTTCAAAAATCCAAAAAACGGCTCTCTAATATTTTTTTTTTTTGAAATGCATTGAATTTTGAAACCTTATGATAAATGCATGTATTGAAAAAAAGTTCTGACCTTACATTCTTACTATCAGCTTAAAAACTAACTTTAACATCTCAGATTTTTTTAACTTTTCAAAGGGACCCCTGTCCCCCCTTTTCCAAAAATCTAAAACTTGTTCCAAGTGCAGAATCCCTCAAATCCAATTGTTCCAAAGAATCATCAAAAAATATTGAAAACTGAAGATCTTAAGCCCAAAAAACATTTTAAATGAAAATATCTTATTATCCTTGCTCTGCCCCCCCTTTTTAGAAATCCAAAATTCAAAAATTTGTTCCAGGTTAAACGAAAATGCTTTTTAATGAAATTTTCCATTCTAAAAATGAATTTTAAGAAACGAAAGTCTGGAACAATTTAGTAGAGCCCAAGAACAACCTGTAACAAATTTTTGAATTTTGGATTTCTAAAAAGGGGGGCCAGAGCAAGGATAATAAGATATTTTCATTTAAAGTGTTTTTTGGGCTTAAAATCTTCAGTTTTCAATATTTTTTGATGATTCTTTGGAACAATTGGATTTGAGGGATTCTGCACTTGGAACAAATTTTAGATTTTGGATTTTTGGAAAAGGGGGGGCAGGGGAGCATTTTTTTGAAATTTTTCATACTAAAAATCAATTTTAAGAAACGAAAGTCTGGAACAATTTAGAAGAGCCCTAGAACAACCTGGAACAAATTTTTGAATTTTGGATTTCTAAAAAGGGGGGCCAACGCAAGGATAATAAGATATTTTCATTTAAAGTGTTTTTTGGGCTTAAAATCTTCAGTTTTCAATATTTTTTGATGATTCTTTAGAACAATTGGATTTGAGGGATTCGGCACTTGGAACAAGTTTTAGATTTTTGGAAAAGGGGGGACAGGGGTCCCTTTGAAAAGTTAAAAAAATCTGAGATGTTTTTTTAAAGTTAGTTTTTAAGCTGACAGTAAGAATGTAAGGTCAGAACTTTTTTTCAATACATGCATTTATCATAAGGTTTCAAAATTCAATGCATTTCAAAAAAAAAAAATATTAGAGAGCCGTTTTTTGGATTTTTGAAAAAATGTTCGGAAGGTTTTATCTTTAAAAATACACGTCCTACAATTTTGAGTTTTTGGAACAATGTTTAGAACACTTTTTGAAACCCGAACAAAATTTATAAATTAAGAATTTCGAAAAAAGGGAGGCTAGAATTTTTTCGAATTTTGCCCATAACTTTTGAAATTTTGAACATAGGGGTCCAAAAACTTGGAACAATGTTCAGAACAACTAGAACAATCTGGAACAACTTTCAAAAATTTGATTTTCGAAAAAAGGGGGGCTAGGTCAAAAACGGTTTTTTGGCTCTAAAACCCCCATTTTTGAATATTTTTCAAAAAAAACTTGGAACAATGCGGAACAAATCGGGAACAACCTGGAACAACTTTCAAAAATAGCAAATTTCAAAAAGGGGGGGCTAACTTCACGCACTCTAGAAAACCATCTTCTGCTAACTTTATTTCGATTTTTCTCGAACAATTCAACTTTTGTCGACCCAAATCTCTTTGATTATTTAGGTGCTCGGCTAGCTCGAATTAAGTACCCCATTTTCAAAAAATTAGAAAAAAAAATAGAAAAAAAAATAATTAATTCAATTTCCACAGAAAACCATGTTCTGCTAACTATTTTTCGATTTTTCTCGAACCATTCAACTTTTTTCGACCCAAATATTTTTGATTATTTAGATGCGCGGCTAGCTCGAATTAAGTACCCCATTTTCAAAAAATTTGAAAAAAAAAATAATTAATTCAATTTCCATAGAAAACCATGTTCTGCTAACTTTATTTCGATTTTTCTCGAACAATTGAACTTGAGCAAGTTAGCAGAACATTAATTTACAACAAAAGTACTGGAGCACTTAATTTTGTTGTTGGGTACTTAATTAGCACTTAATTAAATTATTATAATTAGCGTCTAATGATGAACTGAGGCCCTTTTTGCAAATAAAAAATGAAAAATATTTTTTACGAATGAATAAGTAGCAAGTGTTGTACCATTTTGAAATCTTGATGAAGCGCGCCAATTTAAAAAAAAAACTTGCCAAGGTAGTGTAGTACATTTTTTTTTTAAATATGAAGTGTCAAAGTTAGCTTAAAAAAACTTTATTTTTCTTACGAAAATTACAACATTTATTTTAAAATTTGTGATTGCAATTAATAGCATGGTTAATTAGGATTACCTAAAAAAGATAAACACATAAAAATTTGGAAATTTGTGACCACAGTACCTAAAAATGTGGTCTAGGATATCGATTTTCACTTTTTTTTTTTAATATTGCTATTATTACTTAACCAAGCCAGATGGATTTTTTTTTTCTTATTTTTTCCAGAACAGGTACAACCTACCCTATCACCCGTTACCCGCTTGACTTTGAGTTTCGGGACACCCTGTATACAGCCATTGACAGCTAATTAGAAACGATTCTATTTTGCTGCATTTTTTCAAATAATTATAAATGAATCTCACCTAACGGTTTATATTTCGATCTTATTATGATCTTTCTTCCTTCCTCTGTAAAATAATATAAGTAAGTACATTTAAATCATCCTGATATTAGAAACCGTTACGATTTTATTTTTAAAATGTGATTCTGTGGTGGTCAACTAATTATAAACGATTTATTTTAAATCAAAATAATTGAAAATTTCGGCATTTTTTATAATACAAGGTGAATATTTAATAGAATTTCATATAAAATGTCTATTTTTACCAAAAAAACGTTAGGCAAGCGGTTTTCACAATGGGCAGAGGCAAGAGTTGTACACCAGCAATGCGCAAAGCTATTGTTGAGCTTTATAAGGCTAGATTGTCATATCAACATATTGCAACCCAGCTAAAATGTTTAAAAAATATGGTTTTCAGTGCATTTGCACATTTCCGAAGTAATAATAGGCGTGTTTTTGGAAAAAGTCTGTGATATTTCAGATAAAATAAAATCCATTTTATTTTATAATTTTATAATAATCACTGAGAAGCGGCAAACTGTTCAAAGACTGACTGGCTTACAAAGTAAAAGCTACCAAATTAGTAGCGTATTATATCATGTGACTGCATAGGTATATAATACCAGAACTTCACTATGCAATTTTACTTACTTACAATGTCCCCCCCAGTTTGCCTTTTCTACAGCATCTTAATGCTAATTTAAATATGGAATAAATTTAATTCAGTCATAATTTTTTTTTCAAGTTAGGCATTATTAATAATATAAGTTCAAGGGTTATAATTCAATATGTTTGGTTAAATTCATATTTAATAGAAATATTATCAATAATATTATTTAGTAATACTCGTTTAACTAAGGTTTCTTGAAATTACTTCGAAGTGGTTACCTGCTGTTTACATTTGAATTTTTGTAACTAAGAAGCGGATACCTACTCCTACTGGAATTTATAATTTTACGACTGATATTACTTGATGATACATTAGTCTTTTTATCGGTTGTTACATCATTGTTTGAATGGATTTTTAAATCAGATTGTATTTCAGGTTTTGTATCTTTAAAAACTTAAGTTTAGAACTTAAATCTGTTACAGTAGCAGGAATATAATTATCGGATATATTTTTAGTTTTACAACGAATAATTTGATTAACACACCTTTTCCAAACTTTTCCCTTAACTAGAATATTATAACATCTTTTTCCGAGTATTTTAATTATTTTTCTTTTGTCCAAAAGGTTTTTCCAGCTTTGGAATAATCTTTTACTTATACAGACTCTCCAACTGTAAATAATTTGTTTTGTTTTCCCCTATAATATTTTTTTTGTTTACTTTGCATGCTTTCTACTTTTTCTTTAACATTGAAGTTATTTATTTTTAATAATTTTGAAAACGTTAATGGATTTATAATATCTAACCTAGTTCTAATATTACGATTAGACCTTAAATGAGCTGGAGATTTGCATATCGTGCAATGAATTGCATTCCGATAATCAAGAAGAAAATTATTTAATACTCTATTTAAATCTATATTTGTGGAATTTGTATTAATCGCTCTTTTTAATGCATGTTTAATTGTTTTCACACCATTTTCTGCTTGACCATTTGTAGCAGGATGGCCAACGGGAGTATTAATATGTTTAACGCCATTGAGTTTTAAAAAATCTTCAAATTGCTTAGATAGAAAAGTAGTGCCATTATCTGTAACTACTTCAAATGGCAAACCAAACCTTGCAAAAATTTCACGAAGTACTTTGATGGTATGAGTACTAGTAATATCGTTTCCCATGTCAACACATGCTAACCACTTCGTATGTGCATCAACTACAACAAAAAACATGCGTTTAAAAATTGGTCTCAAAAAATCTAAATGTAAACGTGACCACGGTTTTTCTGGCCATTTCCAATTTACTAAAGTGTGATGTCAGGATTCTGCTTAAAAGCTAAACAATTTTCTCAAGACATTGTTATGTTTTCAAGGTCTTTGTCTAAAAACGGCCACCATAAGTAAGATCTTGCCATGCTCTTCATTTTAAAAATTCCTATATGAGTCATATGGAGCTCATCTAACATCTGTTTCTGAAGTACTGCTAGAACTACTATTCGGTATCCTCAAAATATACAGTCGGACTCTATGCTAAGCTCATTTTTCCTCGACGTGAACGGACGCAAACTAGTATCATGTATTACTTTTGGCCAGTCATTCTAATATATTTTTTTACTTTTTTCAATAATTCGTCACAACTTGTATGCTCTTTAATGCTGTCAAAAGTCATAGGAATCATACCTAATTGATTTATGTAGTTTACATAAAGTTCGTCAATTTCATTACTCATTGGACTACCTAACGGATAACGCGAGAAAAAGTCTGCGACATTGCTCTTAGTGTTTACATATTCAACGTCGAATTGATATGCTGATAGGAATAATGCAAAGCGTTGTAACATATTTGCTGTGATCATAGGAATACCTTTTTTAGGTCCAAAAATTGAAATCAATGGTTTTTTATCAGAAACAAGGGTAAACTGCCTACCGAAAACATATTGGTGGAACCGTTTTTACCAAACATTATGGCTAGAGCTTCGCATTCGATCAGCGAATACTTTTGTTCGCAGTCTGATAATTTCCTTGAGGCGTAGCTTATGGGTTTTTCAATACCATCGCTGTAAACATGTGCTAGTACTGCTGCCAAACCCACCGGGCTAGCATCTACTGTTAATTTAATTCGCGCGTTAGGATCGTAATGGGCAAGCATAGTTTTTGAAGCTAACATTTCTATAATTTTGTCAAATGCGTTTTGTTCCTTGCTTTCCCATATGAATCTAACATTTTTCTTAAGTAGCTCGTACAATGGTGAACAGACTGTGGCCACGTTGGCTAAAAACTTTCGTAATAACTTTTTTTCTGTGTGAGTAATCGGCTTATTTTTTTTTTTATTTTGTAGGTTACTATTTAGATTTATAAAAATGGATGCTTGGGATACGAAGAAAAGAATTTGGATAGTGCAACGGTACCATGCTTTGCAGTCCGTCATTTCCGTCCAAAGGGAATTTAGGCGGGAGTTTGGCGGTAATCCCCCGAGTAGATGGACCATTATGAGGTTTGTAAACATGTTTGCCGAATCTGGAAGCATCGCACGAAGGCCGTACCATCGAGATGCCAATGTTCGGGTTCAGGATACAATCGCAGCAGTAGCATCTGCAATACAGGCCAATCCGAACGTTTCGACCCGAAACTTATCGGGGCAAATTGGAATTAGTAGACGGTCATTACAACGGATACTTCATGACGATTTAAACTTGTTTCCGTACAAAGTCCAAATTACTAGCAAGTTAAACCCTCAGGATTTGCCTGTTCGCCTGGAATTTTGCCAAAAAATGATATCAATGGCCGAAGAAGACAACACATTGATCAATTGTTTGTTCATGTCTGATGAGGCCCATTTTGATCTTAACGGCAATGTAAACAAGCAAAATTGCCGTATATGGAATGAGTCTAATCCAGAAATGCTCCATGAGACGGAACTGCACCCAGAACGAGTCACTGTGTGGTGCGCAGTTTCATCAAGGTGTATTGTCGGGCCGTACTTCTTTGAAGAAAACGGTGTAACCGTTACTGTCAATGGGGACCGTTATTTAAAGATGTTGAAGGAGTTTTTTTACCCAGAACTGCGCCGAAGACGTATACCATTCAACAGCGTTTGGTTTCAGCAAGATAATGCAACTGCACATATAGCCAGACCAGTTATGGCGGAGCTAAACAAAAAATTCGCAAACAAATTAATTTCTAGGAACTCCACTCTTCGCTGGCCCCCAAGCTCACCTGACCTGACTGCACCAGACTTCTTTTTATGGGGTTATGTCAAGCAAGAGGTGTATAAAACGAAGCCCAGGAATTTAACTGAATTAAAGCAGTCCATAACGACAATAATTGAGGCGATCCCAACTTCAACTCTTCAGGCCGCAATGAATAATTTTTTGACCAGGTGCCGCATATGCGTGGGACAGCGTGGAGGTCATTTGCGGTCTATAATCTTTAAAAACAACTAACTATTTAAAATAAAATTTAATTTTCTAACCAATAAAAAAAAAAATAAATGAAATACATCGATTAAAAAAAAAGTTATTTGAATTTCTTATTGTAGCACAATTGGTGCGCCACCCTGTAGTTGAACATGCCTAAAAATTATTGCAAACCCTGAATGTCCTTTTGTTCTGGAGTATTGCAAACCGTTGCAATCAATGACATGGCCTGAATAGTTAATGGATTCGACAAAAAATGCAGTTTTCTTTGCTAACCTTCAGGCCTTCTTCTTTGATTTCCATTAGAACTAATTCAAGTCGTTTTAAATGCTCTGATCTTGTAGGTGCTGTCACCAACACATCACCCATAAATGCTACTACGCCTTAAATTCCTCTAAGGGATTCAATTGGCCACACCATAGACCTGGTATACCTAAACAATCCTTTTGTGGTGGATATTGTTGTCATATCTCTAGAGCTTTTGTCGAGAACCAATTGTTGGTACGCCATTGAAAGGTCTATTTTTGAAAACTCTTTTCCCCCATGCAACTCAGAAAACAGTTCTTCAATCTTTGGCAGCGGATACTGCTCTACCTGAAGCTGTGAATTGAGAATTACTTTGTAATCTCCACAGATCCTGATTTCTCCCGACTTCTTAAGTATAGGCACAATAGGCGGACCCCATTCGCTGAAATTTGTGGGCTCAAGAACTCCAACAAGTTTAGAAATTTCCTGCTCAACTTTATTCTTAATTGCCAATGGAATTTGGCGAGGCTTAAAAAATGTCGGACATGCATTTTCTTTAAGTTTGAGACTTATTTGAATCTTGTTGAAAGAACCTAATCTACCGTCAAATACCTCCTTGTACTTAGACAACACATGCAATAATTCAGAATCTTTCGTACCTATTTTTAAAAAATTGATTTCTTCTATTCCTATTTTAAACAACTGCATCAATAATATAAGGATAATTCATCACTATCATCTGAATAACTACAATTTTCAATATAATTATTTCGACTAGAAACTCATTTTCTTCAGATGACCACGTTTATGACATTTGCTACATGTATGATTCTTGAACCGGCACTCTTGTTCCACATGATTCTTATAACCGCAAACTCTGCAACCTGTCGATGATGATGATGATGGTGATGACGTCGTCGTAGCACCGCTCTTTTTATATACCTTGTTATGTACAGATGACGATGATTGATTATTTGTATTGGTATTGGTAGCTGATAAGCGGAATATATTCGGATTACTCCCGTTTCCAGCTGGACCAGGTTCAGTTTCGACTACAACTGCATTGTCGGTTTGGTATTGGTTCTTTATACATTCGATTGACTGAGAAATTTCAATAGCCCGATCCAACGTCAAAGTTTTAACGTCTTCCAAGAACAATTTGTCTTTTTCAGGTCCCCGTTCTTTTATAATTTTATTCCAAATATAATTCTTTTATTGATCGATGATAGTGAAGATAATAATCACTTTTCGTATCTCAAATAGGCTGATCAAAGACTGACTGGCTTACAAAGTAAAAGCTACCAAATTAGTAGCGTATTATATAATGTGACTGCATAGGTATATAATACCAGAACTTCACCATGCAACTTTACTTACTTACAAAATCAAAGAGTGAATATAGTTTAGGTCGGTAATGAGAATAAACATAGAATGAATATAAATTTTTTAAATGTTGAGATGCATAGATAGCGCTAAATTCGATTTCAAGAAAATATTCGTTTCGCTAAAGTTGGTAGCCATACATTTTTTGACTTGAGAGTTGGATGCGTTCTCAAATGCATACCGATTATGAAAAATGTCGGTAGTATATAATTTTTTCTCAGACATATATTATGTTAAGGCATAAGCGTTTCATGTTTTCATGAATTCACTGCTTGTTGTTGTTTAATTAGGACCCTCAGACGATTGCGAGCATTTTTGAACTGTGTATCGATTATTTCTTCCTTTGCTTACCTCATATTGGATCTATAAAGAACGAAGAAATTTTTCGACCTGTTCAAAATTGTGTACGTTTAATGGCGACAATATCTCCAATTTCAAAATTGTGAGCAGCTTTGCGTTTTTTATTGAAAGATGTTTTATTTTCAGCTTGAACTAGCTCTATTTGCAGTCTGGCATCTAGTCGAATCTTATCCCTTTGCTCTTCCAGGTTCCGTAAAAGCTCCTGCCTTATCATATCGTTCAGATCCAAGTCTTTCTTTTTTCTAATAGGAAACCCGAATAATACCTTAAAAGGAGTCCGTTGTAATAGCCTCTTCACAGTGCTGTTGATTAACATCTGGACCTTAGGAACGAACTTGAACCACTTCTCCGGTGAATCGGCTGAAAGAGTTCTTAGAACATCGATTATCACTCGATTTGTTCTCTCGGCTTGTCCATTACTCCTTGGCATTCCAGTCGTTATGAGAACATGCTTAATATATTCTTCTTCACAATACTTACGAAACGTGTCTGAGATAAAAGCACCACCACGATCAGTTATGATTCGGGGAGGATTTCCAAATATCCGCTGTTGTCCTTGAAGACGCCGCACAACGTCCTCAGCACTTAAAGTCTTCGTCGGATATATCCAAGTATATTTAGAGAAACCATCCACAACAGTTAAGATATATATGTATTGCTTTCGTGTCACATCTATCGGGCCTATGTGGTCTAAATGTAAAGTGTCGAGAGGTTGATCACCTTTATCAAGCTGCTCGATATATCCTTCCTGTTTGCCTCCTTTCTGATTAGCTAAAATCCATTTAACGCAATTTGTTAAACAGCTTTGAATTTTTTCTTTAGCTTTAGGAATATAAAATTCTTGCATTATTGAATTCAATGTTTTTGAAGTCCAAAGTGTCCTTCTTCGTGCTTAAGTTTTATTACTTCCTTTTCCATATAGAAACCACTTTTAGTTCAAATCCATTTACAAATTTTCACAAAAACTCACCCTTCATAAGGAAATTTTCATACTCTCCCTGCTTCAGAACCTCCTTAATAATGCGATGAATTCATCTTTCTCCTGCAGCTTCTTCAACCGCACTAAAAGTTCTGGGTGCAATGCATATACGACAGGGTTTCTGCTCAGCGTATCAACGTGAACCATCCTAGTTCCCGGCCGATGTTCAACAGTGTAGTCAAAGTCTTGAACAGCACTTGGCAGCTCACTTTTTCCAATTTTTTGACGGAATGCTATACAATCTGTGACGACTTTGAATTTTGTTCCAAGAAGATAGTCGCGAAACTTTTCTAATGCCTTATAAACAGCAAAAACCTCCAACACATAGCTGTGCATTTTTTGTTCGGGTGGACTATTTTTACGGCTATAGTAAAAAATTGGATGGAGATTTTTGTCGTTATCTTTCTGCAGCATGATCGCTCCAATTCCTTGTTGGCATGCGCTGTTGGGAAGAGAAGTGAAATTTAATATCTTTTTTAGTCAAATCAATAAAAGGCTTAGCTATCAGAAAGTAGTTTCTTATATATGTTTTCTGAAAAATCCACTTAATCCAAGGAATGCTTGCACGTTATTCACACTTTTAGGTTGCGGAAAATTTTTGATAGCATTTAATTTGAATGGTGATGGGCTTATTTTGCCGTGCTCAACAACGTGGCCTAAGAATTCGACCTTGCGCTACAAAAATCTGCATTTGGACCAATTAATTTGTAGGTTATATTCGGCTGCGGTGTCCAAGACCATTCTCAGCTTTTCGAAATTTTCATCTTCAGTTGCTGCCCATTTAATTAAATTATCTGCATAGATATCCACGTTACCTTTACTCACCAAAGAACGAAAGACCGATTTAATGAAGCAAATGAATGCCACGGGTGAATTTGACATCCCAAACGGAGCGAAGTTGAACTCATGAAGACCTTTATCTGTCACAAAGGCAGTGTTTGTTTTTTTTGCTGACTTCTGCTACTGGGACGTGAAAATAACCATTCTTCAGATCCAGTTTTGTGTACATCTTTGCTCCTTGTAAGTTATCTATTATATTTTCAGCTACAGGATGAGGAAATCGAACTTTAATTGTGTTTGAATTCAATCGGCGATAATCAATACAAACTCTTGGGCTGCCATTTTTTTTGCTTACGGCTACAACTGGGCTGCTAAAGTTAGAAGACGATGGTCTTATGATTCCTTCTTCAAGCCATTTTTAAACTTGCTGCTTAACAACTTGTTTTTCGATAATCGGAAGGCGGCGGGGTTGACAGCACACAGGCGTCTCATCTTCCAGCATTACAGTCATCTCAGTTGGACATTCTTTCATCGGATTCGACTTGTAATTTTGTACCAGGCGTGTAACGTCAGCCGCATATTTGATAGGTGCATCAACTTCAGCATTCTCATTAATATTGATCTGCATAATGAAATTAAAATCATCTTCTTTGTAAAATATGGGTCCATTTTTGTCAAAAATAACCCTAGCTTTGGAAATTATGTCATTGAATATTATAACCTCAAAGTTTATTGCTGATCTTGGCACTACTAATATCGACGACACTATACTAACATCATCAATAATTACAATACCGCTGAAGCTACCAACTGGTTTCACTTTTGCCGTTGTCAGTCCAACCAGTTCTATTTTCATTGCGGCCAAATAAGTCTTATCGAGTTCAAGGAACGCATCTTCTCGCATCAGGGACAATTGAGCACCAGTGTCTATTAGCGCCTGAAATGATAAATTATTAATAAACACATTATTACTATTTAATACGGAGATTATGTTGGCTGCTTTTGGTTGATTTTTGTTTGGACATTTTGGTGACATGTGTCCATTTCCATTGCACGAAAAACATTTTCTTTCAGCTTTGAAGTCTTTTCTTTGGTGCTCTGTCGACCCACAATTGCAACAACGATGCGCTGGACGTTGATTAAAAGGCTTTTTCAATGACCCACCACTGTTTCTAAATTTTTCGGCTGCCACGTGTCTGCTGCTGTTGCCATTAAAACCTCCAAAATTACCTATTCTACTTGTAATACCAGGTTAATAAACTCTCTCATACTGTTCCTTCAACTCAGGAATTGTTTTGCAATTATGCAACAACATTTTACCTTCTCCATTCCCAGGTGTACCATTCACGACGTACCAAATAAGTGACTTTTCGTCGACCTTTGCAAGTTGTCCAAGCTCCTTCATATAATAGACGTACTCACGAAAACGCTCGTTTTTATTCATTTTTCTGGTCTGCAATTTGTTATAAATTGCGGTTTACATACTGGTTTTTCGAACTCTGTGCCCAGATTTATCTTAGAATCATCATACGAAGAGCATGTGCATGTTCGGATGAAACTGCGTGCTGACCCTGAAAGTTGTTTTTTTTGTAAAAATATATTTCTCTACACCGGACCACTTCAAGAGAACTGCGAGTTCCTCAAATTCTGATAACCACATTTTAAATGAAACGTTGTTGTGTCACCAAGTAGATAACAAATTTTAGATGTCTCTTACTCCGATACGGCCCATTGATTCTCCAGCCTTAGTTTCATTTAACGCCATTCTCTGCTTTTGTTCGCGCTTCTTATTTTGTTCTTCCTAATCTTCACTGCTCTCAAAGTCGGATTCGTTTTTCTTCTCCAGAGCTTTCTTAAGCCTTTCAACCGGCACTGCTTTAACACTTGTAATGTCTAAGCCGAGACCTTCAAGTTTTTGTTTTAATTGTTCGACGGTGAGATTTTTTAGCATTATCGAAAAAAGCAAATCGCGAGTTTTTTTTCTAATTTTATTTTTTTTTGGTTGAGCCCCCAAATATGTAGGAATCAAAAGGACTCTTTCTTATTAATTTAAGTTTATTACTATAATTCAATTAATATTTATAAGAAAATTAAGAAGTGAACAAGAATGTTAGTTGAACGGCAAAAACTAAAGCAATAATCCCCCGGCTGATTTAGCGGGCTTATATATATGGCCATTGAATAAATACAAATAGAAGTGACACCCAATAACAAACAGCGCTGTTCCGTTCGGCGGCTTTTGAAAGAAACAAAAATTGCTGATGTCGAATTTCCGTCTACACAAACCAATTTAAGAGGGATATTTATTTATTTAATTGTTCCCTTTTTGTTTTCGTAACCATGACGACTGTTTCAATATTTTGTTTAGTTTGAAATATTTTGTATACATGAAATAAGCGGTGGGAAAAATATTTGATTGTATTTATATTTAATGGTCGTTGTGCTTATTTTTGTATTGTTTTTTCAATCTTAGCTGAAGATTTTTTTTAGGATATTGAAATATAGAACAAGACTATCTGAGAATAGTTTGATTATTTTATTTTGGAAAATGAAAAAAAAGTCAGCAATTTACAGATTTATATGAATTTGTTGATTTTTATTACTTTTGTCAAGTTAGGGTCTGTTTTGTAAAATTTCTGTAAAAAGATATTATTTATTGATTTAGTGATTCGCATAGATACCTCAAAAAGCTTGAGCTTGTGGGTTGGGTAGAGGCAAGAAAAAATCTTATAGGAGGGGTCGATCTCCCCCGTTTAAGTGAGAGGGTCAACTTTGTAAAAAAACTGACTTTAAGGCGCAAATTATAGCTTTAATATTCATCATTGTAAAATTTTTTGTTTTGAGGTACTTAAAAAGCGACATTAGTGATTATTTGGATGACAAGTTAATTTTTAACTAATAAAGATAATAATAATAATACAAACATAAATCTGATACCTAATTATATTACATATCAAATTCCACTAGTTTACAAAAAAAAAATTTTTGTGGACATTTAATACCGTTATTTTTTTCGTATATACAGTCAAACTTCAATAACTCGAACTACTATTATCCACAATAAAAGTTCGACTTATCAAGACTTCGAGTTATCCAAATTATTTATCAAAATTAAAACAATTAAACAATTCAATATTTGAAATACATACATATGCATAATGCACAACACTTTTTTGTTTTGTACATACATAAGTTGTACGTACATAAGTTGTTACACCATACACAAAATTATTGCATGTATTTAGTTATTTGGGTCTGAGTAGTTTTTTTTTATTGTTTTTTTTTTCAAGAAAAAAGGATTCTAATTTATTTAAAGCTGCATAAATTTCATCTGTTGTATTGTCACACGTTTGCAAATATAAATTCAAATTGTCAAATGTGCTACAACATGCTTCGAAGGCTGTTGAATGAATTCCTCTACCGAAGTCTTGTCTTCAGTTTCTATATCAATTGAAGTTGGAAATTGTACAAAGAATCTGTTACAAAAACAACCAAGCAATAACGATGTAGATAAATTAAAAGATAATGCAAAAATATTGAAATGTTCACCGCATTAAATAAAAATTTTCTGTAGGTACCTACTTACAACTTCAAAATTTCTTAAACCTACTAATATCATGTGTGTACGTAGGTATCTCGTTTTCAAATGAAAATTCCCTTTAAAAATTCGAATTTCAAAAATGCATTTTTTCTCACTAAATGGGAATTCCCCTAAAATGTTCGACTTAGTTGATGCATATGCCATATTTTTTGTTCGAGTTATAAAGAAAATCGAGTTATAAAAGTTCGAGTTATGAGGGAAAAAATGTATGAGATTTGAACTCTAAACGCTGCTGCCACATAATTTTGTTCGAGTTATAAAAAAATCGAGTTATCGAAGTTCGAGTTATCGAAGTTCGAGTTATCGAAGTTTGACTGTATTTGACCCCGCTGAGCTCGAAAATCATAATACAAATTTTTTCAATGGATAGGTTTTCGAGATATGAATTTTTGAATTTTTTGTATGCTATGTTCGAAAGCAGCTTTACAGTTTAGCCCATATATTGACCTAGTTAAAACTTATGTGGTTGTAGATGGGTTCGATTGAACAATATTAAATTACCAATTCAAATCACATTTTGTGAAAAGATAAAATGTTTTAGAGTGTGTACGTAAAAAAAATAGTTAAGGCGAGAATATATGACTTATAAACGAAAAGAATTTTTCACTACTTTTTCATTACAATTGATAAAAGTATCGAATATTAAAAAAATATTACTTAATCATGTAATATTTGCGTTAAAAAAAATTTGAAACTTATTTTTTTACTTCTAAAAAGTTTAAATAAAAATGCATAAGAAACTAAAAATGTTTTAATTTTCAATTTTTAAAAAATAATTTTAAGTAATAATAAAAATCGATATTTCAAAATATAAGTTTTATGTATATAATGTACTTTTTAATTTTAGCATGCGAATTTGCTTTAACATAAAAAACATAAAATAAAACACGTCTGTTTTTGTCGAACGCTTTATTAAAAGTGATTGCTAACCAGTGCTAAACTTAACTGTTTTAAAAATCGTTCGATAGAACCAATAATGAAAGTAAATAGAAAACTATGCAAAAGAAAATAATCGATTATTTATCAATTTATACATTAATAAGATTAGAGAACAGGGTGGTCAGGATTGCCTTAAATTGAATTTACATAGGTGGTTACTGACTGTAGCACATTTTAAATATAAAATCTCTTACATGTATATGATTTGTTGAAATTAAATTTTTGAAAGCAATCTTAATATTGTGTAATAATAAATTTAAACAAGGAAATCGACCATCTGCCAATATTTTTGCATCGAGTAAATAATCAGAACTTTAATTAAAAAAAGTGTGAGTTCCGGGACGCACGGTTAAGATGTATAAACATACGTTACGTAACGTGAGGCTCAGAATCACAATCACAAGATACCTACATTACGTTTTTTGATGTGTAAACATCTATACTGGCGGTAGGGTGCAAAAAAAAAACGTAACGTATCTTGTGATCGTGATTGTGATTCTGTGATTGTGATTCACGTTACGTTAAAAATCAAAAATCCCGTTTGATATTTCGAAAAGCTTTTTGTCTTGACATTTAAAATCAACAGTCAACAATAATAAGAGCCCGTTCAATATAAACCCCGGAAAAACAAGGAAACATTAATTAATTGTATTACTAAAAATGACACGACCCACAAATTATAGGGATTGACTGCAGCGTAATTTATTAAACGTTCGCTTTGCATAATTTTCACTTTTTGGTGATTGGCATCAAATATGATGTACCTATACCTATTATAAATCAGAACTTTAATTTGACATTGTAAAACAAGCTCTAAGTGGAAAAAAAAGAGTTTGCATTCCTTCTCCAAGAGTATTTTTTTTTTTCAGGATTAAGTGCCTGTCATCTACGCCACTGTTTGGATTTCGGCAGGCATTCCTGCGGACACGCACAGAATATTATTTGAGAGTCACTAAAGACCTCGATACTCCACGAACTGTCGCACCACTAATTTTATTTATCGAAAGGTTTCCATGAATAATTTAAGTAATTTTATTTTTTTTAGACAACCCTGTGCATTAGGGAATTCAGCACCCCCTCCCCCCCTTCGCACCTTCCCACTCCCAAGAATGTACCCTGCTTTATCACCAACATTTCAAAACCTTCACCTTAAAGATTACGTCAGTGGAACTCAAATTATTTACCTAAACAATCTAGCTTTCATTTTATGAACATTAATAATAAAGATGCTTATATATGTATATACATATATCCCTTTTTATGATTTTAATAAAGAATTGAAAACGTAACAAAATTATTTTTAATTTCAAATAAAACACAACTACATGCGTACATTCTGTTCCACAGAAATACACATAAATATTGAATATTATAAAAGCAAACAAAATATTCGTTTCCATAGTAACTGCAATATACACAAACAACAAACCTGCAAAATATTAAAAAAAATCCCATTCGAATACATGACTCTTTTATAAAAAAAGAAATTTATTTCATTGAATACACCAATCTATCGACAGTAGCGCCCTGCCGAAAGCCCGACGGTAACGCCATCCTCTTTTTTGTACGGCGTTTTTCTGGGTGTCTACTTCTATTTGTATTTATTCAATGATATGGCTTATATGTGATGATAAAATGATTAAATTAAATTGATTTTATAAATTATACGCAGCTATAAAAGCCGATAAATGATAGAATCCGCACCAACGAGACAATGCGATTAACCGAATCTCATGTAAAATATATTGACAACGGAAAATTTTGTCGTCCTTCTGAATGTTTCACGGTGGTTTGGAAGCAATTGAAAATATTTCGTTAAAAAATTCACCCAAAGCTATAATATTGCCCTTTTCCGGAGACTGATGATAGGGCTTGGCACCCCTTGAAATAGCTATATCTCCAGCCAAATAATTAATTAAAATTAATTATAAATTAATTCGTATACAATTGGTGGTAGCACCTTTAAGTTGTTGTTATTGTTCAAAAATTCAATGAAATTGATGGAATAAAGAATGGTCGAGTCTAATAGGCTGACATTCTAGTATGAATAATACAATAAATAATAATAATAATAATTGAAATTATTCTGCTAAGCTATAAAAACCCAAAACATTGGACGCAAGAAGAGACGAAGGGGTTTCTAAACTTTTATAACGCCCGCAAAAAAGAATTCGAGACATGCCTTCGGTCATGTTGTCGAGGATATGATCTCATCAGGATTTGTAAGTATTGTGTGATCATGAGTATTAAACCACATTTAATACCATTTCAGGACGCAAATATCATAGTTCACCACCTGGAAGTGAAAATGACAACGCCAAACAAACAGGTGCGGCTCCTTGCATCCCTTCATTCCACCAAGAAATGGGGGAAATATTTGGTGATAAGCCGGAGGCTTCATTTGAACTAGATGTTTCTGCACCAGCTCCTCCAACAACAGTTGCAACATCTCCAACATCAGCTCCAGCAATAGCTCTGGCAGCAGTCCCAGAAACTGTAGCAACAGTTTCTACAGCCGTCACACCTCCAACAGCAACTATTCCTGTCGAATCTCCATCCTCTCCACTTCGCTCATCTTCTAATGTGTTATTCACCAGGTTTCCACGGGGGATTGTTTCGGTGTACTGGAAGAGGCTGCGGCACGCTTGTGGTTGCACGGCTAAGCTCGTCGCGTAGAGTGGTTTTGCCACCTCGCAGTACACCTCCTGCTCGACTAAATAAAATTTTTCGTGCCTATGGTGAAAAATTGATTTACATGGGACACAATCTGGAGACTCTGACGATATATGAGAGAGAACCCAAGTCTGGTGCTTTAAATTATAAAACAAAATTTGTTTAAATAAAAAAAATATAAAAAATTTACAAAAAAGAAAACTAACCTTACTAAACTATAACTCAAAAGAAAATAACCCATTACCAAACCCTGATTAATATAAAAAAAAATATAAGCAATGATCCATAAAACCTAACCTATATCCCTACCTTAACTGAATTCAGAAATAAAAACAAATATAAACTTTATAACCTACATATATCCAAAGCACCTACTTTTTTTATTTCCCCCAGATACCGTCCCACCGAATTTTCAAACGTTCGTCTGGTGTTACTGGCGAAGGTCTGGCCATCCCACCCAAGTATCTCGAAGATACTTCCTTCGCTATTTCCTTCCTTGGCCATATGTTTTGGAAATAACCCCTAATTTGACCCAACCAGTCACACTTTAGTCCGTAGTAAAAAGTTTGTCTTGTCAAGTTCTGAAACCATCATTACTTTTGGACGGCCTTGCCATACACACCGTTAACTTGAAAAATTAGTACACCATGATTTTATAATTTAACTTCATGTACAAATTTTATTAAAAGAATTCATTAAAAAAATTAACAAAACAAATTGAGCTCTCCCACCCGTTTCTTTCTCACAAAAAAAATTCAGTTCAATACCTAATACTAAAAAAAATGTTATAAAAAAATGAAAAGAGAAAAGTGACCTTTAATGATAAAGATGGGCTCTTTTTCCACCCAAAATTTTATGTACTCACGGTTTTTCCCGATCCCCCGTCGTTCTGCCGGCAGCACGTTGAAGGACAGTAGTGGATACTTTTTTACCACTTGTACCTTATTTTATAATTAATATCACCTTTAAAATCACTTTTAGGGCCAGTTTCACAGTGAAGTAAGTGTCACTTAAGTGCCAAATATGGAAAACTAATTCCCAATTTCACAGTGTAAACTTATCGGAATAAGTGACACTTAAGTCTCCCACGTTGGCCACTAAAGTTCCACTTACTCAGGTAGTAAAACTTCGGCTTAAGTGCCGAAATGGGAAAATTAAGTGCCACTTATTTTGTAAAGTGTGCACTGTGAAACTGGCCCTTATTCTCTTTCTTAATTCAAAAATAAAATAAATTTAAAAAAAAAGGATTTGGAGAACCAAATTTTACACTATTGTTAATATTACGTTAATACAAAAAAGAAACTACTGTATAAATTTGTTTTTTAACATTAGAAATGTTTAAGCAGAGCATACCTACTAACAATGTGGAAAAATCAACAAAATTCAAAAAAGTGTAACGCCGAGTAAAGAAAGAGGGCGAAACTTCAGGGGAATAGACAAAATTATTGCCTTCATACTTGTCTGAGGAAACAAAATACGAAGAAGATGATCAAACGGACACAAAAAAAGGAGAAGTGTTCGTAGGCAGGGATGGCCACTACATTTCTCACATTTGCTCATAGTTTATGTAGTTAAAGGTAGTTAAATGTAGTTAATGAAACAAATTGTAGCAAACTTAGTTTCAAATATCAAATGATCTGTCAGTTGTAACTTTGAAGCTTGAATTTTGAGTTAAAATGTTCAAATTTTTATTGAAATTTTATTATTTTTCTAATTTTACTTTGTATGTATATGAAAACCTAACAATTTGTAGAAAATAAGACGTGTAGTTTATTAAATTAACTAAGCGTAGTTAATGATGTAGAAAATGTAATGTAGTCAATTCGGCCAACCCCGTTCGTAGGCTTTCCAGATTTGTATGTGAAGAGCAAATTTAAAAAAGAATTTATTCAAAGTTTTAAAATACATAAATGCTTTTTTCATTTCTAATGTATCTCAACTATGCTGGAATGGCAAATCGGGTAAATTTGTTTTCTTTTTTTTTTACTCTAATTTGTTTGTATATTAAATTTTCAGTTTTTCTTCTTTTTTCTTTTTTTTTGTTTCTTCTTTGTTTCTTCGATTTCACTTTACTTTCTCCTTACTGACACTATTCTTATCTTTCCTTTTTTTATCTGTTCACTTTTTCTAGTTTTCCTCTTTAAGTTTAGTGAAGTACCCTTTTTCCACAAATCCCTGCACCGTCTTAGTGGGATAATATATTATGTATATATGGCTTATATATATAGTACCCTCCGTATAGATTTCGTTCTTGGCGTTCTTAAAAGCGTCTTCCTTTGTTTCAGACAAAGGAATTCTTTTGGTCTAAGGAATCCTTCACGAAGGTCAACCAAGGACAAACAAAAAAAAAATTGCAGAGCTAAGGATCTTTGACGATCTATGGAATCAAGGATAAACCTCTGCACAAGAATAATTATTTTTAGCTCTTCGTAAAACAAATCTTCAATTTCAGTCTTCAAGAAGTTCTTCCCGCCCAGTGTCACTTTTTCAATTGGATTTGAATAATTATTTAATTCACTTCCTTTATTCTTTTAAAATTGTATTAAAATTGTATCACATTTAATATTTTGTTCGATCTTGGACAGAATAAAATTCAACTTTGATTTTCAAATATAAATTCAAAAAAGGCAGTTCAACTATTTTTATCACTCTTGCTTCAAGATTTTCAAACAAATTAATGACCACAAAATCCCTTAGGCTAGTTCCTGGTCTTTGTCCTAACATCTAAGTAAATAGTTACCACTACATCTGAGTGAGATAACTATTTCTACTTCTACGGTTAAACAAAAAAAATTAGTATAGTAGTATTTTCTATCCCTATTTTGATATCTAACCCCCTTACCCACGTCCAAGATCCTCACACATATATAACGGGTGATTTTTTAAGAGGTTTAGAACTTTTAAAAAAAAAAAACACAAAAAATTCGAAAAAATGAATGAAATATTTATTTGAATCGATAGTTTGAACCTTGCAATTTAATGTTTAAAGATAATTTCATGCAAATGTTGACCGCGGCTGCGTCTCAGGTAGCCCATCCGCTGAGTCCAATTTTGGCATACTCTTTCACACATATCGGCCGGTATCTCACGAATGAATGCATGGATGTTGGCTTCCAGTGCGTCAATCGAAGCGGGCTTGTCCCTATAGACATTAGCCTTGACATACCCCCACAAAAAATAGTCTAATGGTGTCAAATCGCACGATCTAGGCTGCCAATTGACCGGCCCGAAACGTGAAATTAACTGTTCACCAAACTCGCCTCGCAATTGCGCCATTGTTTCGCGTGCTGTGTGGCATGTGGCACCGTCTTGTTGAAACCACATATCATGCAAGTCAAGAACTTCCATTTCGGGAAAAAAAAAAGTTTGTTATCATCGCTCGGTAGCGTTCACCATTGATGTAACGCTGCGATTCGCATCATCTTTGAAGAAATATGGCCCAATAATGCCGCCGGCCCATAAACCGCACCAAACAGTGGCTTTTTCGGGATGCATTGGTAGCTGTTGCAATGCTTCTGGCTGATCTTCACTCCAAATGCGGCAATTGTGCTTATTTACGTACCCATTCAACCAAAAATGAGCCTCATCGCTGAACACAATTTTTCGATAAAAAAGCGGATCCTCGGCCAGCACGAATTTTGATAGTAAAATTCAATAATTTGCAAGCGTTGTTCATTTGTAAGACGATCCATGGTTAAATTGCAAACCAAACTGAAGCTGTTTGACAGTGACACAAGGTACTAAACACACGTCAGCTGTCAAAACCAGTGTTGCCAAAACCAAACCAGCTAAAAAATCACCCGTTATTATATATATTGCTTTTCCCCTGCCTATACAGCTATCTTAGTCTATTTCCTCTCATAACATTATAATCTAAGCTAATTCTAGGCGTATTTTTTTGCAAGCCAGGGGGGAGTTGGTTGAAAAAAAAACGACAAAGGGGATTAGAGATGCTATCACAGAAACAAAATAGAGTTTTCATACAAAGTATCGATAGCAAGTATGTAATTCACAACGGTAATACTGTGTTTCGATGCGCCCGGAGAATTCTCTGGGATTAGCTTAGTCCGCAGGAGATTAGTTGTTGTTGCATTTAACATTTAAAGCACCGACGTCGTTTTTTTCATGCAATTCCCCCAGGCTTGCAACAATTTCACACTTTTAATATTTATGTATTATAAATTCTTGTATTTCAATTATTAATTCTATATTTTCTTTTTCAGAATCTATGAAAACAAAACAAAAAAAGGCGAAAAAAAAATTTAAACAAAAAAAGGAAAATTTAAAAGGAAAAACAAACAACAAAAAAAAACCATCGGGTTGACCATCAACAGGTACATTCCTATGCCCACGTAACAGGCTCGATGGAAGTGACTGGCGGATATGGTCATGTTAGTAGCCGTGTTTTTTTGCAAGCCCGGGGGGAATTGGATGAAAAAAACGACGTCGGTGCTAAACAATTAACATGTTAAATGCAACAACAACTAATCCCGGAGAATTCTCGGGGTTTAACTTAAGCGCACCGAAAAACTGTGTTACCGGCATGAATTGCATACATGTTATCGATAGTTTGTATGAAAACTCCATGTTTTTTACTGTCATGGCGTCGCTAATCCCCGCTGTCGTTTTTTTCAACCAATTCCCCCCGGGCTTGCAAAAAAACACGCCTAGTATCTTTTTATAATTAAATGGTCTCGTAGTGTGGCAGAGCCCATTACCTGAGATCTCATGCTATATTAATTTTGTATATTTGTCGAGCAGTTTACATTTCCTTTTTACTAACATCTTTTCTTCTTAGACATTATTACTTTGAGAATTGCACAAACTAATCTTTGGTTCTTGTATCGTCTATGACAATTAATATAGTTACTAAAACTTGTACTTTAACTTGTTATTTAACTAAAGTAACTATCTCGGAATGTTCTATACCAACAAAATAAATCTTTGAAAACCTAATAAATCAGGTAATTTTACTAACTAACTAAACTAGTTAGTTAAAAAGTTAAAAATCTGGTAGTTTATCTTAGTATCTAAAAAAAAAATCAGGTACTTCAGCTTAATAACTAAATATCACAGATTAACGTTTAATGAAACTAACTTTTAAATAAAATCAGGTACTTTGACTTCAAAACTAAAAAAATATCACAGATCAAAAAAAAAACTAAGATAAATAAATAAACTATAAAAATAAAAAAATATTACAGATCATTGATGTAAATATAAACACTATAAAATAAGCTATATAATAAATTACTACAATTGTAAATAAATAAACTATATAAATAAATAAACTATAAAAAAAATATACTAAAGAAAATCAACAATATAATAAATAACTATGATGAAAAATTAACTACAAACAAAACTGAAGCACCTTTACCTAAATCTAATCAGTAAGGAACATCATATGAGTGCGTCATTTTATTATTGTTTGAAACATGAAGATCTTTCGCGTGGTATACTCCAACTTTCTCGCCTTTCAAATTTCCTACTTCGTAAAGTGAATTTCCTACTGTTTTTAAAATAATCAATTTTATGAGTTTCGCGTTATAATTGTCAATTTTATTGCTTTGTTTAAAGTTTCGGCGATAAAATATTTGCCCGGGATTATACTTTATCAGTCGTATTTATAAAATTTTTGTCTACTTAGACACTGTCTAACTATTTTCAAATTGGTGGAAATATGGTATAAAAATAAATATCACATTATTAACGGTTAGGATAATCTACTCTTGTGTCTTAGTTAGGCAGCTATAAAACAACAATAAACAAGGTTTTTAAACACATTTTCCAAAGTTGGACAGTTTTCCAAAGTTAGACAACTTTTATAAATAAGACCATATGTCTTTACTTCTTGTATTATACACTTTTTCACCTTTTTAGTTCTCAAAGTAATTCATAAGATTTGCCGTTTTGAATCATCGGAGTTCCAAAAATCACGTAATACGGTTCTACCGCAATTGCATCGTGCAAAACACTACGCAGTGAAAATGCTACATTGCTTACATGCCGGTCCCAATGTTTTTGGTCGGTTCCTAGATAAGATCGAATTTTTGCTAGAACTGATTGATTTACCCTTTCTGAAGCATTCGCTTTAGGGGAGTAAATCGCAGTTTTATCTGTTTTACTCCATAGTGAGTCAAGAAACTTTTTAACATTTCAAATATAAATTGTTTTCCGTTATCGGAATGAATGTATTCGGGAACACCAAATACATGAAAAACATTTTCCTCCAAAGACTTAACTACCTCAGATAATGTTGCTTTTCTAATTGCCTTAAGAAACACTTATTTACTTAAATGGTCTAAAACAATAAATATATGCGCGCTGAACATCGCTGGCCATCCCAGGCCAAAAATATTTGTATCTCAATTTCGATAGACTTTTATCTATACCACCGTGTCCTGACGCTGGAGTCATGCGCCTGTTTCAAAAGGTCCCCACGCATCCACGCAGGCACCCACAGCTTCCATGCTCTGTCTTCATGTATTGCGTCACAAGTTCGTATGTCCGTTCGTTTGTATACAAATCCATTAGATATATAGTAGTTTGTCTTGGTCTCGTTCTATTATCTTCTTTAGCTCAACATAATCTTCCGAAGAAAAATATGGTGAACTAATGTCAACCTCAGGCGTTAAATCTTCGGTCGTGATCTCCTCCATGTGGACTCGAGAGAGAGTATCAGGGAATACGTTTTGGACACCCTTCCTATGTTCGATCACGAAGTCGAAACCCTGGAGCTTGAGGCTCCATCTAGCCAAACGTCCAACTAGATTCTTTTTCGTCATAAGCCATTTCAGATTTGCGTGATCGGTAATGATAGTAAAGGGTAAGCCTTCCACGTAGGTCCTGAACTTCTTTACCGATAAAACGGCCGCATAGCATTCAAGTTCCGTTATGCTATAGTTCCTTTGAGCTGAATTCAGCTTCTGGAACTTGAATGCTATCGGTCGTTCATTTTTCTCTTCATCCACCTGAAAGATCAAACTCCCTACACCCGTGGTTGAAACGTCGCACTGTATAAAGACTTGTCTCGAAAAGTCTAGATTTGTCAGTATGGGCGCTGTAACTACACTCATTTTGAGTGTTGTTCAAAGGCAGTCGTTGCTTCGTCAGTCATTGTAAAAGTCTGTCCTCTCTTTAGGCAGTCAGTCATTGGGGCTGCTATAGACGCATAGTTTGGTATGAACCGCTTATACCAGCGTGTCATGCCCAGGAACCGGTGGAGTTGTTTATAGGGGACTTCGGTACCGGAAAGTCCTCGACCGCCGATACTTTGTCCTTGTCCGTTCGTATACATCCGTCCCCAACTACATATCCTAGATACTTTATTTCTTTAAAGCAAAATTTACTCTTCTCTACATTTATTGTCAGACCCGCCATCTGTAACGCACTTGCCACTTCATCCCGTACCGTCATATGCGTCACGAAGTCTGGAGAACAAACCAAGAGGTCATCGAGATAGACAAAGACATTCTGGCGTAAACGGCCAGGAATGACCTTGTCCATCAACTTAGACATTCTCTGAGCGGCGTTACACAATCCAAACGGCATAACCGTAAACTGTTATAACGGTCGCCCAACAACTGTGAAAGCGGTCTTCTCTCTTGATTTGCTCTCCAGCGGAATTTGCTTTTTAGTCCGCGCATTAACTTTTTTTAAATCAAGACACAGCCTATTTTTCCCACTTTTTCTCACCAAAACAACTGGAGAACTCCAAGCACTGTTACTCTCCTCTATCACCCCCATTTCCAGCATTCTCTCCAGCTCAGCGTACAAGAGCTTTTGGACTGCTTGTGAAATGACGTAGTGCCTTTGTTTAATGGGAATCTGTTCGTCATCCACTTTAATTATGTGTTCCTCAAGGTTGGTTTTGCCCAACCCGAGTACGGCAAAAGAGGGAAACCGTAACTTGATGTCCTCCAGCTGTCTGGCTTCATCTGGTGAGAGATCTCTGTAGCTTGGCTGCTCTTTCTTCACAACCGGGGCGTTCAGCTCACTTATAATGTTTGGAGCTACTTTAAAAGTACTCCAAAATCAACACCCAGATATAGCGGTTGTGACAGACCAGGAACAACCAGGATCTCCAACTCATGTGAAAAACATTTGCTTTGAAACAGCCTTCTTTTTTCTGATGATTTCCATCAGCTGTTCTTATGTCCTTGTTCATTTTTGTAAATTTTTATGTTTTTTCTATTGTAGTCCAGTCAATGAAGCATTTGACTCGGAAAAAATCGCCGGAAAGCTGGATTTTGGTATATAGCTTCCTGATTGTGTTCTTAAGAAATTGTCAAAAGTCGCCATCGATATGACCGCCGCTAACAATTTTACGGGGGGTTGAAGGCCCCCCAAAATGGTTTTTCAAGAAAAACTCCCAAATGGTATACAAAAAAAGTGTCAAAGACTAATTTGTGGCTTGGAATATTTCCTACAAAAACGTAGAATATACTTTTTTCATACAAATAACAGTTTTTGAAATAAACCAATCAGAAGAGTTAAGGGTTTTACTTTTCTATGTAGTTGGGCGACATAATTCCAAAATTGTGCATTTTGTTCTACGTTTTTGTAGGAAATATTCCAAGCTACAAATTAGTCTTTGACACTTTTTTTGTATAACCTACCATTGGGGAGTTATTCTTGAAAAACCATTTTGGGGGGCCTTCAACCCCCGTAAAATTGTTAGCAGCGCTCATATCGATGGGGACTTTTGACAATTTCTTAAGAACACAATGAGGAAGATATATACCAAAATCCAGCTTTCCGGCGACTATTTCCGAATTTAGCTATTTTTTCGCTTCATTGACTGGACTATTCCACCTTTCCCTAAACACGTAACTGACGCTCCACTATCTAGTAATCCTTCAAAATCCTCTCCTCTTAGTTGCACTTTAGCATATGGCTTATTGTCGTTTGTTATTGTCAGTATTGAAGCTTCAATTCTATTTTTAGTCTGTTTTGTATTGCAGTTTTTTCCCTTAGCCTCAATATCTTTAAATAATTTCTACTCTTCACTTTTATAAAATCTATTTCTTCTCTTCCTAGCTTCTTCATATTATATTATCCTCTGGTGAAAACTTTTATGAGGATTTCGTTCTTCAATCTGGTAAGTATTTTCTTTATTTTCTTTTTCAGTATGTTTTTTTAACAATTCTATTCTTTTAGGTTTTTCTTCTGTTTCTCCGGGAGTGGTTTTGAAGTTGGCGGTTGTACTGCCGAATTTTGGGTTTCCCTGACAAGCAGCACATCTGAGGGATACACTACCCTGCCCACAACAAAAATATGTCAAGGTATGAAACGAAGATGGGCAATCGCCCGAAGAATTTTGTTTGTCCTTCGAATTCTTCTCTTTTCTTTTCTATTCCCTTATGCCTATTTGACTTTTCCAAAACCTTTCCTTTCAGGTCTTTTAGATAAAAATGCCGTTACTTCAAATTCTTCTTCTGACATACTAACTCTATTTCTGTTCCCCGAATAATCATTAACATCTATTTCGTGTGTAAATCCTTTTGTCTTCAAATTTCTTGAAGCTCTTCAGCTCTCTTACACTCTTCTCTCAATTGACGAATATTGCTAATGGCACAACTAAAAACTAACGTGCTGATTTTTTCTTTCAAATTTTTTCTTATACTATTGAAACTAAATCACTTACTGTAGGCCTGACTTGCATTTGCAAGGTCACACCTCTAATATCGGCATAAAATTCGTCGAATGTCTCTTGGGATTGCTGTTTTCGATCCATGATTGCCCTTACGATTTCATGGTCACGTTTGTTATGTTTTAACTGTCGAAGTAGTTCTGTCTTTAATCGAAATAATTAAAAAGTTCATCACCCTGGTTCTACTCACAGATATCCCAATACCAACGCTCAGCAAAGCCCGTGACCAGATGATGGAAATTTGCAAAGAGCTGGTTGTCATACAGTCCACTTTTCTTCTGTAACGTCTCCACTCCATAAATAAGACTTTCAACCGACATGCCTTTTGACGAACCATCAAATTTAACTCCCCATTTATGAACGCCAATCCTTCGATTGATATCCCTAAATGAAGAGTGTCCATCTGACTTTTTGTATCTGTTCGTACAAATCTAGTTCAGTCAGTACTTCAGGAGTTGGTCTGTTTGTAGTTATATTCGTATGAGTTCTTTCTCGGTCATGTCTAATCTGTTCTAAACGTAATCGTTTTTGTTCTTGTTCTATTCGTAAACGTTCTTGTTCTTTTTCTATTCGTTACATTCTTGTTCAAATTCTAAATTTTGTTGAGTAAGTCGTTCTTATTCTTTTCGTAAACGTTCTTGTTCTTGTTCTAAATTTCGTTGTGTTAGTCGTTCTTGTTCTTTTGCATAATTATCTCCATGTTCTTCAAGACCACCTGCGGCCTCATCTTGTCTTACTGTCGCGTTTTGTACGTTAAAATTTTTTAAGTTATTGTCATTCTCATTCGTTCCAAGTAGTTCCATACTCCAAATTATTTTCGTAATTTGGGGGAAGGTTCAGTTTAAGTTGTCGTTGTCTGTCAATGTCAGCGATACAGTCTAAACTTGCTCTTTCATTATAGCTACTTCATTTTCCTCTACTAACCCACCTGTCTGATGTGTCACTCTTCTCCTTCTCTGATCTTCTTCTCTAGGCCGCTTACCTTCAGGAACAGCCCCTGTTCCTTTCTTACTCTCTGGCATTTCAAAAATTTCAAATTTGTTTATATCAAAAAAAATTCAAATCAAAAAAATTGTGTACACAAAAAAATCAAACAAGAAATTTTCAGAAAAAAAATGTAAAAACTATAAAAAAAATATAATTCTAATGAGATAGATAAAAAGAAATTATTTTAAAAAGGTAAATGCAAAAAAAAGTAAATAAATCATAAATCAATAAAAAAAAATGTAAATAAGAAAAATTGTAATGAAAAAAATGCTTGGTTTATTTGTATATTCGTTAACGCTTAGGTGTGTGAAAATTTGCAAAGCTTCCTTTCCATCTGTAAATTGGTTGTTGTTGTTCGCGTTTTATAGTCCTTATGTTTTGTGACTGGTGCGTTTGAAATTCAGTGGTTGCTTCAGTTCGTCTCTCTCTCTCACAACCACAACATATTCCCTGGCGTGTAGCCTGGTAAATCGCTGGTTGTGAGTTCAAAACAAACTTCAACACGAACAAGGTTTTCGGATTCCGAATCTCTACCTCATAAAGAACCTGGTTGTACCTGATTCTATAGACAGCTGAGATCCGAAATCGTACGACCTCGTCCAACCCCTGATGTTGTCACAGATTTTCAACTACCTCACTAAAATCTCTGGCTCATGACCTGAAGATTTGGGCAGCTGTTTTCAACCCGTGACAAGGCCAAAAGTTGCCAGTCCCCAGATTTGTGTAATAGCAAAAAAAAATTGTTTTTCTAAAAAAAAAAATAAAACAAGTCCAAGGCGATGACAAAAAAATCATCTCCCTGGACCTGCCTTTGATCTCACAAAAAAAAATTAGGTCTCGTTGGGCGCCATTATTAGGTGCAAGGTTTCGACGGGGATTGCTTCGGTGTACTGGAAGAGGCTGCGGCACGCTTGTGGTTGCATGGCTCAGCTCGTCGCGTGGAGTGGTTCTTCCCACCTCTCAGTACACCTCCTGCTCGAATAAATAAATTTTTTTTTTGTGCCTAAGGCGAAAAATGCATAAATTTCATGACGCTTGCCCGGCGAAAATCCCCGTTTCAAACCCTCCTAGTGGGTGCCGGGCGGTAATGATCACTACAGTTTTTATCTTGTACGTTGTCAAGATGGTGATCAGCTAAGGTCAGGTCGAATTGTTGAGGAGTTCCTTTACTCCTCAATAGTTTAACCCTCAACAACGCGATTTGACCATAGATACGGGGTCCCTAATTTTCAGTGGTGGTGTGAGCGATTTTGTTTCAAAATCCGTGCCGAAGAAATGGAAGGCTGGGGGGCCTTGGCAGGGTCCGTCTTATTTCTTGCCTTACCCCGGTATACGACTCTGCCGGGGTTGACCTTCTCTTTCCGCCTTACTCGTGTGATCTTATTTTACAAGATTTTACAAAATTGACGAACTAGACATAACAGACTTTGAACCATCCAACGACTACGAGGATGAACTTTTGGCCTCCAGCCAGGAGACCGTTGTAGGAAACCCTACGAGTACTGGAGACTCCGGTGCTCTTGGGAATCCTACTACTCAAGGGAGCATAGGCAGTACCAGCCATAGTACCCCTGTGCTCCGACCGTCAGAAAAAGAACCAAAACCCTCATGCAGCAATGCCAGCCATAGCAGCGCTCCACGAGGTACCAAAAAAATATCGGAGAGTGCTCTTCTCAAGAAACAGTTCAGGAAGGCATCCTTCATTCTTGACAAGATCGCCAAGAATGAGGAAGCTGGAACCGTCCTTGAGAGAGACCTCGCCGATAAATTAAAGTACCAAAAGGTTGTTAATGACTATAACAACCTGCTGGCTACGCAGGAGAAGGCCGCTAAGCGAGGTAGATCTCGAGATGAGGTCAAACGACCTTCGAAAAAAACCAAGCTTGACGGTCAGAAAAAACCGAAGGAAACGCCATCTTCGGGGGCAGCGCAACCGCGTACTGTCAGTGAGGTAGTCAGAGACGACCTCCAGGTATCGGTTGTTGATGAGCTCTCCACAAACAGTAGAGGTCTGCTGGCTGTGTGGAACTCCATCGAGGCCAAGCTCTCGGAGATGGTGTTTTCGTATACCATATCGGCAAACGAGGGTCCCTTCCCTAGTTTCGACTCTGGCGAGATGCTCAGGGGGCACAAGGTAATCAGGTGCGTGGAGGGGTTCTCTAGGGATTTCCTTAGCTCGTGCATTGCTAAGATTAGCAATGACTGGGATGGCTTGAGGCTCAAGCTTACACTCTGCTAGGGATGTCCCTAGACAGCCTAAGGCTCGTATCTGGTTGCCTCTCATGGGTATCAAGCCGAGCGGACAGGACTTGATTCGCGGTCTTCAGAGGCTAAACCCACTGATTCCGATGCAGGACTGGGCAGTAATTAAGGCTGAGGAACCGCAGAAGAACAGTGCGTCTTATCTTTTGAAGATTAGCGAGGATAGTATAGGGGCTCTCGAGAAAGCCGAGTTTAGGCTGCGCTTCGGCATAAAATCCGTAAAGATTAAGGTTCTGCAGAGTCAGGAAACAATCTCCGGCAACGTCGATGATTTGGTCGAGACTGACAGAGTCAAAGACGTAGTCGTTGTCCCTGGCGAGGCGCCGGGTCCTGCCTGTGCAGGACCTTCTTCAAAAAATTAAAAACGCGCTGAGAGTCGTGCAGATTAATCTGAAATTTTAGTACCCCCGATCTGACAGTTGTCAGGTTGGAAGGAAGAAATGCAGGGGGCTTATTTATCGCTTCTGCGTACTCGGCTCATGACCGACTGTCACCGCCAGAGGAAGTTCGCAGCATTACACTGGAATCGGCCACAAACAAGACAAACCTCCTGATTGGATGCGATGCGAACGCACGGCATACTCTCTGGGGTAGTTCTGAGATCAACGAACGAGGTGTCATTTTTTGATTTTATTATTGAAAACAATCTAACGGTTTGTAACAGAGGCAGTACCCCCACCTTTGTTTTTCCGAGGTCGGATAATTATGAAGGATGGGAGGACGTGCTAGACGTTACTGTCGTCAGTAAACATTTTGATTTTACGGTAGAAAATTGGAGAGTATCACTTTTCAATTCCTTTTCGGATCACAGATGGATCCTTTTTAACATTAATTTCGAGAGTGTAGCTCCTCCTCCCTACAGAAACCCCAAAAGAATTGACTGGAAGAAGTTCAGTCAAATTGTTAAGTCCAAACTGAGTGAGATCCCGAATCTGAGTCCAGATTCTGTAACGGATCTTGAGGCAAAGGTGAAAATCCTTGAAGCATCTATGAACAATGCTTTCAAGATCTCTTGCCCAGTTAAATATAGCCGTAAAACTCTCCCCCCTTGGTGGAATGAAGACCTGTCCGAACTTAGGAAATTGACTAGGACGATTTTCAATATCTGCCACAAACATAAGTTCTATCAGCCTTATAAAGACAGCCTTAGAGTCTACAAGCGAGCTATCGCATCAGCGAAGCTTCTAGGCTGGAGGGAATTCTGTCATTCTATCGAAAATATTAAAGATTCAGCTAGGCTTAGCAAAGTTTTATCGAGGGAGCATTGCAGTCCTTCTTTCTTGAAAAAACCTGATGGATCGTGGACAGTTTCCCCGGCAGAAACTTTGGAATACCTGATGGCGACACATTTTCCGGGCTGTGAGAACAGCATCCCTGAACTGCTTAGTACTCTGAACACTCCGTCAGCTCATTTGGAGCGTATCAATTCTATTATAACAAGAGAAAGTATTGCCTGGACAATTGATACCTTCTCACCATTTAAATCTCCGGGTCCGGATGGAATTCTGCCAATCATGCTTCAAAAACTAGCAGAGGTGAAATTCTCGTTAAGTTGGAGAGATTGGAGTGAATGCGGTTGTGTATGCGGATGATTTGGTATTATTGGTGTCAGAAAAGTTCCTACCTGTGATCAGTGAGATTACAGAGATGGCTTTGGGGAAAGTTAGCAACTGGGCCACAAGTTGTGGTCTAGGAGTTAATCAAAGTAAAACAGAACTGATGCTCTTTACTACTAAAACAAAAATACCCCCTTTCACTCTACCCCGACTCAACGGCCAAACTCTTTCACTGTCCCCCAGTGCGAGGTATCTGGGCGTAGTTCTCCCCTGGCTGGAGATGATTTTTAAAGGGTGCCTCCATTTCAATCATGTTCCCGAGTCATGGAGACATGTACGAGTTGTTTTTATTCCGAAAATCGGCAAGCGAGGACATGAATCCGCGAAGGATTTTCGACCAATAAGTCTTACCTCCTTCGTACTTAAAACATTGGAGCGCATCCTTGATACCCATATAAGAGACATCCTTGAAGAATGTCCTTTGGCAAAGTCTCAACACGCTTATCTGAAGGGTAAGTCTACAGAAACTGCTCTTCATGATGTAGTGCGTACTATTGAAAAAACAATCCACTTTAAAGAATACACTCTCGCCACCTTCTTAGATGTAGAAGGGGCTTTCAACAACGTTCTTACTGAATCCATTCTAGAAGCGCTCATTGAGTGTGGTGTAGAAGACTACATCAGGGTATGGATAATATCCATGCTCAGCAACAGAATGATTCAAGCAACTTTAGGTAATACAAAATCGACCAAATACGTCAGTAGGGGTACACCCCAGGGTGGTGTCCTGTCTCCTCTACTGTGGCTTTTGGTCATGAATAAAATTCTCGTTAAGTTGGAGAGATTGGAGTGAATGCGGTTGTGTATGCGGATGATTTGGTATTATTGGTGTCAGAAAAGTTCCTACCTGTGATCAGTGAGATTACAGAGATGGCTTTGGGGAAAGTTAGCAACTGGGCCACAAGTTGTGGTCTAGGAGTTAATCAAAGTAAAACAGAACTGATGCTCTTTACTACTAAAACAAAAATACCCCCTTTCACTCTACCCCGACTCAACGGCCAAACTCTTTCACTGTCCCCCAGTGCGAGGTATCTGGGCGTAGTTCTCGACCCGAAACTAAACTGGAAGTTAAACATTGAAGAACGGGTAAGGAAGGCCTGTATAGCCTTCTATGCCTGTAGTAAAACTTTCGGCAAAAAGTGGGGTCTCCAATCGAAGATGATACTGTGGACGTACACAGCAGTGGTACGACCTATCCTCACGTATGGCTCTATTGTTTGGTGGCCCGCCCTTGGTAAAGCCTATAACTTAGTCAAGCTTAAAAAGGTGCAAAGAACAGCTAGCGTTGGCACTACAGGAGCACTACGATCCTGTCCAACAGATGCCTTAAGCGTTTTTCTTCACCTTTTACCCCTTGATCTTCATATTAAATACCTAGTCTGTTGTAGCGCGATAAGACTGAAAGAATCCAATCTTTGGTTTACCAAACCGTATGGTCATGGTAATATCCATAATCTCATTCCCAATCACATCCTTTCGGCAACTACTGACTACTGTGCTCCAACTTTGTGCATCGGTGGGGATTTTAAAGTAGCTTTCCCATCCAGACAGAATTGGCAAGACGACGTCGTGACGAAAGACTTCGACACAACTATTTTCACTGATGGTTCAAAGATGGAGTGTGGGGTTGGTTCAGGAATATTTTCCGAATCTCTAAACATCTCTAGATCTTTCCGGCTACCCAACTTTGCTTGTGTGTTTCAGGCTGAATTACTGGCAATTAGGGAAGCATGTAAGATTCTTAAACAAGACAGTAACCAATACCGAAATGCTGCTATCCTGACAGACAGTCAGGCAGCTGTTAAAGCCATTAGTTCGGCTGCTTCTTCCTCCAAATTAGTGCAGCAATGCCGTGACGAGCTCACCAGCCTTAACGTGAACCTTAATGTCACACTTGTCTGGGTTCCGGGTCACAGTGGCATTGAGGGAAACGAACGGGCTGACGAACTGGCCAGGCAAGGTTCAGCACTTCATGACTCACTGGCCGAAAGAGTCAACATTCCACTTGGAGTTATGAAGGGCAATATATTCTCTATCTTTCTTACCGAATCCAACCGCAGGTGGGGCAATTTATCAAATTGCATTATTTCTAGGAAGATTTGGCCCACCTACAATAAATCGCGAACAAATGACTTAATCCGCAGACCCAGGCGAGACATAGCCAGGGTCGTTGCGGCATGTTCAGGACACTGGCCAATTGGAGAGCATGCAGCGAAGCTAGGCATCAGCAGGAGAAGGAAACAGTCGTTCATTTCCTCTGTAAATGCCCCGCATTGGCCAGAACAAGAACCCAATCACTTGGTCGAGCTTCCTTCGAAGACCTAAACGAACTTTCTGATGTGAAGATCAAAGACTTGATCTCTTACATTAACGAAACCCATTGGGTCTAGGACAAACCTCAGTAGCTACTGCACCTTTCTCATAGTTGTCCAACGCAAGAGGTCACCCCTCAACCGCAGGTTTAAACGAGTTTATGGTATCAAAACGGCGCATTTTAGCGCTAATTGGGTCAATGAGCTAGATTGCTCGTGACCGCCATTTCTACCTACCTACCTACCTTCATGACGCTTTGATCAAATTTGTTTTTTTACTTCATTTTTCAAAAGAGCACACTGAAAAAAAATCGTATGACTTAGAACTGGTTTTTACTTCTAAAAATTGACAATGTTTTTGAAGTTTCTTAAAAGGTATAAAACTTGCCAATATTAGACTTAGATCAAAAGTTATTACAATTTTAACTCAATAAAACAGTGTTCTAAAATAAATAAAAATAAATCTTTTTTGGAATAATAGCTGATTTAATAATTTTAAATTTTTATTTTTACTGTTAGCTTAAATTTTTTCTTACTTAATTTACAAAAATTGTTCAAAATGGTCCTCTCTTGCACTTGTACAAGCCCGACAATGTCTTAAAAACTGTCGTGTCTTGTTCTTCCCAAACTTCGATCCTTTGTTTCGATAGGACAACATGGAATACCAAAATTGAAAATTCACAGGATACTTATAACGGGAAAACTTCCATGCTTTTCATCTGCAGTACCTCCGGACTTTAGTTTCAAAGAATTATCGACAAAGACTGGAATTCTGTCGAATTATACTTAATACAAATGAATAACATTCAGGTTTTTTTCAAAAAAAAATTTTCGGATTGATGAATTTCAGGATAAAATGATGGATACGTAAATGTTCATAAATCATAACTTCACACTTGATAAATGGAAAACCCACATTTTAAACGTGACGGCACCAATTCAAAATAAACTTATGGACTGTCATTCTGAATTCCAAGTTATAGGACTCTATGAACCATCAGCAACATTAAACATTACCAAGAACTTACTTGAACTTTCTGGAAAAAAGACGGTTTTTTTTACTGGACATCTTCCCTGAGAAATGCCCTCGTTGTTAATCAGTCAATGTGGCTTCAACACGGCGCGGCGCGGCGGCAGCTCAGCACAGTAGTATTATAAAACGCTTCTTAAACAATGTTTACCTTGAATGATCGATCGGACCTAGTAGTCCAATCTCGGTCACCGGGCTTAAATCCGTTAGAATTATACGGAAATATTTACTAGAGCTTCCTAGAGGGAAAAGTGTATGCAAAACCAATAAGTAGCATTATTGAACTCCAGCTACGGATACAAACGGCTGCTCATGAGATACAAAATTCGTGAAGCACAAAACCCTTTAAAATACAGTTTTTAAGAAGTTTTTCGATCATGTACAGGTGCAGGAGGGGACCATTTTGAACAATTTTTTTAAGTTAAGTAAAAAAAAATTGAGCTAACTGTAAAAATAAAAAATTAATAAAACATCTACTTTTTAAAATAAGATTTATTTTTATTTACTTTAGAACACTATTTTATTGAGTTAAAATGGTTATAACTTTTGATCTTAGTCTAAGAAACTTCAAAAACATGGCCAATTTTTAGAAGTAAAAACCAAAAAAAAGTCATACGATTTTTTTTCAGTGTGCTCCTTTGAAAAATGAAGTAAAAAAATAGATTTGATCAAAGCGTCATGTAATTTATGAATTTTTAGCAAAATGGTGCCGAAAATTTAAAATATTTTGATGCAAAAAATTGGTCTCATTATTAGGCAATATTAAAGTGTAAAAATTAAAAAAAAAACAAACATCAATTATGGACAGGGTGATCAAAAAACCGGGTCAAAGTAGGGGTTTTTCGAAATTTAAAAAAAACAGCCGTTACTCGAAAACCGTTATGATGCGGTACGGACAAGTTACTAAATTCTGAGTGGCCATGACCTGGCATATCACCAGTTTCAGTTTGGACCATCATTTATAGGACACCCTGTATATAGTACCCTCCGTATAGACTTCGGTCTTGGTGTTCTTAGACAAACAAAAAAAAAATTGCAGAGGCCTAGGCTCCTGCTAAGGATCTTTGACGATCTATGAAATCAAGCCCAAACCTCTGCACAAGAATAATTATTTTTAGCTCTTCGTAAAAAAAATCTTCAATTTCGGTCTTCATGAAGTTCTTCCTGCCCAGTATCACTTCTTCAATTGGATTTGAATAATTATTTAATTCACTCTCTTTATTCTTTTAAAATTGTATCACAATTAATATTTTGTTCGATTTTGGACAGAATAAAATTTAACTTTGATTTTCAAATATAAATTAAAAAAAATGGCAGTTCAACTATTTTTGGTGTGCTCACAATTTGTCCAAATGTGTGTGATTTTTATGCCACGCTTCGAGGGATCAGTTTCGTTCCCGGCGCAGAGTTTTTCTGAAACTCAAGTGCTTCACTCATGATCTTTGAGATTGATGAATGGGCAAATACTTTCACATCGATATTGAAAGAGCCCTTCCAGGCGTTCTTGAGCGCTAATATGGAGTAAGGTATGAAAGTCGGCTGAGAGTTTATGACTATGTCATGGAGTGGTTCTTCAATAATGAGATCATCCTTCTGGACTGCGGACTGCTGGGTGTGCTTAATTCCTTTTTGGTACAAGCCCAGCTGCGATCGTATACCCACGTTTCAGTTCATTTAAGTGCTGAAGTACCTTGTTTTTGTCGCTGTTCAATTGCTGATGTGTTCCTGGAGCCCTCTGCAGCTGTTTCAGGTCCTGATCCATTGCAATTTCTCGTCTTCGTCGTCGAAGCCTGGGGGTCATTTCGTAACTCGATTATCATCAGACGATATCGTTTGAGCGATAGTGATGTCTTTATTGGCTTCACGTAAGTCGATAATCGTCGAAACGCTATCTATAAACCGGTAGTGTTTGGACGATAGCTAAATTGGTATCGTCTTGCATTAATTTTTAAGTTTTTAGGTGACTGTAGTTGAATGATTAAGTTGCCACTGTAATTTTCCATCTTGTGTGTTATCTGTTGCATTGAAAATTGAATTTAAAATGTTTCAACCAAGCAATTTTCGCGCGCTATTTCTAGTCAATCCCAACTTTTCTCCATTGGCTAATGTTCTTTGTGGGGAACCCATCGGCATTCAAATTTGCAGCCAAATCGGCCCACAATTTGTTGTTTCATTTTTGAGTTGGACGGAGGTCGGCTTATATTATATCCCCTGGCCAAATCGGGATGTTCATCCATAAACGAAGTTAAAATCGCAATTTTAGGTTGCGTGACTGTATATACGTATTCGCATTTATATTACTTTGTAAAAATTTAACAAAAAAAATATATTTTAAAATGATATCTCCTTCTTTTCAATCAGCACCAAACACAAAACAACAAACACTAAAAATGCTTTTTATTGACAATTATGACAGCTAATTTGAATATACAACTACAGTTTGTGTTTCTGAAATACACCAAACTGGGAACGATAGACGATACGATGGTGGTCGAGTTACGTGAAGCGAATAATGGACAATCTCGTCGACGATTATCGTTTTGACGATTATCCTTCAGTAAATTACGGAATGACACCCTGCTCTGCGAGGGCATTACTTCTCAGAGCGTACATGTAGGTCGGTAATTCGATATCGAATTTGGACAAAAGGGTTTTCAATTCATACATATTGTTAAATACTGTTAATTAATAGAGGTCTGCAAGAATGTATTCATTTTCCTACTGCGAACAAGTGTATTCGATTCGTTGCAATAATTCAAAGTAGTGGCCACTGAAAATGAATATCAACTTCTAAGAAACAAACACTGCACACAATTTATTTGATCCCCTTATAACGAATCGAATACACTGTTTGGGTTCTATCCAAAGTGAGTGCTTGAATCAAATGGAAGAAGTACAAGTCTAAAAGTTTAAACACTCCGAGTAAAGCGGAATGATATGAATGGATAGGTACAGTAGGTATTTTCATTTTTATAGCTTTGATGAAATGCAAGCATACAGAAAAATTGACGATAGCTAACTTGGTATCGATTTATTTTTTTTTTGTTTTTCAAAATTCTGAGATTTTTCATAATTTGGATGAAAATCAAATTGAAAAGGGCTTCACACATCTTTTTCATATAGAAGGCTATCCTTCTCCTCCACATTCATAATACACATTCATTTGTTTTGTTTTGCAAGATGTGAATACAGCGAATGGTGTATTTAAAAAAATAGAGTGTTTTAAAAGTAGTTTCAAGACATTCGTTGCAGATGTCTATTAATTAAAATATTATCAACACAAACAAATACTTATTATGTTTTATTAAATGAAATGAAATGGTAATATTCGTCTTCGTTTTCTTTTGATGAGTGACGTGACGACGTTGCGTGCCTTTTTTGTCGTGTGTCGGAAAAGTGGATATAGGTGGATACATATATGTATAGGTACTATGTGGCAAGTTATGGATTCGTAAAAAAAAACCGAACTCGGGATTTTGATGAAAGTTGATATTACGATGATAGCGAATTCGAAAAAAATGGGTCTCGCAATTCTGTCCGTCTGTCCTTTCGGCTGCAGCCTAAACGAGTTGGTCGATTTTCTTCAAAGTTGGTACCTAGCGTTTTTTGGGCACGTTTTTTTCATTTTTTTTTAAGACCAAAAATAACGGTACCTACCGTACAAATCTATATATTTTCGAAATCTTATTGAAATGAGATTTTTGGCTGCTGCATATTGGAAGAAATCTTTAATACTTTTAAAATGAGACCAAATTTATTTCAATCAAATCACTAGTCTGTTTATACATTTTTTTTTTTAATATAAGGAAAGCCCTTGGATTTTTGCAACCGAAAAGAAACCAAAAGGAAACAAAGCTTAAAAATCAATGATGATTAAACTTCGATTCCAGAATAATACTTTTTTAAATAAAGATACGATTCAGGTTTTTTTTTTAATAATATTTTGTTGACATGGATAGTCGAAAAGAATTTGCCGGCGATTGAGAAGTATTTCGTTACTTTCGATTTCGTCCGAAATAAGGGCTGGACTTGCTTCTTCATTCGTATCAGTAGTGAAATGATCATCATTGATGTTACATAAATTATGTAAAATGCATGCACTTGAGATAATTTTTTGACTGAATTATTGTCGTTGCTCTGTAAATTTATTCAGCCTTCTGAACACAACCACAAACATTCGTGTAGCTGAGTGTAAATAATTGAATGCTCTTTTTTGGGGTCTGTAATTCGGCCATAGTCTTTGAAGGGTGGGACTATCCAGTTTGTAGCAGCATACGCGGAATCACCTAAAAGGAATGTGTTGCTTTGCGTTCTCCGGTACAAGGGAGATCTTCTAAGTACTCGGCTATCATGCAGGGATCCCGGTTCGCCGCAACATATATCAAAGAATTTTTTGTCGGCATCAACAACGCATTAAAAAATGAGACTGAAGTTCTGTTTCCGATTGAAATAGCATTCTCGGTTTCGTTTAGGAGCTGCTATAGTTATATGAGTGTTATTTATGGCACCTATCACATCCGATAGTTTCTTTTTCGCTTCGAATTTTCGACAATTTTCTGTAATAGCGTTTCCTTGAGGCCACTTAATATACTGATCTCCTTGCGAAACTAGCCAGCTACTCACTCGTCCAACTACAGTCCAAGCTGAACAACCGCTTATGAAAAAGCAGCGAAAAATTTACTTACTTATCAAAAGTTCTACAGTTGAACGTTTTAATCTTAAATGCGATTTAAAATCTAGCTCGCTGTATCTTTCAATGGTATCCATGAAATTGGAAAGATAGCATGATGCTCGACTTCTGCTGGTGGGTCCAGAAGTTGTAATAAGACCTATAATTGAAAAGTTTTAGGTATATAAGAATTAGGAAAAGTTGACCGTTTTTACCTCTTTTGTTTCGTTGTCCATCATATCAAAAAAGTTTGTTAATAAATTGTTTGTAATTATTTGTTTGTGACAGATAAGAGATTTATTTTGACATCGAATGCCATTGAATTAATCACGTGATAAAACTTTGAAATTAGAAAAAAGAAAAGTAAATATAAAAATAACTAAAGGTTTTGTTCAGATTTCATTACTCGCAACAATTTTCACCAAAACACGGCTAATATCACAGAAAATGTCCAGGGCCGAAAGAGACCACGGACAACCTCAGTGTATACAGATAGAAAAAAGGTTCGGCTATCGAAAGCAGACCTCAGAAAAAGTGCAGCAGTCATTCGGCGCGAAATAAAAGATGAATCTGATATCCATATATTAAAAATAACTATTGCACGTTGCTTAGTTGAACCTGGACTTCATGGACGTTCCAAGAAAAACAACCCCAAACGCAGATTGATCCACCACCATGTTTGACTAAAGGTGAAATGTATTTTGGATCAAGTAATTTGCATTTTGGGGGTCTGACGTACTTTTTGCCGTCGGTACCAATGAGATTTATCTTCGTCTCATCGCTCCACAAAACAAATTTCCATCGATTCATCATTGTTCTGGCAAACTGGATACTTGGTTGTCTTTGCACAATGGTGACCAATGGTTTCTTGCGTGAAATGCATCCTGAAGTCCATCTTCAACTAAGTAAATTGCAGCAGTTGGGGTCTGCTTTCCATAGCCGAACTATTTTTCTATCAGTATACACTGAGGTTTTCCGTATTCTCTTTCGGCCGTGAACATTTTCTGGGATAATTATTATTTTGGAAATCTGCAATTGCACCGAAAACCATGTTTTTCAAACATTTTAGCTGGGTTGCAATATGTTGACATGACAATCCAGCCTTATTATTATATTTGTATATAAACTCTATAGAACTCTCATAAAGAGGAACGTCCGACGCACCGTGAGGTGAGCCGATACTGAAGCTTGTTCCATTTCAAACCATTTCAGTTGAGAAGGAACAGATAATCAAATACAGAAGAATAAAAATTAAGATTAAAGAAAGAAAAGAAGAACGAGAACAATGTATAAGAAATTTATGAAAATTGAAGTGAGACAAGAAAAAAACAATTTTGCGACTTTTTCTTGAATACATTTCTATAAAAGAATGATAAAAGAATAATGTTCAAGGACGTTTATTTTGTAAAGGAAAAATTTTATTTTATTTAATTTTGATTTTATAATAACTTACTCACTGATTCATTCATTTGTGAAAAATATATAGCTAATTTTTTAAATTTGCTATTTTAAGTGAGCACTAAGACGGGATTTTTTGAAATTCTAATCTTAAGTCGGGTAAAAAAAGATAAAACTGGTCCAGGGTTCAAAAACTAACTTCTAAACGGAAGGTCGTAGAACATTCATTTATTTTTTATTTAATAGATATTCAAAATTCCAGAACATTTACTAATTTAAAAAAAAATCTATAAAATCTACAAAGCGAGATATAAATTTTTGAAAATTCAAAATTGAAAAATTAAAAAATTCTAATAAATCAGGGTTAAGTCCGATTGAAATATATTTTATACGATTGGAAAGATATTTAAAATAAAAATTATACGTGTTTCAGGAAATTTGGATTTTAATTTTTTTGAAAACATTTTTGATGTTCAAAAACAGGGATTTTCCGGGGTGAATTTGTACCACTTTTTGATTTTTATCTTTTAAACGGATGCTTTTAAAAATCTAAAAATCGTGTAGGCGATAGATATTATTGATCTACATTTGTTGTTTTTTTAGATTTTTCAAAACTTTCTCAACCGAGATATTGACATATTTCTGTTGTTTTATTTATCACCTCATAACTCTTTAGTTATTGTATCTATAGGATTAGTTTTAGTTAGTTTGACATCAAGGAAAATAGACAATTATATTGATATATCACACATAACTGTAGACCCTACACGACCTTCACAATAGAAAATAAGAAAAGTTAAAAAAATCTCGGAAAAATGGGAAAAAAATGGGGTTGTTGTTCATTGCCAAACGAATTGTTCAATTTTTGCTAAAATTGAAAAACACCCGATTTGCGGTCAGTTAAATGCTTATATCTTTGGATCCAATGGTTGAATTTTCAAAAATTAAAGCCAGAATGACAGGCTTGTACCAGCTATGTTTTTCAATTTTCAAAACCGTTCAAAATTGCATACTAAAAAAATTTAAACAATTTTTGGAGAATAATTTTCATCGAAGCAAACGTAACGTGGAAGAGGAATAAACACAAACAAATTAAAAAAAATAGTTATTAAGAATATACTGCTGGGAGGAAGATAGGTATTCTAAAGACGGTGGAGTGTGTGAAATAAAAAACCATAACCTTGGCAAATTGGCTTCGCATCGGCAACAAAATTGCAAAATATAGGTATGCACGTTTGTGGCAGGCCTTTTTCATTCATAATAATTTTAAGGTTCCTTTCATGGTTGGTTTGGGTGGCTGATAAATTTTGTTCTAAATCGTTAAGGTTGAGACCTTAAAATTTAAGTAGAATGTCAGGATACATTTTTTTTTACAAAATCATTGCAGAGTAACATAAAAGTATGTGTGAAAAACGTAATTATTTTAAAATTTAATGGAAACACAAATTTGATACAAAAAATATTTTCATGCACGTGTACTTGACTCTTTTAAGGAAACTTATGATGTGGATAGAGTACATTTTGTACGTAATTTTGTATTTAATAAATAAGTAAGAAAGGATTGATTTGGTTGGTTATAACTTCTGTTTTATTTATCGTAGTATATGTCTTTAGTCTTTGGCAACGTAATTCATCATGTTTTTGGAGACCATGAAAATTGCCCATCTTACATAAAGGACAAATACAATAATGGGAATGCAAATTTGATACCCCTTATGGTGAAGGATGGAATTTATGAGTTAATTATGGCTCCAACTAGACGACTTATTTGGAACGCTGAAAGTCTTCTCCTTGGGTACACTAACAACCTGGCTGAGCACTTCAACTCTATAGTTGCTAAACTAGTTGGTGGCAAAAGAATAAACTTTTCACTTGGAAATGGATACTCGGACCGGTAAGTAGTTTTAACAAAAATATTTAATGTTTCTGTGATTAATCTTTTTTTTGTATTCTAGGTGTTTTCAGGTGTAGTTCAATTCAACGCGATAGTCAAATATCGGAACTATATAAACAAATATATAAAACCAGCCCGAGAACCAGAATCCGGAAAATTGAATTCCGTCGTTTGCGCAGCAATGAAAGACGTTTTTTAGTGGACTAGGCCTATTGGGGATACCACTTTAAAAAAACGCACCAACTCATGGGTGGTGTGGAAAAGACCTAAAAATAAAAAAATCTTATTTATTTGAAAATACTAACCTTCCTTGCTACATCTCATGTACATATGTATGTATATATTATATTTTTATTTTAAACAAATGTAAGATTTAACATTTTAAACATTGATTTAAATTTTATATTAATTTATATTTTAGGTTCAGTTTCTATTACTTTACTTAGTTCTTAATTATACAATAAATTCAGTCTAGATTTTATTTTTTATCTATGGAACTACGTACCTACAATCAACGAATTTACTTTCAATTACAATAAATAAATTGAAGGATTAGATACCTATGTATGTCGCCTTTATGCCATAAAATTGTGAATCTCACTTACCTATACCTATATCATACAACTAGCATAATTATACCTACTTACCTTTTTTATTCTAAACATTTCTTTCAATTATTAATCCAAGCCAAACGAAAAGCATATCTACAAAAATAAGTCTTTTTTTTTCAGAAAAAAAAAAATTAAATCGCTTTCAACATCCTACTATTTTGAAGCTAAAATTTCTAAATTCGACCAAATTGTTAGTTCTATTGTTGTGCTTACTCTTGCCGGTCCGTTAATCTAAAATATTTTACATAATATGTACAATATACATACTATATAATATACATATATGGAGTTATTACTAATCCCCTTGAAAAGATATCTATGCAGAAAATGTAGGTACATACCTGCTAAACAAATCCCAATTCCCAAACAGACAACACCAAATCAGTATGACCAGTTGATGTGAGCTAAAGAAAAAAATGCCTGCACTGCCAACGAAACTCTTTTTTTTTTATAAAAAAACAACACAGAAGTAAAGCACTCGTATCAAAAAAAAAAAAAATGTAATTTGTTCTCTTTTCTTCTTTAGCGATCGTACTCAATTTTTTTGTTTCTATTGTGCTACAAAGAAGAAAAAACACAAACAATATACACCACACACTCTTGAATGCGGAGATCAACCGTTGGTTGTGTGGCTTTCAGCATTGTATATAAAATCTATAGTTATATCATGAAGAGGAGTGACGGTAGCGACATCTTAAGGACACATGTTCGACTTCTTTGTGGAGTGTTGGTTGGAATCCCGAATATTCACAAAACAAGAAACGTAATAATAAAATAAGAACGGGAACGCTGTATACTAAATTTATGAGAGTGCGAGGCAGTGAAAAAACGCAATAAAGAACCACAAACTTGACAAATTGGCTTCGCATCTTAAAAAAATTTGCAATATGTAGGTATATGTAGATAGAATGTCGGGTTACATTTTTTTTACGAAATCATTGCAGAGGAACATAAAAGTATGTGTGAAAAAATGTAATTAACTTAAAATTTATTTGAAACATTTCCATGCACGTGAACTTGACCCTTTTAAGGAAATATAAATAATAGATTCTTCTCGCTCTTACTACATATTCCCTACACTTAGCTTAGTCTCAATAGTCTAATTTGTGGCGATCTCAGCGACGCGTACAGGACATATGTTCGACTAAAAAATATGTGTTCATGATAGTACTATAGATTTTATATACAATGGTTTCAGTGACCTGGAAATGGGATGAAAAGGTTTACATAGGGCGTTTTTCTTTTTTAGTTCAGAGCAGAGCTCTGAACAGAGTCTGAACACTCCGAACATACTCTGAGTGATCTCTGAACTGAGCGTGCTCTGCTCTGAGAGTTCAGATTTATTTAAAGAAACACGCTTCAGCAGCTGTCACTTTTTTTTTGTTCACAGTTTGTCATATTATTTGTGTTCAGCTATTCAACTCCGTCTGCTCTATCAATTTATTCTGAGCTCATAGAGCGCGCTCTGAACATGCTCAGAGCGAAAAAAGAAACACAAAATTGGAGCTCTGAATGTTCAGAGCTAAAAAAGAAACACGATCTTTTGTTTGACAGTTCAGGCTCTGCTCTGAACTAAAAAAGAAAAACGCCCATTATTGGTGGTGGATGTTTTTTTTCTTGTGTGGATTGTGGATAAAGGTAAGAATCTTATATGATGAATAAGTTCTACAAATAATTCCACAATTTAGGTGAAGGGCTCTTAAAATAAAGGTAAAATGTCAGGCTGACTTATTGAGTTAAAAATCATTGAGATCACATAAAAATGTATGTGAAAAAATTAAATTTCTTCGTTATTTGTTTATAAAAAATTCAAACTGAATGAAAAAAAATCGGTTTCACTAGCGTGGGCAACAAAATTGAAATCAAAGTTGGTTTGTATGTAGGTAGGTACACACATTAATTATAGAAAAGAGTTGATTTGGCTAGTTTGATTGACTTGTAACTAAAAATTTTAATTTTTATAAAATGTTTTTTCCGAAAAAAATTTTCATTAATATAATTTTTTTTTAATTTTCTAACAAAACAAAAATTTTTCCCCGAAAACAATAATTTAACTTTCTCGGAAAAAATGGTTTTCAAGTGTATTTCAATGGATTTAGAAAATTTGCAAAACAAAATCCCATTTAAAAAAAAATTATAAAATTTGATAACTTAAAAAAAATATTTTATTTCAATCGATTTAAAAAATTTTCCAACGAAATTCCCATTTTTTTTTTAATTTTTACAAAATTGTCTTCAACAAAAAATTACTTTTTGGGAAAAAATAATTTATTTTCTTTCAAAAATTTGTTTTGAGGGTATTTCAATTGGTTTTTTAATTTTACAAACCAAATTCCCATATTTTTAACATAATATGGTTACCACATAATAATACCAGCTACCTACCTTTATACCTACCTAGGGAAAAAGCATAATAAATGCAAAATATAGCAACGTTGTATTTACCTCATATATTTGGCGTTTTTCTTTTTTACCTCAGAGCAGATCACCGAGCTGTCAAAAATTAATTCTATGTTTCTTTTTTACCTCGCACATAAGTCGTGTTTCTTTTTTCCATCTGAGCTAGCTCGGAACATGATCTGTATGCTCAGAATAAAATGACCGTGCAAATCGAGCAAAACGCTGAGCGAAGCCAACTTCATACAATTTTTATGTAATTTGACAGATTACTATGCATATGACATGTTCAGTGCTCATGTGTGTTTCATAATTAAATCTGAGGGCTCTGATCATAATCTCCTCAGAGCTTTGCTCTGATCGCTCAACCTCTGCTACGAGCCAAAAAAGAAAAACACCAATTGTGAAATTTAAGAACGTTGCTTTTATATATTCAATTTACATCAAATTTAAAATATTTCGCTTCATATAATCATGTCGATTATGGAATCCGCAGATCTTGATCGGCAGTGATTCTCAGTAGTGTTCTCTTTTCTTTTCACGACAAATTGGTAAAGAGAAAAGAGAGCACTGCACTGAGAATCACTGCGGATCCAATATTGCGGATTCCATAATAGACATGAATACCTATACCTAAACCTATTATATACCCCTATCATGACAAAATACAGTAAGCTTCGTCCATACGACAAAAAATTTCATTTTCTTCCCCTTATTTTGCTTTATGCCACGTCAAAAACATCTGACTCAACTATCTCCCTTAGTCTCATTATTGTTGTCAGAATAATATTAATAAAATCCTCTCGTTCTTACTACTAGTCATAGTGTACGTATATTATCTAGAGAACCGACTTAAGGGGTTTGTTCTCTTTCGGCCTACAAGCTGCTAGAACACTGAAATCTACTTTTTCATAAGCATGTATTAGTGGTCCCGTGTATTTTAAATGGGACCGGATGCCCACTACATTTGAGCATAGGAGACACGCTCATGTCGTTTTCCATTGGACGTTTGGAAGCGTCCAGAATCAACAATAACTCTTCTGAAACCATTCCATTGGCAAAAAAAAACGGTCAACCGACGCTTCTCAGAAGAAAATTTCGCTTCTCGATTTGAAGTCAGAATCCACTCAAGAAGCACTAATATATTTAAGCTATAACTTCAAAACAAACTCACTCAAATGTCAAAAGTAAACATGGGACTCTGTTTGATTGTATGCCTGTCCGATACATGAAATATTCACGATGATTCACCAATACAATGAAATAATTTCTAAGTTGAGTAGAAGAATGCTAACTTTGTTCCATTGGATTTCAGAATGAGTTAATCCCTGAGTGAAACCAATGGAAAACGACATCAGTTTGAAATATAGTGGATTATGCGCTCAGATATTCAAAATAAGATTCCGTTGAATTCAAAAATTGAAAAATTAAATTAATTTTTTACTTTTTGATTTTTATCTTTTTGACGGATGCTTTAAAAAAAATGAGCTGTTGACTATAGTTAATAATATATTGTATCTTACACATATTGTATATGAATTATAAACATACTTCTATGTTACTCTGCAATGATTTTGTAAAAAAATGTATTCAACCTGAATTTTAAGACACCTTAACGATCCGACTATTAGAATAAAAGTTATCTGCAGGTTCCTTAACAAATTATGAATGAAAAATACCTACCACAAACGTGCATACCTACATACATATGTAGAGCAAATTTTTTCCCGATGCGAACACAATTTGCCAAGGTTATGCTGTTTTGTTGCACAGACTTTACCGTCTTTAAAATTACTATCTCCCTCCAACCAGTATATTCTTAGTAGCAAATTTTTTTTATTTTTTTTTCTTGAACAAAAATTTTTCTCCAAAAAATACTTAAACTTAAACTTAGAAAACTTGTTTAAATTAATTTTAAGATACTAAGGGCCAGTTTCACAGTAAAGTAAGTGTCACTTAAGTTCCAGATATGGAAAACTAATACCCAATTTCACAGTGTTAACTTATCGGAATAAGTGACACTTAAGTCTCCCATATTGGCCACTTAAGTTCCACTTACTCAGACCTTAAAACTACGTCTAAAGTCCATGAATGGGAAAATTAAGTGCCACTTATTTAGTTAAGTATGGCCCGGTGCACACATGCGTTTTGCGGTGACGCAGCGGTGCCGCTGCGGTACCGCAATCGTTCAGTGCACACATGCGGGTTTTTCTCGCTGGACTCAATCTGCAAATCACGATTTGCTTGCAGCAATAGAGGTTTATAAAAAGAAACGAGTAATTTTCGCTTAACTAGTGGATAAAAACTATGATCTTAAAAAGAAAGGACGTTATTGGGTACATCCTTTTGTTAATCATTGGCTAACAAAAGGCGTATTTTATATATCTTTTCTTTTGCCGGTCATGGTATGGCTCGGAAGCAATATTCTATATTTCTGGACACTTTTTTATTTCACCGATAAATAATTCGATATCAAATTCTTCCATGTTTGAAATCTTTCTTCCAAATTTAATTTGCGTCAAAATGACGCATGTGTGCACTGCTCCATAACAAACAATGTACTGAAAGACGCAAAAGCGTCTGCGGTGACGCAGCGGTCTCGCGGAGACCTGCGAGTGTTTTTTCCCGCAAGAATGACGCGCGATGACGCAGCGTCACCGCACGTGTGCGTGCACTACTCGATTTATTTGTGAGTACTGTAAGACGCAAAGGCGGTGACGCTCCGTCACCGGGCCTAAAATTTGCGTTTTAATTTCTAAAATAAGAGAAATTTGAGAAAATAAATTGGTCGTCGCGAATTGCAATCTGTTCGTGACGACCAATTTATTTTATCAAATTTATCTTATTTTAGAAATTAAGACGCAAATTTTAGTATCTTAATATTAATTTAAATAAGTTTTCTACCATTTTGTCTGCTTTTGGTGAAGAATTTAGGCTTATTAGATGTTTTAAATCCCATTTGTTCTTTTATTTGTTGGTCGCTTTCATGTGAATGGGCCCTAAAAAAGTTAAAAAACTATGGCTTATTTTTTTTCGAAGAATCTGGCTTCTGCAGCATCTTTGATATTTCTCTTTATTTTTTGTTTTTTTTTTTTTAATAATTTTAAATGTATTTTTAGGTAAAAATGTTAAGTATTTTTAAGAACACATATTGGGCTTTCACAATAATAATATTTTTGTGAAAAAAATCATATCGAAGTCAAAAAAAAACAACCTAAAAATGCTTTAAAATGTATTTGATAAAAAATTGCGGGAAATCCGTTATCCACACTGAAAAAAGTTGTATGGTAGACACAAATTTCTAACTGTTCTTGTTGAAATAAGATTAAACAAATTTCAAAAATCGGTTGTAGTTTGGCAAAGTTAGAGCCAGTCAAAGGAAAAAAGAATAAAAAATCAAAAAACGAAGCGAAAAAAAGAAAATTATCTCTTAAATTTTTCGACTTGAAATGACCTCAGAAACTCATGGTTTTCTTCTGAGGCGGTGATTTCGGGATACTCTGTATAACTAGCGTATTTCCTCAAGTTATATAATAATATGTATGTATGTATGTATTAGTTAAGTGTTGATATACTTTACTTATTTAATAAATCACTTATTCTTATCAAATAGCTATCAAGATTATTAAAATATATTTTCTTCACTTTAATTAATTTATACACTCAGTTGGACTCAAATTTGTATTTATAAATTGTTCTGGAATGTTGTTGGAATGTATGTATCTCTACTACACAAAATTTATTGTTTGTATACAAAACAAAAAGCGAAAATAAATAGAACCTTCTTCTTTATAGTTTTCGTGAGAAAAATTACTGAGCTGACTGCATACACATCAAAAGGTTTGTTTGGCAACTTGTAAATTTTCACAAATTATTAAAATAATTTTTTTTACTTAAATACCAAAGGAATTTTCAATAGTTCCGAAAAATTTGTGAAAATTTAAAATTAAAAAAAAAGAAGCAAATTAGGTAATTTAAAATATGCTAAGTATTTTTTTAACATCTTTAAAATAATCTTACCAACACGGTTTTGTTTTGAGGGTAAAAGAGTGGCAATTGCTGCAGGATCTCGTTGAAACCCTTCCCATTCGGCTGGATAACTTTCTTGATAAAATTCACCACCAGCCTCCTCCCAACCTTGGGTATTGTTCTTTCGGCTTTTTGTATTAGACATAATGCAATTTTTTTGGCACCACTTTTATTTGATACTCGGAAACCGATAACAGCAACAATAAATTCCACACCATGCAAAAAGCAAAACACTTTTACCGATAAAAAAACTCCTAAGAATTTAATTTTTATTTTACATAAATGTCAAAAGGAATCCATATCCATCATAAAGAAGTTATTACTTGGAAAATAAATACAGGAATGGTTAAAATTCCAGTCAATAAAATAAACCGTTCCCTTACCTTTTGGAAAAACCAACCGTGATCCGATTGTCAAAAAGTTTAAAAAATAGGTCCGTTTCCGTCACTGATCTCTATATACACTGGATAGTGAATAGCCTATAGTGTATAACAGTTTTTGTGAGGCAAGTTTTTTAAAGGGTACCGGCCACGACCTCATATCTCCCTCTATACAAACGAAGAAAGAGATTGAAGATATTTGCCGAAATTGAGCATTTATTTGATATCAGTTGATGTCAACAAGCATTGCGGCTGTAAATATTGAAAAAAATATAAGAAAATGCAGGTCCAGTAGCGTCCATTCCGCTGGCGCCGCTGTTATACTGTTATATAAGGGTACCGGCCACGACTATATTTTTGCCTCAAAAATTTTGTATTAGTACACTATCCAGTGTATATAGAGATCAGTGGAAATAGGCCCCAGTCACTGATCTCTATATACACTGGATAGTGTATTCATACAGTTGACATCAACTGATATCAAATAAATGCTCAATTTCGACAAATATCTTCAATCTCTTTCTTCGTTTGTATAGAGCGAGATATGAGGTCGTGGTCGATACCCTTTAAAAAACTTGCCTCACAAAAACTGTTATACACTATAGGCTATTCACTATCCAGTGTATATAGAGATCAGTGCCTATTTCACGGAACATACAAAGTATAACAGTTTTCGAGACGTCCTATTGAAGATGACATAATTGGTATATGCGCACCCTTTGACGTCTCATTTTCACAAAAAAAATATATGGAAAGAAAAACAGTAAATTTTATATGTGGAAAAAATAAAATTGAAGAGAGTAAGATTTTTTTTGTGTATTATTTACAAATTAGAGAATATTTTGATGCCAATAAAAAAGTGATGACTCAATTATTAATTTTAGTCAACAAAAATTTTCATTTTGGCCAAACCTTACAAATCAAATGAATTTATTTATTTCAATGATTGAACTACCTTATCATTGATCATTGAAATCTTAGAAATCGTTTTATGTGAAAGATTAGGCCAAAATGAAATATTTTTTTTGACTGGAAATAATAATTGAGTCAAGATCTTTTTATTGGCATCAAAATAATTACTGATTTTGCTTTTTAAGTGTCTCAAAATAAGAAATTAAAATTTTCAATGATGAGTTTCAATGAAAGCTATAACTGGCACCTTAGAAGTCAAAAGCACTCTCCATCTCGTTTTTATAAATTGATCAATTGCGACAAAAAATAATTAAGCAAACGAATCCAAAAAATTTCAGTCAGCTTTTTGAAAGCAAAAGTGAGGAATCTCACTGAGGAATTACTTCACATTTCTGAGATTGCTGAGATCTCAGATATCTCAAGAAACCTGTACTGGCTAAATTATTCTTATTATTAAAAAGTTAATGGTCTTATTTATAAACGTTCTCTAACCTTAGACAACTGTCCAACTTTAGAAAATGTGTTCAAAACCTTGTTTATTGTTGTCTTATAGCTGCCTAACTTGAACAGAAAAAGATTGTCTTAACCGCACTGATCTCTATATAGAGATCAGTGCTTAACCGTGAATAATGTGATATTTATTTTTATTAAATAAAACATATCCACCAATTTTAATTAATTACACGACATCCAGCATCCAAAGCATTCGCCGAAGTCATGCAGCCAACTACCCTGAAGGTCCCCCTCCCGCTTCGGCCATGACAATATTTGGTGCTGAAGCCTTAGCTGGCCTAATGTGGTGGTGGATTTTGTATCACATCTTCACAAAACACGAACACATTACTGGTGAATTCGAATATCCCGACCCATCGTTGTAGACTAATGCTGAACTTAGCATTCCGCCGTATAGTGAAGAATAGTTTCCTTAAGAACTATTTGAAGAAATTGTCTTTGTAATCTTGTAAATTAGAAGTGAAAAACGTTATTGATTTTTGGATTTTGTTAGCCGTTCCTCTGTCATTTCGGTCATATCGTGAAAAATTGCTTGTACGAAAATGATGCAACGCAGCGATTGTACAGCAAGAACATCATTTGGTTGCCAATGAAATTGGTCGTCTGCCACCTACTTTCTTGGATGCTACTCGCATTGCCCATGAAGTTATGACCTGCGGCTATGACTTCACTGAAGGCCAACTTGTCTACAACAAGTTCAAGTCTGTGGTGTCTTAAGAGATGATTGTCCGTCTACAGTGCCCCAGTGGTAGAGAAGTCTGAAAAGTTGGCCGTCTACGATTCGTTCAATGCCGAAGTCATCCAGAGCTATTTGGAATATTCAATGGCTTCATTGATCTACTACACCATGAAGGAAGGTGCTTGCTCCGAGCAATCTGCTCGTATGAATGCCATGGACAACTCGTCCACGAACGCCGGAAAGATGATTGACAAATTGACTTTGACTTTCAATCGTACCCGACAGTCCGTCATCAACTTATTTAGCCAGTGCAGGTTTCTTGCTGCTGCCCTGACGTAAACGATGTTGTAACACAACAAAATATTCGATTGGTTATATAATTATGCGAAAACTATCTGCAAAAATTGGGCTTTTCCACCAGACGTCAGTTTCAAACGAACAAAAAAAAATACGAAATAGCTGGTAGCTGAACTTGGAGAAAAGTAAACAAACGCCAAATATTTTTACAATACAATGCTTGTTTGTTTTCCAATAAAACGTATAAAACGATGGTTATAACGCCAATTTAACAATAAATGAATTTCAATAACTTATTTATTATATAAAAAATCACGGAAAATATTAAAAATCCACATAGCACTGAAAAGAGCATTTGTTTACATTTATCCTAGTCCAATTTCACATGTATTGTTGTTGTTGTTTTGAACTGTCAAAATTAGAAGGAGAAAAGACAAAGATAGTTTTTGGAAAAGCCCAATCAAGTGAAAATAAACTGTCAAATGAACAGAAGAATTAAATGTAATTGCAATCCTAGATTGAATAAATTTAAATTACAACAGATAAAAAAACAATTAAGTCATAAGCTAGCTGCGATTTGTGAATTGAAAAACTTTAATTCGGCAGTCCTTGAAAGTTATATATGGGTTTTTGTTAATTGTTTGCCTTGTACCTATCAAATTTAAAAAAAAAACGAATCGTCAATATTATTATTTATTATCCTTATGTCGTTTTCGGTTGGATTTTGGGATTTTTCCAATTTCTATAGGATTTGAAAATTTTCTTATGCTACCTTCATGGAGGATATTACACTGATGTCTATAATATACTGGATAGCGTATCCATACAAGAAACTTGACTCCATTTGAAGAACTGTAGAGCGGATTCCGGCGGATTAATTGAGTTTCAACAGTGGTTTACTGTTCAAGTGTGTGATAATAACCAGTTGCATACTTGAACAAGCGTTGAACCTTAGTTAATCCGCCGAAATCGGTGAGTTAAAATCTTGAACCGAGACTGAACCACTATTGTACAACTGACCTTTAGGGAACTTAAAACGAAACTTAGAACCATTCCAACCATTCTTATAAACATAATAGCAGTTTTGAAACGACAGCGTGGTTTATCTACGAATTTCAAGAAATTTTTTAAAAGTAATAGAAATTTCCTGAAATTGGTAAAAAAACAACGTTGTCATTTCCAAACTACTTGCTTCATTTGGATTATTGGAACGTTTTTGAGTTTAAATTGAAGTCCTCTAAATGTTTCTAAAACCCATTTTCAAATCGAACAGAGATTTCAAAAAAATTCCATATAAAAGTAACTTCTGAAAAATTGAATTAATCTTCTTTTTAACCACGATTTAAAAAAGACACTTTTATAAGCTTAAATCATTTAAGAGCAACTTATATGAAATCTTTGTTTTTTAATGCCTATAATGCACTTCCTATATTTAGGAACTCAACAAATGCAACTAATGTGTCAACTTTGAATGTCCTAAGCTCTCTTGCTGAAAATGCTCGAAGTCAATTTTTATTTGTGTTCCAGGGATAGTGGATGATACTTAAACACCAATCATTAAGATAGATGAAGGTTATCATCCGAGCGTAGCAACAGTCCTATATTCCAAATAGAATTGTATTTGGATAATACAATAATTATGTGGAAGTGCTGTTGGTATGAACATAATATAGGTAATATAGGTGCACTGAATACTACTAATTTTGGCTTACCTTAAGTTTTTTACTACTTCAAAGGAAATAAATTAAACAATTTTTTTTTATATTTTTGAAAAAGCGATTTTTATTTAAGTTTTTTTTAATTTAATTTTTGTTAATGGTGATTCTCTTTCAAGAAATGTTAATACTTCTTTTGAAAGCATCAATTGCTGATTCCAAAAAGATATCAACCATCGCTGTACGACTTACCGTTGTACAGATACAGTCTAAAACGTTTTTGATTTTTCTTCATGATGGGAAAAATCAAGAAAATTTATAAAGGTTTTGGAGTGTATCTGGCCAACGGTAAGCCGTACAGGGATGAATAATACCTTTTTGGAATCAGCACTTAATGTTGTTAAAATAAGCATTAAAATATTTTACTCAAGAGTTTTAATGAGAAAAAGCACTCTTAAAATACGCATACAAGTTCCAATATGCGAGTCCCAAAAGTAAATTTTTTTTTAATGGTGATTCTTTTTTAACAAATTTTGATACTCGTTTTGAAAGCATCAATTTCTGATTCCAAAAAGGTATCATTCATCTCTGTACGATTTACCATTGGTTAGATACACTCCAAAAGCTTTTTCAATTTTCTTAATTTTTGCCATCATGAAAAAAAACCAAAAACCTTTTGGAATGTATCTGACCAACTGTAAGCCGTACAGTGATGGTTGATACTTTTTTGGAATCAGCAATAACTGATTCTCTTAAAACGAGTATCAAAATTTGTTGAAAAAGAATCACCCTTAAAAAAAGTTTATAGGTAAATGTAAAAGTATTTTCGTGAAATTTTTTTTAGAGAAATCCAAGAAAATGCAATATTGGGAAATCATCGAATATCAAAAATGTGGACAGAAGTACCCGCACCGGACACCAACGTTGTCAGATTTAGCTCCAGCAGTAGTCAAGCTTCAAGAAGCAGTGCACATAATACATATACATATTTCGAAAGCCACTGCGAAAGCGACTCACAAAAAGCACTTCTTACACCATGCTACTGTTCAGGTAGCCTAAAATACGTCTATCAAACCTGCCATCAGCAAATGGCTGACCGCTTCTGAAACAAACTCCTGTGAATTATGCATAATGCACACAAAAATAAAGCAACTAGTAGTGTGTCTAGCATACCAGGTGCAATAGCTATCGGTCCACTGCAATCCACTGACATCTTCTAGAGTGCCATCAAAAAAGAAACAAAGACATGCACTGTTTCATCCTGGTAGTGATGTTACAAATCGAAGAAGCAAGCTCCGTTTCTCTAGGCATTATCGAAGATGGCTGCGGTCCGATAAGTGTGCGAGAAAGAAACAGCGGCTACCATGAATTAAGAACCAACGTATTTAAATTTGTGTGCTTTTTATTTGCTTAAAAATAAGAAAAATTATTATTATTTATATAAACAGGAGTTAATGTCATCAATACACTTTTTACATTTCTTAAAAATATAATAATCTCAGCTATCAGTTTTATTTTGTTTTCACAGATAAAATTCTTACGTCAAAATGATTTTTAATGTGCTCGGAAGATGTCAAAAAGTGGAGCTGCCTTCCCAAATGTCATCTTCAATTGGTGTCAAAAAAACTGTTATACTTTGTAGGGAATACACTATCCAGTGTATTATAGAGATCAGTGGGATATTAGAGTGAAATCGATTGCTTGGTAATTAACTTCTTAAGCAAGCAATTTCCAGATTAATCGGGTACGCGGTTAATCGAATATCCGATAATCGGTAGTCGAATGTACATAACATGAACATCAAATCATGTTTTTTTATGTGTAAGCCATATAGTTGCTTTAGAAACTTATATCTTGAGTCCAATTAATTAAGCGCTTAAGATTCAAGAAATTGAATTTTAGAAGTTACTCTGAAATTGCCAAATGGTGCCTCTGATTCTGCATGTTTTTATTGCATTAATTATATTTTTTTTTTGGAATTTTTCGATTATGAGTTGAATTATTTTCAGTTCACAAATCCCAACTAGTTTATGAATTGATTTTTTTTTATTCACAAAAAATTCACAAACTAGCTTATGAATTATAGTCCGTACCATTTGCATAGCCTCACACATAGTTTATTTTATGCTGGATTTACACGAATGATAAATTTTCAATATTTCTGTCAAAATCTAGTCATTATTCTTTTTGTCCTGTAAACGGTCGCAAATCTGTCACTATTTTTTTCATTAAAAAACTTCCAAGTGGAACTGACATTAAATTTTGGCATTATACTGACATCGTTTAAATACAGTGCTGACAATTTTTTTTAAAATAATTACAATTCACGAAAAAGAATGAACTTGCAGTATTTTTAATCAAATGTCAAATTAAAAAAAAAAAAACAAATTTAAATTGGCGATTCTTTTTGTTTGTGTCTGGTTGAAAAGAAAATTTATAAGTAAATCAAAAACATCTAATTTTTATAAATTATAACAATAAATTAACTTTGAACTAAAAATTAGGAAAATGGAAAACATCAGCATCAAGAAAAATATTTGTCGGAAGCGGAGAATTGAAAAAAGTGGTCGCTAGAAGACGACTAAAATTTGGCAGTCGTGTAAATGCTTTCGTTTCCATCCTTGTCATTAAAATGAATAAAATACTGTTAAAGTGTGTAATGAAGCATTACAATTTAAACACTTCCCCCGCTAGACTACGCCCCGGTTGCTATGACTTTGGCAAAACCATAGCCAACCAACCATAACATATCAGCCCTAGTTCACAATAACCGCCTATACCCCCCCACCTACGCACCTGTTTCCTTTATAACAAATTAAAAATACTTACCGGACCAGCTACATGCTCGCATAGCCATGCATACACGACGAGGTGTCGTCAACAACTGATAATTAATCAAGCTATGCCCACGATTAAATTCACCACACCACTCAGCAGCATTAAGCGTGGTGAATACTTATGTACAACAAATGCTTATCAAATAGATGACATAGCTAGCAACCACCAACTCATATAATATTGCTCTTTAGTGAATTATAACTCACATTTGGTTGCTCTGATGAGCTATATAAGAGGAGGTCATTTAGACGACCAGAGCACAGTTCGAGTTAGGCAGCCGACGAGTGCACATCGAAGGAATAAATACCAGAGCCGCAGAATAAAATATCAATAGGTAACTAAACAACCCAAAAATAATTAAAAGACTTCCCCCCACCAGCGGTAAGGGGTCTCGAGATTTTTTTAAGTTTGATTGCCAGATTCGTCTGTGATTGCCAGATTCGTCTGTGATTGCCGGATTCGTCCGTGATTGCCGGATTCGTCCGTGATTGCCTGGTTCGCCAGTGATTGCCAGATTCGTCTGTGATTGCCGGATTCGTCCGTGATTGCCGGATTCGTCCGTGATTGCCTGGTTCGCCAGTGATTGCCAGATTCATCTGTGATTGCCGGATTCGTCCGTGATTGCCGGATTCGTCCGTGATTGCCTGGTTCGCCAGTGATTGCCAGATTCGTCTGTGATTGCCAGATTCGTCTGTGATTGCCGGATTCGTCCGTGATTGCCGGATTCGTCCGTGATTGCCTGGTTCGCCAGTGATTGCCAGATTCGTCGGTGATTGCCGGATTCGTCCGTGATTGCCGGATTCGTCCGTGATTGCCTGGTTCGCCAGTGATTGCCAGATTCGTCTGTGATTGCCGGATTCGTCCGTGATTGCCTGGTTCGCCAGTGATTGCCAGATTCGTCTGTGATTGCCGGATTCGTCCGTGATTGCCGGATTCGTCCGTGATTGCCTGGTTCGCCAGTGATTGCCAGATTCGTCTGTGACTGCCGGATTCGTCCGTGATTGCCTGGTTCGCCAGTGATTGCCAGATTCGTCTGTGATTGCCGGATTCGTCCGTGATTGCCGGATTCGTCCGTGATTGCCTGGTTCGCCAGTGATTGCCAGATTCGTCTGTGATTGCCGGATTCGTCCGTGATTGCCGGATTCGTCCGTGATTGCCTGGTTCGCCAGTGATTGCCAGATTCGTCTGTGATTGCCAGATTCGTCTGTGATTGCCGGATTCGTCCGTGATTGCCGGATTCGTCCGTGATTGCCTGGTTCGCCAGTGATTGCCAGATTCGTCTGTGATTGCCGGATTCGTCCGTGATTGCCGGATTCGTCCGTGATTGCCTGGTTCGCCAGTGATTGCCAGATTCGTCTGTGATTGCCGGATTCGTCCGTGATTGCCTGGTTCGCCAGTGATTGCCAGATTCGTCTGTGATTGCCGGATTCGTCCGTGATTGCCGGATTCGTCCATGATTGCCTGGTTCGCCAGTGATTGCCAGATTCGTCTGTGATTGCCGGATTCGTCCGTGATTGCCTGGTTCGCCAGTGATTGCCAGATTCGTCTGTGATTGCCGGATTCGTCCGTGATTGCCGGATTCGTCCGTGATTGCCTGGTTCGCCAGTGATTGCCAGATTCGTCTGTGATTGCCGGATTCGTCCGTGATTGCCTGGTTCGCCAGAGATTGCCAGATTCGTCTGTGATTGCCGGATTCGTCCGTGATTGCCTGGTTTACCAGTACTTCCCAGATTCAGTCGTAAACCCAAATACGCCATTCGTCCAAGGGAACCTAACCGCCGAAGAGGACACATAAGAAGACTCCTGCAGATACCGCCAACGCCCGAAAGAATATAAGAAATCACAGGACGCCCTCGGCAGAAGCAATTAATCAAAGCTATTCTCTAAGAGCAAACCTTGTATATTTAAATCTAAGTCGAACTAATGTAAAATTAATATAAACATTTTGAAGGAAATAAAGGAACAGACCCATAATCTAAAGTTACGTACTTCTTTGGAAGGAACCCCGGTAGACCGGCGCGCTTAACCTCAGCTTTAAATAAAAAGTACATCACAAATTGGCGCCCGAGCAGGGACTTTAAGGTCCATTCCAGACAAAATTCACCGAACCGAACCTAAAGATCGATAAGCTGATCTTAACCTGAAGATTGATAAGCCAATCTTAATCGAACCTGAAGGTCGATAAGCCGACCTTAACCTGAAGATTGATAAGCCTATCTTAACCGAACCTGAAGGTCGATAAGCCGACCTTAACCTGAAGATTGATAAGCCAATCTTAACCGAACCTGAAGGTCGATAAGCCGACCTTAACCTGAAGATTGATAAGCCAATCTTAACCGAACCTGAAGGTCGATAAGCCGACCTTAACCTGAAGATTGATAAGCCAATCTTAACCGAACCTGAAGGTCGATAAGCCGACCTTAACCTGAAGATTGATAAGCCAATCTTAACCGAACCTGAAGGTCGATAAGCCGACCTTAACCCGAAGATTGATAAGCCAATCTTAAACCGAAACCCGAAGATCGAATAGCCGATCTTAACTGAAACAAAAAAAAAAGACCCACGAGGTAAAAAAAAAATTACAATAAACCAGAATGTCGGACACTGAAGAAGGTTTTGACATATTCGCCAGTATAGGAGCGATTTACCTACTCAACAAGAAGGAGCTTATGGAACGCATGGAAAACTTGGGAATTAGCACGGATGGCACGATGAGCGTACTCCGTGCCCGCTTTAGCGATTACATAAAGGAGGCACGGGCTCGAAAATCAACTCAAAATCTCTGTGAGGAAATGGGAAAAATTGCCATAGAGCGATCATGGCCATTGGAAGCCCCAAGTAAGCAAACAGAAAACCAGGTAAACACTTCAGGAGTAACCACTACTGAGAGTGATAAAATGCCTGAGCCACAGGGTTATACCAATTATTTCTATTCGGTACCCGGCCTTCCAATCCAACGCAATCCCACATTCACGACCACTGCTCCTTCCAACATGACTACAATTCCACACCTTGGAACAACAACTCCGGCTACGTCTGAGTTCGAAAGGTTAACAAAGCTACCTGAGTATAGACAATGGTATTACCCTCAGGGTAACAATCAAAACCATGTAACTACTCCAGCGGCAACCCCGGTAACAAGCCAGAACCAATTTTCCCACACCATAGAAACTCCGAACCAAGGCGTCAGTAAAACTTCACTAAGCCGTGAGGCCGAAGTAATGAACGTGGTGAGGAAATGGGGCGTCAAGTTTGACGGAACTGGCAATGCACTTGAATTTATAAAGCGCATTGAAGAGCTTACCGAGTGTTACAAAATACCCCCCAATGACATGCTGCGTACCCTTCCTGAAATTTTTAGGGGGACCGCCCTAGAATGGTATCGCATTAACCGGGATGTATTTAAAGTGTGGCCAGATTTCTACAAATCTTTCTTAGACCATTATCTTCCCGTCCGATTCATTAATAAGCTGGAAGATGAAATCGCTAAAAAGCGGCAAGGCCCTCGAGAAAAGGCAAAGGATTTCATACGGGCAACGCAATATTTGATACACCAGCACCCTACGATGCGAGTTAGCGAATTTATCGACCGAATATATGACCGACTTAGGCCAGAATATCACCTGTACATCCGGCGAAAGGATTTCAAAACATTAGAGGAATTAACAGGGCTAGCAGAAGAATATGAGTATATTCAAAAAGAAAGCCAAAATCCGACCCCGGCTCCGGTTACCAGACCCGTGCAAAGAACCCTCCCGACGTTGCCCCGACAACCAAATAGTCAGACACCAGACCCGCCGCCAGAACAGTACGACCGAACGACCCACTGCTGGAATTGCAAACAGCGTGGGCACTCAAAGACAAATTGCCGCCGCCCATTCCGCATGTTCTGCTCCTTTTGTGGGGAAGACGGGCGAATGACTAGAGATTGTTGTTGCCATACGCATAGAGTTTCTATGATAAACGTTATACTTGACGTCACTACCAAGCCTAACATACCGGCCAAAACGCATGAAGCCGCAATATCAAACATTCCGAAATCGAAAACCGAACCCGCTACAACTCTATTTTTTGCATCCGACAACCCAAGAGAGGACAAGCCAGCCACCCATCTGCCGGAGCTACAACAGCACACACCTAATCTAGAATTGTGGGCAGACCCACGTTGCCTTCTACCCATTAATCTGTTCGGACATACCTTTACTGCCCTGTTAGATACCGGTGCTACAAAGTCATTTGTGAATACTGAAGTACGAAGACTCCTAAGAAGGTTGAAAATCCCTCTTCGCTACCAGCCTCATGCTGTACATTTGGCAAGCAGCACCCCGGTAGACAGTAAAGAACATTACGATGTCAATATATCTATGGCAAACCAACAGATTCAAGGGGAAGTGACATATCTAAAGCGATTAACAAGCACGGTTGTACTCGGCATGGATTTGCTTAAGAAATTAAATTTCTCAATGTCTTTAGGAGGTAAAGAGCTTATGGCACAACCTTTATCGAGTGATTTTTTACCTTCTCAAGAAAGTGACTTGTCCATCATAAATGACAAGCAGGAGGACTGGATGGAACGTCGAATCAAAAAGGTGCAAGACAACCCAGAAAAGTACACCGACTACAAGATTCAAGATAAAACTTTATACAGAAAGTTCGCAGCACACCCTCTAGCCGACAGTAGCCATAATTGGAAGGTGTGCGTACCGTTAAAAGAACGAGATAAAGTTCTCAGAGAAAACCACAATACAGCCACAGCCGGTCATCTAGGAAAAGCGAAGACTACCGACAAGATAATGAAAGTATACTTTTGGCCAGGGATGCTTCGTGACATCTCCAAGTATGTAAAGAAGTGCGTCGCCTGCAACCAATACAAGGTACCTCAGATGAAACCTTGTGGACCGATGCACTCTAACCCGGCAGTAAAACCTATTGAGATACAAAGCAAGTACTACAACTCAAGGAGAAGACCATGGAAACCAAATATAGGTGACCACGTTTACCAAAGGGCAAGGGTGCTGTCTTCAACAATACACCACGTTACGGAGAAGTTATCCACCGGTTACGATGGCCCCTTTGAAGTGGTGAAATTTCTTTCTCCAGTTATAGTAATGTTGAGAGAGGTGAATTCAGTAAGAAGCAAAACCTCCAAAAAGCAGATGGTACGTTGCCATCTGCGCGATATAAAAGGAACCAACAAGGAAGGTCAAAACACCAGCACCGTTTTGGTATCATCAACTGACCGATATACCTACCCAGAATTCAAGACGAGAAGGTTCTCGTCTCCAAAGAAGGAGGGGTTTGTAATGAAGCATTACAATTTAAACACTTCCCCCGCTAGACTACGCCCCGGTTGCTATGACTTTGGCAAAACCATAGCCAACCAACCATAACATATCAGCCCTAGTTCACAATAACCGCCTATACCCCCCCACCTACGCACCTGTTTCCTTTATAACAAATTAAAAATACTTACCGGACCAGCTACATGCTCGCATAGCCATGCATACACGACGAGGTGTCGTCAACAACTGATAATTAATCAAGCTATGCCCACGATTAAATTCACCACACCACTCAGCAGCATTAAGCGTGGTGAATACTTATGTACAACAAATGCTTATCAAATAGATGACATAGCTAGCAACCACCAACTCATATAATATTGCTCTTTAGTGAATTATAACTCACATTTGGTTGCTCTGATGAGCTATATAAGAGGAGGTCATTTAGACGACCAGAGCACAGTTCGAGTTAGGCAGCCGACGAGTGCACATCGAAGGAATAAATACCAGAGCCGCAGAATAAAATATCAATAGGTAACTAAACAACCCAAAAATAATTAAAAGACTTCCCCCCACCAGCGGTAAGGGGTCTCGAGATTTTTTTAAGGTTGATTGCCAGATTCGTCTGTGATTGCCAGATTCGTCTGTGATTGCCGGATTCGTCCGTGATTGCCGGATTCGTCCGTGATTGCCTGGTTCGCCAGTGATTGCCAGATTCGTCTGTGATTGCCGGATTCGTCCGTGATTGCCGGATTCGTCCGTGATTGCCTGGTTCGCCAGTGATTGCCAGATTCATCTGTGATTGCCGGATTCGTCCGTGATTGCCGGATTCGTCCGTGATTGCCTGGTTCGCCAGTGATTGCCAGATTCGTCTGTGATTGCCAGATTCGTCTGTGATTGCCGGATTCGTCCGTGATTGCCGGATTCGTCCGTGATTGCCTGGTTCGCCAGTGATTGCCAGATTCGTCTGTGATTGCCGGATTCGTCCGTGATTGCCGGATTCGTCCGTGATTGCCTGGTTCACCAGTGATTGCCAGATTCGTCTGTGATTGCCGGATTCGTCCGTGATTGCCTGGTTCGCCAGTGATTGCCAGATTCGTCTGTGATTGCCGGATTCGTCCGTGATTGCCGGATTCGTCCGTGATTGCCTGGTTCGCCAGTGATTGCCAGATTCGTCTGTGACTGCCGGATTCGTCCGTGATTGCCTGGTTCGCCAGTGATTGCCAGATTCGTCTGTGATTGCCGGATTCGTCCGTGATTGCCGGATTCGTCCGTGATTGCCTGGTTCGCCAGTGATTGCCAGATTCGTCTGTGATTGCCGGATTCGTCCGTGATTGCCTGGTTCGCCAGAGATTGCCAGATTCGTCTGTGATTGCCGGATTCGTCCGTGATTGCCTGGTTTACCAGTACTTCCCAGATTCAGTCGTAAACCCAAATACGCCATTCGTCCAAGGGAACCTAACCGCCGAAGAGGACACATAAGAAGACTCCTGCAGATACCGCCAACGCCCGAAAGAATATAAGAAATCACAGGACGCCCTCGGCAGAAGCAATTAATCAAAGCTATTCTCTAAGAGCAAACCTTGTATATTTAAATCTAAGTCGAACTAATGTAAAATTAATATAAGAATTTTTAAGGAAATAAAGGAACAGACCTATAATCTAAAGTTACGTACTTCTTTGGAAGGAACCCCGGTAGACCGGCGAGCTTAACCTCAGCTTTAAATAAAAAGTACATCACAAGTGTCAACCAGTCATTATTTAAGTTCCGTGTAAATGCAGGTCATTAATGAAATAATGTGTGCATTATTTTGGCAGTAAAATGACAAAAATACTGACAATTTGTCATTCGTGTAAATCCAGCATTACAATTAACTATTTTTGGTAGGTCTAATTAGAAAATTTGTATTGAGTAGCAAGGTAGAATATATGGTTACTAGTATTAAGAGAAGTTTTGACTAATTACTAAAAGCTTATATGAAATAATCAACTTACAGAAGATAATTAGATTTTATGACAATATTAAACTACAAAATGCTTACGCACATTATATTCATCGCATTCTTTTTTGACACAAATTTTAACGTACTCATTATTTAACTTTTACTTTTCATTTTCTATTCATAAATCAAAATTTTTGATAATCATTGTATGTATATAGTATATTTTTCCTATTCTGTGATTCTTTTGTGTGAAAAAATTGGATTAGTTTTCCTAAATATTTAACATTATGCAGTTCGTATTGTGAATCCCATTTAAAGAATTTACTATCGTTGATATAATTGTTTTTTTTTTTTTTTAAGTTGAGCCCTTGCAAATTATTTTTGTACGGCTGTTTTGTTGCGGCTGTCCCCAGGAAGAAAAAAAATAAGATCTTGAAGTGTCTGTGTATTGTAGGGATAATCTTCTTTATTTATCTTAGTCAGTACTTAGATATAGTTAACATAAGAATCGGCCAATACTGAATGGTGATTTCCACATGAATTGTGTTCGTTCAACTAGAATCCCAAGATGAGGTTATCTGTGAAGGGGATGCTTGTGTGATGGTGATTCTTGTCGGCGATTAGAATGATGAGTCCGCTTCCCATTGTGGCGGAAGAATATCTATGTACCCACCTGAGGAAACAAAACGGAGAATAGTTTAATAAGGGCTGCGGCTAGTGCATCCGCCTACCTTGTTGACCGGTTACACTCGCTCATCACCTTTTGTCCAGACGAGTACCAAAATGTCAAAAGTTAATTATTTAATTACTAATTACAAAATACATCGTGATGTTTCATTTATATACAAACGATAGAAGATAATAAATTGCATAATATTCTTCAACCACAAAACGGCTGCCTCGTTTGTTCATTTTCTTGGATCCGTTCTGGATTCCAATTTGTTTCGGTTCTCGCTGAGTATGATGAAATGGGAAGCTCTCTCTCTCACAATACATGCACAAAATGAGTCAGTGGTGATTCTTATTTCCATACTAATTTGAGCCGACAAACGCAGTTTTGCGGTCCGTATACGAAGTCATCCATACGTTGTTTACTACGTGCGCGGATCCAAAGCGGACTCGTTTGCTTGAAGGGCGTTTTGATTAAAGTGTCAAAACGAAAGACGAGTACGATATAGAATGAGTGTGTTCAGGTACGGCGACCACGAAAGGTAGATGGTTCAGGTATGAGATGAAGAGGAATTTTTTCGGATTCGGTGTTTTAGGAGTCTATATAACTTTCTTTGAAGAGGAGGATATCGGGAAGAGAGACTCTAATGATAACATGTCATGGATACAACGGCTCTCATGTACCTAAGCTCCGCCTTGAAATAGAGGTCAATGCAGGTTTTCGAAAATAAGATATGATTAAGACTAAGTTAAGCTTGAGAGGTAGTGTTTTTAGTTAATAATCAAACGTCATCGGTGCAAGAGCTGCGATTATACGTAATAGTTGTATCTTTTTAGTGTTTTAAATCCAACCTTGTTCATGAAATAAAAGGAAGGTTTATTTAAATATTATAAAATAAACGAGTGTATTCGGAATATTTTGAAAGGGTATCGTGGACAACGTCAGCGGTCGTCTCAAGGGCGAAAGCCGAAGCCGCTATATTTGTTTGTGGAGATTTACATATATATCCCGTTTTTCGATGGAAAATCAACCTACAATACATGTGATCTGAGGAAGCTTCAAACCGAATAAAAACAGAGCATTATTCCATGATAAGTACCATTTATACCTAAATTTTTTGCAATATTTTTTTTTGAGAAAAAAATAAAAAGCGTCACACGATACTCTATATATATAAACTAGAAACATATTTCAAATATTCTCCTGAACTAAGCCATTTAAGCGAATATTAGATCCTGAAACCTAACCAGGAAATGTAGAACAGAGTTCCCGTTCTGGCTACGCGAATTCATTAAATTAAATTTATTTAAATTAAGCCTAACATACTTTTGGGTTTTTTTTGGCAGTTGGCGTTTGAGAAGAAAAAAAAGAATAACTAAAATTTTTTTTTCTTTTTATTTCGTTTTTTTATACTTATATTTAATTATCTATTAACCGTAAATTATTGCGTTTCTAAAAGGGAATTTTGAAAAGAGTGGTAAAAGGGAAGCGTTACGTTACGGCAACTTACTCGACCGGTTAAGCCTAGTTTCCCCCAAGGTCATCGCGGTAAACGACGTGCCCATGAGGTACTTTTCCAACCCACAGAGCGCTCTATAGGTAGGAACGGGTTAAAGACCGTTTGGTCTCGATTTTGTGGTACCGGGTGGGGCTGGACTCAATCCGGGATTTTGAGGCCGATATAATTTGCTTAGGTGCTGGGTACTTTTCTGGTCCCTTTGGAACAGAAACGTAACACACAAGCAGGACAAGAAGGTCCGCCAATGAAGTCGCCTCTTTTTAGTAAATCCTTTTCGTTCTCTTCTATTGTCTTATATTTCTTTTGGTCCATTTTTGTAAATCGGTTGTCTAAGTTTATTTTGATTGGATACTTTAAATTGTTTGAAAGTATTTCACATATTTTTGAAGTCGTTAACTTAAAAGCGTCGATACCAGTAGTTCTTAAACCTTTTTAAGACCATCGTTAAGATGCAGGTTATTCAAACATTTCATACTTTATATTGTTTTTGTACAAATCATTTTCTTCTATGCCTCTAAACGAGTTTAATAAAAGTTTTTTAATGTGAGCCACGCCAACACGTTGGAATTTTTATTTTCGCTAATTTGAGCGGAATTATGGAATTGTAGGTTTCCCATTTTCAGGGGGTGTGCGGGTGAGCGATATGGAGGGTGAAGGATGTTGTCACGGTCGGGACTACCGTCAAAGGGGAATTTGACAAACTTTAGGCCTACCAGATTCCAAGGTGAGGTGAGGGGAGCCAACTCTGCGTAAAGATCTGGCAGAGAACTCAAAAGTGGTAAGCCTGAAGAAGAAGTGAGACAAGTAAGTTGATGATCGTGTAGACATGATTTGATTTTTGTAGCGTGGTGAGGTTTTTTTTTTCCCTTTCGGTTTTTGAAGATTTCCACTTTCTGTTCTTTTCCGGTTCCTTGTTTTAATCGAAAGTCTTAAGGCCCAACTATCATAGGCTTAAGCAAACATAAACTAATGTCAGAACCTATCGAAAAGTTTGCTTAAGTTTCAAAAAGTCGCAAGCATAGCCATAATAACTTACGCGCGCAAAAGCAGCTGTCAAAATCAAATTCACAGCTATTTAATTTTGTTGAGTGTGAACATTGAATTAACGACAACGAGATAGCAAAGCTATCACACATACACTTTCATTAATCTCGAATCATTTACACAGACGATGGGTTTGATGTGTATTTTGTATGTGTTGAACCGTATCTGTCAAATTCACTTATGCGCTGAGCGAACCGGACCGCTCTTGCTTATGTTTGGTTAATTGAACGAAACTTAGAAAAATTGGACGAAACGTAGCTGGACTCCATTATGGCTACTCAATAGGAATTTCATTTCACTCGTTGGCTTAAGCGTGCATAAGCTAGCTCATGCCTATTATAGTTGGGCCTTTAAGAAAACCAAACCAATTTTCTGGGCGGTTTTTCCTTTTAATAATTAAATAAAAAAACATATGACAGTTTCACCATCTAAACTCATTGCGAATGCTTGAGAACTTTCTGTGGAACAGGCCTTTTATAGAGTTCCATAAACTCTTCACACTTAGAAACTCTACAAATAACCTAGACGCTGTTTAGATTGGGAAGATTGAGGTTGGTATTACAGCAGTTCGTAGGCAAGAGAAGTGTGGGGTGAGGAATCTCGTGAGGTTGGAAGAAAACATAAAAACCGGACTCATGAGTCTACTTTGTTGTTGTTTCAATGTGTGAAATGTTGAAATTGTTGTTGTTTCAATGTATTTTGAGGCGCCTGAAAGTTTCAAATGTAAACAAGATGACACTCACCAGTCCGGACTCAATCTTCCAAATCTTAACAGGGTCCTAGAAACATAGAAGAAGAAATAGAGGAACGGGCATATCGAGGAGAAAGTGAAGCATTTTTCAAAATAGTGTGAGTAACACAAACACAGATGCATTCACACAGGGAAGGCATGCAGTTTAGACAGCTTAATCATGGGGCGCTGTTTTTTTTTTTTGAGGAATGTGTTTTGAGATTTTAAATCGTTAAAATAGAAAAAAAAGATTAGTATATTAAATAAACAAGTGAAATAAAAGTAAATAAAGTGAATATATGCTATTCTTCATTGAAATAAAAATATATCCAGTATTGCGGATTCCATAATCGACATGATTAACTTTCCTTTTTTTCATTTCATTTTAGGACGAGACTTAGGACAGTGAGAAATGAGGATCAATTTGGTAAGTATTCTGATAACTTTAAAATTTGAGTATTAATTTACTTTTTTTTTTAAATTTAGCCCATGGAATATGTGACAAGGTGTCCACAACAATGGAAACAAACATTTAATTAAAAAAAATATTCCGAATATTATCGGAAACTTTTAACGACTCCCGAAAAAACTATCACAGGTTCCATCGTAGTAGAAAATCTCATACAAATAGTCATTACGAACGGATTCGGTGATAGTTTTTTTCGGGATTCGGAAAATTTTCCGATTACGATGGAATTCATTATAAGGCCGAATATGTATATAATGAAGCATACATTAGCTGTATTTTATTTTCCCCCAGATCCAATTCAGATCAGAATTATAAAAATAAAACAACCCAAGATCTCAGTGACAACTTGATATATACCCAACTCTTTTTTCCTTTTGTTTTTTTTATTTGTATACACCCGTTGTCTTTTTTTTACACTACTGACGACATTTACAAATTAAGGGTGTTTGTTCAAAACGGATTTGGAAATCCTAATCCAAAACAAAGTTGGATCTTGTGTTGTTTTTGTAATACATGTATTTTCGTAAGTAAATCCAATCTGGAGCCATGTTCTGTAACTCGGCGATAACTTTTCGAGGCGATAAACGGCGAAAAATGGAACAAAACCCATAGGATTCCTATGAGTTTTGTTCCATTTTTGTTCCATTTTTCGCCGTTTCTCGCCACGAAAAGTTATCGCCGAGTTACAGAACATGGATCCAGGACCCATGTTCTGTAACTCGGCGATAACTTTTCGAGGCGATAAACGGCGAAAAATGGAACAAAATCCATAGAATTCCTATGAGTTTTGTTCCATTTTTGTTCCATTTTTCGCCGTTTCTCGCCACGAAAAGTTATCGCCGAGTTACAGAACATGGGTCCTGGTTCGGATCTCGGGGAAAGTAAAACACAGCTATTCATGTCGATTATAGAATCCGCAATTCTCGATCCGCAGTGATTTTCAGTGCAGTGCTCTCTTTTCTTCTTACCCATTTGTCGTGAAAAGAAAACAGGGGTGGAATCGCGTAAGGCGATAGTTGATTTTCACTATTTTGATAGTCAATTTTGATTATCAACTTTTCTTTGTTCTGTGTAAAGTGATCTCTAAAAATTTACGATTACTAGGCAGCACTTACTTAATTTCAAGGTACCAAACTGGCATAAATGTCATTTCGTTCAGCTGTTGTGTTTTATTTTTTTGAATTTGCAATAAAAAGTTTCGTTTCTGCAAAAATGTAAGCATGTACCTGCATAACATGAAACAGTTATAAATTAATAAAAACTGTTAGTTTTCGTTAAGGACTGCCACAAAACAAAAAATAAAAATGATTTCTTCTTACATGGAACCACATCCCGAGCCGGCGAGGTCGTACAATTTGCATTGAAGTATACATTACCGTTCACTTATTTTTATTTTTATATCTCTTTCACTAAACTTTCGATTAGTGGAGAATCTCACACAACCTATCTTTCTCAAAAAATTGAACAAAATGTGTGAAAGTGACACCTAAATAGCTGTCACCAATAAACCATAGCAAAAAAATGATAGTCAATTTGATAATCACCTTACGTGGAGCAAAATCATTCATTTTGATGATCAACAATCAAGTGTCACCTTACGCGATTCCACCCCAGAACACTGTACTGAGAATCACTGAGGATCCCGTACTGCGGATTCCATAATCGACATGATTATCTTCTATTCTTCTTATCTATATATCTATTATCTTCTATATATCGATATATATTATATTTATATATTATATATTATATATTATATATATAGGTTATAACCACAGAAAATAATAAAAGCATTTTTTAATCTCTATATTTTATTTCTAACAAAGGAAATGAAATCACACTCATATCAAATATTCATATGATACCATTTCCAGTCATTGTCATTAAGATAATATTCTGTTATAAGAACAAAGAAATAAAATGCTGACAAAGTCACTTGCATCAAAGATGAATTATAAAAAACACTTTCTATCTGCGATAGCACAGATCATTATAAGAACAAAGAAATAAAATGCTGACAAAGTCACTTGCATCAAAGATGAATTATGAAAAACACTGGCTATCTGCGATAGCACAGTTCAGTTCTTTAATAACACTCGTACAATTAAGACACAGGAATCAAGAGCTATGCTCTTCAATTCCTTTTTTTAAAAAGTATTTTAAATAAAGTACATTTATTTCTGGCGCAGTCGGTAGGATACCGTTATATTTATGGTATCCGCAAATAAAAACCTACCAAAAAGTTTTAAAATTACGGTCAACCCACGAAAGGGAATATTAGAATCGAATTTTAAATTTTTATAATTCAACTGTTCGTTTTTACCGTCTCGAAATAGTGAAATTATATTCGTACAAAAAACTCTACGCAAAAGAGTACACGAAGTAACAACTAAACACGGTATATTCAAAGTGAATAATAAAAACGACGCTAAGTTATTAGAACACTTTTAAAATTCTAAAATCAATTAGTTAAGACAACTAAACACGGTATATTCAAAGTGAATAATAAAAACGACGCTAAGTTATTAGAACACTTTTAAAATTCTAAAATCAATTAGTTTAGTGACTCACCCCAATTTTAAATGGTAATGCCACAAAATCTGTAGAAGAAACTAGTTGACAACAATAAAATCAAAACACCAAATTATCACAAAATAAATGAGTTTCATCAAAAGAACATTCAAGAAGAATAAAAAACCAAAACCCTATTCTGGACACACAACCAAAACCAGGAAATATCTAAAAACAATAGTAAGAATAATTCTAAGAATAATTTAAGTAATATGATAGAAATAAATTTGTCCAATATTGAATTAAATAATTTGCCAAATTTAGAAACTTTTATATCTGAAAAATCAAAACTAGATAAGAATAGCAAAATGTCTCTTACACTGACCCTTGACCCCCTAAAATATATTGAGAAGCTTAATGCTTTCGACGGACAAAGGGAAGATCTCTACACGTTCATTACAAATGTAGACGGAATCACACCTACTCTGAATAAATATGACGATCAATCCCAAACGATGTGCATCAACATTCTAAAATCTAAGTTATTAGGAAAAGCGAAGCGTTGCATCGAGATTCACTCTCATTTGCAAACGTGGAAGGAAATTAAAGACCTTTTAATAGAAAATTTTGGAGGCTTCAAGTCTTCATTTCAACTTTATGATGAACTACGTCAAACACCCTACAAAGGCAACGTCATAACCTTTTACAATGACATACAGAAAAATCTCTGTGAGCTCAACCAGAAGACAGTGCAGGGAGGAAAGAACGACGAAATTCCCCACAATACGCAAACTGCCTTAAATATATTTAAAGAACGCTTACCCGTTCACATGAGGACAGTTTTGTTTGCACTTAAACCACCGAATCTGCAAGCAGCCCTTCACGAGCTGACACAAGCTGGCTTTTTAAGCGATAAGTTAGAAGTTATACCCAAAAAACTCCTTGAAACGCCCAAAATTCATTCTAATCCAAAACCACCTCAAAATAATCAAAACAACCAAAGCAATCACTTTAAACAACATCAAAATAACTTTGTCCCAAAAAATCCAACTTATATTAAACCTCCTTTTAATTATCATAATCCCAACCCAAATTATAAAGGACAAAATTACAATCCAAATTATAAACACCCATCCAAACAAATCAAACCTATGGAAGTAGATCCTACTTCAAGCCAACTAAAGAAAGTTCAGGTAAATCATAATAACAACAAAGAGGAACAGGGTTTTCAGGAAGTAGCCTCGGACCAAACCCACAACTCCCCTTTATTGTGTTAAGAAAAGCAAATCAAACAGTCAAACTATTAATAGACACTGGTGCAACTAATAGTTTGATAAATAGGGAAAAAGCACCATCATATTTAATAAAAAAAAAGAACAACCCCTTTAGAAATCAAAACTGTGGGAACACCTATATTCTTAAATGAAGAATTAGTTATCCCCAAAGGAAAATTCATTTTCCAAACTCAAACAGATTGTGTTTTTCAAATTCACAATTTTAACAACCAATTTGACGGTTTGATTGGAAATAATATTTTATATCCAAACAATACCGAAATTAATTTCAAGAACAAAACATTGAAATTAAACAATGAAATAATTTCTCTGTTCTTTTCCGAGGAAGATAAACAAGAATACAACGAAGAAATTAATCACTTGGAAAATATGATACCAGATTCTACACTGTTCGAAAATTTGGAACAGCAAAGAATCGACCATCTAAACGCCGAGGAACATAAAAAATTAATGAAACTTTTAAGTAAACACAAAAAAGTCTTCTACCACAAAGGTGATGATCTAAGTTTCACAAGCCACGTGAAACATAGAATCCCCACCACTAGTGAAGAGCCCATCTTCACTAGAATCTATCGCTACCCTGAAATACATAAACAGGAAGTAGATAGACAAATAAAAGACTTATTAGACCAAAAAATCATAAAGACTAGTGTTGTACCTAAAAAAGCTGATAAAACAGGTAAAGAGGACTGGAGAATAGTCATCGACTACCGTAAACTAAACAATGTTACAAAAGAGGATAAATTTCCTATCCCTCTGATCGATGACATTCTAGATAAACTAGGTAAAGCAAACTATTTTACCACTTTGGACCTTACGAAAGGTTTTCACCAAATAGAAGTCGATCCTGCAGATCAAGAAAAAACAGCGTTCAGTACGTTGTCTGGCCACTACGAATGGTTGAGAATGCCATTCGGGTTAAAAAACGCGCCAGCCACTTTTCAAAGGATGATGAACGAAGTGTTAAAAAACTTCGTTGGGAAAAATTGTTATGTCTACCTTGACGACATAATTGTCTTTTCCACGTCCTTAGAAGAGCATTTAGATTCCTTGAACAAAATATTCGAAACACTCCAAGAAGCAAACCTCAAAGTTTCGCTTAATAAATGTGATTTTTTAAAAAAAGAATCCGAATTCCTGGGACACATAGTCACCGAGAATGGAATCAAACCAAACCCGCACAAAATAGTAGTTATCAAGAATTTCCCCATACCAAAAACAGTAAAAGAAATTCAGTCATTCTTGGGCTTAACTGGATATTACCGCAAGTTTATCCAGGACTACGCAAAAATTATAAAACCAATGACAATCTGTCTCAAAAAGGATGAAAAAATAGATATAAATAACCCTGACTACAAAGAATCATTTGAAAAACTGAAATTGGTAATGTCTGATGACCTCCTAAACAGACATCCAGACTTCACCAAAGAATTCATCTTAACAACTAACGCATCCAATTACGCAATTGGTGCAGTATTGAGCCAATCTCATGGTCCACTCTGTTTTACTTCTAGAACCCTAAATAAACATGAGTGTAATTACTCAACCATTGAGAAAGAACTCTTAGCTATCGTTTGGGCAACCAAACAATTCCGCCATTATTTGTATGGTAGAATATTTAAAATACTTACAGACCACCGACCCTTAGTATGGTTACAAAACTTACGAGAACCAAATTCAAAATTACAAAGATGGAAAATCAAGTTAGAAGAATACGTCTTCAACATTGAGTACATCCAAGGTAAAGAGAAAAAAGTAGCAGATGCTTTATCTCGTTTAAAATTGAATGAAATAAATGCCATAGAATTAGTCTCTACTCAACATTCAAACGAGTCAGACAGTTCTAACCTAATCCCTATTACAGAAAAACCTTTGAATTCATTTATTAGACAAATCATCGTAAAAATCGGAGGAGAAGACAATGAGAATATCACCTTTCCGTTCAATAAACGCCGAATAGAAATTATCCGAAAAATTTTTTAGTAAAACAGATCTCGAAAAAATAATATCTGAAATCGATGTAGACCACCAAAACGCAATCTACATAGAAAATGATGAATTATTTCTGAAATTCCAAAATCATTGGAAAAACAATCACAATAATCAAAGATTATTAAGGACAAAAACCTTCTTAATAGACATTTTTGACCTACCAGAAATAGAAGATATTATTCATAAAACGCACTTAAAATTCAACCACATAGGCATAGAGAAACTCTATTTAGAACTAAAAAGGAAATATTATTTCCCGAACTTAAAGAACCAAATCACTAAGATAACAAATAATTGTGAAACCTGTAACCTAAAGATAGAGCGAAATCCTATTAAACTCCCTTTTGAAAAAACTGAAACCCCTTCAGGACCACATATCCATTATCATTTAGATATATGGATCTTGTCTAACAGCAACAAGTATCTCACTTGCATTGATAAATTCTCAAAGTTTGCAGCAGCAGAAAGATTAAAGTCAAAAAATCAAAAAGACATATATTACCTAGAAATTAATAATGCACTGCGCTAACTCGCCAAGCGCCCTTTTAGTTCAGATACGGAAAGCGAACTTAACTCAATACGTCTGACTCACTTGACGAGCTGCATTGTGCAGCCTAATCTAAACTGTTATACCTTTGAGCAAGAGGGATTTCCCTGCTCAATAAGTTATAAAGATTTAATGGTAGAGTTACACTTGGGGTAACAACTCGGCCATCCTGCAATGCACTGTCCTCAGTGCTAATTACCTATTTTACTAACTTTCACTCAGCTCTGATCTCAATAACTTATACCACTTAGTCTTCTCCGCGCACTCAGCGCCATAATTTTGTTCAGCACTCAGCATGTACCCATGTATATTTTCACTCAGAATATATATTGTCACTCAGAATATATATTTTCACTCAGAATATATATTTTCACCCAGTTTTCTCATTACATATAATTCATATATTTCACTCAGCTCTTACATAACACTCAGTTAAGTTTATCACTCAGATTATTAATTGTAACCGCAGACTTACGCTTCAATAGATAGTTTTTATTTCAATTATCCTTCTGATAATTAACTGAAAGTAATTCCACTATTAATTGATAAATCGGTTCTTAACAAATTAAGCAAACAGAACCAATCACAGCAAAATAAACATGTCCTGACGGACTCGTCTCAGAAAAATAAACACGTCTTGCCAAATCTTTGAATCCTCATTTTTCTAGTGACATACCTGGATTTGAAATGTCAAAAATTTATTTATGCCGACAGATATTTCATAAATATTTACATCTTTCAATTTCTTCTATGCCATTTCATGCAACTTTTTACCTTTTTACAAGAAAAAAAAAGGCTACAGCAAAATGAAAATTATATTAAAATAACATTTAATTGTTGTTGAACTTCATTATTGAATAATAAAATGCATACAAAGAAACAATAAACAAAAATAAAAGCATTATGATATGCAACAAAATTCATTTGCAAGTAAGTGCGTTGTGTATGGTAAAAAAATAAAATTATTGATTTCAGGATGTGTTGCGTGTTTGTGAATCTTCTTCATCATTGCTGTCTGGTTCGGATTCATCTAATTCTTCCCAATCTAATGTATTTGTTTTTGCGAATGGTTTCATTTTATCTGCAGCTTGAACCGAAGAATAAGGTCGTTGCGAAACTTGAAAGGCTGTAGTGTCACCAATTAGGTACCGGTCGTTTTGAAGAACTTTCTTAACTTCAAATGGACCCTTGTACCTTGGAAGTAGTTTTTTTGATTGTCCGGTAGCTGGATGCTCTGCTCGTAAGAGTACTAAATCGCCCTGTTGATACGATTGTGGTTTTTTGTGACTCGTGTTAAATTTTTCAGCTTGTTGGCTTTGAAGTTCTTGGGTGCGACGATTTGCGATTTCTCGGAGTTCAGCTAGTGGAATGTTTTCGTCTTCGTCACTGGAACCATCTTGAAGGGCTACATTCAATTGATTGTTTAAAATGTTTTTTGGTTTGAAACCAAATAGTAATTCTTGTGGTGTTTGGTTTGTTATTTTGTGTTTTAATGTGTTGAGTCCAAATTGTATCGCTGGCAGGTGGTTCTCCCAGTCTCTACCGTCTTGCCGAACAGTCATTGTAGATAGGGACGTTTTTACTGTTCTGAAATAGCGCTCAATTTGACCATTTGCTCTTGGTGTTCTCACAGCATTCAAAATATGGTGGATTCCATTTTCTAAGCAATACTTTTCAAATGCTTTTGCTGTGAAAGCAGTGCCTCGGTCGCTTACTATTCGTGTAGGTGTTCCAAAAAATTGAGAAAGTTCAATTAAAGTTTTAATCACAGCGTTTGAGTTCGTAGTCTTTACTGGTCTTAATATTAAGAATTTTGTGAAGCTATCTATTATACCAAGGACATATAAGTTTCCTTTTGTACTTTTTACATACGGCCCTAAATGATCTACATGGATTGTATAAAATGGTATTGGTGTTTTTGGAATAGGATGAATTTGGTATCGTGTTTCATCTTTACCACGTTTGTTGTATAAACAGGCGATACAGCTATTTAAGTATTTACCCACAATGCTTGTCATTTTAGGAAACCAATACGTGCGTCGAATATGATCAATAGTACGCTCAAGGCCACCATGTCCGATGTCGTCATGTGATGATTTGATAATACGCCATCTTACTCCTCTGGGTACAACAAATCGGGGTCCTTTTTCTGTCTTTTTATAGATGCGTCCATTCTTGAGGATATATTGCTTTTCATAATCCTTTCTTCTTGTGCACTTCATATCGGGGTTATTTAGCACGTCCTGAATTTCTTTGAGTTGGCTGTCTCGACTTTGTAGAACGGATATCCAATCTACGTCCGGTGCTTGGATTATCATCATGTTTAATCCTGCCTCTTCCATTTCCACAGCATTTTCGGTTGGATTTCTGCTCAAGGCGTCTGCGTGTTGCATTTTTTGCGCTGTTCGATACTCCAATTTGAAGTCAAATTCTTGGATTTTTAACCACCACCTGGCGATTCGTTTGATTTCCATTTTCGATTGAGTCATCTTTAAGGAATTACAATCCGTAAATATTGTGAAATGTTTTCCCAATAGATAGTATCGAAATCGTTCCAAACTCTCAACAACAGCTAAAGCCTCAAGTTCATAACTATGAAATTTCTGCTCATCTTGTGTTGTAGCTCGGCTGAAGTAAGAAACTGCTTTTTTTTCTCCGGTTTCATTTAATTGAATTAAAACACCTGCGAGGCCAATACAACTTGCGTCGGTATGCAGTTCATGTTCTTTTTTGGGGTCGTAAATGACAAGCACAGGGGATTCACACAATTTTCTTTTGAGGGTTTCAAACGCGTTTCCCATATCTTTTGTCCATATGAAAGAAGTACCTGTTTTTAGTAGAGCGTTAAGAGGTGAGGCTATTTTTGCATAATTAGGCACAAAACGGCGGAAATAGCTAGTGAGACCAAGAAATTGTTTTACTTGCCGCGTATCAAGAGGTAAAGGAAAGTTCTCTACCGCTTTAATCTTAACACTCCCTGGCTCTATGCCTCTTTCACTTATCTCATGCCCTAAATATGTTATTTTATCAGTAAGAAACACACATTTTTTGATATTTAATGTAACTTTCACTTCTTGGAGAACTATAAAAAGTTCCTCTAACAATTTTAGAATTGTAGGCACATCTTCTGCAAATAAAACCATATCGTCCATGTAAATTAAAATGTTTTTGGATGCTAGTTTTCGTATAACGAGATTCATAAGTCTCATAAAAACCGATGGAGAATTTGATAGCCCGAACGGAACACGATTAAATTCATATTGTCCTTTAGGTGTTACAAAAGATGTTAGATATTTTGAACTTTCTTCGATCGGAATTTGATAGTATCCGTGCATTAAATCAAGTACAATGAAGATTCGCCCACCAGCCATCAAATTAATTTGTTCTTCCATGTTAGGCATAGGAAAATTTTCACGAACAGTAATTTCATTTAAGCGACGATAGTCAACGCAAAGGCGATAAGTACCATTTTTCTTTTTAACAAGTAAGGCAGGACTAGCGTATTTAGAATTCGAATGTTCGATAATTTTATTTTGCAAAAGTTCGTCAATTATTTTGTCCAGATGAGGTAATTCACTATAAGGGATGCGATAGGGTTTAAACCGAATAATTTTTTGCTCTTTTAATTTAAGGTTCATTTTTATCTTATCCGTAATGCCGAATTCATTTAAATTTACCGCAATACAATTGCGATATTTGTTTAATATTGCAAGTAGCTGGATATGGTCGTTATTAGTACATTTATAATTTCCAATGGAGATACTTTCTTCTTTAATTTTCGGAATTTCTGTTTGCTCCAACTGTGAATTGTTAATTTTTAGTCATATGATGTTGTCATTACGCGTAACAGTTAGAAGACCACTTCTTTTTGTAATGCAGACTTTTTCAGAGTCTAAAAAGTTTCTGCCTAGGATCATTGCGTAGTCTTGTAGTTGATCTCGGACGACTAAAATATCGATTTCTAACGTTACTTCGCCTAAAGTCACATTTTTGATAATTTTCCCTATGGCATTGTTGGAAGTCATACCAAAGCCCTGTAGTTTCGTGTTACAAAATTGCATTTCCCATCCCAGCTTTTCTATTTCGGATTGGTTGATGGTCGTACAATCACTCCCTAGGTCTACAAAGGCTTTCATAGAGTGGCCACCGATATCTATATTCTTCAACAATCCGCATTCGTCTTCGAACTGCTGTATACGATGTATTTTTCTTGGTGGCTCTTCGGTAGCTTGATCGCGTTGGAATAATGTATGTTTGCGTTTTTTACAGTCACGGGATATATGACCTGGTTCTCGGCAATTGAAACAAACTATCTCGTTTCTCTGATTTAGAACGTTTTGGTGCTTAGAGATTTGAATATTTTGTTGATATTTTCCGTGGTTCATATTATTTCTACATTCATTAGCTAGATGACCTGATGCTCGACATTTAAAGCAAGTTGGGACAGTTTTTGGATTTTTTTCGCGATATAATGATTTACATTCACTACCCCTATGTCCAGGGGAGCGGCAATTATAACAAATTTGGGGAAACGGATAAGGAGTTTGAAATTTAGATGAATTATTGAATGGTTTTAAAATTGGTCGAGGAATATTTCTAGAAAGACTATTGTTTTTTTAATCTTTGTCGCGTTTCCGCTTGTTTTTGAATATCTCTTATTGATCTAATTTTTGTTAAAAGATCGGGAATACTATTGCAGTTTGCTGTCACTAAGTTGTTCATCAATGTAGTATCTCTGAGCCCAGATATTATATATTTTATGGTTGCGTTGTTGTCTAGTTTACCTCTTCTTCCCAGTGCCGCCATCCCATAAACATAACTTTCGTAGCTTTCGGTGTCCTTTTTTTGCCGGGATAATAATTCCACGTGAATATCAGCAGAACTACATTCCGAGGAGAAATCTCGGAGAATTTTTCTGCCCTGTACCCGTCAAACCAATTTGTTGCCGCTTCTCCTAGCCTCAGGGACGCGTAAAATAACGTGCTGCGATCGTCCCATTCATAGAGATGGCGAATATTTTCGATTGTCTTGACCCATTGCGAAGCACTAAGGGAGGATGAGTTCGACGGGTTGAATAGGGGAATTATCCTCGTAATTTCCTCTGTGCCTAATCTTAACGATATCTGGGTTGAAGGTGTAATAACTGATGCCGTATTTTGTGATATTTCACTTGATGAACGACGACATAGAGCTACTTCTTTTTCAAGTTCGAGGTTCTTTTGCTTCATTTCCTCTAATTGCAGCTTTAGTCTAAGAATATTAGACTCACCTGTTTCACCGTCAACAAATCGTTTTGGTATTTTTCTTGGTCTTCCAGACATTTCTTAAAAAAAATGTATTTCCTTGTTTCTTTTTACCTTTAAATTTCTTCACAACTATTTCACGACTGAACTGATCAAAATCAAAAACAAAAGTGCAACAAAACGTACCTACCATTTTAAATTGAATAGACAATTTCTACTAAAATATTTTGTATTTTCTATCGCGGTCCTTTTAAATACATTCCCTTCACAAGCATCAAGAGAAAACGAGAAGAACAGATGCAAGATTTCTTATTACTCCCCCACTCCACCAATACAATGATAGATTGTACCGATTATGTAATATTTTTTTTTTTAACGGCTAAAATTCAAATTTCTTGTTACACTTTGTACTCATACTGTCCTTTTTCCTCCTTCATCCAAAGTAAAATTAAATTTCTTACCAACTGCATGAATGTGTTTTGTTATTTGTTTTTGCATAATTTTTTTTGCACAAAATAAATGAACATTATACATATATGTTTATTGTTTAATTATTTACACCATAAAATGGATTTCTTATCCCACTTCTGAAAATATTACCTAGAAATTAATAATGCACTGCGCTAACTCGCCAAGCGCCCTTTTAGTTCAGATACGGAAAGCGAACTTAACTCAATACGTCTGACTCACTTGACGAGCTGCATTGTGCAGCCTAATCTAAACTGTTATACCTTTGAGCAAGAGGGATTTCCCTGCTCAATAAGTTATAAAGATTTAATGGTAGAGTTACACTTGGGGTAACACATATTGAATGCATTAGAAAAACTATTCAGCTATATGATTCAACCGAAAAAAATAACAATATATAACGACCCCAGGTTTAAAACTTATTCTATATAAAGTTATTTCAAAGAAAAACAGATTTTAATTCACTTTTCCACCCCCTATAGGCATACTGGAAATTCAGACGTAGAGCGTCTTCACAGTACCTTAAACGAGCACATCAGGTTGCTGGAAAGATCAGAAAATATCTTCGACCTAGTAATCAAATCTTTAAAGATCTATAATAAAACAATACATCTGACAACCAAAGAAAAACCTATAGATATACATTTAGGGAAAATAAATAACAAAACAATATTCGAAAGAATAGAAAATACAAAAAACAAAATATTAGAGAAAATAAATAAAATTAGAATAGATACAGATATAAACCCAAATTTCACGAAAGTAAACAACCCTGAAAACTTTAATAAATTAAAGACAAAACACAAAAAAGTAAAATTAATTAAAATTAACGATAAAAAGCTATTAGTTAAACCTCATCTTAGAAAACAGCTACTTCATAAAGACCAATTTCGAAAGAATAAGAAATTCACCAAACCCCATAATGAAGACAGTAACAGTAATAACTCTCTTTTCAATAATCATCCCAGTGAGATCTAATCTCGAGATAACCAAAATAGACAGAGAATTCTTACTATTACAAGAAGGTCAAGTAAAATTGATTAGTGACTATAATATAATCCTACACCTAATTAATCTAACAGAGTGCCAAATATTAATTAATCAATTAAAAGATCAATATCAGACCTTACCTGATAAAGATGATCAGCAAAAACAGAAATTAGACACTCTAGAAATAAAACTTCAAACTATAATTCCCCACCATATAATACACAAGAGAGGATTGATCAATATTATCGGAAAAGGTATGAAATTCGTATATGGAACTATGGACGATGACGATAGGGAAAGTATAGAACAAAGCTTAAAAGCTTTAGAAGAAAATAACGAGGAATTATTCAAAAATAATAATAAACAAGTAAGAATTAACCAACAATTCAATGAACAATTTCTACAATTAAAAGATATTTTTCAAGAAAGTTCAAAAACATTAAATAAATATAAAAAAATCAAAAGCGAAATCAATTCCCTACGTATGGAAATTGAATTTAATAAAAATCTATTAGAAGTACAAGAAATTATAGGAAAGATATCTGACATCATTATGACCAGTAGGACAGGCGTCCTAACACAAGACATTTTAACCGTTCAAGAGATATTCGAGTATGAAATAAATTTCGATAAACTTAAAGAATTAAAGATAACTTTGGCAACTTATAATGAAAACCTATTAATTATCTTAAGCATTCCTAAATTTAATGATAAACTATTTAACAAAATTTATATACAAACATTCCCTATAAAGAATAAAATAATTAAACTACCTAGCAATGAATTGATCGAAACAAACAAAACTCTTTACTATGTAACAAAAGAAATTAAGAACTTACATGAAATAAAAGACAATTGTATTAAAAACTTAGATTGTAAAACCGAAAAATTTGAAGAAGAAAATATAATCATAAATAAAGAAAAATATTTAATAATCAAAAATTTACAAAAAGAAAAGATCAAACAAAATTGTAACAATTTAGATTACACTCTAGAAGGAAATTATATTCTAGAATTAGAAGATTGTAAAATAGAAATAAGAAATAAAACTTATAACAGAAAATTATACCAAAATAATTTTAAAATTATACCATTGATAAATTATAACTTTACAGAAGATTACTATAAAGAATTAAACTTTAAATCAATTGATAATATAGAAATGTTAGAATCCAAAATACATAAACACATAACTTACAACTTGGTAACATTTGCGGTTGTAATAACAATTGTAATATTTGTAATTATCTATGTTCGGCACAAAAACAGGCCAAAAGGAATTAACTCACCAGACAACTATAGGCTGCACAAAATGCAGCAACACCACCAACAACAGCACAAAGATCCACTGGCCAAGCAACAACAGCAACCATCCAAGAACTCCAATAAGAAAAAATGTTGAACGAGATCTTTAGTTTCGTTTTTTTTTTTCTTTTATTGTTTCGTTTTACAATGTAAGTAGTTTTAAGTTTTATTTCTCGATTTAATTTTAAGTTTAATTTACTTTACACCAAATAATTTTAAGTTCAATAGTTTTAAGTGAATAGTTTAAGTTAGATTTTTAAGAAAAGATTACTTTTAAGATGAAATTAATTTTAAGGTGCCGACTGGGCGAAAGACAAATTTAGAATTTTAGAATGTCATTTTTTACTGACAGGAAAGGCCGACAAGGAAGATAACAAAAACCAGTATTTCAGAATACTGGTTTTTCTCTTTCTTGTGTCGGACGCACAAAGTGTTTGGGGTTGTTCGTGCACATCACGCATGGCCGCGCTGAGGATCGAAGCCGCGTCGCGCAGCAGCGGCCACTGAGCGGTGGACAATTGCAATGCGCACGAACATTACTGCCCCCCTTGGCGAGATGCGCCAAAAAGATAAACTAGGAGTGAAAAATTATGAGATTATGAAAATATGAATTTAAAAATTTAGAGATTTTAATTTATAAATTTACGAAAAGTGAATTTAAAAGTTAGAGATTTTAATTTATGAACTTATGAGAAAAAAAGTTAAGTATAAAGTTCTTCATAATTGAAAGGCATATTAATATAAATAAATAAAAGTTACTTTAAAGGCAGAAGGCACAATTTTACAACTGGTCGAGTAAGTTCCCCATTTTGGGTTCTTAAAGTCGCCACTCTCACTCTTCCGTCAGCACCGGGGTGTACCTTTATAACACGCCCTAAGCGCCATTCTGTTGATGGTAAATTTTCATTCTTTATCACGACTAAATCATTTATTTTGATATCTTCTTGAGGAGATTGCCATTTATTTCTTTGATGCAGCTCTTTTAGATATTCATCTTTCCAGCGACGACAGAATTGTTGTTGAAGGCATCTAACCTTTTCCCAACGATTAATTAGAGACAAATTAGCATCGGCTAAATTTGGTTCAGGATATGCTAAAAGAGGACCTCCGCGTAAAAAATGTCCGGGCGTTAAGGCCAATAAATCAGAAGGATTATTGGACATGGATGAGATTGGACGTGAATTTAAGCACGCTTCAATACGTGCTAAAACGGTAGAAAATTCTTCAAAAGTGAATTTTGAACTGGCCCCCAGTTTCCTCAGATTATTTTTAAAACTTTTGACGCCGGCCTCCCATAAGCCACCCATATGAGGTGCACCAGGAGGAATAAAATTCCACTTGAGACCTTGAATGCCATAAGAAGCACTTGTATTCTGAGGGATGGAAGCAAGAGTTCTTTTGAAATCCTTGCGTAATATAGCATCAGCTCCTACAAAATTAGTACCGTTGTCCGAATAAACTTCTTTCGGTAAACCTCGGCGTGACGTGAATCGTGCAAACGCAGCTAAAAAGGCTTCGGACGATAAATCGGTAACGGCTTCAAGGTGAATCGCTTTTGTCGAAAAGCAAACGAACACACAGACATAACCTTTACTCATACGACAATTTCGTGCATTAAAACTTTTAATTACGAATGGGCCTGCGAAGTCGATCCCTGTAAAAGTGAAAGGGGGAGAAAAAGTGCATCTTTCAGCAGGTAAAGCGGCCATTAATTGCTTGCTTAATACCTTTTGCGCAATGATACAGGTTTTGCAATGTCGTATACAGGATTTTATAAGATTCTTAAGTTTTGGAATCCAATAACTTTGTCGCATGAGTCGAAGCATTAAGGAATTGCCTCCATGCAAAGAAATTTCATGAATGAATTGCGTTAGGAGATAGGAAAATCTTGCTTTGTAAGGAAGAATAAGAGGATGTCGCTCATTGTAGGAAAGATCGGATTGAGATAATCGACCGTTGACTCTAAGAAGATGGTTGGAGTCTAAGAATGGGTTAAAGGATATGATAGAACTTTTGGAGGGAATAAGTTTCCCTTCAATGAGAAGAGAGTATTCCTTATGATAATACATTTTTTGAGATAGGAGTGCTAAACGATTTTTTACAAACTCCATTTCTCGAGGCGTAATATTTTGCGAATCATAGTGATAGTCTTCTCTTTTTGAGAGTTTAAAGTAAAATCGAAAAATATAGCATATAACACGCATAGCACGAGGTAATGATGAAAAACGATCAAGGATATCTTCTGATACATGTTGGACTACCATCGAGACGACTGCCTTTTGTTCGAGATCTTCGACACATGGGGCAATTGGAGGTAGTTCAGGCCATTGAGAGATTGGTTGGCAAAGCCATGAGGGCCCTTTCCACCAAAACGTGTTAAGCCTCAAATCTGAAGGCATTAAACCACGAGTGGCTAAATCTGCTGGATTTTCAGCTGATTTGACATGTCTCCAGGTGACATTACCAACATTATCTAAGATTTCGCTTGTGCGATTGGCGACAAAAGTCTTCCAAACGCATGGCGGCTTTTTTAGCCAAGCCAACACGATGGACGAATCAGTCCATAAAAAGGTTTGATATGACTGTATTGGGAAATTAGAAACATAAAATTTGATCAATTTGGAAAGCAGAAGTGCTCCGCACAATTCAAGGCGCGGTAGAGACACAGATTTAATAGGTGCAACTTTTGATTTCGCACAGAGCAAGTGAGACGTGGTAGTTCCGTCAGATTGACGTATGCGTATATATAACGCGGCGGCATATGCCTTCTCTGATGAGTCGCAGAATCCGTGAAATTGGACTTCTGACGATTGAGAATATTCTACCCAACGGGGTATTTCAATTTTTTGGATATCAATTAATGAATCCGCAAATTTCTTCCAAGTTTGGTATGTGTCAGATTTAATGGGTTCATCCCAAAGAGTTTGTTCTGCCCAAACTCGTTGCATGAGCATTTTTGCAACAATTACAACGGGGGCCAACCAACCAGCGGGGTCAAATATCCAAGCGATTTGAGAGAAGACTTCCCGTTTCGTGGGACTTATCGGGACAACAATTTGTTGAATCGAAAAGTAGAAATTGTCACTTTTAGCATTCCACCGTATTCCCAAAGTCTTTGTGTTGCTATCAGTATCAAGCTTCAAAAAATTTTCATTTAAGATATGTTCTCGAGGCAAATGATCTAGTAAGCAAGGAGTATTGGAGGTCCACTTACGGAGTGGAAACCCCGCAGAGTCAAGAAGTTTGATAAGCTCCGATTGGGGGCCCTTAGTGCAGAATGAATGCTGTGAGCACCAGATAGAACATCGTCAACGTAAAATTCTGACTGTAAAATTTTGGAAGCAAGCGGAAATTCATTTTTTCCAACCTTTGCTAGCTCGAGAAGCGTACGAATAGCCAAATAAGGAGCACAGTTAACACCGAAAGTGACGGTTCGGAGTTCGAAATCTTCAATTTCTAAGTGGGGAGAAATTCGAAAAAGAATTCTTTGGTAAAGAGTATCTCGGGGGTCAATCAAAATTTGGCGGTACATTTTTTCTATGTCCGCATTGAACACATATTTATAAAATCTCCAACGGATAATTAAGGAGGGTAGATCTTGTTGTAAGATCTCTGGAATACCACAGGGTAGCCATTTAGGACCCGTACTTTTTATTTTATTTATTAATGACTTACCGTCTCTTCTGAAATATTCCAATTGTCTCATTTATGCGGACGATGTTACAATCTTCAAAACTATTCAAAATACTCGAGATTGTGAAGAGTTTCAGTGTGATCTTAATTCTTTTTTCGATTGGTGTGTTCGTAATTGTTTGACTCTCAATATTGATAAATGTAAAACTATTACTTTTACGAGAAAGCTATCTGTATCTCCTGCAAATTATTTTCTTAATGGTGTATTATTGTCACGAGTTAGCGATTTAACTGTCCTTGGTGTCCTATTTGATCAAAAACTTGACTTTATACAACACATCAACTCCATAACTAATAAAGCTAATTCAATTCTTGGGTGGATAAAGAGAGAGTCAAGGCAGTTTTCTGATCCTTTTGTTATCAAACAGCTTTTTGTGACATTTGTGCGACCCATTATTGAATATGCTTGTCAGGTTTGGTCACCCCACTATGACTGTCACATAGCCAGATTAGAACAAGTGCAAAAAAGATTTCTGAGGTTTGCACTCAGAGGATTGGGTTGGGAAAATCCTTACGAACTCCCGCCTTATAACAACAGACTGAAACTGATAGACATGCCTAGTCTTGAGAGCAGACGCTTGTATTTATCTTTTGTCTTCATTGTGAAACTTATAAACGGAAACATAGACTCTTTGCACCTTCTGTCTCGCATAAACTTTAATATTCCCCAAAGGAGTTTGAGGAATTTGTCCGAATGCATATTTATTTCAAATTATCGGACTAATTATGAACGATTTTCTCCTCTAAATAAAATGTTTAAATTATTTAATTTTTTCAACAGTAAATATACTAATTTGTTCAACCAAACTGTTAATACTTCAATTAAATTTAAATCTACTTTTTTTCAATTTTGTAACATGTACATATAATTATAACCTTTAAAGCTAGCAATTAGCTGAGTTAATAAATAAATAAATAAATAAATGAAGTGCTCTCGGGTTTTATAACCGCATGGTGCGGTAAATAGAATGAGTTTACTTGGTTATTTTCAACTTTCTCTTGGGGATCAACCTTTCGCATATGGTTAAGAGACAAGTACTCAGCTATAACTTTTGAATACTGGGATTTTAGTTCAGCTTTTGAAGAAAGTGATTTTTCAGTTCTTGAAAACTATTTTAGCGCAATGAATCTAGAATAACCCAGACGGTTCTTTGCTGTTTGAGGTTTGAATGGTAAACGGACAACAAACCTTCCATCACGACGTCTAAAAGTAGTTTTTTTGTAGAGTTCTTCGCAATAACAATCTTCCTTTGATCGGATTTCAGTAGAAGGTAGTTCTTCTAACTCCCAGAATTTTCGTATTTGCGAATCTAAATTGCTAGAAGTGCAATCAGATGATAGAGTTACGTTAAAGGATTGAAAAGAATCATGAACTGGGCCTGACAAGATCCATCCAAAAATGGTATTTTGTGCCACTAGAGAATTTGACACCACTTTGACACCATTGCGAATAAAAGATGGATAAAGGTCAGCACCTATCAAAAGATCTACCTGAGAAGATTTGTTGAAGGAGGGATCAGCTAATTTGAGGCCAACAAAGAGGTTGGGATCTATAATAGAGAAGGATGAACTTGGCAAATTGTTCGTGAGTGTTTTTAACACAATAGCTTTAGCTGAGATAGTTATTTGAGGAACTTCAAAGGAAGTGAGTGAGAATGAGCAAAGTTTTTTGGAAGTGACTGAGAGGTTTCCGCTTATACCAGAAACAGTAGTATTCTTATCAACGAAAGGAAGATTTAAACGTTTTTGAATGGTTTCTGAAATGAAAGATATTTCAGAACCGGGGTCGATAAGTGCCCTAACAACGTGTTCTGTTTCTGTTCCTATTATACCAACTAGGGCAGTAGCCAACAAAATTCTTCTTTGAGAAGTCACCATATAATTTTGGTGTGAAGATTGAGGAACAAATGGCTGCGAAGAAGCAGACATTTGGGAATCATGTGTAACTTGCGGTTGAGAAGTGGACTGTATTTTTGAAGATGTTCCAATGTTGGAATTATTTTTAACTGGAGAATTGGTTGCCAGATGCAAAAGTGTATGATGACGTTTCTTGCAATAGCTACAAGAGTACTTGCTAGAGCATGAGGATTTTGAATGACTGGTGCCTAAGCAATTGTTACACATTTTATAACGACGAACTGCGTCGATACGTGATGGGACAGCCATTGCAGAAAACTTTGGGCATTCATATATTGAATGTTCTGCGGAGCAAATTTTACATCTAGTTCCTCCCGCCTTTGCAAGAAACGTATTGACTTTGTAAGGCTTTGAGACGATTTTCCGAGAAATATTTTGATTAATTGTTGGCTTAGAGGATGTGGTGTCCGAAATGGACTCAAGAGTTTGGAAACGAGAGCTTAAGAATTTGTCTAATTGTTTCCATGTTGGAACTTTTGTAGGATCTTCTAGAGATTGTTCCCAAAGAGCTAATGTGGTTTTGGGCAATTTATTGGAACACGCAAAAACAAGGATAGGGTCCCAATTTTCAGTGCTAACATTATGTATTTTGAGTGCTGTTAATGAGTCGTTTATTTTGCACTGTAATGTTCGAATTGATTTCGCAGATTCTTCAAGCGCAGTAGGTAAATTAAAAAGATTTTTAACCTGGTTGTTAACGAGGATACGGGTATTTTCATACGCAGCGCGCAATGCTTCCCAAGCTAAAGAAAAGCTAGCATTGGTCTGATTAACAGTCCTTGATGCATCGCCTCTCGTTTTACAACGAAGATGGAACAGTTTTTCAACTTCACCCAGTTTGGGATGTCGAATGTAAACGGCATCGAACATGTCACGAAATGCCGGCCAAGAGAGGTAATCTCCATGAAAAATATCTGTATCGCATGGAGGGAGTTTTATACAGTGTGAAGACCCCGATTTCGGAGGAGGTAGAGAGTCAAGTGAAGAATCAGTCTTAGTATTGAACGGAGTGGGTTTTAATTTATTTTGAAGGTCAAGAAATAGACCCATGCAGCTGATATATGTTTCATTACTATTTCTATATTTGGACTCTATAACGTCCATGTCTAAGGGATCATCCTTTGAAGATGGTCGAAAACGGGCGCAATCCGCGTACTTCTCTTTTACCGTCTGCCACAAATCTCTTAATTCACCTTTCCTTGCCTCCAAAGTCATGTTAGTGTGGTTCTGTTCAGGAACCTCTTTGGCGGATGCATGGAATTTCACCAGCAAATCCGATGCAAAAATTAAGTCATCTAAAATAGACATGTTTGCAGGCAAGTTACCGAGAAAGACGATGAGAAGAAGTGAAAGCGAATAAACTAAAAAAGTGCGGAATAATAAATGCGAAATGCTAAACCAGGTGAAGGAGACAAATTAAGTGATGCTTTATGGAGATATCAATTGAATCTGTGAAAGCTTTCAATAAGTTTTCGGTCAAATTCAACATGCGATTAACTTTGCTAAAAAAAACAAAGGCTTTATCAAAAGACAACTTTCGTATTAACAGAAGAATCGTAAGAAAACGTAAGAGACTTTGACCTTATTTGATAAAAGTTGGAAAAAAAAAATAAATAACTTTTCAAGAAAAATGAAAAAGGGTTTAAGATTCACGAACGAATCTCAAAAGAGAGAGAGACTCTCAAAAGAGAGAGCAATTGAAAACGAAAAAGTTTTCAATCAATTTTGAAACGTCAACAAATTTTCCCAAAAGAGAGAAAAAAAAAAAAATTAGAGATTCACGACAGAATCTTCAAAGAGAGAAAAATTGTAAACGAGGATGTTTACGATTGGTTTTGAAAAAGTTGGAAAAATCATCAACTTTCCATAGCTGTGCGAAATAAAAAGAGATATTCCAGAGGGATTGTGAAGAACAAATGTCGTTCCGAAAAAAAAGAGAAAGGACCTTAAAATTCTTTTGGAATTTGGAGAGGAAAAATATAAATTAGAGATAAAGGTCCTAAAGGTTTTTTCGTTTATGTTCGAAGTTCAAAGTAGTTTGTAACCAACTGACAAGTCAAAGACAATATATGATTTGAGGGCTGAAATGAAATTTCAACAAACGATATCAATTGACTTAGAAGTATTAATATTGAATTATAAGAGTATAAAAGCGTTGGATACACATTTAAAATTAAAAAAAGAATATCAAAGAGGAGATATTAATTGAAAACGAAAAGGTTTTCAATTGAGTTGAACATTGAAAAGGAATCTCCAATAAACGAAAGAGTCTTCAATTGAGTTTGAAGATGTTCGAAAAGACTCGATAACTATTTTTAAAGACCGAAAAAGAAACTTAAAATTCAACTTTTTCTAAAATTAATAAAAAAGGCTAAGGAATTTTAAAGAAAGCGTAATTGAAAACGAAAGAGTTCCAAGGACAAAATTTCAAAGATCGAACAAATTTTGTCACTAATGGAAAAGACAAATGCAAAAGTAGCAAAGTTCTAAACAGAACTTTTATAAAAAAAAGAAGTGATGGGAACGTAAATGACCGTTTTCAAAAATGAATTGAAAAAGCTGAGAAAAATCAAACTTTTTCTTAATCTAAAAAGGCAAAAATCGCCAAGTTGTAAAAAGAACCTTTTCTGAGAAATGATTCTAAATCGCCCGAGTTACCTGGGGGCCAATACCAAAAATATACCGTTTTTGAGAAGAAATAAGAATAGATAAATACAGCAAAATATTTTAACTATATAAGCAAATGGATAAAATCACTAGAAAATGTGAGTAAGTATTTACTGCTTTTTTTTGTATTTGTAAATGCCTTTGGTTTAAAAATTACCAAAAAAAAATGTGATGTTGAGGAAAATGTGGAAGTGCCTTCAATTACTGTGGTTGTTGGAAGCACGAGCATCCAAAAAAGTTAAAAATTGAAAAAAAATAAAGCATGTATTATGGCCTTTAAAATCTATCAAGAAAAAATCAATTTAACTGACTCATATAAATAGACCTTTTATAAGTCACGAAGAAAAACACAATTGAATCGCGAGAAAAGAAGTGAGAATGACGTTTTTGATTTGAATTAATATCTTAAAGAATAATATACAAAAAAAAATGCCAATCAATGTATAAAAAACTGTATACTTACTTTGTACATTTTTTATTTAATTTTTCTTGATGATAATGATGTCTTCCTTCTAATTTAGGCAGCTTCTAGGTATTCTTCCTTCTGTTGCACCAATCGATAGCAATGGTGATTAACTATGACACACAACCCGTGTTCTTGACTGTCTTATATTTCCGTGGTCCACTTATAGTAGAGTGGCGAGCACTTTCCCACAATGTGTAGGCACACACAAAGCGGATTGTCGCAAAATGATGGTGCAACACGGCTATAGTGCAGCGTAAAAACTTTACCGCACAAAATATGCAGCCAAACAACAGCAATCTTTCGCACAAAAAAATGATATGCGACTCGGTGGCAGCAGCGTGGCAAATTTACCGCATAAACCAACAAGTGTGTCGCAAAAAATTGTTGTACGACACGGTGGCAGCGGCGGCGTAGTAAATTTGCCACAAAAAACAGCAAAATATCGGCATCCAACAAACTGTCGCAAAAATGGTTATGCGACACGGCAGGAACAGCGTGACAAATTTACCGCAAAAAAACCAACTAATCTATCGCAAAAACTTATGTGCGACACGGTGGGAGCGGTGGCGTTGTAAATTTGTCACAGAAGCAGCAAAATACGGCATCCAAAAAACAGCAATCTGTCGCAAAAATGTTTGAGCGACACGGTAGCAGCAGCGTGGCAAATTTACCGCATAAAACCCAACAAATCTGCCGCAAGAACTTATGTGCGACACGGTGGGAGCGGCGGCGTTGGAAATTTGACACAAAAAACAGCAAATATCAGCACAAATCAGCAGCCTCACTTCACAGTGGCGATGAACAAGAAATTTCACCAAAAAAGCTACGGCGTGATGGCTTGAAAATTGTGGCGTGTCCAAAAATCTCACTCGTCTTATTAACGGCGTTGTGACGATGAAAAAATGTGGCGTCTGCTTGGTCGTTGTGAGTACCGTTGTAAAAAGTGGCGTGGGCAAGCACGAGTAACGGCTCAAAATATAACGGGGACAAACACTCACATATAACGGCGTCACTCAGCAACCACTCAATATGCTTTGGGCAGCAAAAAATTTCCAAATGTAACGAAGCGCTGGAAGTCTGGAGCAGATCCTGGCTCGATGGACCAAATGTTCTTCACAAAAACAGGCCAAAAGGAATTAACTCACCAGACAACTATAGGCTGCACAAAATGCAGCAACACCACTAACAACAGCACAAAGATCCACTGGCCAAGCAACAACAGCAACCATCCAAGAACTCCAATAAGAAAAAATGTTGAACGAGATCTTTAGTTTCGTTTTTTTTTTCTTTTATTGTTTCGTTTTACAATGTAAGTAGTTTTAAGTTTTATTTCTCGATTTAATTTTAAGTTTAATTTACTTAACACCAAATAATTTTAAGTTCAATAGTTTTAAGTGAATAGTTTAAGTTAGATTTTTAAGAAAAGATTACTTTTAAGATGAAATTAATTTTAAGGTGCCGACTGGGAGAAAGACAAATTTAGAATATTTTAGAATGTCATTTTTTACTGACAGGAAAGGCCGACAAGGAAGATAACAAAAACCAGTATTTCAGAATACTGGTTTTTCTCTTTCTTGTGTCGGACACACAAAGTGTTTGGGGTTGTTCGTGCACATCACGCATGGCCGCGCTGAGGATCGAAGCCGCGTCGCGCGGCAGCGGCCACTGAGCGGTGGACAATTGCAATGCGCACGAACAATCTATTTAAGAATAAAATCGAAAAATAAAAAATCCATTACAAACATAAGCTTCCCAACGGTTACCTTAAACCATTGGAATCCTCTGAGGAGGGAGGGTTTATAACCACAGAAAATAATAAAAGCATTTTTTAATCTCTATATTTTATTTCTAACAAAGGAAATGAAATCACACTCATATCAAATATTCATATGATACCATTTCCAGTTATTGTCATTAAGATAATATTCTGTTATAAGAACAAAGAAATAAAATGCTGACAAAGTCACTTGCATCAAAGATGAATTATAAAAAACACTGGCTATCTGCGATAGCACAGATCATTATAAGAACAAAGAAATAAAATGCTGACTTGCATCAAAGATGAATTATGAAAAACACTGGCTATCTGCGATAGCACAGTTCAGTTCTTTAATAACACTCGTACAATTAAGACTCAGGAATCAAGAGCTCCGCTCTTCAATTCCTTTTTTTAAAAAGTATTTTAAATAAAGTACATTTATTTCTTATATATACATATATATATATATATATTATATTATATTACATATATATAAAAGAAAGTCGTGTTAGTTATACTATTCATAACTCAATAACGGCTGAACCGATTTGGCTGAAAATTGGTGGGGAGGTAGCTTATAACCAGGAGACGGACATAGGATACTTTTCGTTTCCGTGGGACGTGACATAAAACGTGGTATAACAAAAAGCAACAAACAGAAGAACGAAAAATGTATCAGTAAAAAAAAACATCAATGTTTGTTCCTAATAGCACCGGGATGGTTAAGAAAGTTATTTGAGGAAAATCCGCCCACTGCAACGGAAATTGTCATTAAAATTAATTTTTCAATAATTTAGTAAAAAAATAAAAGAAAAATTTATAAGAAAAAAAATTAATTTCTGTAGAAAATATATTAGCTGTGTTTTGTTTTCCCCAAGATCCTAACCAGATTGGATTTGCTTACAAAAATACATGTATTACAAAAACAACACAAGATCCAACTTTGTTTTGAATTTGGATTTCCAAATCCATTTTGAACACACACCCTTAATTTGTAAATGTCGTCAGTAGTGTAAAGAAAAAAGACAAACGGTGTATACGAATAAGAAAATCAAAGGAAAAAAAGAGTTGGGTATATAACGTATGTCACGGAGATCCTGGGTTGTTTTATTTTCCTGATCTGATCTGGATTGGATCTGGGGGAAAATAAAACGCAGCTATTATGTTCATAATGGGAGTGTTTCTTTATTTATTCCGAATATTCGGAATATCTGGAACACCGCTTTTGCGTTTCTTTATTAACTAAAATATTCCGGATAAACTTTTTTGTTGCTTCTTTATTCCTTCCAGAATAATTGGAATCCATTCTTTTTGTTCCTACTCAAGAGGTAGTGTAAATGGAATATTCTCTAGTTTGACAGATACATTTCTTTTTTTTTTATTGTAAACAACTGCTGTTGACCTTGTCTGCCATCGGCCATTGATGAAAGCAAATAAAAATGGGAAATCATTTGTGATTATTATTTTTGCGTGCGCGAAAAAAATTCCGATTACTAAAACTAAAATTTGTGTATCATTGCAACTTTTATATTTCGGTATTTAATTCTTCTGCGTTTCACTTTTGTAAAGTCGCGTGTTTTGTACTGAAAACGTGCGTAGTAAATGAACAATATTTGTAGAAAATATATAGGAAATTAACCAAGTGAAATATTTATATTTTTTTTCTATTTCAAGATGCAAATTCTATGGTCTCCTGGAGGTATAAAATGCCTCAAAGGCCATCAAGCCCATCAAGACAAATTTGATAATTTACAAAAATTATAAAAATTATTTTGTTTGACATGAAAATTAACAGCAGATAGTTGGATATTCTCTCCATTAAAATCTGTTTCTTTATTTATTCCTTTCTAGATATTATGGATAGATATTTTGTTTTTTCTGTCTTTTCTATTCTTTATCCGGAAAAATAAAGAAACACACCCAATATGTCAATTGAAGAAAATTAATTAAACGAATATTTTTAAATGAATCAAAAGGAATATGAAAAAGAAAAAAATAAATGGTATGTGCATTGTGCATATATAAACATAGTTAGATCAAAATGTATGAAAATATTAAAAGAAAATTTAAAATAAATAAATAGGGATTAAACAATCAAGGTTCCCCCACATCAACGCGAATCTTTCGTGGCATCGACGAAAACAATAGGCGTGTTTTTTGCAAGCCTGGGGGGAATTGGTTGAAAAAAACGACAGCTGGGATTAGCGACGCCATGACAGTAAAAAACATGGAGTGTTCATACAAACTATCGATAACATGTATGCAATTTATGCCGGTAACACCGGTGCACTTAAGTTAAGCCCCGAGAATTCTCCGGGATTAGTTGTTGTTGCATTTAACATGTTAATTGTTTAGCACCGACGTCGTTCTTTTCAATTAATTCCCCCCGGGCTTGCAAAAAAACACGGCTAATAATAACAACAAGTGGTTGTCAATGAAAACAACACATTGTTATTATTGTTTTCGTCACCGCGACAGATTCGCGTTAGTGTGGGGGAACCTTTAAAGGAATACTCAAAAAAAATGAAAGAAGTTGTGTGTGCATAAGAGAGATCCAAAATCTATGGCGATTATTAAAATTGGTTTCCGCGTCCGGTTATTATAGAGACTCCGCTTATGGGATACTTATCGTAATAAATGTAAACGTGCCTTAATTTAAGAATACATATTGAACACGACCAAGTAAAAAGATGATTGTTTAATGTGGAACACAGCTAAGTAAGAAGGGCTAAGAAAGGGAAGTAAAGAAATGTGATGTATGAATGAGGGATACAAATATATGTTTTATGGACGCCGGCGGACTTAACTGGTTGCCACTTAAAAGTTGTGTTTTATTTAATTTAGGGCCAGTTTCACAGTGAAATAAGTTTCACTTAAGTGCCAAATATGGAAAACTAATTCCCAATTTCACAGTGCAAACTTATCGGAATAAGTGACACTTAAGTCTCCCATGTTGGCCACTTAAGTTCCCCTTACTCAGGTAGTAAAACTGCGGCTAAAGTGCCAAAATTGGAAAATTAAGTGCCACTTATTTTGTTAAGTGCGCACTGTGAAACTGGCCCTTAATGCTTTTGAACTTATTTTACATGGTGTCAGAAGTAAAACATAAAGTATTTAATTAATCATCCTGTAACAAAAGGAATTTTGAAATTATTTTCTTGTCGTCGTATCCACTGAGTCGCCTAAATATATCATATATAATGGCTGCACTAGAACTGCGTTTACCAACTCAACTTGAGTGTGTAGATATTGCTAAGGAGTGGCAGAGATGGAAGAAATCACTTCTTATTTACTTGAGAGCTTCAGGAAAGCATACAAATTCTGGACCGGATAAAATTGCAACATTTTTATGGTCGATTGGACCACGGGGGATGGAGATCTATGAACCATTTTTTCCAAACGATGATGATTCAATAGATGACCTTTTTTCCCATGCACAAGAGGAGGCACAAGACGAGGCAGAAGAAAATGACAATCAACAACAACGCCCAACTCGTACATTGAAGGATGTTTTAAAAGCATTTGATGAATTTTGTTTGCCTCGTAAGAACATTACCATGGAGGTCTTCAAGTTTGATATGATCAAACAGAAGGAGAGACAGTCATTTGTTGAATATGAAACTGAACTACGCACACAGTTAAAGTACTGTGACTTTGAGTGCACAAAATCCAAATCTTCATACGCTGATCGCATGTTAATACACCGTATTGTAATTGGTGTTAATGACAAGAAACTCCAAATGAAGCTTTTGGACTCTAAGGAAGACACAGTGTCTAAAGTCATCGATACATGTAAGGTCTTTGAAGCGGCAGCTGCCAACAAACAAATACTAGAACAAAGGGACACACTAACAGAAGTCAAGGCAATCGTTGACGAAGAACAAAAGGAATCAAATATTGCGGCCATCAAACGAAACAACTGCTACAACTGTGGTCAAAACTTCAATGGAAATCATCGCCGTGTTTGTCCAACACGAAACGTTACATGCCACAGATGCTCAAAGGTCGGCATTTCAGCAAATTCTGTAAATCAGCATCAAAGGAGAAACCAGATGGAAGGAATCAACAGTTTAAGAAATCCGAACATCTCAACAAACCGATTCACAGTGTCAACTGGGATGATGACGAAACTTATGGTAATAAACATTTTAATATTGTTGCCGTTGTCGATCGTCACGTTATTGTGTTGGTGTTCTTGAATTCGTGACCAGCTCTATCTCTAAATTATTATTCCCATTATTGTCCTCTTGGCTAGTCAAAGATTCATCGCGTATTAACCCCAGGTCTCCTTGTTGTTTGTTAAAATGGGTGAGTCTATTGTACAGAATCCTCTTCGTGCCTTGTGTGGATAAGATAAGTTAGCCGTCATATTTTCCATCGTCTATCTTCAAATAAAATTTAAAAGTTGTAGTTAGTAATTGTCTGAAGATACAATCTGTCATTCGTTCAAACTTTCAAAGAGAGTTTCTTTCAAAAGTTAAAAGTGCCTTATAGCATTGTACATTTGCTCATAAATAAAAACAAACAAGTTTGACTCAATTAGAGTCATTATTGGAACTCCTACCAGAGCACACTCTTATCATCTACAAGTTCAAATAAATATAGGTATCTGATGATTTTTATGTCACAGAAAATAAATTTTCAAAATTATTGTTTACCTATTAAATTTACCCTTCTTCACTTCTCATTTTGAACCTCAACCGACCACAAAGAAACATCTCCAATGAAATTGCATATATAAATACCAACAAACAAAACAAAACAAAATATACATATGTCTAGCATACAAAATGCTACTTCAGCCAAATGTACAAAGAATCTTCTCGATGTACACAATATTCCACTCATACTACTTCTTGTGAAAGAGACAACATGACAATATACTTTCGTTCACCGAAAATACATTTCATTCGCTCTTTTTGACCTGTCTTTTTACTATGAACCTCATACCTTTCCGTGTCCTTAAGTGTATAATTTATCTGTTCTTTCGTTCATGATATGAGGAAGACTGCGATATGTTATGAACTTTTCATAGTGTGAAAACGCACACCTCTTCGCCTCCTCCCCTGACCATGACTATGACCATGACCATGTCGCTTGTGATAGAGACAGCAAAAATACCTTTTCGTTTACCGAAAATGTACCGTAATTTTTTTGTCTTTTACACCAGCCACCAATTGCACTCTACACACATTAATTTTTCAAAGAAAATCACGTATCCTTAACTTAGGTCAGACGTTGTGCGCTCTGGGTAGACAGTAGACACTTTCATTCATTTTAATCAATATATTTCTAAACTTTTCACCTCACATACATATTTTAATATTCAACTTTCACTTAACTTGGTACGGATTCGATCCCACTTCTGAATCTATAAAGCTCAAATCGAAAAATACTCAAATACTTATTGTTTTATTTAAAATAACTTTATTTATTTAATATGACTTGTCTCGACGATCGTACGTTTTCGAATGAATTTTATTCATTTCCCTTCCATCTATTTCTTTGTGTTGTTATCTTCCTCTCCCTCTTACAATTGAAACACGTCGGTTGACAACGAACAACAACCCCATTTTTTTGGCCTTAGAACCTTACTTCAATTGGAGTAAATTTACTCCAATTTTGAGAAAGAAAATAAATCTACTCCACCACTTCGTTTTTTTGTGATCTACTCCTTTTGTCCCACACTAAAAAAATTACAAATTCTTTAGCCAAACTATATGAAAAGGCTGTGTTGTTCAGTTTTTTAACCAACTCTGGCTCTGAACGTTTAAATTTAAAATTCTATTCAGTTCTGAAAGTGAATTTGTGTATGTGATTTATTTTGTTTTTGTTAAAAATACAATTGTTGAAGGTTTTTTCTTTCGTTTTTAAATCTACTCCAGAAATTTCCTATTTACTCCACTTTTTTTACAAATATGCTCCGAAATTTTACTACTGAGGTTCTAACCCTGATCCCTACTCATGGTAAGTAGATGTAGAGCACAGTACACAAATCAAAGGTATTATATTGCGCAGGTTGTCAAAGTTGGAAGTGTCAAAAAATTAAAAATGGCTGTTCCAGTGCCCACAGGAACTCAGCACGCATCATTAGAAACAACAACAAAATATTGAAATTAGACAAGTAAAGGGACACTGGATCCACCATTTTACCACCATAATACCTCAATTTTGACAGATGCGCAGAACTGAACAAAAATGAAAACGCTAATGCTATTACCTTTAATATGTGTACTGTGGATGTAGAGTACATCATTCGGAACGAAACAACAAATATTGCGTCTACATGAAACTCGTTGGAAGTGAACTTTTGGTACATTACGCTCGGGTGTTGACAAACAGCCGTGTGTGTTGTGAATTTTTTTTTTTTTAGACTTTTTTATGGGGAATCCATTATTCGACATTTTTACATGTAAGTAGTCAACGGATTCACATAATCTCTTCTGATGGCACTTCTAATTAATATTAGCTTTCAAATGCTATATTTTTTATTGGCGGGCGTTCGGTTTAAGTATATTAAAAAGGGAGTACACAAAATTTGTTAACGTATTATTATATAGACTAGTATAGCCTATGGTCGAAATTCGACCATCTGTATTTATTTATATAATATTCAATCAAGGGTGAACCACACGTGCATGAAAATATTTTGTTTTGTTAAATTTTTGTTTCCATTCAATTTTTAATTAAAAAAATGCCTACCACAAACGTGCTACCTACGTCCTACATACAGTATTTTTTTTTCCGATGTGAACTCAATTTGCCAAGGTAATGGTTTTTTGTTGCACACACTCCACCGTCTTTAGAATTGCTTTCTCCCCAGTATATTCTTAGTATCAAACTTTTTTTTATTTTTTTTGTTTGTATTCCTCTTTCTCGTTACGTTTGCCTCGATGAAATTTATTCTCAAAATATTTGTTAAACGTTTTTAGTATGAAATTTTGAACAGTTTTGAAAATTTTTTTGTTGCTCGTACTCGACTGTCATTCTGGCTTTAATTTGAATTTTGAAAATCCGACCATTGATTCCAAATATATAAGCATTTAAGATTTGTTATTGTAGACTTTTGTATGTGGAATCCATGATTTCGCATGTGTATATTTTTACACGCATGTAGTTGACCGATTTACATAATCTTTTCTAATGGCAATTAAAATTACCTTTCAAATGGTATATTTTTTTATTGTAGGGCGTTCGGTTTAAGTATATTAAAAAGGGAGTACAACAAAATTGTTAACGTATTAATATATAGATTTTCTTAATTTTTTTACGAAAGCTAGATTTGTCAACCCGTGCGAAGCCGGGGCGGGTCGATTTTCATCCTCGATTTGAAAACTGCATACCAGACTCAGATTTTGTTTGTACCAAATTTGACCTGCGGTAGCACATAGCGAGTAAAGAACATGAAAAAAAAAAAAACAATAAACACACGATTCCTAAAAAGAGAGAAGCATACAGGTTTTTTTCCGTTCGTTTTTTCTCATAGATCTTGAAGGAGTAGAAGAAATAAGAAAACAGAAACAAAAATTGTGCGTTTTTTTCCGTGTGTAGCTCTCCTATAGGTAAGAGTAGTAGAGACAATAAATTGAAATGTTTTCCCTTCTCTAAGAAGTTTAACTTTTAAGAAATTTTTTGGACAAATTTCGTTTTCATGGACATTTCTTGCCCATGTCCCAATTTATTTTTACACCAGGCAGACGATCAACAGGCAAGAAAGCTCTTTGCCTGTTCAAAATAAAGCACAGAAAGAAAGCTATTTGTCTTTTGGAAAAAGTTCTCTCTTGAGTGCTCGCTCATATGTTTTCCCTCTTGCTCTGTTACTCAGGATATAGTAATGAAATGAATGGGGAAAAATTGAATAAAAACGTGTTTTTTTTGTTTCTGCAATACTATGCAGCAGTGTTGCCGCTGAAAAAATTAAAGAGTGTCCCAAAAAGGGTCCCGAGACAAAAAAAAAAGGTTTCCATATAGAAAAATGTCACAATGTATGAAATAAAAGTTTAAATCATAAATTACCTTTTCATCTTAGTTCCAGTATTTTTAACTTTATGACACAAAATAAAATAAACAAAGAACATACAAAACAAGACGTAGGCGTACATAACTGTTTTTGTTTTCCAAATAAATTCGAAAACAAAATTCGGTGTAGTAATGTCCCTTCCTTCTGTCAGTTTGCTTTTGCTGAATGCAAATATCGGTCCATTTTTCGAGGCAAAACGACAGCGTTCAGTAAAAAAAATTTGTAGAATTGAATTTTTTTCGGAGAAATACAAATTTTCAGAAGTTCTCGAAAACAAATCTTATTGAATTAATAAAAAGGAGCCAATTAGGTCAATTTCAAAAAAGTGGTGGCCACGGGTCCCGAACGCAAAATAGTGGCAACGCTGCTATGCAGTCAGCAACTATCGAGAGAAAGACGAAAGACATTTCGATTAGGTTTGTTTTTTTTTTTTTTCTTGTACGATTTTTTTTAAGGTCGTCTGAGGCTGGCGACAAAAAATAAAAAGTATATGAACTCCTTTTCTTCTTTGCATCCATGGATATTGGATATATTCTTTACGTGGGTAGGTAGACCATTTTTTTTTTGAGTTGGGGGTTATTTTTTTAAAGACGGAAAAATGTCTTATTTTGTGTGTAGTTTTCGTGTTTTCAATTCTAGATTCGTTAGATCGGCGCATTTTTTGATTAGCTAGGTAAACATTATTTTTAGATTTATTTAGATAATCATTTTCCAGTTTCTTATATTAAGAAATTTATTTCTAGGGATTATTAAGACATTTCAACATTTTGACCCTGTTGTTTAGTAAAAAGAAACAAATACAAAATAATTTAAAAATATGTAATTATAATAAAATATTTAAATTTGATCTGATAGGTTGATTAGGTATACCTACCTACAAAGGACACTTGGTAATATTCGGTACCGAGTAGTGTGAGACTTGTGCTGCACTAAAACCACCGGAAAATCAGGACCAATCTATGAAAGATCGACAATTATTTCTTCAATTCAAATCCCATTGGGAGAAGTTTAAAGTTTTAATACTTTCCCATCGCTTTTAGACCATCAGCTCATGAGGCTTTGTTCTTCTTAATCCTCAAACTTTATCTCTTACATTTAATACAGTATCCATCTCGGAGTTAAAATGACTATGTAGTCGCTGATTATGTGAAACAGCGTGTTTTCTAATCACTTCAGAAACCATTTCTATTTGTAGGTCACGATGTAAATCGCTATTTCTAATATACCAAGGTGCATTAATTATTCCACGAAGGACTTTATTTTTGGATGGATTAATTTTCTTTGTACAACCCCACAATTGGATGCCATAAGTCCAAACTATGCCTACGTTCTGTAACTCTCGCATCATTAAAATTGGTCGAGAAAAGTTGAAAAATGGAACAAAACTCATGGGATTTGTTTCAATTTTGATCGTTTCTCGACTGATTTTGTCGATGCGAGAGTTACAGAATGTAGGCAGTGGTTTCAGTATTTGTTTGTGTATAGCATTATTTTGTTCTTGATAGAACGCATTTATCAGGCTTCACAACGCATTTATCAGTCACTTAAATGGCAGTATCATCGGCAAATGTGGCCAAGATTGTATAATTGTCCACTGGAATATCCCTAGTATATAACAAATACATTGTTGGTCCTAGGCCACTTGCTTGTGGTACACCGGCTTCAGTTTTATTAATTTCTGAATACTCACTTACCGTACTCTAAAGAATCGGTCTGTATGGTAGACATGTGCACCCAAGAGGACACAAGCGTCCACAGGTTTTTTCTCAAAACCCACCTCTGTCTACCAACTCCTACTCTCACCTCCACGCGGTGAACATCGGGTGCCTTGTACCTCAGCTGGAGATTGGGTTTCAACCCCAGTGGAAAGTTGTTGGGGGTAGCAAACGAGAGAGAGGGGGGGGAGAGGTGTTTCCACTAAGGCACCTCACCTTTTATAAAGACGGCAGCGGAGGACTTCCCGAGATGGAATCAACGGTGGCGTCTACAGTTCCTGTTAGGTCGAACTACTTAGTGAACACCTTATAGGGCTTCTACGACATATTCGGAGCTCAGGCCCGTAAGGAACGGCTATGCCGGCTCTCGGCCTTGGAGTTCAAATCAAGGACCTGGTCCTCCAGGTTGGGGGTCGTGCGTCAGGGTGACTTCCTGACCACGTAATGAAAAGCTAGTTGCGAAGCACCAACAAGCCTCGGATACGGACGTATTTAGTGTTGACAACCCACGCAAACGGATATGCACGTGGAATGTTAGGTCCCTTAATAGACCACGTGCAGTCGAACAATTAGCGGAGGACTGCTATAAAGCAGATATAACCGCCATCCAGGAAATGCGATGGGATGGGCCGGGCAAAAAGAGGATGAAAAACTGCGATGTGTACTATGGTGACTGCTACCGGGAAAGCCAACAGCGCCTATTTGGATGCGGATTTGTTATCGGAACCAAACTTAGGCAACAAGTCTTGAGCTATAGGTGTGTCAACGAGCGCCTCATGACCATTCGTATCAAGGCTAAATTCGGCAACATTAGCCTAATATGCGCACACGCCCCCAACAGAAGAGAATGATAACAACACCAAAGATACGTTCTTCGAGCTCTTGGACAAAACATATAAGCAGTGCCCTAGCTACGATATTAAAACTGTCTTGGGAGATTTTAATGCCAAGCTAGGAAGAGAAGACATCTTTGGTGCAATAATCGGGAAAAACAGCCTGCACGACACCACTTCCGATAACGGATTCAGGCTCATCGATTTTGCTGCGGGGCGAAATGTCATGGTAGCCAGTACGCGTTTTCCACACCTCAACATCCACAAAGGAACTTGGAGTTCTCCAGATCAATCTACCGTCAACCAGATTGACCATATTGCGATCGACGCTAGACACGCTACCAGCATCATGGATGTCCGAACTTTCCGAGGAGCTAACATCGACTTGGACCACATACCCCGTTGTAGCTAAGGTAGCACTTCGGATTTCCAGACCTAAGGCAAAACAGGGAGTTGCTGGAAGAAGATACAACGTCGAACGGCTACAATCGCAAGAGATCGCCAAACCCTTCTCCGACCGAGTCACGAGTAACCTCTTTCGAAGTTCTCTGCCGCCAACACAATGTATCGAGAACCAGTGGCAACATTGCCTGGATGCCATCAGAGAAGCCACCTCTGACGTGCTGGGTTTCAAGCAGTCACCATAAAGAAACCCCTGGTTTGATGAGGAATCTCGCCAGGCAAATGCAGCCAAACAACAGGCACGCAACAGGAACGAGAGCTGCTCACGAGCTCTACGAGCAGAAGAGGAGAGAGGAACACCGACTTCTCAGAAGGAAAAAGAGAGAGCATGAGAAGCGTGCGGTCGAGGATGTTGAGAGGTACCGAAGCAGAAATGAGGTTCGCAAGTTCTATGAGCAGGTGAAACGAAATTCACAAATGCATAAATCTCGAACCGAAGGCTGCAAGCTGAAAGTGGAAACATCATAGTGGAACCGCAGTCAATGCTGAGGATATGGAAGGACCACTTCTGCAGACTGTATAACGGCGACGACGAACCAAATTCCGCTGTCAGGCAGGATAATCCATTCAATATAGACGACGAAAGCCAACAATCCCGTCTTCCCGACTTAGACGAAATAAAGATTGTCATATCTAAGCTGACGTCTAACAAAGCCCCTGGAGCAGATGGCTTAAATGCCGAGCTTTTCAAAGCAGCTGGAGATGATTTGACTAGTAGCATGCACCAACTTATCTGTAAAATATGGTCGGAAGAAAACATGCCCGATGAATGGAACCACAGCATTGTTTGTCCGATACTGAAAAAAGGAGACGCTCTAAACCGCACCAACTATAGAGAAATCAGTCTCCTAAACATCGCATACAAAATCTTCTCTTCCGTAATATGTGAACGTCTAAAACCAATCGTCAATAACCTGATAGGTCCTTATCAGTGTGGCTTTAGACCAGGAAAGTCCACAGTCGATCAAATATTCACATTACGGCAGATCCTGGAAAAAACTCAAGAACATCCAATCGACACCCACCACCTTTTCATCGATTTCAAGGCCGCATATGACAGCATCTACAGGGACGAACTATATAGAGCCATGTCTAATTTTGGCATCCCTGCCAAAATTCGCTATGAATGCAGAAAACAACACCAGCGCTGAGATCAAACGAACAATTACTCTTGCTAACCGCTGTTTCTTCGGGCTAAGAAAGCGATTGAGTAGCAAAGCCCTCTCTCGAGCAACAAAAGTGTCGCTATATAAGACCCTCATCATCCAGGTCCTGCTATTCAAACACTAGAACTCCTAGTAAACACTCACTTTCCAGGTTGCTCTGTTGTTAACAGAGATCCACTATTGGAACCGTGCATCGAAAACTCACTACAAACGGAGTTGATTACGGAAGAAAGGATATTAACTCCTTTTCACCGTATAAATCACCAGGGTTGGATGGTGTTTTCCCCATGATGCTCCAAAAATGCATAGGACTTGTAATTCCACACTTTAAAAACATATTCCTAAGTAGCCTGAAATGGGGATATGTGCCTAAGGCGTGGAGAGAAGTCAAAGTGGTTTTTATTCCGAAAGCTGGAAAACCAACCCACACACTTGCGAAAGACTTCAGACCCATCAGTCTCACATCGTTTCTCCTAAAAACGTTTGAAAGACTAATAGGCATATATATATACGCAACACACTGAGCCCGGAAATCATATCCCCAACCCAGCATGCGTATATAAAACGGAAAAGTGTAGAGAAGGCACTACACAGTGTCATCAGCACAATTGAAAAAACACTCAAAGACAAAGAATACACCCTGGCCTTCCTAGACATTGAGGCAGCTTTCAACAATGTTTGAAACGAGGCGGTGGAGGGAGCACTCGTTAATCTTAACGTAAACAATGCCATCGTCAGATGGATAATGTATATGTTAAAAAACAGGCAGATCAACTCTGAGTTAGGCGGAGAACAGATCAAAGTATCTGCTTCCAGAGGGACTCCACAAGGTGGGGTCCTCTCTCCACTTCTTTGGGTACTCGTGATAAACACAATCCTCATGAGACTCAAATACAGTGGAGCTAAAGTAATTGCATACGCAGATGCTTTAGCATTGCTAGCGATTGGTAAATTCTCCTCCACCATTAGCGAGCAAATAGAAAATGCTTTATCAACAGTGTTTACATGGACTATGAACTGTAGCTTTGTAATGTGCTTCTTTTGATACTCCTGGTATCAAAACAATTGATAACGCCAATGCACATCACTAGCTCTATTTTTTTACGAAAAAAATACAACAAGAACAAAAAAAAAATCTTAAACTGAAACTTAGCAAAGAGAATAACCGTATTCTCTTTCGAAATCACGTAAGAAAGAAAAAAAAATATAACCTACCGTAACTATATTGTTCAAAAAAAAAAAAAAAATATTCTTAGGTAGGTACCTACACATAGTGCTAACTTACAGAGTCGTTTGTTTTACTGAAAAGGAAAACAGCATTCAGTTCAATCTACTCTTCCCTATCTCGCCCCCTTAAAATTCAATGCAGATCTCGCTCACGAAAAAAAAAAGAAGTTTTTTCGGTGAAGGGACTGTGTAATGTGTATGCCTGTGTGAGCACACATAAGAATTCAAGTTGAAGTGCATGTATACGAAAAAAAAACGGAACCAGAGCTCACGGTTAAATGGCGTGATGAGTCAAAGCAAGAGATCGAAACAAAAAAAAAAAAAACAAAGGGGTGATAATTATGAAACCTAAGACAAAAGCGGTCAGTGGGATATTAATCCTCGAGGCGAAAACATCCCTCACTTGTGCATTAAAAACAAAAAAAAAAACGAAAAAACAAAATAAAAGACATTTTTCTCAAGTACGTTCCAAGTGCGTCACTTAATTTAATTTATAATTTAATATAAATAAAAAAAGTGATATCTACCGCATCAGATTTTTTTTACGCCTTGGATTTATCTAAACATAAAAACAACAAAAAAAAAAAAAAAGAAACTAAATTAAAAAGCCTACCGACTTAGGTACATACGTACATAGGCCAATAATAGAAAAAATTATAAAAAGGAAAAAGAAACAACGGAAAATCCGTTATATACCGTAGTTATTGGATATTATCTACATAAAAAAAAAAAAAAGAAAAAAAAAAGCGGTATGTATCTTTAACTATTAATTATAGTGCGAACCCAAAGTGATCTTTTAACAACAAAAAAATACTTTAATGTTCTAGGAGACGTGATAACTCCGCTCCTAATACCGGCGCTAGAATCTACCATCCAGCTATAAACCCGTCAAGAAACAATCACACAGAACTACGCCATCATCTTTAGATCTGTACATCTATCCATCTATACAGGATTTTCGCAGAAAATGCAGATGAGGATACCGGCACAGGCAATTTTCGATCATATCATATAATATAAAAAAAAAACAAAGTTAATTTTCTAGCATACATTTTTACAATTATTAATTCGTTTTGAGAACTGTTCCTTAATTACCTATATTTTTGTTGCCAAAGACCACAAAATTTAAATTCAAAACTCTTTATTTATCTAAATTACTTTTTCTTCAATTACATTAATTATTCCCAGTTACGCCAATTCAAGTTAATTTCTTTTTGTAAATTCAACTTTTAAATTTATTAATTGCCGTTCATAATTTTTTTATGTATTGTAAAAACGAAAAGAACAGCTGAATTTTGTCTCATTATTCTATAGAGTAATCAGGATGGAAAATACGTGCAGGTAGGGAGTTGTGTAGTCTTCCAAGCATTTCCTTTAAGAAACGTTTTTTTTTTATTTCGGATAGGCGAACGATTTTCCTTCATAATAGGCCTATTAGGGATAGGAAATTTGTATAGTTTTCTTTGCGCCAAAAATTTTGATACGATTAACGCTAGTTTTTTTTGTTTTCTTAATGCTTTGAAGATTTATATATGTATACCCACCATTCCGTGTTCTCATTCTTTTATATTAAAGAAAAAAAAGAAAATCTTAATTTTTTTTTTTGTTTACTATTTTTTTAAGCATTCTTCTCGTTTATCTTTTTATCTTTTTATTTTCGATTAAGAAAAAAAAATAGATGATTGAATTCTTTTATGAATTTTAAATTCTAAATTTAAAAATGAAATTTAAGTTTACCTTAGTTACTCTAAGTTTAAAAATGAATTTTGAATAAATTTTTGTAAGTAAGGTATACACCTAGGAAAAAAGTTTCAAGTTTATTTATTTGGGCCATTCAATAGTTTTTTTTTCGAATGTGCATGGTTGGGAGGGAAATGTGAGGCCTAACAAACACCCTGGTCTCTGGCTCATTCAAGATAGATCCACACTTTAGTTTTCTTATCCCTTTTCCTTTTGGTTATTGAGCACATAATTTTTTTTGTATAGTTTGGTGAGAGCAAAAACCCACCCCGGACTGAAGCAGCCGTCGATTCAAAGTGCTCACTGGACTCTTTAATTGGGAATATTATATCTAATCCCGAACCAAACATAACAAAATGGCGCCCACCAACGTGGGGCTTCTTCCTAAAAGAACTTCCACACTTATATCTTAAATTATAATTCTTTTGAGTTACAAATTTTCGTTTGAGTTTTCGAACAAATTTGTCGAAAGTTAAATAATTTTAGATTTTCTTGAAGTTTTTGGAATTTCGATCATTGGTTATCGATGGTCTTACCTAAACTTTTTTTTTATATAAATTAATTTTAATAAATTTCAAAATTCTTATCTAGTGTAACAATTCTATATGACATCTGGAATTACGAATATGTACGTAGATAATTCTACATAAGCGTCCGATTAATCGTATTAATAAGTGTATACTTCGATAAAACAAAAAATTATGCAAAAGAAGCATTTTTTAAAATTCAGTGTGGTTTTTAAGAAAAGGAACTACAATCCTTTAAGAGTTTTTTTTTAGATTGTCCTTGTATTAAAATCCATTACTATAACATTATCCGATAAACTTTAAACGTTTATTTTTTTTCATTAATTTAAAGGATCTTTTTGTCTGAGTCAATTTATTACAATTTGAAACTTGTTTCCGATGTATACCCGAAACTTACTTTTCATGATATTGAACCTAAAACAAAAAAAAAAAAAAAATAAATATGTCTGTAACACGAACACCAGAACATTTTTCCGAAAATCTTATTACAATTAATTCTTGTTCGATTTGCATGGAACCATTTAACGATAAAGACAATATAGGTACAACAAAATGCAAACATGTTTTTCATAAAACATGCATTGTTGAAACAATTAAACATTCTTCGACGTGTCCAGAATGTAAATCTAAATTACAACTTAAAGATATTTCTAAAAGTGGAAAACAAAATTTACCATCTTCTTCAACGGGAACTTTGCCTAAAACCATAATCCATAATACACGTTATCAGAAAAGACTTGATTTACAATTACCTTTGATTGAACAAAATCCTATAGATTGGTCTTTGAATCCATCTCCAATAATGCCTTCAGTTCAAAATATTGAAGAATCTTTGCGAAGACATGTAACGACGCAACAATTTAATCAATCGGAATTATTTGTAAATCCTCGTTTGGATGCTCAAATAAGACAAAGCTTAGATAAATCTCAAAACATACCCTCAAATACAGTTCATAATCCCTCACAAATTCAAGACCCTACTAATCAAATTGAAAGTTTGATAGAACAGAAACTTGAACAAAAATTAAACGCTATGATGAATCGTCTTGAAACATTGGTCTTAAACCAAAACAAAAAAGATAACAACCGTGTTCTTGAAAGTGCTTCAGTAGGTCAACAAACTAATTCGATCCCCAACAGCAACAGTCAATTTCCGAGAGATTCATTTTCTCAACCACCACCACAAACAGTTAATTACAATAATAACAACTTGTTTCAAGGTCATTCAAACAATCTTGTGCCTAGGATTGAGGTAAATCGTGTAGCGAATATACTCCAAAGCTGGAATTTACGTTTTGATGGAATAAAATCCGATATTTCCGCTGATCAATTTATCTATCAGGTTACTGCTCTTACTAAAGATTGCTTGAATGGTAATTTTAGTCTTCTGTGTGAAAATCTTCACATTCTTTTCACCGATCGTGCCAGAGAATGGTACTGGAGGTACAGAAGAGGTGTAGATCGTATCAGCTGGGAACCTTTCTGCTTTGTTTTTCGTCAACAATTTCAAGATTATAAAACCGATACCGATATTAAAGAACTTATTTGGAAACGAAAACAAAAAGAAAAAGAACCTTTTGAAGACTATTATAATGATGTTATGAAATTGTGCGATAAGCTCAGATTTCCGTTAATGGACAATGAACTTGTTGATATATTACATCGTAATCTTCGACCAGAAATTAGACAACAAACTTTTTATATGGCATTTGCTTCTGTAGCACAGCTTCGAAACTTTTGTTTCAAAAGAGATGTAGTTTTCAGCGAAAACTCAAATAAATCTCAATTTCAGATTAGACCCTTTTATAACAAACGCCCTGTAAACGAAATAGTTATCGAAAATGACATTCAACTTGATGGCTATAATCCAACACTTGATATATCTGGCATAACACCGTTCAAATGCTGGAACTGTGGTCATGAAGGCCATACATACCTTGATTGTCTGGAAAAAAGAACTGTATTTTGCTATGGTTGTGGTGCTCCGGACACATATAAACCTAATTGCTCCAAGTGCTCTCAGAAGGGAAACTTGAAATCGAACGCGGCAAAACCGAAAATTACTCCAGCTCAACCTCGTTCGAATTAAAAGATGAGCTTGGAGACGATTCAGTTAGGAATCTCACAGATATTCCTTGTTCCGATATAGACAAAAACTTACTTGATATTTCAAAGAAAATCACAATTTTAAAACCGGATTTACATTTACCTGACTTACCAAAACATATCCCAAAACTTTACCCGATTATTTCATACAAAAAGCGGTTAGATAATTACAATGAGAAAAGAGCAAGTATTTTCAATTCTATTGAAACACCATTATCTGCTTTCAAAAATCCAAAGCGATCAACCATTCGATTAAGAAAATATTGGAAAGAAGTTCGATCGAATAGAAAACTTTTAAAAAAATCAGTTTCTAGTTTACAAACTGGCTCTTCAGATATTCGTCCTTACGCAACCGTATCTATTTTTGGGAAAAATTACATAGGTTTGCTCGACAGTGGTGCAACCATCTCCTGTTTAAGTGGTCAAGCTGCGAAAGATTTGATTTCGAAAATAAATAAACCTTGTAATTTTAACACCTATGCTACAACTGCCGATGGAAAACAACAAGAAATTAAGGGTTGTATAGAAGTTGATGTCACTTTCCGAGAAATTGTGAAAAAAATTAAATTCTATATAGTCCCAACGTTATTAGAAGATATTTACCTAGGCATAAATTTTTGGTCTGCGTTCAATATTGCACCTAATGTTATAAGTGGAATGTCAACAGAAAATTTAGATCAGCCAAGTAATTCCCACTCTTTAACAACTGAACAAAGAAAATGTCTCGATGCCGTCATATGTTTGTTTCCATCATACGCTTCCGAAGGTCTCGGAAAAACAAGTCTCATTGAGCACGAAATTGAAATTGAGCCAGGTTGCAAACCAATAAAACAAAGATATTTCCCCATCTCACCAGCCATAGAAAAACTTCTTCACGAACAAATCGATAGAATGCTTTCAATTGGGGTCATTGAGGAATCGGATAGTCCTTGGAGTAGCCCAGTCGTTTTTCTTCAAAAGCCCTGCGGAAAAGCCAGAGTTTGTCTAGATTCGCGAAAAGTCAATGAGAAAACCATTAAAAGCGCATATCCTTTGCCTTTGATAGAACAAATTTTGAGTCGACTGCCTAAGACAAAATTTATCTCAAGCATTGACTTAAAAGAGGCCTTTTGGCAAATCCCTTTAAGCGAAAAATCTAGACAAATGACTGCTTTTACCGTTCCTAACCGTCCGCTCTATCAATACAAAGTGATGCCATTCGGGCTTTGCAACGCGCCTCAAACACTTTGTCGCCTTATGGATCAAGTGATTCCTCCAGGACTTCGAGAAAAAGTATTCGTTTATTTGGATGACCTCCTTGTGTTATCTGAAACTTTCGATGAGCACCTTTATTTACTCGCCGACATAGCCCGAAGATTAAGGAAGGCTGGATTAACCGTCAATCTAGAAAAAAGTAAATTTTGCCTAAAAGAGGTTAAGTACCTTGGTTATATTGTCGGTTATGGTACTCTTCGTACTGACCCCGATAAAGTCGCTGCCATCACGAGTTTTCCCCAACCAACCACAGTCCGCCAACTTCGACGATTCCTTGGAATGGCCGGTTGGTATCGCCGTTTCATTAACGATTTCGCTGGTATAACAACACCACTCACCGACCTTTTGAAAAAGTCAAAAACTTTTAAATGGACTGAAGAAGCCCAAAAATCTTTTGAAGTTCTTAAAAATCTGCTTTCTACTGCTCCTATCCTCGCCAATCCCGATTTTTCTCGCCCCTTCGCAATACACTGCGATGCAAGTCTGTTTGGTGTAGGCGGTGTCCTCGTTCAAACAAATTCAGATGGTATTGAAACACCTATCGCATACTTTTCTCACAAGCTCAATTCAGCTCAGAGAAAGTATAGCGTTACCGAGCTTGAGTGCTTAGCTGCTTTGCTAAGTTTGAAAAAATTTCGTCAGTACGTAGAAGGACAACGCTTTGCAATCATCACGGACCATGCTAGCCTTAAATGGCTAATGCAGCAAAAAGACCTCTCCGGCCGCTTAGCAAGATGGTCACTTAAGCTGCAAGGTTATGATTTCTCGATTGAACATCGACGTGGTTCCGAAAATATTGTTCCCGATACACTCTCCCGTGCGAATGAGAATGATATTTCTGCAATTGTTTCTGTCGAAACTGGAATCGATTTAGATTCTGAACATTTTAACTCTGATGAATATCAAAAATTAAGACAAAATATCCTCGAAAACGAATCAAAGCTACCGAATCTTAAAGTTATTGGCATCTATGTATATCGTCGTTCTGAACCTTTAGAAGATTCTGAAACCGAATCTACACCATGGAAGTTATGGATACCTTCCCAAATGACAAATGACTTAATGAACCGATTTCATAGTCCACCTATTCACAATCATGCCGGAATTCATAAATTGCTAGAGCAATTAAAAAGGCATTTTTACTGGCCCAAAATGATTACTGATGTCCGAAATTTTGTGAATAGCTGTGAGACATGTAAACAGTCTAAGGCTCCTAATAAAGTCTTGCGTGCTCCAATGGGAGAAAAACCAAAATCTGAAAGACCATTCCAGAAATTGTATATGGATATAATAGGACCTTTTCCTAGGTCAAAATCTGGAAACATTGCTATTTTTATAACATTAGACCATTTTTCAAAATTTCCTCTTTTTATACCAATTAAAAGTATGACTTCAAAAAAAATCATTGATTATTTAGAAGAAAGTGTTTTCAGTATTTTTGGTGTACCAGAAGATGTTTTGACTGATAATGGGTCCCAATTTAAAAGTGACATTTTTAACAACTTTCTAAAAAAATATGGAATTCATCATATCTATACTGGTTTGTATTCCCCCCAAAGTAATTCATCTGAAAGGGTGAACCGGTCGATAATTGCTGGTATTCGATCCTACTTAGGCAACGAACAAACTCGTTGGGATGAAAACCTCCCCCTTATTGCGGCCGCTCTTCGTAGCTCATATCATCAATCACTTCAGTTTTCACCTTACTTCATACTATTTGGCCAAGAAATGGTGACTCACGCTTCTGCTTATAAGCTGTTGAGAAAACTTAATAATTTAAATTCTGGTGAAATTATCCTTGACCACAAAGACCGACTTCAGATTATAAGAGAAGATGTGCAAGCCAACATCCAAAAAGCCTATGAGAATAGTGCTAAAAGATATAATACTCGTAGTACTCAATCTTTGTTTAACCCAGGACAGACTGTATTTCGGCGTAACTTTGCCCAAAGCGATGCCTTAAAAAAGTTCAACGCGAAATTGGCACCAAAATTCGTAAAGTGTCATGTTATCCGCAAGGTCGGCAATACTTTATATGAACTCAAAGATGATAATGGTAAAACAGCTATATACCATACAAAAGATATAAGAACTTAATTTCCCAGTCTTTGTGTTTTCTATATGAACAACTTTGTTAGTACATATACACCCAAAGCCTGTTTTGTAATGTGCTTCTTTTGATACTCCTGGTATCAAAACAATTGATAACGCCAATGCACATCACTAGCTCTATTTTTTTACGAAAAAAATACAACAAGAACAAAAAAAAAATCTTAAACTGAAACTTAGCAAAGAGAATAACCGTATTCTCTTTCGAAATCACGTAAGAAAGAAAAAAAAATATAACCTACCGTAACTATATTGTTCAAAAAAAAAAAAAAAAATATTCTTAGGTAGGTACCTACACATAGTGCTAACTTACAGAGTCGTTTGTTTTACTGAAAAGGAAAACAGCATTCAGTTCAATCTACTCTTCCCTATCTCGCCCCCTTAAAATTCAATGCAGATCTCGCTCACGAAAAAAAAAAGAAGTTTTTTCGGTGAAGGGACTGTGTAATGTGTATGCCTGTGTCAGCACACATAAGAATTCAAGTTGAAGTGCATGTATACGAAAAAAAACGGAACCAGAGCTCACGGTTAAATGGCGTGATGAGTCAAAGCAAGAGATCGAAACAAAAAAAAAAAAAACAAAGGGTTGATAATTATGAAACCTAAGACAAAAGCGGTCAGTGGGATATTAATCCTCGAGGCGAAAACATCCCTCACTTGTGCATTAAAAACAAAAAAAAAAACGAAAAAACAAAATAAAAGACATTTTTCTCAAGTACGTTCCAAGTGCGTCACTTAATTTAATTTATAATTTAATATAAATAAAAAAAGTGATATCTACCGCATCAGATTTTTTTTACGCCTTGGATTTATCTAAACATAAAAACAAAAAAAAAAAAAAAAAAAAAGAAACTAAATTAAAAAGCCTACCGACTTAGGTACATACGTACATAGGCCAATAATAGAAAAAATTATAAAAAGGAAAAAGAAACAACGGAAAATCCGTTATATACCGTAGTTATTGGATATTATCTACATAAAAAAAAAAAATAGAAAAAAAAGCGGTATGTATCTTTAACTATTAATTATAGTGCGAACCCAAAGTGATCTTTTAACAACAAAAAAATACTTTAATGTTCTAGGAGACGTGATAACTCCGCTCCTAATACCGGCGCTAGAATCTACCATCCAGCTATAAACCCGTCAAGAAACAATCACACAGAACTACGCCATCATCTTTAGATCTGTACATCTATCCATCTATACAGGATTTTCGCAGAAAATGCAGATGAGGATACCGGCACAGGCAATTTTCGATCATATCATATAATATAAAAAAAAACAAAGTTAATTTTCTAGCATACATTTTTACAATTATTAATTCGTTTTGAGAACTGTTCCTTAATTACCTATATTTTTGTTGCCAAAGACCACAAAATTTAAATTCAAAACTCTTTATTTATCTAAATTACTTTTTCTTCAATTACATTAATTATTCCCAGTTACGCCAATTCAAGTTAATTTCTTTTTGTAAATTCAACTTTTAAATTTATTAATTGCCGTTCATAATTTTTTTATGTATTGTAAAAACGAAAAGAACAGCTGAATTTCGTCTCATTATTCTATAGAGTAATCAGGATTGAAAATACGTGCAGGTAGGGAGTTGTGTAGTCTTCCAAGCATTTCCTTTAAGAAACGTTTTTTTTTTATTTCGGATAGGCGAACGATTTTCCTTCATAATAGGCCTATTAGGGATAGGAAATTTGTATAGTTTTCTTTGCGCCAAAATTTTTGATACGATTAACGCTAGTTTTTTTTGTTTTCTTAATGCTTTGAAGATTTATATATGTATACCCACCATTCCGTGTTCTCATTCTTTTATATTAAAGAAAAAAAAGAAAATCTTAATTTTTTTTTTGTTTACTATTTTTTTAAGCATTCTTCTCGTTTATCTTTTTATCTTTTTATTTTCGATTAAGAAAAAAAAAATAGATGATTGAATTCTTTTATGAATTTTAAATTCTAAATTTAAAAATGAAATTTAAGTTTACCTTAGTTACTCTAAGTTTAAAAATGAATTTTGAATAAATTTTTGTAAGTAAGGTATACACCTAGGAAAAAAGTTTCAAGTTTATTTATTTGGGCCATTCAATAGTTTTTTTTTCGAATGTGCATGGTTGGGAGGGAAATGTGAGGCCTAACAAACACCCTGGTCTCTGGCTCATTCAAGATAGATCCACACTTTAGTTTTCTTATCCCTTTTCCTTTTGGTTATTGAGCACATAATTTTTTTTGTATAGTTTGGTGAGAGCAAAAACCCACCCCGGACTGAAGCAGCCGTCGATTCAAAGTGCTCACTGGACTCTTTAATTGGGAAAATTATATCTAATCCCGAACCAAACATAACAGCTTAGCGGTTAACCCGCAAAAAACCGAACTAGTCCTTTTTACGAACAGACGGAAAACGGAAAGTACCATCTTTCAAAACTCCTTCTATTGTGGGGACCCAACTCAAACTCTCCGACCACGCGAAGTATCTTGGTGTGATCTTGGATAAGAAATTGAATTGAAGTCTTAACATTAAAGATAGAACTAACAAGGCTATGTTTGCATTCTACTCCTGTAACAGGATTTTTGGTGAAACCTGGGCGCCAAACCCCAAAATTATCAAATGGATGTTCACAGCCACAGTTAGACCTGTACTTACTTATGGTAACGTAGTCTGGTGGAATGCATTGGACAAAGTTACCATCCATAGAATCATGACCAAGGTGCAAAGATTGGCATGTATTGGGATCACAGGGGGCATGAGAACCACACCCACTGCGGGTCTGGAAGCTATACTCAATTTAAAACCCCTGGATCTATTTGGACAAGAATCGGCAGCCAATAGCGCACTGCGGCTCAGCCAAACTGATTGCTGGAAATCCAGCACCATCGGTCACGCACTGATTCTACAGAAATTCACGGGCAATAAAGTATGCACTGCCTACATAACACCCCGTTTAGACAAGCCTTTCAGAACCACCTTTCCCAGTAGAGAGGACTGGCTAATCAACAAATTGAGTAAAAAACTGAGTAAAAAACCTGTGAACCGACAGTAGCAGTATACACTGACGGCTTCAAAATGGATACTGGTGTTGGTGCAGGCTTCTATTCAGAAACCCTTGGACTAGCCAGCTCATTCAGACTTCCCAATTACAGCAGTGTCTTCCAAGCTGAGGTCCTGGCAGTGACGAAAGCTGCTAGACAAATCTCAATGATGGCAATACCACAAGCTAATATTACCTTTTTCATTGACAGCCAAGCGGCAATAAAAGCAATTTCTGCCATCGAAATCAAATCGAAGCTTGTGACTTGCTGTCGCGAAGAGCTAAGGGTTCTTGGTACACAGCACAACTTAAGGCTCTGCTGGGTTCCTGGTCAGAATGGTATCCCAGGAAATGAAAGTGCTGATGATCTGGCAAGAATAGGATCAACACTTGATCTAAATTAGGCAGACTCAACCGTCCAGATCCTACCTTGTAACCTAAAACAGGTAATATAGAGTAAAATCCTTGATCTAGCAAACAAGAGATGGAACTCGCTTGATACCTGTATTACAACCAGAAAACTATGGCCAAAGCTAAATAAACATAAGACCGAAAACATTATCCAACTGAGTAAAAAATCTCTCTCTCTTCTCGTGAGTGTTACCACTGGACACAACCAATTGGGATACCATAAGAAGAAGTTGAAACTCAGTATGGACGATTTATGCAGAGGTTGTGGTGACGAGGACATACATGAGGACACTACTCATTACCTGTGCCACTCCCCTGCGCTATGCCATCTGAGAAACAGGTTCCTTGGAAGATATTTCTTCAATGACCTAGATGAACTCTCTGCTATTCCAAGCAACTGCTTGTTATACTTCGCCAAAGCTACTAAATGGCTTGAAAATACTTAACCCCTATTGATCTAGCCGAACAACAGGCATGAAATCGTTCCTCTTAACCAAGCGTCAAACAACGCTTAAATATATAAGACGGCAACGCATAAGAACGACTGAAAATGCGGGTGTGCATTGCGGTGGCGACAACCAGCGGAGAATGGGTACCTCGCCCATACACCAGCTGTTGCCGCCTCCGTTTTGAGCATCAGCATTAATAAGCCAACCTTGACTTACAAAAATGACCGAAAGCGCGGGTGTGCATTGTGGTAGCGGCTACCAGCGGAGAATGGGCACTCTGCCCGTACACCAGCTGTTGCCGCCTCTGTGTCGTACATCAGCATTAGTAAACCAATCCGACTTACAAGAATGACCGAAAGTGCTGGTGTGCATTGCGGTGGCGACAACCAGCGGAGAATGGGCACCTCGCCCATACACCAGCTGTTGCCGCCTTTGCGTTGTACATCAGCATTAGTAAGCCAGCAAGCGTGACCAAAAGTGCTGGTGTGCACTGCGGTGGCGACAACCAGCGGAGAATGGGCACCATGCCCATACACCAGCTGTTGCCGCCTCTGCGTTGTACACTGGCATAAATAAGACACTTCCCTGTAACTTCCAGCTACATCTGCATCCACACCCTTAACGGGCTCTGTCATAGGACTCCAATCATATGTTTTTTCTCTAGTGTATCACAATTGATATACATTGATCTAAGTGTGACGGTAACAAGACCAACCGTCAGCCCACTAACCTAACCTATGCATAGAAGGTGAGTGGAGGAGAAGATGGAACGACGAGCTGTCCGGGCTGAACAGCGACGTAGACTTAGTCAGGAGGATAAAAGTCCATGTAAACTAATGCTCGGAAAGTCTTCGAATCCACGCCCACAGGACAGCGCAGTAGAGGAAGGCCACGGATCAGGTGGCGCACACAAGTGGAAAGTGACCTCACCCAACTTGGAGTGCGCAACTGGAGACATCTAGCTAGGGACCGAGCTAGATGGAGAAGTTTGTTGCGTGAGGCCCAAGTTCACACAGGACTCTAGCGCCACCTTAAGTAAAGTAAGTAAGTATCGGTCTATCGTCGAATGTTTATTTCTGAATCCAAACTGATGGTTTGGGATTAGTTTTCATTTCTTCTATTGCTTTCCTAAGCCTTTTTATGAGCAGTTTTTCGAAAACTTTGCCATAATTGGTATAAGATATATAAGCTGTGTTTTATTTTCCCCAAGATCCGAACCAGATTGGATTTGCTTACAAAAATACATGTATTACAAAAACAACACAAGATCCAACTTTGTTTTGAATTTGGATTTCCAAATCCATTTTGAACACACACCCTTAATTTGTAAATGTCGTCAGTAGTGTAAAGAAAAAAGACAAAGGGTGTATACGAATAAAAAAAAACTAAGGAAAAAAAGAGTTGGGTATATAACAAGTTGTCACTGAGATCCTGGATTGTTTTATTTTCATGATCTGATCTGGATTGGATCTGGGGGAAAATAAAACGCAGCTATTGGCCTGTAGGAAGTTACTTCTGTTGGTGGCTTTCCTTGCTTAGGAATAACAATGAATTCTGCAATTTTCCAATGATGTGGTACATATCGAAGCTTAAGAAATGCGTTTATTATATATTGGAGTTTTTTGAAGGCTAACTGTTGGCATTTCTTTCAAAACCTGAGCAGTAACTAGAATATTCCCCTGTGCTTTTTTATTTGATAGCTCGTGTTGACACATGCTTTTTACTTCTTTAAGTGAAGAATTGAATTTCCAATTCGTCGTTTCTATCAACAAAATGTAAATTATTTATACCTAAATGCACTTTCTGGAAAGGGCTTAAAAACAATAGAGAGATGTTCCGCGAGGATTTCAGCTTTCTGTTTCGGGTTTACAATCCATTTTCTGTCTTGTGCTTTGATAGGCAGATTTTAAATTTGTGGTCTTTTTAGGCGTTTAGCTGCTTTCCATAATGATAATGTATAATCGTGGACTGTAATTCCTAGGTTTATAAATGATACGCGTAATTTGTTTAGAGTCGGGAAAATGAGAGGGAAAAACCCGACTATTAATATCTTTTATTGAATCTACTCGAATGCTATAACTATACATTTTTATCACTGTACCGGACTGTACTACTTTATGCGACTGTGCGCTGAGAAGTTATTCTAACAACTAACTATACGTTATCAATATCAAAACTGAGAGCACGTATGTGACTCTGAGAATATTACTTACGATTACATAGTTATTTTACAATACATAAAAATGTAATATAATAATATGAATATAATACATGAATGTGTAAATGTAGTGAAGCATTCGATACAGTGCCAGCAAAAATTAACAATTTTTAACATCTTTGAATTCTTTATGATTTTGGTCGTACCAATTTATCCATAATATTTTCTCATGATTTACTTTACTTTTACTTAACATAATTTTCATAGCAAACCAACGACTGATTGTAATTCAACTTATCTGTCATAATTACTTTAATTGCTTTTATTGTTCTGTACATAAATTTTCTTTTGTGTTTCTGCACTTTAATTATTCAACTTTCTACTTCTACTGGTATAATACAAATCTTCTGCATCGGCCGCTTCAGCTTCCCTGTCTCAGTCTGCACGACCACGGATCTTACAATGCCATCTCTGCTGGTGATGAGCTCGCAGATTCTGCCCAGAGCGCTCGTGGAAAATTCTCGCTTACAATTGTCACCAACTGACCGACCTTGATCTTTTCTTTCTCTCTTCGCCATTTCTTTCGCTGTTGCAGAGTAGTTAGGTATTCGGAACAGCCATTTCAAACCTAGGATGGATGATTCCTCTTCCCCCGAAAACACTAATGAGGCATCGTGCGTGCCAGCATTCATTTGTTTCATGAACGTCTTGGAGTTTGATCTCCATTGGCATAGCTCGAAACCGGCTCCTTTTAATACTGCATGGATGTCTTTAGCTAACTGGATCGCTTTAACTTCAGTTCAAGACGCAACTTTGCTTCAAGAAAGGGCAGCTCACCAAAGCCGTCCGACTGTACGAAAGCCCTTGGCTTTCTGATGCCATTGGCTGCGGCTTTAGCTCTATTGGACGATATCTTAATCTATGTGAATAAATAGCAATTTGATTAATTAGTGTCATAATTTAAAAAATCCCTACTCTCTGTGCTTATGCATCAGAGCAAGACTTTTTCATTTAGTATGACATTCTTTATTTGACCAGATACAAATCTATGTTCATACTGTGGAAAATAAAGCTATTGATTTGTGTCTGTATCTATCTGTACGGTTATGGTGTAGGCTCTATAGTTCGTTTGCTCTCCTACCCTCTCTCTTTTATATAACAACCCTACTTCATACCAGCGGCGAGATTCGCCCATACTGCAATAATTTCATCTTTGCATCAAATCAAAGGACAGGAAAATATATACGCCTTGAGTGTATGATGTTCATTGGTTTGAACTGCAACTAATTGTTGCAATTTTATTTTATTTATCTATGTCGTTGAATACTTGCTTCGAACAACAAACTGTACCTACTTGTTGTGATTTTCATTATGTTTGTTTATGTTGTTAAAGATTTACTTCGAACAACGAACTTTACCTACTATAATTGTTGAAATTTTAATTTGTTTATTTATGTTGTTAAAGATTTACTTCGAACAACAAACTGTACCTACTAGAAATTGTTGAAATTTTAATTTGTTTATTTATGTTGTTAAAGATTTACTTCGAACAACAAGCTGTACCTACTAGAAATTGTTGAAATTTTAATTTGTTTATTTATGTTGTTAAAGATTTACTTGGAACAACGGACTGTACCTACTACAATTGAAATTTTAATTTATTTATTTATGTTGTTAAAGATTTACTTCGAACAACGGACTGTACCTACTACAATTGAAATTTGAATTTATTTATTTATGTTGTTAAAGATTTACTTCGAACAACAAGCTGTACCTACTACAATTGAAATTTAAATTTATTTATTTATGTTGTTAAAGATTTACTTCGAACAACGGACTGTACCTACTACAGTTGAAATTTTAATTTTATATTTATGTTGTTAAAGATTTACCTGTACCTACTAGAAATTGTTGAGATTTTAATTTGTTTATTTATGTTGTTAAAGATTCACTTCGAACAACAAGCTGTACCTACTAGGTTAGGTTAGGTTTATGTGGTTGTCAGCAGAACGCTGGACACACTTAGACCATTGGTTGGCCCATTGTGATACCACAGGAATCTAGGAAACTTTCTTCCTACTCGTTGAACCATTTAGAGCTTCTTACGAAGCGAGCGAGACTGTTAATGTCATGACTTGCCAGATCACTAGGATCTAGGAGTAAGAGCAGGGCATGTACAGAGAAGGTGAGGAATCGATTCTTCCTCTTCTTCGTCCATACAACTCCTGCAGAAGTCGTTAGAAAATACACCAAGCCTTGTTGCATGCTTGCCTATTAGACAGTGTCCAGTAATGACACCTATGATGGAGCCAATGTGCAGTCTGCTTAGAGATAACAAGTTCCTAGAGCGCTTCAGATCCAGCACAGGCCAGATCTGTTTTGTTGCCTGACATGTGGCAATATTACTCCACCTAAGATTTGTTCTATCTATTGCATGTTGCTTTAGCATAAGTTTACAGGTAGCGATGGGTATACCAATATTTGTCCGATTTGACAGTATAGGTAGTAAAGTTCCACTTTTGGCGAGTTCGTCTGCTTTGCAATTGCCTGGAATGTCCCTATGACCCGGCACCCAGCAAAGGTGAATGTTGAACTGCTGTGCCATCTCCAAAAGAGATGATCGGCAATTAAGGGCAGTTTTTGAATTTGTAGAGACAGAATCCAGAGATTTAATGGCTGCTTGGCTATCCGAGAAAATACGGATATCTGTGGTTGATATCACGTTTTCTTTGAGCCAAGACAGGACTTATTTTATCGCCAAAAGTTCCGCCTGGAACACGCTACAGTGATTGGGGAGACGGAAGGAGAGACTTAGTTTCAGCCTATCTGAGTATACACCTCCACCAACCCCGTCCTCAGTTTTAGAACCATCAGTATAGAAGTGGATCGATTCATCTTCCAGGAAAGCTAGGTCCTCCCAGAGAGATCTGGAAGGAATGGTAACCTGAAAGTTTTTATGGAACTGTAGCTGTGGGGTGGTGTAATCTGTGATACTTGGGAGTGATCTGAATGAGTTCAGAATGATCGAGTGGCCAATATCATTGTTGGACCATTGTGAGGAGGCTTTAAGACGTATAGCTGTGCTTGCCGCCGTTTGTTTGCAAAATATATCGAGAGGTGTGAGATGGAACAGAATATCCAATGCAGCGGCAGGGGTCGTACAGAGTACTCCACCCATGCATCGGCAAGCTGAAAGTTGGACCTTGCTTAGTTTGCCAACATTTGTTGTTTTATCTAGAGCGGTCCACCATACTGACACACCGTATGTTAGGATCGGTCTTACTACCGAGGTATATAGCCAGTGAGCAATGCGGGGTTGGAGTACCCATTTATTGCCGATGGCCTTTTTACATGAGAAGAGTGCCACAGTGGCTTTTTTAACTCTTTTGTTTATATTAGGTTTCCAAGACCCATGTTCTGTAACTCGGCGATAACTTTTCGTGGCGAGAAACGGCGAAAAATGGAACAAAAATGGAACAAAACTCATAGGAATCCTATGGGTTTTGTCCCATTTTTCGCCGTTTATCGCCTCGAAAAGTTATCGCCGAGTTACAGAGCATGGGTCCAGCTTAACTTCTTGTCAAGAATAAGACCCAAATATTTTGCTTCATTCGAGAAAGTTAAAGGCGCACCTTTGATGGTAGGAGGGTCTGTATGGGGAATTTTGTATTTCCTAGAAAAGAGGACAAGATCAGTTTTGTGAGGGTTGACACCCAGTCCACAGCGATCTGCATAGTTTGTTAGCTTATTTAGGGCGTTTTGTAAGAGTTCACTCAAGGTATTGGGATGTTTTCCTGATACGGCAATAGCAACGTCATCCGCATAAGCAATCACACTGTACCTCTCCTCCTCAAGGCATATCAGGAGTTCATTAACGACCAAATTCCAGAGAAGGGGAGATAGGACACCGCCTTGCGGCGTACTTCTACTGACAAATCTTCTGGCAGAAAAGCCGCCCAGTTTTGAATTGATAACTCTGCTGGTCAGCATTTGATTAATCAATTCACCAAGCGAACCATCTACTTTCAGAGATGACAGCGCAGATTCGATTGCAGATGTGTCGACGTTGTTAAAGGCGCCTTCAATATCTAGGAATGCGACCATAGTGTACTCTTTATGGTGGAGGGAGTGTTCGATGGTTCGCACTAGTGTGTGCAGAGCCGTATCTACTGATTTCCCTTTGCAGTAAGCATGTTGAGCTGAAGACAAGAGTCTTGAGTCAATGCTTGTTCTTAAGTGGATATCAATCAGTCGTTCAAAAGTTTTAAGAAGGAATGATGATAGGCTAATAGGTCTGAGATCTTTCGGATTTACATGGGAACATTTGCCGGCTTTGGGGATAAAAACAACTCTTACTTCTCTCCATAACAAGGGAATGTGAGCCATCTTCAAACAACCGATGAAAAGTACCTCCATGATTGGCACAATGATGTCAGAAGTCATCTGAAGTTCGGCTGGTATTATTCCGTCTGGCCCAGCTGACTTGTAAGGTGCAAAGCTATTGATAGCCCATTTTAGCTTGTCCCTTGTAATCAGACCTTGTGGATAAGTTAATATATTTCTGGACCTAACGTGGTCGCTATTATTAACAGTTTGGGAGCTTCCTGGAAAATGAGTGTCTAGTAGCAGGCTGAGGGATTCTTCGCCTGAGTGGGTCCATGTGCCGTCGACGTTTTTTAAGAAACTGGGCATCACTGGATTAGTTGAGGGCTAGGGTGAGATCTTTGACTTTGTTACCAAGATCATTTATATTAGAGGGAGGGCTTAAAAGATTAGGTTTAACTAAACTTTCCAGCGCCATCCTATATTTGGGCCAGTCAGTTTTCGTATAATTTCGAAAAGTAAAATGGCTAGGGAATTCAACATCTAGACTAAATTGGATGTATCGGTGATCAGAGAAAGAATGTTCCTCAGATACTTTCCAATCTTTAATCATATGATGAATGGTGTCGGAGACAAGAGTTATATCAAGAACTTCCTGTCGATTTCTGGTAACGAATGTAGGTTCATTTCCTATGTTACTTACTATGAGGTTAGTACTTAAAATGAAATCAAAAAGTGATTCGCCTCTATCGTTGATATCAGTACTGCCCCATACTGTATGATGGGAGTTAGAATCACACCCAATTATGAGGCTGACCTTCTGCCGTTCTGCTTCAGCAATGATTCTCTCCAGAGTACGACCAGGGAGAGGGCTAAGTTGGTCGTGGCATAGATACGCCGATACCAGCCAGTACGATCCTTTGGACGAATCAAGTCTGGCAGCGGTGATATCTTTATCGCTGAAGTTAGGGAGTAAGTATACATTAGTGCTACTTTTCACTAATATGCAGGATCTAGGTTCACCTTTATCCGTCCCATATAGTGTGTAGTATCCAGGAGTCCTTAGTCCCTTCACCATGGATTTTATAATCCACGGCTCTTGGATAAGGACAATATCAACTGCGTGTCTGGTTAGACGGAGCAGAAGTGAAGCCGAAGCCTTGATGGAGTGTTGAAGGTTAATCTGGCCTAACTGCAGCATTTTGACTACAATTAGGCAGATCAATCTCCACCACGGCTTGGAGAGTTTTTAACTCATTTATAGTGGAAGGATCATGATGCACAACCCTACCACTACTGAAATTAGGTATTTCTACCATTGTACTTCCCTCACTGCGTACTGCATTAGCCAGGGGGCCATGATTAGCCACAACCACCCTACTGATACACAACACAGGAGAAGCGGCAAACAGCGTTGACGCCGTGCTGCCGCCCGGTTTGGAAGATGAACCGGTCTTTATTAAGTCTGTCTGTTTAGTCTGTTTGTTTTCGTTCATTATTGTTCCCACGAGTAGCGAATAAAAGAGGTCCATCTGTACAGAGATTCGCATATACAGATAAGGCTAGTTAATCCGGAGGTCGCCAGGTATCCGGATACTCCGTTAACGACTGAGCTATTTTTAAAATTGGGCCCCCAGCCTGGCTGATCATCGGCACGGGTCGTTTAACACCACTGATCCTGCCCAATTGGAGTTGGGAGAAGGGTTGAGATTAGGAACGTCAGACAGCTTCATCGCCGTACTGCCGAGAGAGGAAGTAAGGAATGTAGGACAGCGTCATCTCCGTACCGTACATAAGGAGGAAAGAACGATAGACAGCGTCATCGCCGTTCTGTCGAGAGGGGAGTGTTACTACACAGGGTGAGGGAATGTTGAACAGCGTCATCGCCGTGCCAACAAGGAGGGGTATGGGGGAGAAGTGGTATCGACGAACAGCTGCATCGCCATGCCGCCGAGGGATAGGGAATAAAGGAAGAGTAGGGTGAGGGGATAGAGGAGCGACTTTTGGTTTCAGGACTCATCTGGAGATTAAATCTCGAGAATCTTTCACCTTACTCAGCTTCTACAACTCGACAAGTTTGACGCTCTGGTAGAAGTGTACCTACTAAAAATTGTTGAAATTTTAATTTGTTTATTTATGTTGTTAAAGATTCACTTCGAACAACAAGCTGTACCTACTAGAAATTGTTGAAATTTTAATTTGTTTATTTATGTTGTTAAAGATTCACTTCGAACAACAAGCTGTACCTACTAGAAATTGTTGAAATTTTAATTTGTTTATTTATGTTGTTAAAGATTTACTTCGAACAACAAGCTGTACCTACTACAATTGAAATTTTAATTTATTTATTTATGTTGTTAAAGATTTACTTCGAACAACGGACTGTACCTACTACAATTGAAATTTGAATTTATTTATTTATGTTGTTAAAGATTTACTTCGAACAACAAGGTGTACCTACTAGAAATTGTTGAGATTTTAATTTGTTTATTTATGTTGTTAAAGATTCACTTCGAACAACAAGCTGTACCTACTAGAAATTGTTGAAATTTTAATTTGTTTATTTATGTTGTTAAAGATTCACTTCGAACAACAAGCTGTACCTACTAGAAATTGTTGAAATTTTAATTTGTTTATTTATGTTGTTAAAGATTCACTTCGAACAACAAGCTGTACCTACTAGAAATTGTTGAAATTTTAATTTGTTTATTTATGTTGTTAAGGATTTACTTCGAACAACAAACTGTACCTACTACAATTGAAATTTAAATTTATTTATTTATGTTGTTAAAGATTTACTTCAAACAACAAGCTGTAACTACTAGAAATTGTTGAGATTTTAATTTGTTTATTTATGTTGTTAAAGATTTACTTCGAACAACAAGCTGTACCTACTAGAAATTGTTGAAATTTTAATTTGTTTATTTATGTTGTTAAAGATTTACTTCGAACAACAAGCTGTACCTACTACAATTGTTGAAATTTTATTTGTATTTGCTCTTGTCGTTACGGATTTGCCTCTAACGACCGGCTATGTTTATGTTTCTGAAGCCTTGCTTCGGACAACAAACTGTACTGTTTTATTTGTGGGACTGTACCATATACTGTACTGTTGCGATTTTGAATGCTGTTTGCATTTATTTGTGTTGGCTCTTGTCGTTACGGATTTGCCTCTAACGACCGGCTATGTTTATGTTGCTGAAGTCTTGCTTCGGACAACAAACTGTACTGTTTTATTTGTGGGACTGTACCATATACTGTACTGTTGCGATTTTGAATGCTGTTTGCATTTATTTGTGTTGGCTCTTGTCGTTACGGATTTGCCTCTAACGACCGGCTATGTTTATGTTGCTGAAGTCTTGCTTCGGACAACAAACTGTACTGGCATGCTCTTATTTGTACTGCTTTGTTCGGTCCCCACTAGACCTTGGTGAACAAAACTCTATACACTGTACCGCTTTGTTCGGCCACCACTTAACCTTGTTGAACAAAAGCTCTATATTCTTCTGTATTGTATACAGTTTTGGCGTTAATTCTATCAGCCTGCAGGAGATCATCCCACAAAAGACTGATTAAGGCTTCCCCCATGCAGCACTTGTAAACTTCATCATTTAGTTCCCATCATTCGGTAGTATATTTATTCAAACCCTTTAATTATTATTATTTTTCATTTACTATACTAAAACAAAACGGCCCTGCCAGTGGCCAATGCTACTCGTATTGAGTTATTACTTCTGTACGAGAAGCCGAAATATGCTACTACAAAAGTACTGAAAGACTAAAACCTACTACGCAACAATTGACTCGACGTCCCTGGTGAATATTCTCTCAATCGATGGCCCTGATGAATACATTTCACTCTGTAGTGTATCGTATTTCGTTTTTGTTTCTTTGTTCGTTTATGCTTCAAACCCAAAAAAATTTGATTGCATACTTCTAGGATGTTGACAGCTATCAAATATCTTGAGAGATGAGAGTTAAATTATAATCGATATGTAAAATCAAAAAAAATCGATGATATGTAAATGATTTCAGAAATAAAATTTGTCAAAACCTAAAAATAAACGTTGTTTAATTAATAGGGATTTTAACTTAAATTCCGTTCTTTTGAAAGTAAAAAGTACATAAATCATGAAAAAAATTTCATATCAAGTGAAGTAAAATGGATCTAGATCACTATTATTTTGAAATCAAACAATCTGTCTGTGTTTTACTTTGAGGAAGGATTATTTGTGGTATATTTGAAAACGAAATAATTACCAAGCAAGAAAAACACTTTAAATGTAAGTATTTCTACGTTTTAATTTTAGAAAACAATAATTTTCTATTCCTACATGTATGTATTTTGACTTCGCAAGCAAAATCATTCCCAACTGACCATTGGCAGCGTTCGTTTTTATTCGTTTATTATCCAACACATATTTAAAAGTTATTTTATTAAGTCGAAATCGTTGAATAAAGCTAAAATTTGTAATAATTTTATTTAACAACATTTAGTAACAAATAATTGGAGCTCACCTTTTGTCTGGCAACGTAAATGGATCCGCGTGGTTTCTTAGACTTCTTCTTACATTTCTCAAGACCAATAATTCCGAATTATTATTTTCTTCTTCACTGTCGCTCAAAAAAGCAATACATTCACGAATAATAATTTTATTTATTTATAAAGGACCATCGGCATTTTGGGCCCACTATTCAACTTTGCTCAACAATGATGAAACTTACATATGTTATATGAAAGCGTATGGAGAGCACTTTATTTCATTATATGGCAGCTAAATTAAAATCGAGCGCAAAAGTTGTGTTTTGGCACATTTTATAAAAAAAGTATTTAAAATGCAAAAAAAAATATTTAGAAAAAAATGGCAACACTTACTAAAAAGTGTTTCACCTTTTCTATAAGCCTGAAGTTTGTTCTTTCATTTTATTTTTAAATCAACTTATTTGTATAAACAGTTTTCGAAAAATTTTCTTTCAAACTCAAAAAGCTGAAAAAGAAAGTTACTACTTTTCTGTATATAGGCTGTCCCATAAACAATTTTCAAAACTGAAACTGGTGATAAGACAGTTCATGACTACTCAGAATTTAGTACCTTGTCCGTACCCCATCATAACGGTTTTCGAATAACGGCAGTTTTTTGGAAATTTCGAAAAACCCCTACTTTGAACCAGGTATTTGGTCACCCTGTCCATAATTGATTTTGTTTTTCTTAATTTGTTTGACTTAAATGTTGTATGATAGTAAGATTAATTTTCTGCATTAAAATATTTTTGATATCCTGCACCATTTTGCTCAAAACTGATTGATAATCCGACATTTTGATTAAACCTTTTTTTACTTCAATTTTTAAAAGAGCATCCTGAAAAAATATCATATGACTCAATACTGGTTTTTAGATTTAAAAATTGGCCATGATATTGAAGTTTCTTAAAACCACCAATGACAGTCTTAGATTAAAAGTTATAAGAATTTTAACTCAAACAAACAGGATTATTAAATAAATAAAAATAAATCTTTTTTTGAGTTTGAAAGTAATTTTTTCGAAGACTATTTATACAAATAAGTTGATTTAAAAATAAAATGAAAGAACAGATTTAAGGCTTTCAGAAAAAGTGAAACACTTTTAAGCAAGTGTTGCCATTTTTTTTTAATATTTTTTTTTGCATTTTAAATCCTTTTTTTATAAAATGTATCAAAACAAAACTTTTGCGCTCGATTTCAATTTTGCTACGATATAATGAAATACATTGCTCTCCATACGCCTTCATATGACATAAGTTTCATCGCTGTTGAGCAATGTTGAAAATGGGCCCAAAATCCATACAAATTTGCCCATTTAATTTTAAAAAGACCGATTTTATAAAACTAAAGTCCTTGTTGTCACAAGTAGACTGGTCTCATCTGAATAATTGTTTAAATGTTAACTCTATGGTTTTTGAATTTAATAATATTATGTTTGATTGCTTTCTTGAATCTGTTCCTCTTGAAATTATAAAATCGAGATCTTTTGTTCCAGATTGGTACGATAGCGAAATTAACAGCCTTAAAAATCGAAGAAACAAGCTATGGTCCAAATATAAACTAATCGAGAGATATTTTCAATAGAATTTCAAGTTTAAAGTATCTTAATTACATTCAGAAGGTGCAAAGAGATCTAAAAATGAATCCGAAGTATTTTTGGAAATTCATAAATAATAAAAGAAAATCTAGTCCTTACCCGTCTGTTCTCAAGTCTAACGACACTTCAAGTCAAGATCCACGGGTTATAACACAACTTTTTTCGGACTTCTTTCAAAGTGCCTTCAACTGTGATACTTACAACTGTGATACTTTAAGCTGTGATACCTCAAACTGTGATACTTCAAACTGTGATAAACCTGACGTAATAGCCCAAGACTTTGGCCTATTGAAATCTTTTACTTACTTGACTGATATGAACTTTAATATTAATACTGACAACATTGCGAAGTTTATATCTAATCTTGACGAGAGTTGTATACCTGGTCCTGATGGTATACCCTCTACTATTTTGAAAAACTGCGTAAATCATTTGTCGTTGCCTTTGTCCATTCTTTTAAATTTTTCATTATCTTCTTGTTTATTTCCTTCGATTTGGAAAAGTTCCTTTATAATCCCTTTACATAAGAAAGGTAAAAAAGACGAAATTAAAAATTACAGGCCTATTGCTAAAATATCCGTGATCCCTAAACTCTTTGAGTCTATTATTTGTGAATCGCTATGTTTTTATGTTAAATCCATTATCGTTCCAAATCAGCAGGGATTTACAAAAGGCCGCTCTACTGTAACTTTTTTAATGGAACTTGCAGAAAACTGTATTGACTCATTTAAAAATAAAAAACAATTGGACTGTATTTTTACTGACTTCAGCAAGGCGTTTGACAAACTCTCACATCATATTTTGCTTTTTAAATTAAGAAAGCTGGGATTTAGTGAACATTTTGTAAAGTGGCTCCAATCTTATTTACTTGATAGATCTTACTCTGTACTTTTCAATGGTTGTGAATCAAACAAGTTCAAAATTAATTCTGGAATTCCACAAGGTAGTCATTTGGGCCCTATCCTTTTCATTTTATTTATAAACGATTTACCGTCTGTGTTGAAGCACTCTAAGTGCCTCATTTATGCCGATGATGTAACAATCTTTAAAACTATATCAAATACTCGTGATTGTGAAGAGTTGCAATGTGATCTTAATTCGTTTTTTGATTGGTGTGCTCGGTCTTATTTATGTTTTGTCTTCATTTTTAAATTAATAAATGGAAATATAGACTCCTTGCACCTTCTGTCTCGTATAAACTTTAATGTACTCCAAAGAAACCTGAGGAATTTGACCGATTGCATACATATCTCATACTATCGGACCAACTTTGAACAATTTTCTCCTTTAAATAGAATGTTTAAATTATTTAATTATTTCAATGATAAATATATCAATTTGTTTGATCAAAGAATAAATTTATCGAATAAATTCAAGTTAACTTTTTTTGCCAACTATTCATAATCTGTATATAAACTCTTTGTAAATTCTTTGTAAAGCTAGTACTTAGCTGAGTTAAATAAATAAATGGTCCTTTATTTTTTTGTCAAATTTATTGCAACTTAAGCAGCTCGTCAAAGAATGAATAAGCTGTCGCTTATTTCTTTTCGGATGTGCGAACGAAAACTTTCGTTTTTTGTGTTACATGAAGCAAATCTTTCGCACAAACGAAAACGTTTGATCGCTTTTTATATACAGAATCTGGCCCCAGAATGCCAAATATCGTTTTCGCACAATTTCTTTCGTTTTTGAAAAACGAACGATCGCCTTCGTTTCGTTTACTACAGAATCTGGCACCAGATGTGCGGTCAATAGGACGTCGGATCTGCGTCAGATGTAATCGAAAATTTACGGGCGGGCAAACACTTTTTTATGGAGGAGTTCTTTGAATTTAGTATCACAAATAATTATATACAGATGTCTCACGCCCATAAAAAAAAGTGTTATATGAAACTGAAAATCCACATTTCAAGAAGCTTTTAACAAAGCTCTTTTCAAGGAATTATTTTAAGATCTGTATGCAGTGCTTTTTCTCTTCAAAATTTGTGTTCTCTCAACTCAACCAAAAATATTTTTTTTCTTGTTCTCCTCATGCTTCTGTCTGTTTTATTTTGGTACACTTTATTTCAATCCAACGTCCCGCCACAATTTTAAAGTAAATTTGTTATGGAGAATGGAGATAGATTTCTTATAATGGACAAGAAAAGAAGTCATATGTGTTGTGTATTCGGTATAGATAGGTATTTTTTTTTGTGTGTATCAATGAAGGAATATTTTTGCAATTGTGTCCCATGAAGATTTTCTTGACGTGCGTCGGTCGCGTTGCATGAAGTCAAGGAATAAAGATGAGTTTTTAATTTTAAGATATTTGTGACTGACTTTTGTTATTCATAAGTGCGCTTGAGATTTGCATTTATTAAATGCCTCTTATAGGATATGAGGAAACTTATTAAATTCCGTAGATGATTTATTTAAAATAAAGTGATCTAATAAATGCAAACCTATTACAATTTTATTCTTTTTGATTAGGTATGTCGTAGGTGTCTGGTGTGTTCACAGGTACAGGTTTGTTGATACTTTTACTGCAATTCTTGGATAATATAAACAAATTTCCTTGCTGGGATTTAAAGTGTTTTAATACCTACGTACCTAAACCTACATAGGGTTCATCTCGAAAAAAAAATATTTTTTTAATCCAGAATGAAGAAATCTCGAAAGACTATGTAGGTAAGGTACCTACATATATATCTAGAAAAAAATAACAACAAAAATATTATTTGAGATCTTTTTTGTTACTTAAGGAGTTTAAGCTCAAATAAAACTCATTTTAGGTAGGTAGTAGGTACTAAGATATATTCAGTTTGTTATGCAATTTATTTTTCTGGGCTCACTATCTGTAGCGTCATTTGTAAATTAGTTGTCGCACTTCGAGCTCTGTGAATATTACACAATGTACCTATAATCCGACTTTTCAAGATTTTCATTTTTAAAATTATAAATTTTGTGAAATCGAATTTTAGACTTAAAAGTTAAAAATTTTAGAAAATAAATCTTAATTGAAATTCTGTGCGTTTTACAAAACAAAAAAAGTAAGTAATCGAGGTATGTATTTATTTTTGAGACATTGGTTACAAACACGAACCATAGTTTCTTTTCATCTATTATGAGTTTCGGGTGTGTTTAAAGCCGACACTCTGGCTTTCGTTTTCCCAAAGAAAATTAATGGGCGACACAATAAACTTTTGTTTTTAAAGGTGTTCCTTTAATTTTATTTCTTATATTTAAGTTTTATAATAGCTGCGTTTTATTTTCCCCCAGATCCAATCCAGATCAGATCATGAAAATAAAACAACCCAGGATCTCAGTGACAACTTGTTATATACCCAACTCTTTTTTCCTTTTGTTATTTTTATTTGTATACACCCGTTGTCTATTTTCTTTACACTACTGACGACATTTACAAATTAAGGGTGTGTGTTCAAAACGGATTTGGAAATCCAAATCCAAAACAAAGTTGGATCTTGTGTTGTTTTTGTAATACATGTATTTTCGTAAGCAAATCCAATCTGGTTCTGATCTCGGGGAAAATAAAACACAGCTAATATGTAACTTCGGGTTTTAGTTTTAGTCCTTAAGTTAGATTTTTACTTTAAATAATTTAGACTTTTTAGCAAAAGTTAAACTGAATAGCTTCGAAGTTCGAGAACAAGAATAGAATAAATTTACAAAATGGATGATGCAATGTTACCAAAAATCAGAAAACGAGTGAAGATAGTGGTGGTTGACAGACGATCGAGACTTAAGGCGGGATTCACACAGAACTGGCTTATGGTGCTGGTGTGGTTAAGGTCTGCAACGGGCGTGGAGTGGGTGTGATGAACTCAATTCACACAGAAGTGACAGTGAATGGACATGACAGTTTTCTTTTTGACAGATCTCTTTTTGATAAATTAATTTAAATTGTTGTAAGCAAAAGTGCATACTTATAAAAACTTGTTGTTTTGTTTTCCTCCTGATTTTTTTTGAAAAATTATTGCCAATAAAAAAAAACATAGAAATGCTTTGGGACGATGAAGACGATGATCTTTTTGACCTCATGATACAGATACAAAAACAAAGAAGGTACTGGGTACACCCTTTGTGGTTGGAAAAAGGGAAAAGCAGTGGTGCATTCAACGTAATGCGAGAGCTGAACATGTATCCTGAGCGTTTCCAAAGTAATCAATGAACCAATAATTAATGCTCAGCGGTTTGTGGTTGGGGGCAAATTCACAAAGAATAAAAATAAATGAAATTAAAAAAATACCTACCATTTGCATTGAATTTTTGGGCTATTTTCTGCAATGTTTGTTCTTGCACGCTTCTATTGCAGTAATCTGCCCTACTGTAATTATATAAATTTTCATAAATCTGAATCTCATCGCAGAATTCAATGTTGAAGTCATAGTCATCCCTCATGCTCATTTTCTTTTGGTTTGATTTGGTTTGACATATGAATGGGTTTCATTAGGCATGACGTTTAACTAGGCCACTAGAGTTTTCAATATGGCGTGGCAATGACAGGGCACACCATACCCTCGCCTCTTCACATGTGTGTGTATTGTCCCATAAGAGAACATGCAAATTACACAAAGTGACATATGTTGCAATCACGCTAGAACCACACCAAAACCTTAAGCCAGTTCTATGTGAATTGGGCCTAAGAATGCACCGGAATGAAACAAGAATTTGAATACTGCAAACACGATGGGTGCGTTTGCACACATTGAGTGAGCAGTGTGTTTAGGCGTAAACATTACCGCCCGCCTTGCAATATTGTTCGCAAAATAAATAAGATTAATGAAAAGAAGCAACGCGATCATGACCAGGGTACTCAACCACCACTCTCAAACTAATGTCAATTTGAAAATACAAAATTAAATTCAGTAGTTTAAAAAACTTCTTTTTTTTTAACATTTGATTTGAGATTTTGTTTCCATTCAAAAAGATCGTTTATGATTTCAATAATCGAAAATTTAAAAATAAATTGATACATATATATTTTTACATTAATATACAGTTTTATTTTAATAAGAAAAAAAATTAAAATACATTATATAAGATATATTTTAGTGCATTTCATTTGGAAAATTTTCCATATATGTAAGAACGAAATTCAGGAATCATGATTTATACGTACATTAAGATAAAAAGATAAAGAAAATTTAAGGTTTGAGATTTGTTGTTTTGTTGTTGTTGTAATCAATCCAATGGCAAAACACACAGCTTGACGATAGAACGAGTAACCACCCCTTTTTGGGTCTTCACAACTACAACACGTACTCTATCGTCAGAACCACGGTAGACCTTTAAGACTCTACCGAGTCGCCACTCATTCGGTGGAAGTTGTTCATTTCTTAGAACAACAAGATCATCAACTTCTATATCTCTTTGAGGATATTTCCATTTGTAACGCTTGACGAGCTCTTTCAAGTACTCCTCTTTCCAACGTACACTAAATTTATGATGAATAACTTTGAGAGTGTTCCATCTTCGTATGAAACCTATGTTCTTCTGAGATTCGCAAGGCTCTGGGGGACTTAGTAGCGGACCACCTCGTAAAAAGTGTCCAGGAGTTAGAGGAAGAAGATCTTCAGGATTATCAGACATTCTAGTTAAAGGTCGTGAGTTGAGACACGCCTCGATTCGGGCTAACAAAGTCGCAAATTCTTCAAATGTGTATTTTGCACTGCCCGCTATTTTCTTGAAGTGAATTTTAAAACTTTTCACCCCTGCCTCCCACAAACCACCCATGTGGGGAGAACCAGGAGGAATGAATTTTCAGGTTATTTTTAAAAAGTTGGGTAAGGAATCAGCAGGATAACTTTGCACAGCCATTTGGAAATCTGAGATAAGTGACTTGGACGCACCAACAAAATTGGTACCGTTATCAGTAAATACTTTAGTTGGGAGTCCTCTTCGAGACACAAAGCGAGAGAAAGCGGCCAAAAAGGCAGCAGAAGACAGATCGCTTACGGCCTCTAAATGAATAGCCTTTGTGGCAAAACAGATAAAAAGACACGCGTAACCTTTTTCCAATCGGCATTTTCTTCCGTAAAAGTTCTGGATTTTAAAAGGTCCAGCAAAGTCAATGCCTGTGTTGGAGAACGGCAAACTCAAAACTGTTCTTTCGGCTGGCAATGAACCCATGAATTGTGACTGAATCGATTTTTTGTGCAAAACACAAGGCTTACAACTCCTAATGTGACTTTTGATTAAGTTTTTTAGCTTGGGTATCCAATACTCGGAACGCACTATACGGGTCATCAATTGGATTTCACCGTGCAACGATAATTGTTGAATGTATGACAATAAGAGTTGAGATAAATAAGATTTGTAGGGAAGAATTATAGCGAACTTTTCGTTATAAGATAAGAAGGAAGATATAAGTCTACCATGTGAACGCATTATTTGACTAGAGTCAAGAAAAGGACTGAGGGATAAAAGATTACTTTTCGGTTTCAATTTCGTTCCTTGAGCAAGAGCTTTGCATTCGTCAAAAAAATATTGTTCTTGAGTTAATTTGATGATTTTCGTTTTTGAAGATTTAATTTCTTCGTGAGAAAGAAGGTTTGATGTGTAGCTATCTCTTATAGACTGCTTTCGTTTGAGTTGAAAAAACGATAAACATAACTCAAAACTCGGAGCGCTCTGTGCCAAGACGAAAATCTGGACCCATGTTCTGTAACTCGGCGATAACTTTTCGAGGCGATAAACGGCGAAAAATGGAACAAAACACATAGGATTCCTATGAGTTTTGTTCCATTTTTTGCCGTTTCTCGCCACGAAAAGTTATCGCCGAGTTACAGAGTTCTGTAACTCGGCGATAACTTTTCGAGGCGATAAACGGCGAAAAATGGAACAAAACACATAGGATTCCTATGAGTTTTGTTCCATTTTTTGCCGTTTCTCGCCACGAAAAGTTATCGCCGAGTTACAGAACATGGGTCCTGGATAGAATTTCACTTTCGAAGTCGCCTGATTGCAATGCAACATTTGTGAGTTTTCGTATTGGTTTATATTCGAGGATTGATTCATCAGGAGGATCTATTGGCGGAGTTGAGGGCCAGTCTAGTTCTGATCCTTGAAGACAATATGGTCCCATCCACCATAATTGACGTGATTTTAATTCACCCGGGGAGATACCACGACTTGCTTAATCAGCAGGATTATCAGAGGAGGAGACGTGACTCCATGGAATATTAGGAACGTTAGTTACAATTTCTGAAGTCCGGTTTGAAACATATGTTTTCCAAGTGCTTGGTGATTTATTAAGCCACGCTAAAACAATCGTGGAATCCGTCCATAATCTAATGGGGATATCATTCAAAAATTCAAATTGGTTGAGATACACTCTAATCATGTGCGACAGGAGAACTGCACCTTGGAGTTCAAGGCGCGGAAGGGATATGGTATTGACTGGTGCAACTTTGGATTTGGCCCATAATAGATGGGAGGTAACTAGTGAAGAACTGTGTCGTACCCGAACGAAAACTGTTGGTGCGTATGCCTTTTCGAGGCATCCGATAATCCGTGGAGTTGTAGCCTTTTCCACGGGGCATAATCAACCCATCGAGGAATGGAGATTGTTTCGATATCGGCTAATTCGGCCAAAAAAGATTTCCACTTTTGTTGTGAAAGAGGCGTAAGATTTTCGTCCCACCCGGTTCGATCTTTCCAGATCTGTTGCAGAAGTATTTGAGCAGTCACAATAACGGGAGCGAGCCAACCTGCTGGATCGTATAATTTTGCGATCGTTGATAAGACGTCTCGCTTGGTGACAGATGTCATCGATAAACTCTGAGGGTTTATAGAAAAGGAAAAGGTGTCGGTGAATGCGTTCCACTGAACACCCAGGGTTTTTGTAGAACTATCATGTTCAATTGTTAAGAAGTCCCTTTTTAAAAGATCTTCATTTGCGATATGATTGAGTAACTCGGAATTGTTAGCTGTCCACTTTCTCAGATTAAATCCAGCAGATTGTAGAGCATTTATAAGTTCTATTTGTGCTCTACGTGCAGATAAAATATCGTGAGCGCCCGAAAGGACGTCATCCACATAGAATTCCCTTTTCAGGATTTTTGACGCTAGAGGAAAACTGGTTTCAACATCTGAAGCGAGTTGATGAAGAGTGCGAATAGCGAGATATGGGGCACTATTAACTCCGAAAGTTACAGTGTTTAGATTATAATCGACGACTTTGTGATCAGGACTGGGGCGAATAAGATGCGCTGATACTGCGAATGATCTGGATGGATAACAATTTGGCGATACATTTTCTCAATGTCACTGTTGAAGACGTATCTATAAAAACGCCAATTGAGTAGTAACAACGTAATATCACTTTGAAGTACCGGATCTGCATATAAGAGATCATTTAAACTTTTACCGTTAGAGGACGTGCTAGAAGCGTTGAACACGACTCTTAGTTTGGTAGTGGTGCTTTGGGGCTTTAAAACGGCATGGTGAGGCATATGAAACGATTGAACATTGCCGTCATTCCACAGCTCATAAGGTGGTGTGGGTGTCATATGACTTAATTGTATATACTCTGAAAGGACTCTATCGTATTCTGCTTTAACAGCTGGTTTAGACAATAAAGTCTTTTCGTTTCGAAGAAATTGTCTCATTGCATTTGACCGCGAAGTACCCAGTTGTGACTCGTCCGATGGATTCTTAAATGGTAGCTTAACAACATATCGACCTGTTGCATCTCGAAAAGTGGAGTTGTGATATAAATCTTCACAAAATTGGTCGGACGAAGTAAGCGTATGATTTTGATGTAACTCCTCAATTTTCCAAAACCGTTCAATAGCTTGATCAGTTGAGGGCTCGTCATTATACGAGACAAAAGTCGAAAAGTTTGAAACTACAGGGATATTTTCATAAGGTTCCAGCAGCACCCAACCAAAAACTGTATTTTGAGCCATTAAAGAATTCCAAACATTTGTTTTCAGTCCTTCCATAATTATGAGTGGATACAAATCTGCTCCTATGAGCATGTCAATGCTCGAACTCTGATAAAAGAAAGGATCTGCCAACGGAAAACTAAACTTGAAGGGAGTTTGATCGAGTTTCATTGAAACTGCCGGTAAATTACACGTTAGTTTTTTCAAAATTAGCGCTTGAGCCTTTTTTTCGAAATCTGTTGATAAGTTAGAACCAAGAGTAAAAGAACAAACTTTCGATGAAGACGCAGTAACAGTAGAACCCATACCACATATACGGGCTTGAGTGTTTTCGGTAGGAAGACCTATACGCTTTTGGAAATTTTCAGATAAGAATGAAACTTCAGAGCCTTGGTCGATTAAGGCTCGAAGATCAAATTCTGCACCTTGATGTTTGATCTTTACTAAGGCTGTTGCTAACAAAACTTGGCGATAAGTCTGGGAAAACATGACATTATGATTCGTAATCTGAGTGGACTGTATAGTTGAATGATTGTCTTTTGTTGGCTGTGCTGAAGATAAACCCGAAGTTGAGGATGAACCATGAGATGAAGATGAAGATGAAGATAGTGAAGCAGATGGAGTGATATTAGGTGAAGTTTGTTGTGCATGGATATTGTGAGCTGGAACACCCTTTTTCTCAAAGTGAAGCAAGGTATGATGTCTGCCTTTGCATCGTAAACAAGTGCTTGTGCTTTTGCATTGGTTTAAGTTGTGAGTTATCGCAAGACAGTTGAAACAAAATTTGTGTTTACGAACTGTTTCTTGTCTTTCATCAACTGACATTTTCAAAAAAGTGGGACAAGTCCGAAGAGGGTGTTGTTCACTACACACTTGACATGCAGGAATGACTTCAATGTGAAAGTTTCTAATCGGTTTTGATTTTGTAGATATTGCCGTTCCAGCTTTAGTACTTTGTGATTTGTTTGAAGAAGAATTAAGTTTCATTTCAGAAACACTCTCCAGTACTCGGTATCGATTTGTTAAAAAAGTATTCATGCTTTCCCATGATGAGATTTCAGTGGGTTTAGTCAACGAGGCTTCCCATAAACTCAATGTATGATCTGGAAGTCGAGACGCACAAAGAAAAGTAATGATAGCGTTCCACCCGTCGATCTGAATGTTATAGGATTTGAGCGCTATCAACGCATCATTAATACTGCTTTGCAAAACTTTAATTTCCTTAGCTGACTCGGAAAGAATCGGTTTTTGGTTCAAAAGAATTTGGATTTGATTATTTACTAAAATCCGCTTGTTCTCGTAATGCTCCTTAAGAGCGTTCCACGCGAGACTAAAATTGTCGTCGGTCAAACCGAATTTATTAACTATGTTAAAAGCTGCGTCTTTAGTTTCGTTGAGCTGAGCTTTGAATGGTTTATGTACACTGCTGTGAACATATCCCGAAAGGATGGCCACTCCAAATAGTTGCCGTGAAAAGTTTGGGTATCGCACGGAGGAACTTTGATATTATGAGAATTTTCACTTGTTCGTTCGTTAAGAACACTTAAAAAATCTTTTGTTGTTAAATATTTTTCATTGCTAACTTTAGCCGGAATAAGAGATTTCATAAAATCGGAAATTTCACTTGAACACTGAAAGAAAGTTGATGAAGAACTCTGAAACTTTGCTTTAACTTCGACTAGAGAATTTTGTAAATCTTCATCATCACTTTTCATGCACTGCTCGTAGGCAACTTTCACGTCTTGCCACACACTTTTCAATTCGTCCCGATAAGCTTCTAACAAAGAAACCGAATGAGTGCCGGCCAGTTTTGCCTTAAAGGCCGCATGAAATTCGACCAATTGGTCGGAAGCGAAAATCAAATCGTCCAGCAAACTCATTATAGCGACAATAACTGCGCGCTTATACCTCGAACAGATTCTCAAACAAAAACAAAATGACTTAAAGAATCGATTTTGTAAAATATATAAACCCATCAAAAATGATTTTGATTCCACAAAACGAAACACAAGTTGTAAAATATAATATAATATGTATATGTAGATACAAATTTATTGATAAGTAGCACTAGAATATATATTATACAACGTACCTTGTACAAAAGCTTGAAAATTTATGATGATTTTGATGATGATTCTCACGATGATACTAATACAAATGTAGATGATGTTGATTATGATGATAATATTCACGATGATGCTTATACAGATGTAGATGATGTTGATAATGATGATGATATTCACGATGATGCTTAGATGCTTATACAGATGTAGATGATGTTGATTCTGATGGATGATACTCACGATGACGATGATAGATGAGATAGATGCGTTAGCCGTTGTTGATGGCATCACTTTGCGTTAACTGTTGATGCTAGTGGCGTGAATAGCGTAACTGTTATAATGGTACCGTCACTTTGCGTTAACGGTTGTTGCTAGTGGCGTGGATAGCGTAACTGTTATGCTGGTGGCGTGGTTAGCAACGATATGTGGAACGCAAATGATGATCTAGCTTTGGGATTTTGATGACGACTTTAGCAAAATTGATTAGCTGCCGACTTTGGCAACGACGAAGAAGGTGATGGCTGAGGCCTGATGACGACTGAGGCAACGGAGATGAAGATGATGGCTAAAGCTTGATGACGCCGATGATGATAAGATTTGATGCCGACTTTGGCACCGACGGTGAGGACGATTTGATGCCGGCTTTTTCACCAACGATGATAGCTAAGGCCTGATGACAACTTTGGCTTTCACCTTTGGCTTTAGCAAACATCCAATAGATGGTGCCGATGAAAAAGGAACTCAGCAACAATGTGAGTGTTGGATGACGGTGATGATTTCACCAAACAAAATTTGATTTTGTCGTTGTTGGTGATGTCCACGTTAATACGACGTTGATGGTGCTCACTAGTGCACCAAATTTAAATTGTATGTGGCTATAATCTGGATCGATGGACCAATGTTTAAAGCCGACACTCTGGCTTTCGTTTTCCCAAAGAAAATTAATGGGCGACACAATAAACTTTTGTTTTTAAAGGTGTTCCTTTAATTTTATTTCTTATATTTAAGTTTTATAATTTGTGACTTCGGGTTTTAGTTTTAGTTCTAGTCTTTAAGTTAGATTTTTACATTAAGGGCCAGTTGTACAATAGTGGTTCAGCCCCGGTTCAAGATTTTAACTCACCGATTTCGGCGGATTAACTAAGGTTCAACGCTGGTTCAAGTATGTAATTGGTTATTATCACACACTTGAACAGTAAACCACTGTTGAAACTCAATTAATCCGCCGGAATCGGTGGATAAAAATTGCTGAACCACGGTTTAAATATTTGTACAACTGGCCCTAAATAATTTAGACTTTTTAGCAAAAGTTAAACTGAATAGCTTCGAAGTTCGAACAAGAATAGAATAAATTTACAAAATGGATGATGCAATGTCTACCAAAAATCAGAAAACGAGTGAAGATAGTGGTGGTTGACAGACGATCGAGACTTAAGAATGCACCGGAATGGAACAAGAATTTGAATACTGCAAAAACACAATGGGTGCGTTTGCACACATTGAGTGAGCAGTGTGTTTAGGCTTAAACAGGGTGAAACAAATTTCATGTTCGAAAAATTCCCCTTATTGGAAGCATTCAATTCGGGCGGAATGCAACATGATTCACAGCTACAAATTTCACTTGTTTTTTGGAATTTGGAGGCGAACGAGAACGGAACAAAAATAATAATGTAAGTTATTTGTTTATTTGAAGGTTGAAAGAAACGAAATTGAGTGTTTTACAACTTTTTTTTTTAGGAGCAAATCAATTAATATGAGGCAAAGTGATATGCTTCTTAGTAGAATGCAAGAAAACCCTGAAATCGCCAGGGGTTTCGTAAAAGAAAGTAAGGAGAAGATAGCTGTATTTTGGAAGCAAGTGACTCTTGAATTAAACAGTGCGGGTCCGCCAATCAAGAGTGAGTTCGAGTGGAAGGTAAGAATTGAAATTTAACAACAATTTGTGGTAAATATTAAATAAAAATACTCTTCAATCAGGCTTGGATAGACCAAAAACGCTACGTGCGTAAAAAGGCAGCGCAAAACAAAATTCAAGAAAGAGGAACAGGAGGTGGACCAAACAAAACGCAGAAATTTTCACCGACTGAAGAGGCAATTTTCCAACTCGTTGGAATGAAGGAAGCGGTGGAGGGTGTTGCTGCGTCTCAGACCTTTGGTTTACACCCACCTCAAAAAAAAAAAAAAGAGGATGTGGAAAAAGTAACTGAGTTGGAAAATTTGTTAAACGAAATCGATGATGTTACGACGTTTTCACCTTCTGTTCCTCTTCAGATCGAAGCCGCACCTAACAACAGCAACCAACCAAGCACTTTTACATCAAACAGTCAGGATGCCACCAGAAAGAGGAAGATTACCAAGATGAGTAGCCAAGAAGCATTAATGGAAGAAATTACAAACCAAAAGGTGCTTTGTGAAAAAGTTGGTGAAGCTATTTCAATTATGAAGGAGCACAACAAGGAAATGGAAAGTAGTATAAAGAAGCTGTACCGATCTTTGGATGGTATTTATAATCAAAAAAAAGATCAAATAAAAGAAGAGAAGCGGCACAATTCCGAGATGGAAAAATATAGAAAAGCTGAAATAGAAAACATGTTAGAAAAGAATCGTAAAATGATTGAGCTTGAAGAGCTCGAAATTGAAATCATGAGAGGAGAAGAGAGAAAATAATTTTTTTTTTTTTTTGTTAATTGAATTACTTTTTTTTTGTTTTGTTAATTGAATTACTTTTACTTTTGTTTAGTTAATTGAATTACTTTTTTTTGTTTTGTTAATTGAATTACTTTTACTTTTGTTTAGTTAATTGAATTACCTTTTTTTTTAACTTTTATTAATGTTTATTTTGTTTTACATTCGAAACCTGTGAAAAATGAAACAAGTCTGTTAATTTTTAATCTAAGTTTAATCAAATGAAACTTGAAGTACAAATAAAATAAAATGCCATTTTTAAATGAAATTTAATTTGTTATTGGTTTCAAACTAACAAATCTCGCAGTTGATCATATATTTTAAGATGATGTTAAAGTGTATTGGCGAAGTTTGTGCGAATGCGCTGCCCTGCAGTGAGATAACTTTCCTGTGTAGATTGAAGGTAGAACTAGAATAGGCGGTAGCTGTCGGAAGCTAGTGTCAAAAGCGAACGAAAAGTTGCTTTCCAAAACGTCAAATTCATAAGTCACCCATAATGCACTTTAGTGGTTGGAAGTGATTTTTTTGATTTTTGAAGCTAGCTGTCAGTCCACGTACGAAAGAGCGGTCGGTGAGCGCTCTCACGTCCGACGGCGAAAGTTAACGAAAACTAAACGAAAAGTTCCAAATCGCAATTATGTGCGCGTCATATGAATTTCTTGTTTTCGCTCGGTTTCGTACGACCACGTACGTTGGCTTCCGCCTATTCTAGTTCTACCTTGAATATTTTCAACTTCGTGAATCTGAATTGGTTGTTCATTCGGCAAAGCCAAGTCACTTTTATAGTGAATGCAAATGATATGCAAAGCTACACAAACGTTTACGATTTTGATGGCTTTTGCAGATGAATAATATAACTCTCTTGCGCTTAATAAGCATCTCCATCTGTTTTTAAGAACGCCGTTGGTTCTTTCGATAATATTCCGACAGCGTGAATGGACTTCATTGAATATAGCTTCTGTTGATCCACTCTCAGGTGTTCTGTATGGAGTTAAAAGCCAAGGTTCTCCTTGAAAAAAAGAAAAGAGTTAATTTACATTTAAGTTTAAAATTAGTTTTTGATAATTACCTAGCAACCAAACGTTGTTGTTTTCGTGCAAATAATCACGTTCCATTTTGCTCCTGAGTTCACAGACATTCCAAATAAAGGAATCGTGGCAAGCTCCTGGGTGCGTAGTATCGACGTATCGAATTTTAAGGGAATTGTCACATACCTATACAATCATTTTAGAAGGCTATAAAAGGTATAAATATAGATTAATTTAACCAGCAAAGCATTTAGGCTACATTTGCCCTTCCTATTATAATATAGATGTTTGTTCACTGCAGGTGAAATTATATTGATGTGTGTTCCGTCGATACATCCCACAACACCTAGTAGCTTGAACTTTGCATAAAAGTCTTGAGCAATTCTACGTTGCTCATCCAGCGTTGGCCACGTAGCCCACAAAGGGCAAAGTATCTCCTCAAATATACTCAAGACTTCTGAAAGTACTGAAAGCCAAACCAACTTCGTAGTACTTGCCAACTCCTTTTTGATAACCGCCCTCTGCGAAAAAACGCAAACAAGAGGCAAGTTTTACAATTGGTGGAATTGCGAATGTTTGCTTCATTTCGGGTAAGGCATTAGTAAGGACGTCCAGCAAATATATAAATGTTGCTTTGTTTACCCTATAGTACTGCTGAAATCTGAAAAATGTGCACGTTATAACAAAAAAGAAGAAACAACTTTCAATAATTCTTACAATGGTTCATGTAACTTCAAAGGATTGCAATGATCCCTTAAATTCCTTCGGACAGCTCGTTCCTCATACCTTTCTTCCTCCTGCATTAATAATCTTATTGCTGTGCTATACATATTTAAAATATTTCAGTTTCTTTTTATTTAAACAATGTTTTCTTTTTGATTTAAATTCCTTTTATTTATTTTTTGTCACTTCCTGCTGTCAAACACATAAGGTCTGTTTATTTTCTGAACACGATTAATCAGATGTCTAAAAACAGAAGTGTAAATGTTACGTTTTCGACAAACCAATTGGGAATTCGGGCCCAAAAAGGGTGGTTCTATTAGGATAGGCACAATTTTAACTTCATTGCAAGTAATTTCGACTAATAACTGAAGCACCAAATTCAGTTATATCACTATTTTAGTTAACAGAGAAGGTGAAGGTGGACGGTTCATTCTCTATTTCCCTCACAGTGAAGGGAGAATTTATTGCGGAACTCGCAATAGCTTTTAAAATTTCGGGCGAACAAAAATGTTTCGGGGGAAATGCTTTCCGGGCGAAACTCATAATAAGGCTGAATATATGTATAGGTATATCTAGATTTTTGCATTTGAGTTTTTTTTTTAGATATTTGTAGGTATTTCTAGATTTTTTCAATTCTAGATTTTTGTTATCGAGGTTTTTGCTTTCTAGAACCTTGATTATTGCTTTATTTCTGGAAAAACTGACCCGACATCATTATTTTGAATTTTTTCAAGAAATTGCTTAACGTTTAAATTTAAAAAATTAATTCATATAAGTCACTTGAAGTTTCACGAAAAAATTGTTGACTCTTCCAAAGTTTTTCAATTATACAATCGCATATACGTAAGAACTTTTTTACTACCTACTTGATGTCATTTTTTTAAATAAATTTTACCCAAATTATAAAATCATTACTTAAAAAAGTTCCAAAATTTATGTCGTTTTCCATTGGTTTCACTCAGGGATTAACTCATTCTGAAATCCAATGGAACAAAGCTAGCATTCTTCTACTCAACTTAGAAATTTTTTCATTGTATTGGTGAATCATCGTGAACATTTCATGTATCGAACAGGCATACAATCAAACAGAGTCCGATGTTTACTTTTGACATTTGAGTGAGTTTGTTTTGAAATTATAGCTGAAATGTATTAGTGCTTCTTGAGTGGATTCTGATTTCAAATCGAGAAGCGAAATTTTCTTCTGAGAAGCGTCGGTTGACCGTTTTTGTTTGCCAATGGAATGGTTTCAGAAGAGTTCTTTTTGATTCTGGACGCTTCCAAACGTCCAATGGAAAACGACATTAATCTACAGTTTAAACAAAAATCGTTTTCTTACCTTCTATTCAAAAAAAAACTCAATTCATTGCCAAAATTCCCTTTTCGTTCATAATCTTCCAGCACGAAATACGAATAGAATGATGTCAACATACAACAACTATCCTATCTTAATATATCACATATTATGTACCTGCACATTGTGCCTACACTTCTCCCATATTCATATCTGAGTGTGAACTTTGAGCAAAATTTGCTTGGATTCGTTCACAGCTAATTTGAACGAATCGGCTGATACGATGAGAGTTATACTTTTTTGTTTGTGTCACTGATCTCTATATACACTGGATAGTGTATTCATACAAAATTTTTGAGGCAAAAATATAGTCGTGGCCGGTACCCTCATATAACAGTATAACAGCGGCGCCAGCGGAATATACGCTACTGGAATTGCATTTTCTTTTATTTTTTTCAATATTTACAGCCGCAATGCTTGTTGACATCAACTGATATCAAATAAATGCTCAATTTCGGCAAATATCTTCAATCACTTTCTTCGTTTGTATAGAGCGAGATATGAGGTCGTGGCCGGTACCCTTTAAAAAACTTGCCTCACAAAAACTGTTATACACTATAGGCTATTCACTATCCAGTGTATTATAGAGATCAGTGGTTTGTGTGTATACTTTCAGTGGATACATTTCGTTTCCAAATCATGTGAACGAAATGGGTGCTACAAAAATGTGAGCTGTTTTCTTGTTGTGTATACTTCCAATGGATACATTTCGTTCTCAAACCATGTGAACGAGTTGACGTTGAAAGTCAAAAGAGAGAGAGACGTTATTGTTGTTAGTGGTGTTTGTTTTGATTTAAATTGAGTGCATGAAAGTGTTGCCCGAGTCGGAAACTGGGAAACAGAGTGAGAAATTCACTCAAATTAGCAGATAAGTAATATAATTTTGTGGGTTGTTAGGATAACGAGAAAATTTTAATATTTGTATAGGAAATTAGGCGTTCATGAACGAAATGAACAATATGACGTCTCGCCACTGGGTGAACCCGTCCAGTGGTGGACAAGAATTTTGCACGCTTTTTGAAGAAAATAAAAACTATAGGTAGCTATACCAAATTTTTGGGTTGTTTTCATATTAGTCCATTGAAATGTTACATTGGCCTCGCATTTAGTATAGGACAAGGTTTTTTTTTAAAGTGTAGGGTGCATCAATGTGAGTATACGAAGTGATTTTTGGGGCTGTAGCCCCCTCCCATTTTGCCGCCATTTTGAAAAAAGGGAAAGATCCCCTTTTCACAATATCTTGAGAAATACAGCTCTGACAAAAAAAATTATAGACCTTTTTTGTAGAGAATTTAATTCTCTACAATTTTGGTTCAGATACTTTTTACCGTTAAATTGAAAATAAAAAAGATATAGCCAATAATCGACAAACATTCACTTACTTTAAAGGATAATAACTTTTTTCTAGCAGTTTAATTGAAAAAAACACTAAGATGTTTTTTGTAGATCATTTTATTGCGAACAATTTGGTATACCCAGTTTTCAAATTCCATCATTCTGTAATGGGTTCACACCAAGAAGTAACCATTTTTGTATTGTTTTTGTTTTTGTTTTTTTTATACTGGGTGATGGGTATAAGGTGCACCAAGAAGCTAGAGCAAGTACGTTGGGTTAAGACAAGAAAAAATCGTATATGAGGGGGGTTTATTTTCCCCCGTTTAGGCGGTAGTGGCTATTTTCTAAAAAAATGACTTAAAACAGAAAAAAAATTATTTAAAAACAACGGTTAAACTTACAATGCCTTTCATTACATTCGGTTTTCTGTTTTCTGTTTTCTGGGGAAAATAGACCCCCCTTCCATACGATTATTTTGTTGCCTAAGTTCAACCTACACATCCTATCTTTTTTTTCACACTTTATGCAAATCACCCTGCATAGTAAAAGCGGCTTTAGCACCTAAACTATTTCATTTGCCGATATTTTCTACTGATATTTTTTTAACAAGGGGATTGTGATAAAAACTCTTTAATTGTTATGCAAATTTCTGAAATTTTTAATCTCTTTTTAAATTTAGAATGTCAAAAAATCGATTTTATCAATCCCTATACAACTTCATATTGTTAAAGATACCTTAAAAATCCTCTAAAATGTTGCCAGTTATTTTCTCCGTTTTTAAATACTCAACATAAAGGATACAATAAGGGGCCTATTTCACGGCACATACATCACATACATCACTTACAACATACAACAATTTTTTTATCATACACCACATACAATTTTCTGTTTCACAGATTCCATTGGAAATGTTGTATGATTTCTATAATTGTTGTATGAAATGTATGATTTAAAATTTATTTGAAATTTTATTTAGTTTTTTGAAAACTCTGATTGGCTAACTGTCATTAATTGACGAAATTCTAAACAAAAAGTCTTAATTTGCGTACCCATTCTTTGATATTACTTAACAGCAAAAATTATTAAAGGCTAACAAATTTGAAGTGCAGTTTAATTTAATTAAAAGTGAAAAGAAATTTTTTTATCGGCAATGGATATAATTTTTAATGATGCTGATTTAATTTTTGAAGAGGATGAATTCTTAGACCTTCAAATTAACATTGGAAGACGCCCAAGAACAACTTACGAACGAGTAAATTTCAACATGGAAGACCCATATTTCATTGAGAAATTTAGAATGCCTTCGACATGCGTTCAATTTCTGGTAGAGCGATTGGGTGCACTTATTGCTCATCCAACTAATTGCAGTCAATCTTTATCACCACTACAACAAATATTAATAACTCTTCATTGGCTTGGAAACGGAAGCCAGTACCATGGCATCGGAAACATCCATGGAGTTTCAAAGGCTTCTGTATGTCGTTGCGTTAACACGGTTTGCTCCTTAATTTCAGTAAAAATGCGCTTTGTACATCAAATTTGTTTGTTGTATGAAATGTATGTAAATTTATAATACATTGATTACAGGCAATGTATGATAAAATTCTGTGAAACAGAACTTTCACTGGAATATTCCAGTCGATTCACATCACATACATTATTGTATGACAGCGTTCATACAACAAATTTGTGAAACAGAATTGATGTAAAATAATTTTTAAAATCATACATTGTATGTGATGTATGTGCCGTGAAATAGGCCCCAGTTATCCAAATTATAAGCAATGCTTACATGAAAATGAATTTGAGTTCAATTTACTCTACCGAGCGGAATGTAAGAAAATTTAACTTCAAAACAAAAAGATCTTTCCGCGAACTAGGTACTACCTGTACCTACCCACATTAAAAAAAAACAACATAAAAAAAACCAACCGCACAAAGAAGCCAGATCAAACGTCAGCGTACACAATAATACAACAACATCAATAGAATAAACGAAGGCCACGAAACGCACAAAATAAAAATAACAATATAAGGATCAGGGTTGTGACTTTACTGCAATTGCAGTAGATCTACTGCATTTTTTTCGAAAAATAAATCTACTGCCTTTAAATAAAATATACTGCACTTTTGCAGAACGAAAATATTCCACACTAAGTTAAGTGAAGGATATAAACTTCGAATTAAATTAAATACAACCACTTGCAGAATGTTATTCCGTGTAAGGAAATGGGTTGGGCGATATTGATAAATCAGCCCTATCACAAATTCCATCGTAATCGAAAATTTGCTACGTCCTTTTCTACGACAACTGATTCTTGTCGTAGCCAAGTGGTAAACGATTGTGTTTCATTAAAAAATAGTTTTTTTTACAAATTGTAAAATTTGCAATGGTTGCAAACGCAAATTAATCAATTTTTATTTTGTTAAAATTTCTTAAACTCTTAAAATAATTGAAAACAACGCCAAAACAATTTACAAAGAAGTCAAAACAAAACTATGTTCCTTAAAAAAAAACCAGGAATTAAAGGAACACATCACTTTTAAAACAAGCTGGGCTGAAATTAGTTCCTCAGTACATTTGAAACCACATTATTTTTATAACTTCAATTTATTTTTATGTTGAATCTATTTTCTTTAGAAAAAAATTCTAAAACATTGAATAAAAAGACAAATATCAACAACACAACTTTTTTCACGATCTCAATCATTTGACAGCTGTAATAGTGCTCAGGGATTTTTGGATTTGTTTTTGCGATATTTATTAAAACAAAGAGTCTAGCCATACTTAACACAAATGTTCAGCATTTTTTGTGTAAAATAAAAAGGGAAAAAAGATGGTACTTTTTAAAAAGTTTAAGGGATTTGTTGCTGGCAAATGGAGAGGAAGGGGATAGAGGGCAAGGAAGGGTCGGCAAGGCAGCAGAACTGAATTACCAGGACCCATGTTCTGTAACTCGGCGATAACTTTTCGTGGCGAGAAACGGCGAAAAATGGAACAAAAATGGAACAAAACTCATAGGAATCCTATGGATTTTGTTCCATTTTTCGCCGTTTATCGCCTCGAAAAGTTATCGCCGAGTTACAGAACATGGGTCCAGGACGGGAACCAAAAGGAAGGAAAGGAATGATGTGGAAAAGGAATGGATTGTCTGATCCCGAGAACGTGGCCTGCTTGCTATGCACAGCTTAACTCGCCGGATGGGGGGGATCTTGTCCCCGGAATCAGACCTCACCAGCAGCAAAAACACATATCAGGCCGGTTTTTTTTCTAACAATTGGACAGCGGACGGAAACTTACCACACCGAGGGCACTGCAGATGTAAGCGCAGTGCGGCCTATACCCAGCCAACCTGGGAATCCTGTGGCCTCAATTTGGATTCCCCCAAAAGCTACTTTAGAAATCATCATTAAGCGTGTCACTCCATCATCAATGGCTACTTAGCTTCACCTCTGCACCCCTGAAAAGTTCTCTTCAATAACTCATGTTTCGTTTGAAACGAAACAATGAAACTCCAAAAATTTTCATCCGAACAAGGCAAAGGAAGTTTTATTAACAAAATTGAAAAATTATTCCTCGAAACATTGAACTGTATTTAGCAAAGAAAACATTAAAAAAAACAATATATGAATTATATTGAAAATGAATTAAAAAAAAGGTATTTAGAAAATTTTGCTTTATCTTTACCGAAAGGTTCGGCAAGATTTACAATATTGCTGAAACAAATAAACAAATTACCAATGTAACGTGATAATGGCTTTTCCTAAGTGATTTAAAATATACCCTTTGTCGGTACTTTCTTACTAGTTATCGATCTTCGAGTCACCTACCCATATAGAGCTCTTTGGAGGTATACTAACTCTCACAAGGATGGTTACCGCGTGTACAAAAAAAAACTTAGGAAACCCTACACTGATCACTTACAACGATAAAGTAAATAAAAAAAAAATATCAAAGAAAACAAAAATTTAAATTAAATTGTAAATAAGGAATAAAACTCCAATGCCACTACTTAATCTAGGACAAAACACAACAAATAACAATAACCAATATCAGCATTCAAAATATTTAATTGAACAATTAATTATAAAATCATTTTAGGTAAATATAAGTAAATCCTTTGATTTCATCTCCTTCTTTCTTCTTTTTTTTCTTTTCTCTATCTTCTTTCTTCAGCTTTTCTTTGATTATCCTGCACAACACAAACATACAGATATATATATACCTGGAACTTTTCTTTTATTTTTTTAGACCTTGGTGACTTTTGATTTCGTCAATCCTCAGTTTGGGCAGCGCTAGTGTCCCTTGTTTTGGGCGTTGGGTGGATCTGGTACCACCCCAGGATAACCGATATCACTTGCCTCAATCCCAAACGAAATCGACTATCTGCACTGCGGTATAGTGGTGGGTAGAAAAAAAAACCACGTGCAACACGTATCAAAAATTCGTAAAGATACGTCCAGGGTATCACAGCAAAAAAAATGAGCAAAAGTTTCCCAGGAAAAGACGGTGTGGCGGCCCATTCCTTGTCGGCCGACTATGACCGCCAAAAAAAACACCTAACCAAAATTTTAACAAATTAGCACCAATTTCTTCGCTTTGCTTTCAATTTAACTTACCGTTCTTAAGTTCTATTATATTGTATATTTCTTGTGTTGTCTTAATTGTATATTAATAATTGTATTTTGATTTCTCGTTTTTTTGGTATAGTTTTAACTAAATGCATAAAACACTGATCTCTATATACACTGGATAGTGTATTCATACAAAATTTTTGAGGCAAAAATATAGTCGTGGCCGGTACCCTCATATAACAGTATAACAGCGGCGCCAGCAGAATGGACGCTACTGGACCTGCATTTTCTTATATTTTTTTTTCAATATTTACAGCCGCAATGCTTGTTGACATCAACTGATATCAAATAAATGCTCAATTTCGGCAAATATCTTCAATCACTTTCTTCGTTTGTATAGAGCGAGATATGAGGTCGTGGCCGGTACCCTTTAAAAAACTTGCCTCACAAAAACTGTTATACACTATAGGCTATTCACTATCCAGTGTATTATAGAGATCAGTGGCATAAAACACTGATCTCTATATACACTGGATAGTGTATTCATACAAAATTTTTGAGGCAAAAATATAGTCGTGGCCGGTACCCTCATATAACAGTATAACAGTGGCGCCAGCGGAATGGACGCTACTTGACCTGCATTTTCTTATATTTTTTTCAATATTTACAGCCGCAATGCTTGTTGACATCAACTGATATCAAATAAATGCTCAATTTCGGCAAACATCTTCAATCTCTTTCTTCGTTTGTATGGAGCGAGATATGAGGTCGTGGCCGGTACCCTTTAAAAAACTTGCCTCACAAAAACTGTTATACACTATAGGCTATTCACTATCCAGTGTATTATAGAGATCAGTGGCATAAAAACGTATTAATAAAAAAAATACACGACACAAAGTTTTTTTTTTTTATAATGTGTTTTACTGTACTTCGATTTCGACCAACAATAAAAAAACAACACTCTGGTAAAATTAGTTGAGAGTACACCGCACCACAGTCCACAGTTAATAATCAAATGAAGAAGTATGCCATATGACAAACCCAAAATCTTTTTAACTATTCGTACGGTTAGGATAAGTACATAGAAGTCACAGTACACATATTAAGGCCGGTATTCACCGAGAACTCATAACTTATGAGCCTCATAAACCTATTCACCAAGCAATAATAAGTGGATATTTATGAGCGCTCATAAAAGTTATGAGTGGTCCCGACCATAGATCAAAAATATAAAGATATCAATCCTCGGCTGTCAAACTGGCTTGCTTACAAGCTGAAAAAACAGCTGGCCGTGGTAGAATGGATCAAGTTGCAATAGTATAGTGAAAACACACATACTATTGCAACTTTATCCATTCTACCACTAAAATGGCGGAACTTTATGCATTCTACCACTAAAACGGCGGCCATTTTGGCTATGTTCAAAAAGGATATCATCTAGTGAAACGAATCATAAAGTCTAGACTTTACCTTATATTATTAAATTTGCAGTGGAATTTTCGGGTAATTATTGTATTAGATCGAAAGAGTAAAGGCTTAACTACATAAGCCAAAAAGTACTGAAGTACAAAAGTAAAAATATTTTTTTTACCGCTAGCGCCGTTGTTTTGTGAAAAAGAATACACAAATTTGTTTTTAAACCAAAATTTAAGCTTTCTGCATCATTTTTATAAGTTCTCTAGTCAGAAAAACTATCACAAAATCAATTTAAAAATTTTCACTTGCACTTTTCCACTTTTTTGGCTTATGTAGTTGAGGCTTAATGATTAATGAAAATACATAATAAAAATAAATATGAAATCGAAAAAGTTGTTTTTTCCTTTTTAAGGCTTTTCAAAACCAATGCTTTTCGCCTTTCAAGTGCATAAAAAGTCTTGAATTTTAACTTCTCTTTCTTATAGGCTTGCAAAAATGTTTTTAATAAAGTTGAGTGTATGTTTGATCTTTAACTGCCATATTATTTAGCCGTTAAACCCAGGTTAAAATTTAAACCCGGATGTATATTTCACTCAATTAACCCAATTTTGTTGTTGTTTTGTGTGCTTTTTGGGTTAAGAGTTCATTTAATCCCATGACTGAATAATATGACGGTAAAATAAATCAATCACAATATTCCTACGCTTTTTCGTACTACTACTTTTACGACGGCCTCTTTTTATCCTTAAATACTTTTACTGTCTTATTATTCAGTCTTTTAATCCAGGTTCAATTTTAAATCCAGGACCCATGTCTGTAACTTGGCGATAATTTTCGGGGCGAGAAACGGGAAGAAAATGGAACAAAATCCTATGAGTTTTGTTCCGTTTTTGTTCCATTTTTCGTCGTTTATCGCCGTGAAAAGTTATCGCCGAGACAGATCAAAAAAAAAACAAAAACAAAATTGGATTAAAATTTGGATTAAACGAGTGAATAATATGAAAGTGGATCGCGGCGAGAAACGGAACAAAACCCAGGACCCATGTTCTGTAACTCGGCGATGACCCATGTTCTGTTACTCGGCGATAACTTTTCGAGGCGAGAAACGGCGAAAAATGGAACAAAAATGGAACAAAACTCATAGGAATCCTATGGGTTTTGTTCCATTTTTCGCCGTTTATCGCCTCGAAAAGTTATCCCCGAGTTACAGAACATGGGTCCAGAAGTCGAATAAACGATGAAAATTGAAGCAAATAATAGCCGTGTTTTTTTGCAAGCCCGGGGGGAATTTTATGAAAAAAACGACGTCGGTGCTTAACAATTAACATGTTAAATGCAACAACAACTAATCCCGGAGAATTCTCGGGGTTTAACTTAAGCGCACCGAAAAACTGTGTTACCGGCATGAATTTCATACATGTTATCGATAGTTTGTATGAAAACTCCATGTTTCTTACTGTCATGGCGTCGCTAATCCCCGCTGTCGTTTTTTTCAACCAATTCCCCCCGGGCTTACAAAAAAACACGCCTAATATGAGTTTTGTTCCATTTTCCCACGTTTCTCGACCAATTTCATCGATGCGAGAGTTACAGAACGTAGGCACAGATCATGTGGATATAGTAAAATGCAGCTAATAGCGAAATCGCAAAATGAAAATGCAGTCTAACGGGTATCTTATAGTATAAAAATATTTTTTTTTAACATCTGTCAGAACACTAATTTGACAATTTTGGCCTTACAGTACTAAACCCCAAAGTACAACATGCAGCCACCAATTCCACATACACGAATCAATATACACTGGTACCATGACAAAATAAATCAATCGAAAAAAAAAACAAATTTTAAATCGAAATCTGGATTTGCCAAACGAAATCAACATAAATAAAATTGTTTGATCAATACAGTGTGTCTGACCCCTCAAAAAAGAATTTTTAAACACATCCCAACCAAAATTTCTGAGGTGAATTAACAAAAGTACTGCACTTAGGCCGGTATTCACCGAGCACTCATAACTTATGAGCCTCATAAACCTATTCACCAACCAATAATAAGTGGATATTTATGAGCGCTCATAAAAGTTATGAGTGGTCCCGACCACTCATAACTTATGAGCGCTCTCTTCGAAAAATATTTCGACATTTTCGAAACTATTTCCACAACCACCACCCCCACAAACACAAACATCTCCATCGCTACCACTCCATCTACCTAAAAAAGTTTGATTTTAAAGTTTGGGAGTGCCTGGTTGACACAAAGTGGCTCTCTTTTTCGAAATTCGAAACATATTTATGAGTGGTTGGTGAATACCCCAAAGTTATGAGCCTCATAAACTTATGAGGCTCATATGAGCGCTCGGTGAATACAGGCCTTAAAGCCTAGTACGCTGCTGATGCGAAACGAAATTTTTCTGTGATCTCCAAACAGACAACGAAACGCTTGCGAAAACACAACGGAAAATATCTTTGGAGAGTTTCACTAATTCCAAAAACAAAATCAAACATAAACGAAAAAATCAGAGAAACCCATGATGTAAAAAATGATAAACAAAAAAAAAACACAAATAAAACTCAAATGTCATTTTTCCGCACACAATAAATAGTCTGTATAATTAATTCAGTGCGAAAAAGGAGCGGAGACTTCTCCAAATAATCTGCTACAATTATAAATTTCGCTCTTCGAACAGCGTACTGCAAAACGAAAAGCAGAACGAAATTTTCCGTTTCTGATTTCGTTGTGTCATTTTTGTATGGGATTTTTCGTTTCGCATCAAGCCTAGTACGCTGCTGATACGAAACGAAAAATTCCATACAAAAATGACACAACGAAATCATAAACGGAAAATTTCGTTCTGCTTTTCGTTTTGCAGTACGCAGTTCGAAGAGCGAAATTTATTATTGTAGCAGATTATTTGGAGAAGTCTCCGCTCCTTTTTCGCACTGAATTAATTACACAGACTATTTATTGTGTGCGGAAAAATGACATTTGAGTTTTATTTGTGTTTTTTTTTTTGTTTATCATTTTTTACATCATGGATTTCTCTGATTTTTGCGTTTATGTTTAATTTTGTTTTTGGAATTAGTGAAACTCTCCAAGGATATTTTCCGTTGTGTTTTCGCAAGCGTTTCGTTGTCTGTTTGGAGATCACAGGAAATTTTCGTTTCGCATCAGCAGCGTACTAGGCTTCAGCAGCGTACTAGGCTTAAACGTCAAATCAAATTCTGTTTACAAATTTCCACCAGCAGAATTTATTTGTTTTTTTTTGTAATTTTGTGTTATTTTTGGAATAAAAATGTCCGTAATTGCTTTGCCGATTCTACAAAAACTAAGGCCGGTATTCACCGAGCACTCATAACTTATGAGCCTCATAAACCTATTCACCAAGCAATAATAAATGGATATTTATGAGCGCTCATAAAAGTTATGAGTGGTCCCGACCACTCATAACTTATGAGCGCTCTCTTCGAAAAATAGTCCGACATTTTCGAAACTACTTCCACAACCACCACCCCCACAAACACAAACATCTCCATCGCTACCACTCCATCTACCTAAAAAAGTTTGATTTTAAAGTTTGGGAGTGCCTGGTTGACAGAGAGTGGCTCTCTTTTTCGAAATTCGAAACATATTTATGAGTGGTTGGTGAATACCCCAATGTTATGAGCCTCATAAACTTATGAGGCTCATATGAGCGCTCGGTGAATACAGGCCTAAGTGAAGAACCTGTAAATCATTTCGCGTTGATTTTTACACCAACACATGAACTTGCATACCAGGTAAAAATGTCGATGAGCATCTTGTGAAATGATAAAAGTGTAAATAAATGATTCAAAAAGATTTCAGAATAATTCCAAGTAGCAGGACAACCTCTTGGTGTTGGTGTTTGTGTGGTTGCTGAAGGTACTGACCTAATGATCGAAAGTCAAAAACTAATGGCGCGTCCTCATATTGTACTATTGTAGTTACTATGCAAGGACGACTGGCTGATCATTTGACTGGGTGCAATACCTTCTCTTTTGACTCACTTAAATTTCTAGTCGTTGATGAAGCAGATCGCATGTTGAACGGATTTTGATGAAAGTTTGAGTGTCATTGAAAAGTGCATTCCAAAAGATCAGCAACTATGAAGGATTTCATGAAAGAATCAAGCATATTTCCTATATCTGATAAAGTGAGTTCAATTAGCAAAAAAAAAATTAAATAAAGTCCCAATTTATCTTGATTTCAGGCATTTGAATCGTCTAAAGAATTCAATGTAGCAACAGTAGACACCCTCCGTAGAAAATGAATTTAACATCAAAAAGAAATAGCTTCAAAGGAACCAGTTCTAATTCGAGATGATCGTTTTAAGCCCAAAAGAACTCATAACCAAGATAAGAAGGAAACCAAAAGAAGTGATATAAAAAAGTGTTTCTCTAAAATCTAATAATATAAAAAAAAACATTGTCTTCAAATAAAAAAGTTATAAAGAAAAAAATAATAAAGTGAAGTAAGAAATCATTATAAATATTTGTTTTTTACATAATTTGTAATTGTTAATTTAATAATAAAAAATATATTTACACATTCAATCATTCTTACAATAAATAAATGACACATCATCACTTTATGTTATGCTATAGTTAGTGTGAGTTAATAATATAGAACAGTTGCGTTTTAGCTTTCCCAATACAGTCAGTAGCTTTGTAGTTACAGCATTTTTTATGTAACCGTCGGAAGAATTTCGTATGATTTTCTATTGAAATTCTTGTAAGAGCTACATATAAAATGCTGTTATTTCAAAACTACTTGCTTCATTGGGATGATTGAAACGGTTTTGAGTTCTTACTTAGGTCCTCTTACGTTATATACAATTCATTTTTAATTCAATCAAAAATTTAAAAAAATTTCTTCCTAAAAGTAATTCCGCCGTTGTTCAATTTTCAAAAATCATGGCAGAATTACTTTTAGATAGAAATTTTTTTAAATTTTTGATTGAATTGAAAATGAATTATGTATAACGTAAAAGGACCTAAATAAGAACTCAAAACCGTTTCAATCATTCCAATGAAGCAAATAGTTTTGAAATAACAGCATTTTTTATGTAGCTCTTACAAGAATTTCAATAGAAAATCATACGAAATTCTTCTGACGGTTACATAAAAAATGCTATAACTACAAAACTACTTGCTTCATTGGAAAGATTGAAACGGTTCTGAGTTCTTATTAAGGTCCTCTTACGTTATATAAAATTCATTTTTAATTCTATCAAAAATTAAAAAAAATTTCTATCTAAAAGTAATTCTGCCATGATATTTGAAAATTGCACAACGGCGGAATTACTTTTAGATAGAAATTTTTTAAATTTTTGATTGAATTAAAAATGAACTTTATATAACGTAAGAGGACCTTAATAAGAACTCAGAACCGTTTCAATCTATCCAATGAAGCAAGTAGTTTTGTAGTTACAGCATTTTATATGTAGCTCTTACAAGAATTTCAATAGAAAATCATACGAAATTCTTCTGACGGTTACATACAAAATGCTGTAACTACAAAACTACTTGCTTCATTGAAAAGATTGAAACGGTTCTGAGTTCTTATTAAGGTCCTCTTACGTTATAGATAATTTATTTTCAATTCAATCAAAAATTAAAAAAAGATTCTATCTAAAAGTAATTCGGCCATGTTTTTGAATACTTAACTACGGCCAAATTTCTTTCAGATGGATTTTTTTTTATATTTAGTAGAATTAAAAATTGATTTCAATTCAAGCAAGAGGAAGCAAGAGCACTTAATGCTGTTATAAGTAGCATTAAAATCTTTTACTCAAAAGTTGTAATGAGAAAAAGCACTAAATACGTATATAGGTTCCAATATGCGAGATCCAGAAGTTAATTTTTTTTTAATTGTGATTCTTTTTCAACAAATTTTGATACTCGTTTTTAAAGCATCAATTGCTGATTCCAAAAAGGTATCAACCACCGCTGTACGGCTTACCGTTGGTCAGATACACTCCAAAATGTTTTACAATTTTCTTCATAATGGGAAAAATTAAGAAAAATGAAAAAGGTTTTGAAGTGTATCTGGCTAACGGTACATCGTACAGAGATAAATGATACCTTTTTTGAATCAGCACTTAATGCTGTTAAAAGAAACATCAAAATCTTTTACCCAAAAGTTGTTCTGAGAAAAAGAACTCTTAAAATACTCACACAGGTTCCAACATGGGACTTCGAAAAGTACATTTTTTTGAACAATTGCTGATTCCAAAAAGGTATCAACCATCTCTGTACGTGATACAGTTGGTAAGATACACTCGAAAACGTTTTTGATTTTTCTTCATGATGACAAAATTGGAAAAGGTTTTCGAGTGTATCTGTCCAATGGCAAATCGTACATCGATGAATGATACCTTTTTGGAATTAGCACATAATGCCGTTTAAAGAAGCAACAAAATCTTTTACTCAAAAACAGAAATAAAAAAAGCACTCGCCAAACAACATTCGTAAAAACGTAAGCAATGAAAACACATTTTAATTATATTAAGCCGTGGCTTCATGTCTTTTTATTAAAGTTCTTACGTATAATTACAATTTTAAATCTATATAATAATATTGAACGACATACATAATTCAGTTATTATCTACCTAAATTTCTTAAATTTACATTGTCTTACAAAAACTACGAAATTACCATAATATTACATAATGATACTTTTTCGCCACAAACGAAACTAAATGCAAATTTGTATTAAACAATAGAAGGTGAATAGAAACTTTTCTTTTTCTTGAACTTGTGGCTAGCCTTGCCGCAAGTTTCGCTTTCCATCATATCTGCTAGAACACAGAATAGACTCTTCCATAGCTTATTTCTTTTCTGCTTCAGAAGTTGAATTTGATGGGCGATTTGTTTTTTAATTAATTGCTGATTATATTTCTGTTGCATAATCAACTGCTGAAGCTGTTTGATTTGATGCATCTATAATTGCTTTTGTTTATCGACTTGCTGTTGCGCAGCTTTTTGTTGGGCAGCCTGGACCAATGTCTGCCCATTTTGTATTGTTATTGGCGTACCGCTCTTCACAACCATTCTGAAATAAATAAAGTTAATAATTCAGTTTTGGTAATACATGTTTCTATACAATTTTAACACTTACTTGTTTCTTGCTGAACAACTTGTCTGCAGTAGAGCCAACTGATGCGTACTTGTAGTTTTACTTTCACTGCCAACTTATGTTTTCATTGCCGGTAATAGAACTATCTGGCCGTATTTGTGGACCATTCTGTGGAAGAATTTGTTGGTCCTTTTGCACTTGTTGCTGGTCCTGTCGTTCTAGTTGGTTTTGCGTGCTTGAAGAAACCTTGTGAAAGAGATCGGTTTATATGCATACTGCTGTCCATAGTCCACAAGCAGAGTCCCTTCTGGCAACAAACTGCTGGTTCAGCTGCACTGTATGGTCTTCAAGCCATTGTAGTGATTCTTTTTTGGATAGGATTTTTAAGAATAGGAACTGTATCATCTGAGCCGGCAACAGCGATTTTAAAACAATTCGGAGGCCAAACAATATATCAAATGCAACTTTTCCTCCAATCTCTAGTCTACGAATACTTAATGTTCGGCAAGTGTATTCCGCAGCAGACCATATAATCAAACTTGAGGCAGCTGAGCTGGATCCTTTCCTTCATTACCAATCGATATAAATCAACTGGCTTTGCAGCAGATGCACTAAATATCTCGCAGTTTATATTTATTTCTGGATAGTATTCGAAAGCATTGGAGTTTCATTTGCCTTCGACTTGCGGCACTGTGCAAAGACGGCCACTCCTTTCACAAATAGAAACATTACCCGATGAGGCTAAGGTTGAGAGATCCTGAAGGTAAACCAAGATATTATATATATTTATTAATTGTTTTACTAAAAAATACATTTTGTCCCGAAAAAAACGACGTAAACGAGGCACAGTAACCAAAATAAAATATTCCCCACAGCATATTAATAAAAAAAAAATTAGAACTGTCAAAACATATAAACTCACCGCATAATATTGTTGTTGCAATTCACATCTATTCATCGACACAAAATGAAATTACAAAAAATACAACAATGTAAACAAATGGGTTTTGGGGGATGGAACGTACGAAGGATTGTTATCTTTATATTTTTGATCTATGGTCCCGACCACTCATAATTTATGAGCGCTCTCTTGGAAAAATATTCCGACAATTTCGAAACTACTTCCACAAACACCACCGCTACAAACACAAACATCTGCATCGCTACCACCCGATTTATATCACAATCATCAGCTGCTACTTTATTTAATTCACCCGTATGATTTTTCGGATCGAAGCAAAAATTTTGTGAATATTATGAGCACTATTTATGAATAATTAAAGATATTAATGTAATATTTTCTATTTAACTATAAAACACCGACCACTGACCAGCGACCAACAAAAATATCTATCGATTTGACGTTTGACAAATAGCTGACCGAAAAAAGTTTGATTTTAAAGTTTGGGAGTGCTTGGTTGACAGAGAGTGGCTCTCCTTTTCGAAATTCGAAACATATTTATGAGTGGTTGGTGAATACCCCAAAGTTATGAGCCTCATAAACTTATGAGGCTCATATGAGCGCTCGGTGAATACAGGCCTTAAAACTATCAGGTACGCTAGGAAAAGGTGGACGATAAATTTGTATTTTGTGGTAATTCAAGTACAAAGTGGAAAATCTTTGGTTCTGTTTCGATGCTCAAACAGTGAATAGGTATTAAGTGAACAATTTTAAGGCCGGTATTCACCGAGCACTCATAACTTATGAGCCTCATAAACCTATTCACCAACCAATAATAAGTGGATATTTATGAGCGCTCATAAAAGTTATGAGTGGTCCCGACCACTCATAACTTATGAGCGCTCTCTTCGAAAAATATTTCGACATTTTCGAAACTATTTCCACAACCACTCCACAAACATCTCCATCGCTACCACTCCATCTACCTAAAAAAGTTTGATTTTAAAGTTTGGGAGTGCCTGGTTGACACAAAGTGGCTCTCTTTTTCGAAATTCGAAACATATTTATGAGTGGTTGGTGAATACCCCAAAGTTATGAGCCTCATAAACTTATGAGGCTCATATGAGCGCTCGGTGAATACAGGCCTAAGAGTAAATCAGTTTACCTATACGTTGAAAAGAGGTAGACAGTTTTGTGCTTGAAGTGCTTGTGAATCTCAGGTACTAAGTGGAAAAATTTAAGGGAGAATCAGGTACAATGTGGAAAAATCTAAAGCTAAAATCAGGAACAGTGGAAAAATCTAAAGCTAAAATCAGGTACAGTGGAAAAATCTAAAGCTAAAATCAGGTACAGTGGAAAAATCTAAAGCTAAATCAGGTACAGTATGTGCAGTGCATGTAAATCTTCAATAGAGCAGTTTCGTAGGTACAAGGTGAAAATATTTAACCTACGTATCCTTAAGTCAGGCTGTATAAATCATTGAAAGATTAATTACATACGTCTGAAGGTGTAGATATATATTGTAGGTGATAGCTTTCATTACTGCTTGAGGTCTTTGGCATGAAAAATACCAATCTTTTTTCCTGCTAAGTTCTCAAGTTCGTACATTTGATTTCCCACTGCTTTCGATATTCGGCATTTAGGCCTGTATTCACCGAGCGCTCATATGAGCCTCATAAGTTTATGAGGCTCATAACATTGGGGTATTCACCAACCACTCATAAATATGTTTCGAATTTCGAAAAAGAGAGCCACTCTCTGTCAACCAGGCACTCCCAAACTTTAAAATCAAACTTTTTTAGGTAGATGGAGTGGTAGCGATGGAGATGTTTGTGTTTGTGGGGGTGGTGGTTGTGGAAGTAGTTTCGAAAATGTCGGACTATTTTTCGAAGAGAGCGCTCATAAGTTATGAGTGGTCGGGACCACTCATAACTTTTATGAGCGCTCATAAATATCCACTTATTATTCCTTGGTGAATAGGTTTATGAGGCTCATAAGTTATGAGTGCTCGGTGAATACCGGCCTTAATGTATTTCGGTGATAACTTGGCAGATAAACATTTAGTTGAATCGCTAAGGAAAAAATTTAGTCGATAGACTTCTTGGCCAGGTAGATATCTAATTTTCTTAGTACGCGTATTATAGGTTTTTGCCGTTGGCTTTTAAAATATTCTCGCGAATATGATTCCTCAAGCACTGGAGTCGGTTTTGTCGGGGAATAGTTAGAAGCTCATTGTCATTCACCGCGTTCAGCTTCTTTGCCAGTTCATAGCCACTACCGTGCGTCATCATATTTGTCCCAAACAGAACAAAATATGGTGACCCACCCGTAGAGCTGTGAACTGAGCTTCTCAAGGCACAAGCAATATCGCTAAGGTGCACATCCCATTCACGCTGGTCAGTTTTCAAATACGACCAGATAGCTGCTAATAAAGTGAGATTTACTCTCTCTGAGGCATTCGATTGCGGAGCATAATTAGCTGTTCTAAAATGTTTTATGCCATATTTTGATAAAAAGTTTTGAAAGTCTTTGGCTAAAAATTGTTTGCCATTATCTGAATGGATTATGTTGGGTACACCAAACACGTTAAAAACCTCCTGTCTTAAAAATTTGATAACACTTGAACTATTGGCTTGTTTCAAAGCTTTTAAAAATACAAACTTACAAAAATGGTCTAGGACAATGAATACATAGGCATTACCAGATTTTGACCTTGGATAAGGGCCTAAGAAATCAACGTACAACTTTTCAAAAGGACGTGAGGAACAATCAGAGGTGACGATAGGTGGACTAGATACTTGATTAGATGGTTTACTTTGTTTGCACATAGAACAATTAGACACATATTGACGAATCTGAACGGTCATGTTAGGCCAGTGAAAATATTGGCGAATGCGATGAAGGGTTTTTTACAATGCCTCCATGGGTGGCGTGAGGGGGATCATGTGCGTTGCGTATGATATCTTCTGTAAGGCCAGAAGAAATCCAGAGCAGCCATGCATGCTCAACTATAGCTTCGTTACCTTCACATCGAAACGCTCGTTTATATACAAAGTCGCCTTCTACTTTTAAGTCAGGGAGTTCTTCGCGATGAGATTTAATAGTTTCTATTAAACTTTTGTATTCTTCCGATAGGAATTCTTCGGATTCTAAGTCCACTAAAGGAGCTACTTCTTCAAGAGTCAGGGAATCCACGTATACCCGAGAAAGAGTGTCCGGAACTATGTTTTGGGTGCCTTTTCGGTGCTGTATGTCGAAGGTATATGACTGTAATGACAAACTCCACCTGGCGAGTTTACCGCTCAGGTCCTTCATACTCATCAGCCACTGAAGGCTCGAATGATCAGTGATCACAGTGAAGTCCATACCCTCGACATACGGCCTGAATTTCTTTACTGCCATCACCGCAGCCATGCACTCCTTCTCGGTGACACTATAGTTCCTCTGACTCTTGTTGAATTTCTGAGAGAAAAACGAAATGGGGAGTTCCTCGTCGTCTTTATGAAGTTGGAACAGAACGGCTCCAATTCCCGCATCCGAAGCATCGCATTGAATATAGAAGCGCTTTGTAAACTCCGGAAGCGAGAGGACCGGCGCTGAGGTCAACGCTTTCTTCAAATCTTCGAAAGCCACCAGAGCCTCGTCCGTCATTTTGAATTTTTCATTCCTTTTCCGTAACAGGTCAGTCAGGGGTGCGGTCAGGGTCGAGAAATTCCGTATGAACTTGCGATACCACCCTGCTAAGCCCAGTAGCCGTCGAATCTGTCTTTGGGTTTTGGGGATTGGGAAGTCCGCAATAGCTTCCACCTTGGCCGGGTCGGTTTTAAACTTCCCACCACCAACTATGAAGCCCAAATACTTTAGCTCTTTGAAGCAGAATTTGGACTTCTTCAAGTTGATGGTGAGATTGGCTTTACGTAGACAGTCGGCTACCTCACTCAACAGGGCGATATGGGTCTCGAAATCCGGGGCCATAATTAAAAGATCGTCAAGATACACAAAGACACGCTCCCTGAGTCGTGCAGGAATCAACTTGTCCATCAACTGGCTCAACCGTTGAGCTGCGTTACATAACCCAAACGGCATCACCGTGAATTGGTACAACGGTCTTCCCGGTACCGCAAAGGCAGTCTTTTCTTTACTCTGTCTCCCCAGTGGTATTTGCCTAAATGCTTCTTTTAAATCGATACTACTCATATAGATCGCGTCTGGAAATCGGCTGGTGACTCCCTCCATATGGGGGAGAGGGTTAGCATTTGTTTTCGTCAGTGCGTTCACCTTGCGGGAATCCAGGCAAAGTCGATTTTTGCCGACTCTCCTCAATTAACGCCGAGACTCAACATCCGATCCAGTTCTTCGTATAAGACAGCTTGTACCGCAGGAGAGACAGGGTAGTGACGCTGCTTTACAGGGAGCGCATCCCCTGTATCTATCGCATGTTCCATCAAGGACGTCTTTCCGAGACCGTCCCGCTCAAAGCACAGAAAACAATCCCTGACCGCATCCAGTCTGGCCTGTTGATCAGGACTCAATTGGTGAGCATTCAAAGAATCTGAAGGCTCGTCAACGGAAATACAACTAATTATGCTTGGGGCTAACTGGAACGCTCTCCAGAAGTCCACCCCAAGGTAGATCTCCTGATCCAAATTAGGAACGAGGAAGAAAGTTAGCCCCTCTTCCCTATCCTTATATCGCACTTTCAATTCAACCTTACCCACTATAGACTGGGATTTACCATCTGCCGTTCTGACACCTGAATGAAAAGGAATTAATTGGGCTTCTAGATCCTTAACCAGTTGCATACAAATTTTCCCGAGAATGCTAACACTAGCTCCACTATCTAGCAAACCTAAAAACTCCTTACATCCTAAGTTAATCCTACCATAAGGCCGAGGATCAGACTCTAAATTTAAAATGGTTGACGAAATTCACGCTCTGGTCTCTCTTCTCAACTTAAACCTAGCTCTAGCTTTCAATATTTTCGAAGAAGGTACATAAATTTCACAGTTAAAAATTCGTGTAACGGCTTGAATTGAAACAATTTTGGTTTTATTTCGACATTTTCGTTTAGTTTCTCACCCCCCTCCCTTTTTAAAATTATAATTTTTTTTTCATTGTCTTCTTTTTTCTTATCTTCCTTTTCAGTTCACTCTTCATTTTTTGGATTTATTGGGGGTTCTGTTTCTGGGTCGTACGCGAATCCCCCTGAGCTTTCGCGTCCCACACCCGGTTTCCCTGCTGACATCGAGTACAATTTGGTGTTTTTACACCCTCCTGCCCACACTTATAGCAAAACAAGTTGCGAACGTCTGACTCGCAATCGAAATAGGTATGACCCTGCACCTTGCAGTTCCAGCACGCCAGTGTAGAAGCATCGGCATATCTCCGAGGAGGATTTTTCGGTCTTGCAGCACCAAATTGATAAGCGGCTATTTGTTCATCTGGAGCCGGGTATCCTTCTTCATAATCTAACTCGTTAGCGGTGTACTTAAGTGGAGGCCTCCCAAATGGTTTGTGGACTTCTCGATCTCTCCTCGGAAATGCTGTCTCCGCTTCCTTGCAAGCGGTTCTGAGCTGATCTAATGAGAAGATTGGTTGTGGGTAAACATACTTCCCAATTCGGTCGTTCAAATTCCGTTTTAAGATTCGCACCATTTCTACCTCTGACATGGGTGTCTTCAACTGAAATCTCATTTTATTAATTGCCGCTAGGAATTCTTCGCTGGTTTCCGAAAAATTCTGCTTGCGTTCCATGATGTGGATTATTTCTAAATCCGTCATAGTATTTTTGTATCGGCGCAACAAAGCATCTTTCAAAGTGGGCCAGTCCAGTTGAAGATTGTCCCTCTGAAACTGCCAGAACCAATCATAAGCAGAATCCTTGAGAAATAGATGGAAGTCTCTTAATATCTCATTCCAAGGGCAAGCGTACTGACACTGCAATCTTTCCAGCCGAAAAACGAAGTCTTCCACTGTCAATGTTGTCGATAAGCCATCAAATTTAAGACCCCACTTGTCCACCCTGATCGGGGCTCTATACCCTGAAGGAGGGAATGGACTTGGATAAGCTGGGAAATAACCATACGGATTCGGAGTAGTAAAAGGAGTTCTGTAATTTCTGTTTGGAGCATATTGACTTTCTGGGTAGCCTTGAGGTTGGTTGGTTCGGTCTATCTGTTACTCTCATCGGCTCCGGTTGTCTTCTTCGTTGTTGTCCCAGTGGCACAAAAGCACTCCTCGGAGGATCAGCTGGAGGATTTCGAGGCAATGGTGGTGGTTCTGCCGGTGCAGGGTTCTACGGTTGACCTGTGGGTCTAGGCATTGGATCTTCAGCTGCTGATTGAGAGGAAGCACCTAAGTTTAAGTTTCTCAGTAAGCCACCGATTTGATTTTGGATCTTCTCTTTCAATGTATTGGTCACTTCGCGTTGTATAGCATCTTTACACGAAGAAAATCCATTTACGACGGCGAGATTTATATATGCTTTCAAATCTTCAGGTAAAACTCTTTTTTCCCTGGATCTAGGTGAAGGTGTGGGTGAGGCTGGTCTGGAACGACCACGATTCAACGAATTAGCTCTCGGTACGCTAAGATCAAACTCCCTACCAGCTCCTGGTTCAGTATTTGTGTGAGCCATTTCTATTCTTTTTAACGCGTAAACGGAATCAAAATCAATAAATAATAACGGTAATCAATTCGAAAAACGAAAGGCTAAAGACAACAAAAAAAAAACTCAAAACTCAAAAGTTTTGATTGACTTACGGTATAACAAAAAAATTAAACTCAGAAGAATGCAAAAAAAAAACAAAGAAATATAGTGCAGACGATAAATAAACGATGAATTAAACAAAAAAAACTTGTAACAACGACTTGGTTACAACTTCTTAACTTACTTACTGCGCTTAGAGTTCTTTTTTTTCAAAAAAAACTTAAACTTAAGTTGAAATTTCAACTCCAAATGTAACCAATTACAAAAATTATTACCTTCTAAACTCCTTTCTAAACTTGTAAAACTTTTTTTCTTTGTTAACAAAAAAAAAACAAAATAAAGAAAATAGACTTAAAATGTGAACTAATGAAAGTACAAAAATAAATATTGAATAAAAAAAAATAACGAATGGAAAAAAATAACGAATTAGTTAAAAAAAACTAACAAAATTAATTTTCCTATGGAATTGAAAAAAAACAAAATAAATTATGAAAAACTAAACTAAGAAATCAAAAACAAAGTCTTCTTCAAAAGAAGAAACAAAAAAAAAAGTTATAAAGAGTAACGAAAATACTATTAAATAAGTAACGAATAACTTGAAAGACTAATGTCAAAAATAATGATGGTTTTATTTAGTATATCAAAAAAAAAAATATAAGTGCTATTACTTTTGTATAGGAAAAGCATTGTATATAAATTCTATAGTACTACCATGATGTGGAAGTTTTAGGGCGACACCTAGTGAGTACGCCGACGTGAGCTCTTTGGAGAAAATACTTCGTGGTGTCAAACTGTTGGAGAGTTCGAGGAAAAAAAAAAACAATTTTGTATAGAATATAATAACATAAAGGAAATGGGAATAATACTATAGAACGAGAACATTGTATACAAATTTATTAAGAGTTCAAGGGGGACACGAAATTTTGTGCTTTGATAATAAATGTATGTACTATGTAGGTACCTATATAAGCTGTGTATTTTCTTTGTTTATAAATACGTTGTGGGGATAGACAAAATTTGAATGAATGAAAAAATTATGAATGAATAAAATAATTTTAAAATAGCTAATACTGGTGGGAAGGAGATAGGAATTCTAAAGACGGTGGAGTGTGTGGAATAAAAAACCATAACCTTGGCAAATTGGCTTCACATCGGGAAAAAATTGTAAAAAATGTAGGTATCACGTTTGTGGTAGGTATTTTTCATTCAAAATAATTATTGCAAAGGTCCCCTTATGGTTGGTTTGGTTGGCTGATAACTTTTGTTGTTATAATCGGATCGTTTAGGTTGAGGCCTTAAAATTTAAGTAGAATATCAGGCTACATTTGTTTTACAAAATCATTGCAGAGTAACATAAAAATATGTGTGAAAAACGTAATTAATTTAAAATTTAGTGGAAACAAAAATTTAATTGAAAAAAATAATTTCATGCACGTGTAATTGACCCTTTTAAGAAATCTTATGAGTGGGTAGAGTACATTTTGTAGGTAATTTTATTCAATAGTATAGTAGAAAAGAATCGATTTTGTTGGTTTTGGTAGACTTATAACTTCTGTTCTATTAATCGGATCTGTAACATTAAGATCTTAAGATAAAGGTAAAATGTCGGGCTAACTTATTGAATTTAAAATCATTGTTTTTATTGTTTAGGTACCTATTTATTTATAAATTCAAAATTTATTGAAAACAAAATTATTAAATACAAAAAATGCATCGGTACTTATGTGGTGGTACCTAACCTACATAAGACAAATTATCAGGTTTAAGATAACTAGAATTGCAAGTGAACTCACTAATTCCGGCAAATCGGTTTAAGACTTATGTATATAACTTGAGTTCTAATGGTTAGATTTTTTACGGTTAAAATAAAATCTAAATTATTAAACTATTTTATTATACATTTATAAAGGTACTATCACAATTACAATATAATATAATTACTAAGTTAGCTTAGCATCTGATACATTTTTGTGACTCACAAAAAGTAAAATTTTAATAGTGGGGAATATTTTCTGGTATTTGCGTTAAAATAAAAATTTAAAGTATTTAAACAAATAAAGTACCTAAGTACCTACCTAAAAATATTTATAAAAAATCTTATTTTTGTCGCGTGTTATGTTAGGCTTCCTTTTGGTAAAAAAATACAACAAAATCAAATACTTATAATATGTAATTAGCAGAATTATTCTTTTAATTTTCGAAAATAGTTTAACTAATTTTAATCAATTTTGTATGATTTAAAAAGTTTTAATAGTATTATAGCTAGGTATACCTATTTTCATAAAATATTTTTTTTTGGTTTTTAAAAACGTTTAAACATTTTTTTGAAAATTTAATACTTCAAAAACCAGCCATTGTTAGACTGAGCAGCAAGCAGTTTTTAATATAATCTAGAAGATTTAAGAAAAAAAAAATATTCTTATAACCAAAAATAATGGAACCTACAATACAAGTCTAACCACAATAAAATTCACTCGATTAAACCAGATTTAAACTTGTAAATACATTGGGCCCTACCAATAATCAATTTTTAGTGACGACTTAAATATTTCAGTAAAATGTAACATAATAGAATGGGCTCTAGCTAATAAACCATATATAGTATGACCTTAATATTCACGTGCAGGACTCTTAAAAATGAATCATATATGGAACGGACTTCAAAAAATTAAACATTCCATGAATGGTATATTATTTGGGATCACCAGAATTAATGTTAATTTTACTGAAATACATATTTAAGTCGTCGCTAAATTTGATTATTGGTAAGGCCCATTGAATTTAAATTAATTTACATTCGGATTTAAGTTATCACGTGGATTAATTGATTGAATAACATGGAGTAGAAAGCAGTTAAAAAAATCGTATTTTTCTCGAAAACGAATTCTAAGATTTTGATAAAAAAAATTAAATTTTTGCGAGCTAATATTAGTACGATGTAAAAAATTCAAAATTTTTTTTTGAAAATTCGATAATTCTAAAACGGTAAGATGATTTGTTTGCGAATTAAATTTTTATGTTTTGTATCAGTAATAATGTTTGTACAATTTTTTTTCATTTTTTAGAGAATAAAAAATAACGTATTTATGAAAGGATTACTAAATATTTGCAGCTAATTATGTAGGTATGTACTTAACTTAGCACTATCTAATAATTTATAAAAATAAATAGGCAGGTACATAATTATTTTCAAATTTTTAAACAAAAAAGTGTAAAGCCCTTAATCTAATAAAGTAGGTACCTACCTATTAATTAAATTAAATTTATTAAAATTAAATTAAAATTATTTAGTTATTTACATTGATATCTTATTTAAAAAATAGGTTATTATTTTGAAGAAATTAGTTAGGTAGGTAACTACCTGTTTGCCAGGAATAGGTATTAGCAGGGAACGGGTCGTTATTCTGTATTTAAAATATCTTTATGACCAAAATTCTGTAAATGGATTGAAAATTCTGTATGAACGTAATTCTGTATTTCATTATTGTGCAAATTTATTATTTTGTATTCCAAAATTCTGTTAATCCAAAATTATGGAGTTTTGTATTTATAGAATTTTGGAAACTATGGTTTTTTTTCTGATTTACAGAATTTTTAACTGTATTGAAAATTACTGAAAATTTACTTTTAGTTTTTAATAACTAAATTGTTTTCACGTCAAACTAAAAATTACCATTCCCACAAGGTACCTACATACGTGTAAACTGTGTTGTAATTTAACTATAAATTCAGAAGATAAATAACAAGAAATACAGGCAAAATAAACTTAAAAATTTTTTTTTAGTTTGTTTAAAACCTCCAAATACGACTCTAAAGTAAATTACGAAACAAACATTTTCAAAAATTAGGTTGTAAATTATGTTAAAAAATTGAACACATTTGAATATCGAGCTATCAAACGGAAATAGAAAAAAAGCAAAAATCCATAATGTAATCCCTATCACAGTGAATTCTGAAGTTTTAATCAGCTGTGAAAAAGAATTACTAACTTGGGATGAACACACTTTTTCTATGTTGAAATAAATTAATTTGGACTCTAATGAAAGCTTTGTAGGTACATATATACCTATAAAAAAAATGTTTATTCCGGATTATGCTGAATTTCAAAATTCTGTTAATTATAAAAATAAAATTGTTTTGATAGTGAAAAAAAGTGCGCACTTTTTTTCAGTCTCAAAACAAGTTTTCTTTTATAATTTACAGAAGTTTGGATTTTCAGAACTTTGGAATAGGTAGGTACCTAACCTAACTATTGACCCCAAGGCCCAACCTGTATTAGAATTAGAAAAGATTTTCAAAAAAATTAATAAATAATTCAAAATAAATAACTACCTAGTTCCTACCCACATATGCAATATCTACCTACAACCTGAAATATAGCAACCTTGCAAGACATTTCCCGCACAGAAATAATGAAAATATGCAACGTCGCTTTGATTTGAGAATTGATTTTTCACAAAAATTTAAAATCAAAAATAAAAATCCAAGTTTTGCATGAAAATATAGGTATACCTAGTACCTACAAATATACATATCATCAGCAAAAAATCTTTTCGCATAACGATGAGAAATTTAAAAAAAAACGAAGGCCGTTGTATAAAGTCACACATACATACAAACGTTTTTTTCTATTTACTCGTCCCTATTCTCGTCGTTGGCATGACGACAAATATTATTTCAGTTATCTCCTTTACTCGCATTATTGTTGTCACAAACAAAATAATACAATCCTCTCGTTCTTACTATTTGTTCTCGATTCCTTCTTCATACTCTCCACTTTCAAATTAATGCAAATCAAAGGCGACTATAGCGCCGCGTAGCGAGTACGCCGAACGTAAAAAAAATCGACTCCATGATAGTACTATAGGTTATATATGCAAAGGGAAAAGTACTTTTATGTAAATTGTTCGGGGTTTTCTTCATAAGCATACGGGGTGCTTCGGTTAGCATTTCAGTGATGCTATTTTCTTGACGATATGGAGTGACTCCTGAAACCTAATCTATAAATTCAACGACTGCGGACGGACTTTCAATACTTCCCTCGGTGTAGTAAGACTGATAAGGGAAATACACAATTGGACAAAGTTACGTTACACAGATACTCTTCAAACCCGCAATTCAAGTCTGTCACTTGGACTTTCGTTGAAGACATGGCTTGAAAAAGTAACTACACAAAGAAGAAGGATAAAGGTAAGACCGCACTCGGTGGAACTGCACTTCAGCGGAACTGAACTTCACGACTTATTTGTATGAAATTGTATGAGCTATATCGCACTAAGCGACAACTGCACTTCACGGCGCGACACTATGCGACAAAGTTGGTAATCTGACCAACTGTGTCGCGACGTGAAGTTTCGTTCAGTTTCGTGCGAAAGTGCGCAGGGTGTCGCTGAAGTGCAGTTCCGCCTAGTGCGGTTCTACCTTAAGAGCTGTAACGAAAACTCAAATCTGATTTTTAAAAAAACCGTGCAGCGATGTTCGACACCTTGCCAAACATGGTCACGATCTCAAAAAGAATACTGGAATTAACTGGACAAAAGGATATGAAATTAAAATTGAATAGTAAAGTAAAATAAAGTTAGGATTAGGAAAAAGGAAAACTAAACACAATGGTGATAACATGATCTACTTCAACTTCTCAAAGTCAGTCGCGATTCATCCTAGTATGTCAAGGACTTTCTAGATGAAGACTTACTAAACTCTGTAGTGAAACAATGAAACTCCAAAAATTTTCATCCGAACAAGGCAAAGGAAGTTTTATTAACAAAATTGAAAAATTATTCCTCGAAAAAATTGAACTGTATTTAGCAAAGAAAACATTAAAAAAAACAATAGCTGCGTTTTATTTTCCCCCAGATCCAATCCAGATCAGATCAGGAAAATAAAACAACCCAGGATCTCCGTGGCATACGTTATATACCCAACTCTTTTTTTCCTTTGTTTTTTTTTATTCGTATACACCGTTTGCCTTTTTTCTTTACACTACTTACGAATTTTACAAATTAAGGGTGTGTGTTCAAAATGGATTTGGAAATCCAAATTCAAAACAAAGTTGGATCTTGTGTTGTTTTTGTAATACATGTATTTTTGTAAGCAAATCCAATCTGGTTCGGATCTTGGGGAAAATAAAACACAGCTAATATATGAATTATATTGAAAATGAATTAAAAAAAAGGTATTTAGAAAATTTTGCTTTATCTTTACCGAAAGGTTCGGCAAGATTTACAATATTGCTGAAACAAATAAACAAATTACCAATGTAACGTGATAATGGCTTTTCCTAAGTGATTTAAAATATACCCTTTGTCGGTACTTTCTTGCTAGTTATCGATCTTCGAGTCACCTACCCATATAGAGCTCTTTGGAGGTATACTAACTCTCACAAGGATGGTTACCGCGTGCACAAAAAAAACTTAGGAAACCCTACACTGATCACTTACAACGATAAAGTAAATCAAAAAAAATATCAAAGAAAACAAAAATTTAAATTGTAAATAAGGAATAAAACTCCAATGCCACTACTTAATCTAGGACTAAACACAACAAATAACAATAACCAATATCAGCATTCAAAATATTTAATTGAACAATTAATTATAAAATCCTTTTAGGTAAATATAAGTAAATCTTTTGATTTTATCTCCCTCTTTCTTTTTTTTTTCTTTTCTCTATCTTCTTTCTTCAGCTTTTCTTTGATTATCCTGCACAACACAAACATACAGATATATATATACCAGGAACTTTTCTTTAATTTTTTAGACCTTGGTGACTTTTGATTTCGTAAATCCTCAGTTTGGGCAGCGCTAGTTTCCCTTGTTTTGGGCGTTGGGTGGATCTGGTACCACCCCAGGAACACCGACATCACTTGCCTCAATCCCAAACGAAATCGACTATCTGCACTGCGGTATAGTGGTGGGTAGAAAAAAAACCACGTGCAACATGTATCAAAAATTCGTAAAGATACGTCCAGGGTATCACAGCAAAAAAAATGAGCAAAAGTTTCCCAGGAAAAGACGGTGTGGCGGCCCAGTCCTTATCGGCCGACTATGACCGCCAAAAAAAAACACCTAACCAAAATTTTAACAAATTAGCACCAATTTCTTCGCTTTGTTTTCAATTTAACTCACCGTTCTTAAGTTCTATTATATTGTATATTTCTTGTGTTGTCTTAATTGTATATTAATAATAGTATTTTGATTTCTCGTTTTTTTGGTATAGTTTAAACTAAATGCATAAAAACGTACTAATAAAAAAAATACACGACACAAAGTTTTTTCTTTTTATAATGTGTTTTACTGTACCTCGATTTCGATTTCGACCAACAAAAAAAACACAACACTTTGGTAAAATTAGTTGAGAGTACACCGCACCACAGTTAATAATCAAATGAAGAAGTATGCCATTTGACAAACCCAAAATCTATTTAACTATTCGTACGGTTAGGATAAGTACATAGAAGTCACACCACCTATCATTTCATTTCCAATCACACAATTTGTATACCAATCCGCTATTTCCCACCTGACGTTGTGGTCGTAGAGTTAAGTATATAAATAAAATTCGTTTTCTACGATAGTGACGTCACTATCGTCTTTAAACAAGATTAATCTTTTCTACGCTATTCTCAACTTCACCTTCATTCACCACCAAAGTGTTATACACCTAGTTTTCCAGACTGGAAACTTCCCTCCTACCTAAAATATCCCTTTGTTCAGGGGTGGGAATTCCCTTCTTGTTATCATCTTTGAATTGAATTGAATTGAATTGAATTGAATTGAATTGAATTGAATTGAATTGAATTGAATTGAATTTTATTGAATTTTATTGAGACTTTTAGAAAATTTTACAAAGGGTACAATTCAGAAAATATCTTTACTTAGCAAAGCTATGTTAAACTGCGGCTATAATGTATTGCCTGCTCTATCTATTTACATTTTTTAGAAGCCTCATGGCTGTCACTTATAATATATAAAAACATATAGTCATTCTGCTCTTGCTCAGGAGCAATATTTCGGTTACGTGTTGGCTGATGCAACGGATAAAAAATATACATATATACAATACCTACAAATACAAATACCTTAAAACTAATATGCCATAGAATATATTTATATACATAAAATTACGTGTTATAGAGCGAGAGCGCTCTATGTAGAATTTTCAAATTTAATGAAATCACTTTTGCATGAATAGGTACATTGAATAATTTAAGACAATTCTATTTTTACATAAATTCACTTCTACGAATTGTTATTAATGATTTTAAAACACATTTTAGCGGCAAAAGAAAATGAATATAGAATATGTGAAGGATATAACTTAGTAGAAACACTAAAAACAATAATATTGAATATAAGAGATAATTCACTTTAACTCTAACACATTATGAGCAGTAATAAAGATGTAATACACTTTAAGAAATTTTATCATATGATGGTGGTCTCATAGATTTGGTATGATGCAGGTCGGTCATCCTTTGTCCAATATTGTGATGAAGGTTTGTCATCTGTTTTTAGCACAAGGTTGTGGGGTGCTGGTAGTCTGGGGGCTTGATTAGCAGTTGCTGGAGTGTATGATCATCTCCGGTTTTTGATCCAGTTGGAATCCTTCCCCCAGAGAAGTTCCACGCTAGGATTTCATGTGGGCAACACGTCAGTCACGGTCACATGACACAGTTGTTAGCGGGTAATGTGATACCACGCCAGAGTCCCGTTTAAACGGGATAGGCTCAATGTCTAGTTCAAGCGGCACAGCTTGTAAACTAGCTTTTCAGTTGCTGGAGTGTATGTACAACTCCTGTTATCACCCAGGTGGACTCCTTTCTCCACAGAGTACCAACTTTCGATGAAAAAAATTATTAAGAAATAATTTACTTTTGTGTTTAAAAAAAAACTATATTAGCAAGGTTGTGCCGACACAACCTGCTTCGTTGCCTCCTCGGAATCCTCTCCTGTTATCATCTTTTATTTTAATATATAAATGTCAATGTTTTTACAATTTTCGTTTACAACAATTTACATTACTCTACTAAAGGAACAACCAGACAAGAAGCATCATGGCGGCGAAAAATTTGTATATTTAGTTTCTTTCTTTATTTGTTTTGTTTTCTAAGTTAATATATCTTTGATTGTTTTCTTTTGTGTTTATTTCTTTTCATAAAAATTTCAAATCGCTTATCATTATTGTTTTTTTCTTTTTTCATTTCAGGTTTTCTTTTTCTCAGACAGCAGATGGATGCAGGGTAATCTGGAGCAGGTACGGTCAGAAGGGTAAGTAGGTATTGTATCATATTGTAAACAAACCTACATGGTAATTTTTTTTTTTTATTTTATTTTCTTTTTGTTTAGGTTCCTGTTTTTGATCAGTGGTAGGGATCCGCAACAGATTTTTTATTTTAAAAGCTCCAAGTATTGCTGTGACATAGGACAGCTGATTTCGAAATTCAGAAGTAAAGGCTTAACTACATTCAAGTTACTTTTGTACAAAAGTGAACAAAATAATTTGTCTTTTTCAACGTACTACAAAATCCTATCTTCTTTCTCAAATTTTACAAAAGTAAAAGTTAAAGCGGTCCTTTGCGTACTTTTGCACAAAAGTAAAACACCAACACACATAAATAATCAGTTTAAAAATCGACTAACAGATGTCACCACTGGGTGGGAAATTTTAGGGGAACAAAATTTTTCATTCAGATGGTGCTAGGGTTTTTTTCAGCAAAATGGCAGTTTTGGTAAAAATATCTGAAAGGAGATGTCGCTAGAGTATGTGTGTATTTTTTCACATTTGTACTTTTTGTAAAAAGTTTTGAATGTAGTTAAAGCTAGGACCGCACTCGGCGGAACTGCACTTCAGCGGAACTGAACTTCACGACTTATTTGTTGGAAATTGTATGAGCTATATCGCACTAAGCGACAACTGCACTTCACGGCGCGACACTATGCGACAAAGTAGGTAATCTGACCAACTGTGTCGCGACGTGAAGTTTCTTTCAGTTTCGTGCGAAAGTGCGCACGGTGTCGCTGAAGTGCAGTTCCGCCTAGTGCGGTTCTACCTTAATACTTAATTCTTTTAATGAGGCATTGCTTTTTTTGGATTCCATTCGGATTTTGTATCCTTTTTTCGGGGTTCGTAGTGGAATAATCCATTTTCCACGATTGATTTTGTGATAGGCCTGAATATTGTTTCGAACCTTCTGATTCCGTGGGTCTTATAGAACACTTATGTTCGTTCATCGACGGACAATTACAAAAAAAAGACAATTAAATCTAGCTTTTAAAAAAATGTTACGACTGATATGAATATAAATTTATGAATTTTTGTTTTGTTTGTTGTTGTTTATTAAAGAGAAATGAATATTTATTTTATTATTTTAAATTATTTATAATATTCTTATTTATATTTTGAAAATATAAAAATCTGCGAAAAAGTTGAATTTACTGCGTTTTTTTCCAAATCTACTTCGGAAATTTTATCAAAAAGTCCCATCGCCGATAAGGATGTGTGGTGTTTTTTTTTTTTGTTAGCGACAATTTTGATGAGAATGAGAGCCGTTTCTCTGTAAATATTATCGAACACCTTAAAAAGCATTTGGTCGGCTGAAAAAATCTCTTCTTCTTATGAAATTATGAAAGACATAATTTTGTATGGAGGTGAGACATCTGTATATAATTATTTGTGTTAGTATGGTGCAAAAATATGGCACGCTACTGATTTTGAAAAAGCTCTCTCATAAGACGTGTACTGCCTATTTTTGTTGGATGAAGTATAGAAAATTGGAATCGTAACAATTTTTCTGACATAATAATAGCAAAAGGGTTGCTACTTTTAGTAAAACAGCGCTTTTCATAGTTTTTTAGTTTTCGTATAGGTAAGTAGTTTAATAGGAAGGACCTATGGAAACTTAAATTGTTTATAACTTTGTTAATAATCATTTCCGCACCGACATCCAACCGACATCCGAAACGCATTTTATTTGTGTATTTTATTTGGTTATTGGTGTATTGTAATATGAAAACGAATATTAAAAAAAAAGATTTCTTCAGTCTCAGTTCTGTATATTTAGGAATTTGGTATAACACATTTGAGATTTCATAGATCATACACGTTGGACAAGTTTTGCTGAAATACTTACTAATTGTTGTCATGACTTGTTAATTAATTTTCTCTATAACTGGTTTTTGTACTACTTATTTATTCTAATAGACATTTCCACACATCTTCCCTCTTTAAAGTTTTTTTTGCAGCCAAACTTCGAAAAACTCGCAATATTGTGACCTAGTTGGATGGTTTTAAAATAAATTGTAAAAGCTGAATAGACACGTAATTGCACTTTGTATTTGCTTAATCGAGAATTGATCTCCTAACTAAATAAGAATAATCTTAGTACTTACCTACAAACACTGACAAATTTTTGTGGGATTTTATTGTAAAATTCTAATTGAAATACCTAGGTTTTTTTAATATTAAAAAAATAATTAGTACTCTCTGCCTTATCCATGGCTATAATATACCAAAATTATTTTCCCTCGTATTTCCACACCCTTTAAAAATGATCAACAAAAATCCCTACACATACCATGCTCCTATAATGTTTGTTGAATTTTTCATCTTAACGGGCCCATGATTTCTATCTTCGACCTTTTATAAATAAAGCAATGTCATCAGTGGGTATATAGGTAAATTCTGCTTTCTTTAAAAAACAAATATCATTCTAATTCGAACATATTTTTTTCTTATTTTTTTTCGCGCTAAATATTCATTTTCGACCACAGTGCGCCGGATAGAGCAGTTAATTTTAAAGATTCACCTTTATACCATATCGAGATTATCTACCGTAACTTTTGCAGCTTATGTGATCTGAAATAACTGCAAGTTGTCATTCATAGGTCGAGTACGATTGACGGCTTTCTTAAGCTCGCATACCGAAATTTCAAATTATTATCAAAATTTCGCACATAGTAAGAAGTCTCAAACTGCAGTTCTCTTTTCTTTTTTAGCCATTTGTCAAAAAAGGGAAGAGAACACTACTGACAATCACTGCGGATCCAGTATTGCGTAAGTATTCCATAATCGACATGAAAAGTTATACCTGTTATCAAATTTTAATAATGAGGATTATTTGTCGTTAAAGAACAGCAAAATAGAAAAATTTAATATCAACAAACTCTACATTATCAACCTGCGATAGCTTATTGAAATCGAATAAACGAAGCCTATAAAACTAATCCTTTTTTATGCAAAGCTCATCTTTTTTTAAAGGTACACTGGCCCAAAATTTTAAACGATTAAGTAAGTTTTAAGCATTTTTTTTTTTGCTAGGTTAAATCTAAATTTTTAAACGAGTTGGTATCGTACTACCTTTTTAATATTTTATTTAAGTTAAAATCACCAAACGCCTGTTTCATCTTTTTAGTCTAAGTGTTATTTTGACAAATACAAATGTGAAAATATTATGTTTGATTACAGTACACAGATTTGTGTACTGTGTTTGATTACTTTTGTGCATGAAATATCATAGTTTTCAGCTATATTACTTAAATCTATTTTCTCTAACACTACACTGATACTAGTTGAAAAATGTTTAAAACTAAGCTATAGTAGAGCTTGAAAGTTAGTAAACTTAAAATATCATGCTAGTAACTGGCTATTTAAAATCTTGCGCCCCACTTTTATTATAAAAACTTTTTTTAGTAAATAAATTCAGATACCTTAATCAAATAATAACTCGAGTTAATATTTTCTTTACATGCTGATTCAAGATATAAACAAACTTGCTTTGTCTGAAGTGCACTTTGATAATTTTGTTTAAAATAGTATACCGATGCATTTTGTTACCCCTCAGATCTAACAATCGAACATTTATCAATAAAATAACAGATGACACAAGTCCTAATTTAGGTTCGGATCATTTTATCCCACTATTAGCACCAGAAATATTATTATAAAATCGATCAGTATAATCAAATAATAACCAGAAGGCTTCTTTCTTTGTGTTAATAAGTGAAATGAAAAAGTACTTCAAGATTCAAATTCACTATTGAATTATACCGATTTGCAACTAAATAACACATACACCATTAATTCACATTTTGTAAAAACACTTTAATTTGAAGTAATTCTGAACACTCTATTCAAGAGGAACTTCAATGGCTCCAGCATTAATATCGTCAATGATGTCGTGTGGTGGCCTTCCGTCAACTGTGCAACCGACACTTTGGGCAGTGCCAAGAATTTCCTTGCACACTCCAGGCAAATCTCTGGCCATGGAACGAGGGCGCATTTGGTTGGCAATGGATAAGATATCATCGAAAGTTATGTTTCCACTGTGTTTGACTAAAATTTTTCGTTCAGTACACAAGTTTAATGAAATACATCAAATTAACTCACTGTTTTTTTGCTTCTTCCTGTCTCTTGGTGGTTCCTTAAGAGCCTTAATGATAAGAGACGCAGCTGATGGAACGACGGAAATGGCAGCTTGCCTGTTTTGGATTGTGAGGCATACTGTGATTTTCAAACCCTTCCAGTCTGAAGTTGCCTTGGCAATATCATCACCAATTTTTTTTGGGGACTAGAAATATAAAATTCAATCTTTAAATATCATTTCAAAATAATTTTATGATTTTCCTTACCAAACCAAGGGGACCAATTTTGGGCGCAAGAGATGATGTAGCTCCTACCTCACCACCAACACAACGCAAATAAACTGAAATGTATGTTAATGAAATGATTGCAAAATTCAATGATTAAAGGAAGCATACCCAATTTGATTTCTGTGGGATCGAATTTTGGTGGCATTTTTGTTTTGTTTTATTTTGTCCTTTTCTCAAAACTGAATAAGGATTAAAAGATTTTACCGGATTTTAACAGGTAAATAAAAACCAAACCGTACTAGGGTAATTTTACTCAAAGGAAAGAGCAAGTGACATTTGTCTAAAATATGTCAAATTTAATTTCCGCTTTGAAGGGAAGTACCATAGAAATTATTGAAAAATAATGGTTGCGTTCAACACTAATAGTGCCGGATTCACACGTGTCATTAATAATAATTTCCAATTTTACACCACGAATTAAGGTTCCCCCAAACCAACGCGAATTTTCGGTGGCGACGACGAAAACAACAATAACAACACGTGGCTGTCAATGAAAACAACACGTTGTTATTATTAGCTGCTTTTTATTTTCCCCCAGATCCAATCCAGATCAGATCAGGAAAATAAAACAACCCAGGATCTCCGTGACATACGTTATATACCCAACTCTTTTTTTCCATTGTTTTTTTTATTCGTATACACCGTTTGCCTTTTTTCTTTACACTACTGACGACATTTACAAATTAAGGGTGTGTGTTCAAAATGGATTTGGAAATCCAAATTCAAAACAAAGTTGGATCTTGTGTTGTTTTTGTAATACATGTATTTTTGTAAGCAAATCCAATCTGGTTCGGATCTTGGGGAAAATAAAACACAGCTATTGTTTTCGTCGTCGCCACCGAAAATTCGCGTTGGTGTGGGGGAAGCTTTAACCAGTGACTCGGCGTGTTTTTTTGCAAGCCTGGTGGAAATTGGTTGAAAAAAGCGATAGCGGGGATTAGCGACGCCATGGCAGTAAAAACATGGAGTTTTCATACAACCTATCGATAACATGTATGTAATTCATGCCGGTAAAGCCCGCATCACACGACGCTTGTTTTCCTACTAGAAATGCTTGCTGGCTTTCGTGCTTAGCCAGCTGGAAAATGGCATCACTGCTGGCTCTCTTGATAGAAGAGCTGCTAGATTTCAAAGTTAGAACCGGTGCTATTTTTCTTGCTTGTTTTGCTGCTGGATTTTAGCAGACGTCAAAAGGTACATGTATATTTTCAAATGTCATTTTTTCGATTTCGTTTTTATTTATTTTCTAATAGTTTTTTCAACTTTAAACAAAATTAAACGTGATTTCATTCATTTGTATATTTAGTTTTATCAGATGTATGCATTTTTGTGAAAATTTGTGTAGAAAAATATTGTGAATATTCGTACAAATTCGCAAGAAATGTCAAAAAAACCAACAGCGAATCCAGCTCCAAAACAATCATCGAGTGAAGCCGAAGAATTCAAACCAGCGAAACATCCAGCACCACACCATGCAACAAAACCAGCATGAAAGCCAGCAAGCATTTCTAGCAGGAAAACAAGCCTCGTGTGATGCAGGCTTAACACAGTTTTTTGGTGCGCCTAAGTTAAGCCCTGAGAATTCTCCGGGATTAGTTGTTAGGCGTGTTTTTTTGCACGCCTGGGGGGAATTGGTTGAAAAAAACGACAGCGGGGATTAGCGACGCCATTGTATATAAACAGCCGAATTTATAAACGCATTATAGCGAGCGCATAATGTTATACACTCCTTATAATGCCTCTAAACGTGAAAAAGTTATTTATAAAACTTATGTCACGTTGAATAGGGGCATTATAAGCTAAACGCGTTTGGAGGTTGAATAGTGTCTATCTAGGGACAATTTATTATTGAACTGTCACTTTCACTTTGACAACACATTTAAAAATTGTGAATTGTGATTACCAAAACAAAAATGCCATTTAGTTTTTCGTCTTTTTTAAATGATTTAAATGCTTTCAATGCCGTACTTCAAAGAAGAGGAACGTCCAACGCGCTATGAGGCAGAGAGAAGGAACTAATAGAGAGAGTCAAATTCGAAGGTGGCTCTCTTTTAGCCTACAAGCTACGATGTTGCGACTTGCGCACCATCTTGCATATGTATAATTATTAACTCCATATAAAAAAAATGTGGGTACAAATACGTATGCAAGAAGGTGTGCATACTTACCACCTTTGTTTTTGTTTTGCACTGCCCGAGGTGAAAACATGTACACACCGATAGGAATTCAACAAAGCCTTTGTATATGAACACTATAATAGTACTCTCATGGAACAAAAAATATTAGTTCAGAATCGCCTCTCATACAGCGCTGCAATCGCCACAATCTGAAATTGGAGAAATAAAAAGGCGGGAGGAAGACAAATCAAAAAGAAATGAAGATAAGTAGTAAGAACGAGAGGATTATATTAATATTATTCTGACAACAATAATGAGACTAAGGGAGATGGTTAAATCATATTTTTTGACGTGGCATAAAGCAAAATAAGGGAAAGAAAATGAAATTTTTTTGTCGTATGGACGAAGCTAATTTGTTTTCTTAAAACACCTCAACATTTAATTTGACATTTTAGTAGTTTCAAATCTTGCTAGTGTGTTTGCAAATCGGTGTAAAATATTTCTTGAATCTTGCTAAATTAGCAAGATTTGTTTTCACAGAAAAAATTCGAACTGTTCAGAAAAAAAATCGATTCTTTTAGAAAAAAAATCGATTCTTTTGTTGACAGGAATTCCACATTAGATACCCTATCGGCCTATCATTCGAACGCGGACAATTATATTATTTTTGGTGAATTGTTTCATTTTGAATATCCAACCTCCAAACCAACTCTAAAAAAAATAAGAGGCAAAATACCTGAGATGTCGCACATTTCTATGCAGGAAATTTAAAAATGTCAGGTTTGGTTTATCGCTGAATACGACTTTTTGAATTTTTAAAAACAGATGTCGCGACCTTCTATGTCAGAAGTTAATTTCTTTTCCTGAAGTAGAAGGGAAGAGCCAGCATCGCTCTCTTATTTTGGTGACATTTTTTTGACAATTGTTGTATGAAACTGACATTAGACTAGCAGTCCATATATATACGTCCATGGTAGCATGGAACGATTCGTAACAACATTTTAAATACGATTCAGAAGAATCTACAAAAGAAAAATTTTATTTATTTTTGAAAAAGATCCAAATTAAATATTTTGTAAACTCCAAAAATGAAAAGGAGTTTCTTTTTGATTAAAAAAAAAATGCAAATACTGTCAGCTTTATTTATTAGAATTCGCTAAACACCTCTAAATGTCTGAATAGTTATGTAATGCACTATATACACTATAATGCTATAAGCATTTATATGGTCTCTATTCAACGCATCAAAATTATTATTTATAAAAGATTTTCCTACCCTGTATAGTTATAATACACTTGTGTCAAATAAAGTACCAAAAAGAGGAAATCTATAAAGTTTAAGTTCCAAAACTGACAAACCAATCTCAGCTGTTCATAAAAAAAAAAACAATTCTGTTGCGCAGCCGATTGGATTCTTTTATTTTCTCCTAACATTATTCAGATTATTGTTATTTGTGTGGTTTTGTTTGTCAATAAAGTCAAATATTTTGGAATAAAAAAATCATTTTTATTGATTCATTAAAAGATTTGTGTTTTCATTCACTCTACACGGTGGTGTTTTTATTGAAAAGAAAATATCTATTAGGGTGGCTCACTGATCTCTATATACACTGGATAGTGTATTCATACAAATTTTTTGAGGCAAAATTATAGTCGTGGCCGGTACCCTTATATAACAGTATAACAGCGGCGCCAGCGGAATGGACGATACTGGACCTGCATTTTCTCATATTTTTTTCAATATTTACAGCCGCAATGCTTGTTGACATCAACTGATATCAAATAAATGCTCAATTTCGGCAAATATCTTCAATCTCTTTCTTCGTTTGTATAGAGTGAGATATGAGGTCGTGGCCGATACCCTTTAAAAAACTTGCCTCACAAAAACTGTTATACACTATAGGCTATTCACTATCCAGTGTATATAGAGATCAGTGGGGTGGCTCTTTTGTTTAAAAGTATTCTAAGTCCTTTACTGAAAGTGATTAAAAATCTCCAAATTTGGCACATATTTGAAGTAAATTTGGCACACATTTGAAGTTCTATTAAGATTGCAAAAATTGTTTGACAACACATTTAATGTATATAGACGTGACAGATACTCTGATACAAATATCGATACTGTTGGAGGCGGGATTCTAATAGCTGTAAAGTCTTCTTTCATAACTTCACTGATTAATGTTCCTGTTGCACTTGACAATGAAATTCTCTGCGTAAAAGTATCATTTAAAGACAGAAACCTGTATGTTATAACATTATATATAGTTCCTGGAAGCCCACAAGAGGCTTATTCCAAAGCTTTCGAATACTTCAGCTTTATCTATGATTTATAAGAGTATCAGGATGAAATCTTTTGCCTTGGTGATTTCAACCTTGCAAATGTCGCTTGGTTGCGCTGTCGTGACACAAATTGTATGTTACCAACTGGTAACCTCAGATCTAACGACTCAAAACTAATTGATGATTTAACATCACTTGGATTTCTTCAATTAAATGATATTTTAAATATTAATGGAAAACTGCCGGATCTAGTGTTTACCTTAACCTGTGATTCTTTAATCTGTGATAAATCTAACGAAATGGCTCAAAATTTTGACCATTTGAAATCTTTTACTTACTTGACTGATATGAACTTTTACATTAATACTGACAACATTGTAAAATTCATATCTAACCTTGACGATAGTTGTATACTAGGTCCTGATGGTATACCCTCTACTATTTTGAAAAACTGTGTACGTCACTTGTCATTACCATTGTCTATTCTGTTTAAATTTTCTATGTCTTCATGTGTATTCCCATCTATTTGGAAAAATTCTTTCATAATTCCTCTACATAAAAAGGAAAGAAAGACGAAATTAAAAACTACAGGCCTATTGCCAAATTATCTGTGATTCCTAAACTTCTTGGGGCTATTATTTGTGAATCTTTGTGTTTTTATGTTAAATCATTTATTGTTCCCAATCAACATGGTTTTACAAAAGGTCGCTCTACTGTTACTTTTTTAATAGAATTGGTTGAAAACTGTATTGATTCATTTAAAAACAAAAAACAAGTAGATTGTGTATTTACTGATTTCAGTAAAGCCTTTGACAAGCTGTCACATCGAGTTTTGCTTTTTAAATTAAGAAAATTGGGATTAAGCGAATACTTTATAAGATGGATTCAATCTTGTCTATTCGATAGATCTTACTCGGTGCTATTTAACAGTTGCGAATCGAATAAGTTTAAAATCAACTCTGGAATCCCACAGGGTAGTCATTTAGGCCCTATTCTTTTTATTTTATTTATAAACGACTTACCATCTGTGTTAAAATACTCCAAGTGTCTCATTTACGCCGATGATGTGACAATTTTCAAAGCAATTTCAAATACTCGGGATTGCGAAGAATTACAATGTGACCTTAATTCGTTTTTCGACTGGTGTACTCGTAACTGTTTGTTTCTCAATATCGATAAATGTAAAACTATGTGTTTTACCAGAAAATTTTCTTTTACTTCGTTCAACTATTTGTTTAATGATATATCAATATCTCGTGAAATCAATGGCGCATATTCATAGTCGTTTTTAGACCCCAGTTTATCTTAGCCTGGAGTTTACCCAATGTAAATTAGATAGGATAAACCCAGTATTTTTTTAGAAACAACTTAAACAGTGACTATGAATATGCCCCAATGTATCTATTCTTGGTGTCACATTCGATCGCAAACTCGAATTTATTGAACATATTAACTGCATTTCTAATAAAGCCAATTCAATTCTTGGTTGGATAAAAAGAGAGTCGAAACAATTTTCTGACCCTTTCGCGACAAAGCAGCTTTTTATATCTTTTGTACGACCCATTTTAGAATATGCTTGTTAGGTTTGGTCACCTCACTCCGAATGCCATAAAAATAGACTGGAACAGGTACAAAAAAGATTTCTTAGATTTGCTCTCAGAGGACTGGGATGGGTAAATCTTTATGATCTCCCACCTTATAACAACAGACTTAGACTTATTGATTTACCCAGTCTCGAGGACAGACGTTCCTATTTATGTTTTGTTTTCATTGTAAAATTAATCAACGGTATTATAGACTCTTTGCACCTTCTGTCTCGTATTAACTTTAATATTCCACAAAGAAACTTGAGGAACATACCGGATAGTATACTTATTCAAAACAATTGTACCAATTACGAAAAATATTCTCCTTTAAATAATATGTTTAAACTATTTAATTTTTACAATAATAAATATAACAATCTGTTTGATAAAACAATAAATAATTCAGGTAAATTACAATCAACATTTTTTTTTTGCAATTAATTAAAATCTTAATATACACTTTGGTAAGAATTTGGTAAAAATTTTTTTCTAAACTAGCAATTTAGTTATGTTTAATAAATAAATAACTTCGGCTGTTAAAGTTCAATTTTTTTCCTGAAGTTGCGTGGGAAGAGCTAGCATCGCGATCTCTTACTTACAGATTACTGTATGAAACTGACATTGGACTAGCAGTCCATATATATACGTCCATGGGGAAACCATTTTCATTCGGCATTTTTATGGAAATGACGCTCGCTTTTTTTTTGTTTGCTCGGCAAAAATTCTCGTATCAAACCCTCCTAGTGGGTGCCGGGCGGAAATGATCACCACAGTTTTTGTCTTTTACGATGTCAAGACGGTGATCAGCTAAGGTCATGTCGAATTGTTGAGGTGTTCCTTTACTACTCAATAGTTCAATACTTAGCAATGCGATTTGACCATAGATACGAGGTCCCTAATTTTCAGTGGTTGTGTGAGCGATTTTGTTTCCGTGCCGAAGAAATGGAAGGCTGGGGGGTAAACCAGTCATTAACGAGCTCATTCGGACGCCTTGGCAGGGTCCGTCTTATGCTTTGCCTTACCCTGGTATATCGGGTCTGCCGGGTCTGACCTTCTCTTTCCGTTCTACTCGTGGCACTTTATTTAAAAATGATTTCAAAATGGATGATATTGACATTACAGACATTTTACCTTCCGCTGACTTAGAGGATGAACTTTTGGCCTCCAGCCAACCAGCGACGCTCTCAGGGAACCTAAAATTCAAAGGATCATAGTCAGTAGCAACCATAGCACCCTATGCTCCGACCGTCACAAACCGATCCCAAACCCTCATGTAGCAATGCCAGCCACAGCAGCACTACACGAGGTATTAAAAAGAAATCGGCAGGTACTCTTATGAAGACACAGTTCAGGAAGGCCTCCTTTATTCTTGACAAGATTTCCAGGAATGAAGAGGCTTGAACTGTTCTTCAGAAAGACTTCGCTGATAAAATAAAGTACCAGAAGGTTGTTGAGGAATACAACAATCTTTTGGCTACTCAAGAGATGGTCAAGCGTAACAGATCTCGAGATGAGGTCAAACAACCTTCGAAGAAAAGTAAGCTTGACGGTCCCAAAAAGAAAAAGGAAGCGCCATCTACGAAGGCAGCGCAACCGCGTACTGCAAGTGAGGTTGTCAGAGCTGACCTCCAGGTATCGGTTGTAGATGAGCTCTCCACGGACAGTAGAGGTCTGCTGGCTGTGAGGAACTCCATCGAGGCCAAGCTTTCGGAGATGGTGTTTTCTTATACCATTTCAACAAACGATGGTCCCTACCCTAGTTTCGACTCTGGTGAGATGCTCAGGGGATACAAGGTCATCAAGTGTGTAGACAGGTTTTCTAGGGATTTCCTTAATTCCAGCATCGCTAAGATTAGCAATGACTGGGATGGCTTTAGGCTCAAGTTGATCCCTACTAAGGATGTTCCTAGATAACCGAAGGCTCGCATTTGGTTGCAGCTCTCATGGGTATCAAGCCAAGCTGGTTCCGATGCATGACTGGGCAGTCATAAAGGCTGAGGAACCGCAACGGAATAGCGCTTCTTACCTTCTGAGGACCAGTGAGGAAAGTATTGCGGCCCTCTAGAAGGCTGAGTTCAGACTTCGTTTCGGGATCAAAAATATAAAGATTAAGGTTCTGCAGAGTCAGGGAGCAGACATTGACAAAGTTGATGATATAGTCGAGACCGACGACGTGACGTCATCGACGAAGTCGTTGTCCTTGGCGAAGCGCCGGGCTCTGCCTTTGCAGGACCTTCTTCGGGAAATTAAAAACGCCCTGAAGGTCGTACAGATTAATCTCAACACTCTAAATGTGCTTCGGATAATTTGAGGGTTTTCCTGAGGCAGGAGAACATAGACGTCAGCATAGTTCAAGAGCCTTGGGTAAATGGCCTCAGAGTTCGAGGCCTCTAAGACAATCTTTAAGACCTGTTTTACAAACCTGTAAATACAGACGAAGGTAACCCTAGAACATGTATTCTGGTTAAAAAACACTTAAAAGCTTTTTTGTGTTCTAATTTTAGTGCTCCTGATCTGACAGTTGTCAGACTCCAAAATAGGAATGCTGAGGGGCTTTCCTTCCTTCGGCATAACTAGCGCGAGACCGGTAGTCACCGGCAGAGGAAGTACGAGTACTTACGACCGCGATTAAAAGGACAAACCTGGTCATAGGCTGCGATGCGAACGCACGCCATACTCTCTGGGGTAGCTTGGAGATCCATGAACGAGGTGAGTCTCTTTTTGATTTTATTATTGAAAACAATTTAACGATTTGTAACAGAGCCAACACCTCCACTTTTGTCTTTCCGAGCTCGGAAAATTACGAAGGGTGGGAGGATGTTCTTGATGTTACTGTCGCTAACAACTACAATAACTTTTTGGTGGAGAATTGGAGAGTGTCCCCCTAAAGTCCTTTTCGGACCACAGCTGGACAATTTAAATTTTGAGTCTAAAACCCCTCCCCCTTAAAGAAATCCTAAGCGAATTGATTGGAATAAGTTCGGTCAAATCGTTTAGTCTAAACTGTTGAATACACCGGATCTGAGTTTAGACTCCGTTGAAGACCTAGAAGCAAAATTAAAAACCTTTGAGGCATCCATGAGGACTGTCTTCTAGGCACCTTGCATGGTTAAATTTGGTCGAAAGACTCTCCCTACTTGGTGGAATGAAGATCTATCTGATCTCAGGAAGATGACTAGGACAATCTTTAACATTTGCCACACACAAAAATTTTACAAACCGTATAAAGACTGTCTTCGGGGCTACAAGCGATCCCTCGCATCAGCCAAACGGCAAGGTTGGAGAGACTACTGTCAGTCAATTGAAAGCATTAAAGATTCTGCAAGCCTTAGCAGAGTTCCATCAAAGAAGCACTGCTGTCCTTCGTTTTTGAAAAAGTCTGATGGGTCTTGGATAGTCTCTCCAGTCGAGTCTCTAGAATTACTGATGTCGACACATTTTCCGGGCTGTAAGGACTGCAACCCCGAACCGCTCAGAAACTCGCCACATGTAGTTAGCTCATGTAGAGCATATAAACACCGTTATAGCAAGAGAAAATATTGCCTTAGCAATTAGTACTTTCTTCCCATATAAATCTCCTGGTTTACACGGCATACTACCAATTATGCTCCAAAGACTGCAAGACATAGCAGTGCCTTGGCTAGAGAAGATTTTTAAAGGATGCCTCTCCTTAAGCCATGTACCTGATTCATGGAGACATGTAAGAGTAGTCTTTATTCCAAAGGTCGGTAGACGAAGGCATGAATTTGCGAAGGATTTTCGGCCAATAAGTCTAACCTCCTTCCTTCTTAAAACTCTGGAGCGCATTCTAGACACCCATATTAGAGATATTCTGTATGTGCGTCCCCTATCAAATTCGCAACATGCATACATGAAGAGCAAATCAACAGATACGGCCCTTGATGAGGTTGTGCGAACAATTGAGAATACAATAAACTGTAAAGAATTCACTCTTGCTACCTTCTTAGACATAGAAGGAGCTTTTAACAACGTCCTAATTGATTCTATTCTCGAATCCCTAGTTGAAATTGAGGTAGAAGATTATATTAGGGAATGGATAATATCCATGTTAAGAGATAGGAAGATTCAAGCGATGTTAGGAAATATAAATTCGATCAAGTACGTTAGTAGGGGAACACCTCAGGTTGCTGTTTTATCCCTCTCCTATGGCTTTTAGTCATGAACAAAATCCTTGTGAAGTTGGAGAGTTGTGGGGTGAAGGCAGTTGCATATGCGGATGACTTGGTACTGCTGGTATCACGAAAATTCACACAGCTGTGATCAGCGAAATCACAGAGATGGCTTTGAGGAAAGTTGGCAACTGGGCCACGAGTTGTGGCCTAGGCGTTAACCAAAGCAAAACTGATCTGATGCTTTTCACTACCAGGACTAAAATTCAAGCCTTCACTCCACCCCGACTAAATGGACAAATACTTTCGCTCTCTTCCAGCGCAAAATATCTCGGGGTAATTCTCGACCCGAAATTATACTGGAAACTTAATATTGAAGAAAGGGTTAGGAAGGCCTGCATAGCCTTCTACGCCTGTAGCAAAACCTTTGGTAAAAAGTGGGGCCTCCAGTCAAAGATGATACTTGGGACGTACACTGCCGTATAAGTCAGACCAATACTCACGTGTGGCTCATTGGTGTGGTGGCCCGCTCTTAACAAAGCATATAACATCAACAAAATTAAAAATGTTCAAAGAACAGCTAGTGTTGGCACCACAGGGCTCTCCGTACCTGCCCAACGGATGCCTTAAGCGTTTTGCTGCACCTTTTACCACTTGACTTATATATAAAATACCTAGTATCTTGCAGCGCGATAAGACTTAAAGAATCAAATAGCTGGGTTACTAAACCCTATGGTCACAGCAATATCACAAGGCTGATTCCAGAGGCTATGTTTTCGACTCCTACCGACTACTGCACTCCTACTTCCCAACTTTGCTAGTGTTTTCCAGACGGATGTTTTGGCAATCAGGGAAGCATGCAAAATACTCAAACAAGACCCTAACCAAAATCGAAATACTGTAATCCTGACAGATAGTCAGGCAGCCATTAAAGCTATAGACTCGGCTGTATCAGCATCAAGATTAGTTCAGCAATGCCGCGATGAGCTCAAAAGCCTGAATGTTAACCTCAAGGTCACTCTTATCTGGGTTCCAGGTCACTGTGCCATTGAAGGAAACGAGTTCGCGGACGAACTGGCCAGGCAAGGATCAGCCCTTCATAGGTCACTTGCGGAAAGAGCCAACATTCCTCTTGGGGTTATGAAGGGCAATATATTTTTCTTAACGAATTAAACCGCAGGTGGGGCAGTCTAACAAATATAGATAGGGAATAGCCTATAGTGTATAACAGTTTTTGTGAGGCAAGTTTTTTAAAGGGTACCGGCCACGACCACTGATCTCTATATACACTGGAAAGTGTATTCATAAAACATTTTTGAGGCAAAAATATAGTCGTGGCCGGTACCCTCATATAACAATATAACAGCGGCAACAGCTGTGTGGACGCTACTGGTCCTGGATTTTCTTTTATTTTTTTCAATATTTACAGCCGCAATGCCTGTTGACATCGAATAAATGCTCAATTTCATCCAATATCTTCAATCTCTTTTTTCGTTTGTATAGAGCGAGATATCAGGTCGTGGCCGGTACCCTTTAAAAAACTTGCCTAACAAAAACTGTTATACACTATAGGCTATTCACTATCCAGTGTATTATAGAGATCAGTGGCCACGACCTCATATCTCGCTCTATACAAACGAAGAAAGAGATTGAAGATATTTGCTGAAATTGAGCATTTATTTGATATCAGTTGATGTCAACAAGCATTGCGGCTGTAAATATTGAAAAAAATAAAAGAAAATGCAAGTCCAGTAGCGTCCATTCCGCTGGCGCCGCTGTTATACTGTTATATGAGGGTACCGGCCACGACTATATTTTTGCCTCAAAAATGTTTTATGAATACACTTTCCAGTGTATATAGAGATCATTGGTCGTGGCCGGTACCCTTTAAAAAACTTGCCTCACAAAAACTGTTATACACTATAGGCTATTCCCACTGATCTCTATATACACTGGATAGTGTATTCATACAAAATTTTTGAGGCAAAAATATAGTCGTGGCCGGTACCCTTATATAACAGTATAACAGCGGCGCCAGCGGAATGGACGCTACTGGACCTGCATTTTCTTATATTTTTTTCAATATTTACAGCCGCATGCTTGTTGACATCAACTGATATCAAATAAAAGCTCAATTTCGGCAAATATCTTCAATCTCTTTCTTCGTTTGTATAGAGCGAGATATGAGGTCGTCGCCGGTACCCTTTAAGAAACTAGCCTCACAAAAACTGTTATACACTATACGCTATTCACTATCCAGTGTATATAGAGATCAGTGGCTGTTCCCTATCCAGTGTATTATAGAGATCAGTGGCCACAACCTCATATCTCGCTCTATACAAACGAAGAAAGAGAATGGGTGCGTTCAATCGATTACGTTTTACATCTGAATTTTTGGAGCTTCTGATTGGCCAGCTGTCATAAAAAGTTAGATGACTTTCAGTGACTTTTAGTTACGTTTAGTTACGTTTCATCTGAATTTTCAGACAAGAAATTCTCATCTGAAAATTCATATGAAAGTTGTTTGTGGTGGGGCAAGTGCCAAAAGCACACATAAAAGTTGAACTTTATAATTTTCGTCTTGTTAGTGGTTGATTTTTTTAATTTTCGTCATGAAAATCCAATACTAATTTAAATGAACGAACTTTTTGTTTATTGTTTACTGAATTTCAACAATTTTTATATCGATATTTAGAAAGTTTTTCTAGAAATTTGTAGGGCATATATATCAATAAAAAAACTTTTATTGAAAATAATAAAACCTATTGCTGGTTTAGTTACATATAATTTCACCTCACAAGTACTCACGGTCAATGTTTAATATACGAATATAATTAAAGTTCTATTTTATTTCGCTTAAATGTAAATCCTATAGGTAAATGCCGGAATTTGAAACAATAGGGGTATTCCCGACCCGATGCAACTGGTCTTGTATCATTGCAAAAGTGCAAAAGTGTAAAATTGCTGTACCCTAACCCCATTGTAAAAAAAAAACTTTGCACTTTTGCAATGATGCAAGACCAGTTTGCATCGGATCGGGAATACCCCTAATGACTTTCGACTGAAAATTCAGATTTTTTTTGCGTTCAATGACATAAATTCAGAAATATGAAAATTCAGTTTTTTAGCTATTTTCATTGAACCCACCCATTGAAGATATTTGCCGAAATTGAGCATTTATTTCATATCAGTTGATGTTAACAAGCATTGCGGCTGTAAATATTAAAAAAAATATAAGAAAATGCAGGTCCAGTAGCGTCCATTCCGCTGCGCCGCTGTTATACTGTTATATGAGGGTCACGACTATTTTTTGCCTCTAAAATTTTGTATGAATACACTATCCAGTGTATATAGAGATCAGTGCTTCAAAAACATGGATCCGCAAAACTACGTTTGTCGGCTCAAATTAGTATGTCCCTTGTACATTTAAATTTAAACCGTGGTTCAGCAATTTTTATCCACTGATTCCGGCGGATTAATTGAGTTTCAACAGTGGTTTACTGTTCAAGTGTGTGATAATAACCAATTACATACTTGAACCAGCGTTGAACCTTTGTTAATCCGCCGAAATCGGTGCGTTCAAATCTTGAACCGAGGCTGAACCACTATTGCACAACTGGCTATCAGTTTCCAGCAACTTTCAGTTTTTAGGAGTGAAGGGCACCAAGTGAGAGGAATGAACGGTCTACGATTGGTGGGTATTGGAAATTAAAAGAAAACGTCAAAAAATCTCCAGCGACTTGTTTCCTTGTGTGAAAGGGGACTATGGAAATTATACTACGTTTTCATTGGGCCAAATGAGGTAATTTCGTTGAAAATTTCCAAATTCTATTCCAAATTATCTCATTTCCCATACAAATTCACATTTCGAAATGAGGTAATTTCAACCAAATTTGCACGAAATTAGGTTGGAAATTACGTAAAAACCTTATCAACACACCCAAGTGGAATGCATCCGCAGTGGAAACCCAGTAGAAACATTGAAAATGTCCAAATTTGATGTATAAGAAACAGAAACAGAAAGAGAACACAAAAAAAAGAAGCTATTAACTGCCAAATCAAATACAAAATGAAGTTATCTGTCAAACGAAATTAGCAAATTTGCAATGAAAACACCTTTTCTGTAATTTACGAAATTAGCTCATTTCGGCTCCAATGAAAACGTAGTATTACAGGGCTATTCTGGCGTTGTGGGGTCTCACAAGTCACAAGCCCTTGTGAGGTTGATTCCTTGTGAGGTTGTTGTGATTCGATAACATTTTCCGTATTCTGCGATAACCCTCACAAGAAACCTCACAAAAAAACTTACCACAGCAAGGTGAATTTTTTATTGTGATTGCTAAGGTCTGAATTTATGTTGAACGCACCCACTGAACTCATCGACAACGAAGATGATTGTGATGCCACATACATACATATGTAAATATCACTAGTATCGCCCTGTGTCGAAATTCGACATTTTTCTTTTTAATTTAATTTTTTTTTTCAATATGCACAGTGCTCGACAGTGCAAAAACAAAAATGATCCACAGTGTGTAAATGCGTGTCTCAAGTATATTCTGCACATCTCCGCAATTCTGGCTTTTCAACCATATAAAATTTATCGAAATCGGTCAAATACTTTTTGAGAAAATGGTACCACAAAATGTATTTAAGGCTATTTATATATAGATATATGTATACCACTTGCTGTTCTATGTCGATCGTACTCGACGAGAATTGTTTTGTGAACAATAATTTTCTTTTATGGAGAAATAAATTTTGTTCGATTCACGACAGAGGATACATTTTTTTCACCAGTTAACCTATTCATTTGGTTACAAAATGTTTTTTCAGACAAGAAAAAACAAAAGTGTCTTAAAATTGTATTTCAAATATCAAATTTGTGAGTTGTGACCTGCTCTGAAGAAGATCACAATTTCGATAGTTTTTGTGAGGCTCACAGTTGTGAGGGTGCTGCCAGAATACGAAAACCTCACAAAATCGAGTTCACCTTACCTTGTGAGGTTGTTGTGACTTGTGAGGTATCAGTGAGGTTTGCCAGAATAGGGCTGTTAGAATCAACAAGGACTCATTTTGTACATGTATTGTGAGAGAGTGAACTTACCATTTCACCATACTCAGCGAGATCCGAAACCAAATCGGATCCAGAATGGATACAAAAAAATTAACGAACGAGACAGGCGTTTTGTGGTTGAAGAATATTATGCAATTTGTTGTTTGTATATAAATGAAACATCACGATTTGTTTTATAATTAATAAATAACTTTTGATTTTAAATTGATTTTCTTTCTGGATGGAATCTATATATTAATACGATACCAATTTGTTTGAACTCCCTTTTTAATATACTTAAGCCTAGTACGCTGCTGATGCGAAACGAAAAATCCCATACAAAAATGACACAACGAAATCATAAACGTAAAATTTCGTTCTGCTTTTCGTTTTCCAGTACGCTGTTCGAAGAGCGAAATTTATAATTGTAGCAAATTATTTGGAGAAGTCTCCGCGAATTAATTATACAGACTATTTATTGTGTGCGGAAAGATGACATTTGTGTTTAATTTGTGTTTTTTTTTTGTTTATCATTTTCTTACATCATGGGTTTCTCTGATTTTTTGCGTTTATGTTTGTTTTTATTTTTGAAATTAGTGAAACTCTCCCAGGATATATTCCGTTGTGTTTTCGCAAGCGTTTCGTTGTCTGTTTGGAGATCACAGAAAAATTTCGTTTCGCATCAGCAGCGTACTAGGCTTAAACCGAACGCCCGACAATAAAAAATATACCATTTGAAAGGTAATGTGCAAAATGTCAATGAATTGGTTAAAGAGAGATAAAAAAAGAGCTGACAATCAAATTGTCAGACTTTGGGAAGAAATCTATCAACCGTATGAACGAACAATTTTTCATTGTAAGAAATATGTCAATTTTCAGCTAATTGTTAGCTATGGTCAGACCATAGAAAGTTCTGACAATCATTGACCTATTATATATGGACTGCTAGTCGAGAATCATTTCCATACAAATTCCGAAATGAAAATGGTTCCATCTCTCCCTAGTGACATGAGCGCTATGGTAGGACACGCGGCAAAGAGAATTAACTATTTTCAGTGCCATCTGTTCCTACTTTGTCTGAGCAAGCTTTTTTTGCCATAGAAACTACGGACATCTATTGTTATTTCTTATAAAAAACTAAGCCATCTGTTTTTGCTAAAATTTATATTTTGACGTCTGTGTATAATTTTAATTTTCATTTCACATTTTGCGTCGTGCGTCGTGCGTGGTAAATTTGTTTTTTCATAATTATCTTTTTTGTTTAAATTTGGATAACGATTGGTGATTCAACAGCATTTGGAGATAATTTTTTCAAGTACATAAATATTATAATGATTTTAATTGATGTTGTTTTTTGTAGCAAATAATTCCGCCAAAAGTTTTCCAATTCAATCCGAAACACGATCCTGTAACATCGCTCAAATGAGAATTTGGGCAGGTTCTCTTGTACCAGCATGGCAATTGAGGAAATAAAAACACAAGAAAGTCGTCGTCATTTGTGTGTCCTAGTACCGATCAAGATTTGACGGAAAAAATCTTCCAGGAACTTAAATCTTATCCACATAATCTTTAATAAAAACTTACCAGAATGGTTCGAGACTACTGACCCCAAGTGCCAGGAGGCACTTGGACGCAATTCTAGCTAGCACGAATTAATACACGGCCGGAAACCGTTCCATAACCAGTCGCACTTGGGGATAAATTTCTTTGGTCACCAGAACCTTCTTCACTAGGTCTTCATGCTCTGTGAGAACAGCCAAAGCTCTAAGTTTCATAGATATGCATTCAAAATTAAGCGGTGGAATTAATACATTTAATTTATTCATAATCTTTTATTTATTTTTGTAAATAAAGTTTTCTAAAATGTTAAAAAAAAAACAAAGAAAAATGAATGAAAAAACGAATGAAAAAAAAACAAGCACAAAACTGAAGTGTCAAAATGTTTCACCGTATTTTCCGCTTGTCCTATGTTAGCGCTAGCGGCGTTTAGTTATAGGTGGAACCATCGTGAAGTTGGCTCCTGGCAGTCCATATATAGTAAGTCAATGCTGACAATATTGTAAGATATGACAATCGTCTATACTTAGCTTAACTTTGGTTCTAATAGTAGGATCGTTAAGGTTGGGGCCTTAAAATTTTGATAGAATGTCCAGTTATATTCAGAGTAACATAAAAGTATGTGTGAAAAAAAAAAATTTTAATTAAAAATTGAATGGGAACAAAAATTTAATTAAAAAAAATATTTTCATGCACATGTGGTTCACCTTTGATTGAATAATATATAAATAAATTCATATGGTCGAATTTCGACCATAGGCGATACTACAAATAAAAACTCGAATGTCACTTTTCCGCAGACAATTAATGGTTCGTTCAAATAATTCAGTGTGTGTATTCACTGATCTCTATAATACACTGGATAGTGAATAGCCTATAGTGTATAACAGTTTTGTGAGGCAAGTTTTTTAAAGGGCACCGGCCACGACCTCATGTCTCGGTCTATACAAACGAAAAAAGAGATTGAAGATATTGGCCGAAATTGAGCATTTATTCGATGTCAACAAACATTGCGGCTGTAAATATTGAAAAAAATAAAAGAAAATCCAGGTCCAGTAGCGTCCACACCGCTGTTGCCGCTGTTATACTGTTATATGAGGGTACCGGCCACGACTATATTTTTGCCTCAAAAATTTTTGTACGAATTAACTATCCAGTGTATATAGAGATCAGTGGCTACAACTATCAATTTGTCGAACAGCGTACTGCAGAACAAAAATGAAAACGAAATTTTTCGTTTATGATTTCGTTGCTTCAATTTTTGTTTCGCTTCAGCTCCGTACTATGCTTTGAGCCTAGTACGCAGCTGAAGCGAAACGAAAATTTTCTCTGATCTCCAAATCGATAACGAAAACGTAAACAAAACGACTACGGAAAAGATAAATGTCACTAATTGTAAAAAAAATAAAAAACAAAAGAACCAAAGAAGCCATTGCTGTAATCAAAGAAACAACAAATAAAAATACAAATAAAAACTCGATTGTTTATTTTCCACAGACAATTAATGGTGCGTGCAATTAATTCAGTGCGAAAAAGAGTGGAGACTTCTCCAAATAATCTGGTATAATTATCAATTTCGCTCGTTGAACAACGTACTGCAGAACAAAAATGAAAACGAAAATTTTCGTTTATGATTTCGTTGGTCCATTTTTTGTATGTAAATTTTCGTTTCGCTTCAGCTGTGTACTAGGCTTAAGTCTTCAATAGAATTTAAAGAAAATAAAACAACTTTTTTTTACAATTGGTGACATTTATTTTTTCCGCTGTCGTTTCGTTTACGGGATACCGAGGAGGCAACGAAGCAGGTTGTGTCGGCACAACCTTGCTAATACAGTTTGTAGGTATTGTATATATGTATATTTTTTATCCGTTGCATCAGCCAACACGTAACCGAAATATTGCTCCTGAGCAAGAGCAGAATGACTATATGTTTTTATATATTATAAGTGACAGCCATGAGGCTTCTAAAAAATGTAAATAGATAGAGCAGGCAATACATTATAGCCGCAGTTTAACATAGCTTTGCTAAGTAAAGATATTTTCTGAATTGTACCCTTTGTAAAATTTTCTAAAAGTCTCAATAAAATTCAATTCAATTCGTTTCGTTTACGTTTTCGTTATCGATTTGGAGACCAAGAAAATTTTCGTTTCGCTTCAGCGGCGTACTATGCTATATACAAAAAATGTGCTAATGTGTGTATGACACTCCGTTTTAAAAAGATCCAAGAAAGACCGACAAAGTTGGGGCAGTGAATTTGCTTGAAGGGTCAGAATTGGAAAGCAAAATAGAATGTTGGAATAATTATTTCGCTTCCAATAAGCATGGCATGGAAATAATACTATTTTACTTCGCTCACTCTAATCTACTTGTTTCGCTTTTCGCAGACGAAGTGTTTTTTATGTACCTTAAATCAAGTTATATATCCGAATATTTATGGAATTTTAACTTAAACCTTTTTGGCTTATTATAAGCAATTTTTTGGGTTGTTTATCGCATAATCAATTGATTATATATATTATTTTGTGTCATTCTAAGATAAAGTAAGTTTTTAAACTAAAGGTTACAAAACCGGAAAATTTGATTCACTCAAAAGTGGAAAAGTAGCGCGTGCATGTTTTACCTTCGCCGAAGGCTTGCTCGATTGGAACTGAAATAACAAAATTTGGTGTAATTCTTCAAATTCGGTCCAAAAATTAATTATAATGACAATGGATACAGCAAAGTTGGAAAAAATGAAAGTTGCGGAACTCCGGAATGAGTTGCAAATTCGTGGCTTAGATACCAAAGGTGTAAAAGCTGTACTTATTGAACGGTTGAAAGCCGCCATTGATAATACAACTTTAGTTGGTAAGTTATAACTAGAAAAATAATTCTCATGAATTGTAATCAACTTTTTTAATTTAAAAAAATGGAAATTGTTTTCTAAAAATAGTTATTTGTAAAATAGCGTGTGCTTCTATTAAGGTGTATTGAAAATGTGATCATGACGTCATTAAGAGATAATCACTTAAATTAACAACCCTTAAACTGCAATACTTTCCGGTATTGAGTGTACATAACAATGTGGGAATCTATTATTTTCTCTAACTTGGAAGTTATAAAAAAAAAAACAAAAATTGGCGGGCGCGACATTTTTTTTTTAAATTTGCATTTAATATCGTCAAATTTTTTGGTTCAAGTTTTGTATATGTATACATATTTCTTTTGTATATTTGTGATATATGTACCTATTATTTTTCTGAAATTATTATTAAACAATGTTTCAAGACAATTTAAGCGAAAAATTAGCGTAAAGTCCTTTGAAAATTCATAACAAAAAATAAATTTGCAGCTTGTTTTTTTAATTGTCCCTCCCGCCTGAACGATGGTGACATATACCCCCTACCTTACGTTTTTTTTCTAATCCAATCTGTAGGTACAACTCTATAAAAATCAAACTCAATAAAAATATTCCATTTGAAATTGCTCGCCTTTTTAATTAGCCGGTTTCTTGAGATCTCGGCAATCTCAGAAAACTGACGTCCTCAGTGAGATTCCTCACTTTTGCTGTCAAATGGCGTTTTTCTTTTTTACCTCAGAGCAGATCACTGAGCTGTCAAAAAAGAAAAACGCCAAAAAAGCTGGGACTGAAATTTTTTGGATTCGTTTGCTCAATTATTTTTTGTCGCAGTTGATCAATTTATAAAAACGAGATGGAGAGTGCTTTTGACTTCTAAAGGAACCATTTTGTTCAGGGTTTCTCCTTCTCCTCAGTGGAGCTGGCTGACGTTTGCTCTGTGAAACCTCAGAAACGTGAACGGCTAAATAAAATACCCTTTCTGGTGCATTTCAAATATGTACTTTTCGAACTCGAAATTTTGAAAAAAATTTTTTTTTTAAATTTCAAACTAATTTAAAAAAAAAAAGTACTTTTCGTTTTTTTAATTTCTCAAAAACTAAGATACATTTTAGCATCCGGTTTTCTGTTTTTTATTGAAAATTAATAAGAGCATTGAATTTTGAAAACAAAAATTATACTTAATTACATAAAATTTTGAAAAAAATTAGTTTGAAATTTTATTTTTAATTTTTTTTTCTTCAAAATTTTGAGTTTGAAAATTAATTTTTCAAAAACTATTCACTAACACAACTTAATTTAAAATGAAAATTAAAGAAGAGGTTTCTGGCTTTCCAAAAAGGTATAGCATGGAATTGTAAATTTAACCGTTGTTGTTTTTAATTAATTTTTTTTTCGTTTTAAGTCAATTTTTTAGAAAACTGCCCCACCTGCCTAAACGGGGGAAATATACCCCCCTCTCCAATACGATTTTTTTCTTGTCTTACCCAACCTACTTTGACTTTTTGGTGCACATTATACCAATCACTCTGTATAGAGTTTCTGCATCCATCTTGTCCTAGGCCACGAGTACCCATCTTAACATCAAGATTGGGCTCTATAATAGTCCCTAGCCAAAGAATAGTTAAAGAAAATCAGATATTAGCTAAACGACACTATTTTTAATAAAAGCACTGAGTTTTTTCTTAAATTGATTTATACTGCTTTCACTTTTTAAGTATGTGGGTAGATTATTAAAATAATAGGATTGAATTCTGTGTACTGCTTAAACGACATCGTTCCGGTCTTAAGTTATTATTATTTCTTAAACTGAACGGTTGAAGTTCAGATACCTCCAATATTCCATCAGATATGTATTCTGGGAGCATACTATTACGCATTCTATAAATAAAAATCATCGCGTCATAGATGAGTCTCTGCTTAACATTCATCGAATTTAAGCAGTTCAACATGAATCGAATTGGCGTGTAAATGTTCAGCTTCAAGATAACCTTCATTCCTTTGTTTTGAAGTCTTTGGAGTCTTAATTTGGCATCTGTATTGGCTCCAAACAATAAGGTCGAGTAATAATTAAAATTTGGCATCACTAATGCCTTATAAAGAAGAATGGCAGCTTCAAATTTAAACTGCTTTCTTATTCTACTCAAAAAATATATCTTCTTAGAAATCTTAGTGCAGAATTGATTTGAATGCTCCTTGAAATTCAGTTTTTCATCTATAATCAAACCTAAGTATTTTATACTTTGAACACAGTTTAATGATTCACCATCCATACAGACATTAATTTCAGCATTCACTCGAAATTTCATACATTTAGTCTTACTCACATTCACCTTTAGCATGTTCGTTTTCAACCAATTATTAATCTTCCTCAAATCTTCGTTCAATCTCTGGCACATTGTTGCACTATTTTTCCCGCATATATGTATAAATAAGACTATCATCCGCAAAAAGTTTCAAATCACTATACCTCAAACATTTCTTAAAGTCATTCATATGAGCTCTCTAAAGCCTGACTGTTCTTAACTCTTCAATACCCAGTGTCACCTCTAGGTGATATATGCTTATAATATTTTTTCGACCATACCGCAATTTTTTTTTTTGTATCCTACTTTTATTGGTGCAAACTGCAAAGCCAATAGGTCTTAGTATGTCATGTTTTTTTTTTGAGTCTCCAACTATACGTCATTTGTCAAATTCATTCTATTGTTCCGCGTGTAATCGGAGTTTTCTTACTTTGTGTGATTTCTTGAAGTATAAACTGAGATAAAAATGTCCAAACCGTAAGAATTGGTTTTTTTCCTATTTTGCATTTTATAAAGAAATATATAAAATTAAATGCATTTTTCGGCAAAAATAAACCATAGCAATGCCCTACCTTGAAAAATCAACTATCGTAACGATTTTCCTATTCCCTTAAATTCGTTCTTTGTATACAAATATTTGTTCCACCAAAAAAAAAATATCCTCGTTTCGTAATTTTTTTCCTCACCTACATGGTACACAAAAAAAAAACAATACCCTCATTCATAAGCAGTGAAATGGCCCATACTGTACTTTTTGTCTAGCATTTTTTTCATTCATTCCACCTTTCTCGTTCATACTTCATAGCTGATTTGAACGAAATATATCTCACGTCGTTTTCCACAAATTTAGAAATTTTGTCATTGTATTGGTGAATCATCATGAACATTTCATAATATCGAACAGGCATAAAATCAAACACCCAGTGGGAAATTTCTAAAAATTCAATGGTGAATGTCTTGCTTCTTCCTTGAGGAAAGGGAGCAGCACCCGCTTCCTTCGTGCGGAATACATCGAGGATTTTAACATGGGCATGTCATTGGCGGGGTGCACATGCAACTATCTCGATGAAAATTCCAGGACTGAGGACTCCGGTGAAAAATATGATGAATATTCAGCGAAGAAATACTTAAACAAAAGTAACTTGTTTATTCATCAGACCATTAATTTTTGATGAAAAATATGATGAAAATTCTTTTATGAAATCGCTAAATAATTTCGACTTGTTTTTTCACTACCTCAATATTTGCCAATGAAAAATATGATGAATAAGTATTCAACAAAAAAATCATTAATTGAGTGTTAATTAGTTATTGATCAGCTTAATATTTATTATTTTCGATGAAAATTATGATGAAAATTTAATAGTGAAATCAATAGGGAATTGGGAGTTGCTTAATCGCTAAATGTTTCATTCATAAATTAGAAAAATACTTCTCCTTAGTTGGAACGATTGAATATAATTCAATTAAAAGGTCAAGTGAACTAAACTCCAAAATGCGTCTCTAAGACGCAAATTATCGTCAATCTTTACCGACCCTTATAAAAACCATAGCATGAACAAACTGTGAACTTTATTTTTCTAAGTGAATTTTTTAAATTCATACACTTTTAATGCTCAGTTCATTGTAAATGTCTGATGAAAGGATACATTACTTTTCTTCACAGAAATCCTCATATTGATCGCGTCAGGTAAAGGAAAGGGTATTTTTTATTCTTTTCTTGCTCAGGGAAAAAACAAGCAAAAAAAGAGAGCGTCGTGGGAGAATTATTTTTTCTTCTCTCTCAAAGTATACTTTGCAAAGCAGACGAGTGGACATAGACAACGAACTGCTGAACTTATGCATTACTTTTCAACGATTGAATCGTCGCATAATTTTAACTAAAATAGAATCTTTTAATTCCACATTGAACTCACTTGATTTTTGTGTGCCAGGTAAAAGAAGGGAATTTTTCGATATTTTGCCCATTTACAAAGCAGACAATGTGCATAAAACCATGAACTGGTGAAACTATGCATTACTTTACAGTAACTAAATCAGTGCTTGCTGTTTCTTGTAAGAAGTGGCATTTGAATTCAATGTTGAATTCAGCAAAATTTTTCAGTGAGGATGAAATTTCCTACTGGGCAGAGTCTGATGTTTCCTTTTGACATTTGAGTGAGTTGGTTTTGAAGTTATAGCTTAAATGTATTAGTGCTTCTTGAGTGGATTCTGATTTCAAATCGAGACGCGAAATTTTCTTCTGAGAAGCGTCGGTTGACCGTTTTTTTTTGCCAATGGAATGGTTTCAGAAGAGTTCTTTTTGATTCTGGACGCTTCCAGACGTCCAATGGAAAACGACATAACATAAGAGTAAGAGACTCAAAATAGAATAGAGTATCTATGAATACTTTGAGTGCGGTTAAATTGGTGGATAAATTATAATAATAGGCGTGTTTTTTTTGCAAGCCCGGGGGGAATTGGTTGAAAAAAACGACAGCGGGGATTAGCGACGCCATGACAATAAAAAAAAACATGGAGTTTTCATACAAACTATCGATAACATGTATGTAATTCATGCCGGTAACACAGTTTTTCTGTGCGCTTAAGTTAAGCCCCGAGAATTCTCTGGGATCAGTTGTTGCATTTAACATGTTAATTGTTTAGCACCAACGTCGAATTTTTTCATCCAATTCCCCACGGGCTTATATGCATCTCTGAGAGTTGTGCCGTCTGTCCTCGTATTGCAGATCAATTTAAAATAAGCAAATTAGAGTTTATTCGTCTGTAGTGAAGGTGTTTTATAATCAGTTAGCGACAAGGTTGTTTGTTTATTGCTGTGAACTAAAGATTAAAAGATTTTGTGGATATGGATATACATACGTACTTTCTTTAGCAAAAAATGAAGAGTTGAAGAGGAAATCGACCACGAAGAATCTCATTCCTCAAAACATATTGAAGCAAAAGATACAAATGCTACAAATGATTCAATAGGCCTCAGTGGCTATCAATGAGTCACGAAAGAATGACAGGCATGGTATTTCTGGCCTTTGAAAAGAAAAGAACCAAGTCATTGGATATGGATGAAGTCCTTCGTATTTTTAATAATATGGCAAATCGAAGAATTCAGTTATTTTAATGAAAGAGCTTGATATTGTTATCTATGTAGGTATACTAAATATAATATCTATGTTAAGAGAGATAATAATAAAAATCAATACATATTATGTATATGAATGTTTTGCACTTATCTATCACCCCCTCCCGACAATTGCTAAAATTCTTATAAAATTTATCGACTTGTTAAATTTTTTGGGTTGCACCAATGTATTTCTCTGATTTTTTAGCTAAAATGCTGTTTGCGAGCCATCCCTGGATTTTGTCAACTAATTTTTGAACAGAACGAAAAAGTTTTCTAGTGTAAGTAAGATAGCAATATGAGAGATGACACCTGGTTTAAAATGGAAGTTAGTGATTACCCTTTTGAAACATGATTGTAGCTGAAGAAGAGTCCTATCCTATTTTGTTTCACCACACCAATTTTTCTAACGGAAACAAATTTTTTTCACCACCATTTTTTTTTGTTGAAAAGAATTACTGTATATGTATGTACTAGGCTTAAATAGGAAATAATTGAAAAGAAAAATAATGGATTTTACCTGTTAATTTTTGTTTTTATTTATTTTTAATCTTCAACGATCTATTTAATGTTGAATATTTCTTTTTAATTGTAACTTTCAAATGTCCTATCAAAAGTGAAATATTTGTTTTGAAGATATTTTCGTTAAAACTCGCTTTTAAAATTTAACTGGAGGAAAATGGCATTTTAGTTTATTGGCTTGTTTATCAGCCTTTTTAAACTAAAATTTGTTGGTGCAACCGATAAATGCCATTTTAAAATCTAACGAAGCAGTAAATATTTAAAAGCGTTTGGTACAACTGGCCATAAGTCGGGAATTTTGAATAAAATAAACTTGGATAAAATCTAAAGCAAACAAAGAATCAACAAGCTCAAATTCTTTTTCATATGAAATTACGATTGGCAAGACTTTATTCTCCTTTTCCACTTAATTCCAACCAAGTTAATATCACCTAATACACAAACGGAAATGTTATGATCATTATAATCAGCTAAACTTTTTTCAATGTTTCTTATATTAGATAGATAGATAGATATATGGAAATTTTGTGGAATATAACTAACAAATATTAATAATTTACAATCATTATTTCCTTCTATGTAAACACAAATCTGTTCAATGTTGTCTTCGGGAGATGAAATATTAAGATTTATGGAATTGACAATACGTGGTCGCCGAACTGCAAGAAGAACACCTCCACCTCTTCTGTTGCCAACGTCATGACGGTCACGACGAATCAGTGAGAACTTCGATATATTCAGTACTTCATCAATCCTTATTTCCTTAAATAGCAAGGGGCCGAATTACGGCATCTGTGATTTCATACGAAATATCGAATATCATCGATATTTTGTATGAAATTTCCCTCACGTGTCTTTCAGTCACTGATGCTGTTATTCGGCCCCAGGTTTCCACAAACGCATAGACATCATATTCGCACCTCTAATACCACCCATGTTTTGGAAATAAATTGAAATGTCAGTTTTGTTTACATAATATAAGCTCCCTCTACTTGAATGCGATTCGTTTCCTCCAGATCCAGAACCGATACAATTTTGTCGTTTTTTGAGTCATCTCTTGGAATAAACTCTTTAGCTATAGTGTTCCTCGGCCAATTTGATCCACATAATGCTGATTGAATATTTTTAGTAGGAATTCCATCTTGAATTTATGAATTTAAAATTTTTAGCTCAAAGCATTTTATGGTGGTTTCTTCAACTCAGATTTTGCCGGCTACATATTTTGTCAAAGATTCCACAGATGTAGATGGGTCAAATTTGAACACATGGAACCATTTATGAGCAACAAAAATATTGAGATCTACGGCAATGTCATCACCATAAACACAATTATGTTTTTTTTTGGTTTCTGCATTCGCTCACTAGCGGATAACAATCCGTTATTTACTTGTGTAAAGTTATTAATCAATTCCGTTTCTGCTGCTTCCGCTGACGCTACCGCACCCGCTCAAACTACGACCTTCGATGTTGTTGCCGAAATGTCTCTTTCATGATCGTTTGAAGATAGAACTACGTTGGAATAAGGTCACCTGTTGCAAATCAACAGCAACATGAATCAGTTTTTTAACATCAGCATGCAGGGAATCAATACCGCTAATTTTTTTCGCGAGCATGTCAACTACAGAAACAAGTTCAAGAACTTTAGTACACAAGTCGTTCATAGATAACTTAAACCTTTTACATTCAGTACAGCGATACACAATGTTGGAATTCCCACTGAAAAGTGTGTCTTCTGAAAAATTGGCACAGAGCTTATGAAATAAATTGCCACAACAAAAACCACAGTTGATACCTATATCATGAATCGGATATTTGCAGGCGAAGCACTTTTTTAATGTATTATTGTTGGCCACCATTGTAAAGTTTTGTATCTTTTGGCTAATTATTGTATTTTTTTATTATTAAAATTTTATTTTAAAATTTTAAATTTTCACGTTATTTGACCACTATATTTTTTGTGCAGTGTATTTTACGCTGAGGTTTAATTTTATTTAGGTAGTTTTTTTTTAATAAAGTTGACTGACAGGCTTACAGATCTATGGTTTCCGAATGCAAATGAAAAAACTACTATTCCATTCTTTTCCGACGTTTCGTTAGCTTTTTTCCAACTTTTTCAAGGGTTTTTGGTTTATTTAATTTTTTACATAACAGGAATAATAAATAAATAAATAAAACTCAACTTTAAACACTTTAAACTTGACCAACAAGAACTTATTAGCATCTATATCACAGTGATATTGAAAAACCAAAAACCCTTGAAAAAGTTGGAAAAAGCCAACGAAACGTCGAGAGAGAATGGAATAGTTTTTTATTTGTATTCGGAAACCATAGATCTATAATCCTGTCAGTCAACTTTATTATTAAATAAAATCCAGATCACCAGTCATAAAATATAGTTTTTTTAATTTTGTTTATTCATTTTTCTCTACTTTAGATAGCTCAATACAAATAGGTTGAGTGGAGCTTTTATTATTGAATCGGTTTGAGTTTAGTATTAACAGCGGCTGTGTGAAGCGCAACGTATGTGTAGGTATGCGGTTTATGTAAGGGGGTAACAGATTTGCTTAGAGTGGTCTCAGCTACCAGCTGGGAGTGCAGTTTGAATGTTATTGTAACAAGAAGAAGAGAATGTTTTTTTTTTTGTATGTAATATCGAAAATGCAATGGCAGAACATACACTAAAATGTACTCACCAGGAAAAATGTGAGACAGGGCATAGATGCGTTAACTTCTTTCAAAATAAATGATTTATGATAGATTTAGATCTATGACAGTCTGGGGTGGAATCGGCTAAGGTGATAAATGATTGTCACATCAAACGTGGTCAAATGTGATGGTCATTTAGTTTTCCGTCTGGGTAAGGTGATTCAACTCAATTCAATACAATTGAATACTTTCCAATGGCATTTGTCAAAAACATGGTTGCCATAGTGAATGTTTCAAATGTTTGTAATGAGCTATCGAGAATATAGAACGAAAATGACGTCTTTGTGATATAATTCTTATGTTTTCTTCATATTCCGGAATGTAGTAAACCTTTTTGGTCACAAGAATGTTCATTTTTGTCTGTATGAACGGTAAAAAAAAGAATCATACAATTTTTGAAGGCTGCTAGTAACTAGTCGTACTCAGGCAGAAACGTCGAATTTGTTGGAAAATGACAATCATATTTTTGATGTGATAGCTCTTTAGCTATCAAATGTGATATCATCTTACACAGACTGAATTGCTTGATTGTGACTCTCACTTATCGCAAATCACCTTACACGATTCCACCCCTGGATAACCGTATTTATAAAATTTGCAATAAGACACAGAAATTGTATTGCAATTAATTCTAGGTAAGCCTATTTTTTGAGTTAATTTGACTAGACTATTAGAGCTAACAACAGTCATGATTTTTTAATATGTTGTACTCCTCACTACCTCGAGTGATATTTTGATGGTCTGGCTGGTGGGATACTTTGCGTTTTTCTGTACGCGTCACTTTTGTAACGGTACAAAATTGAAAAAAAAAAAATTAATTTCAAAAGTCTGGGCTTCTTTTTCATTTCGTTCTATAAAATATATTACGTTATTAAGTATTATTTTTGTTTCTTATATTTAATGCTCCTATCAGTTTTTCGTCAAACATTAAAAACTAGATTTTTAAATGTCTTCTTGTTTTTGAGAAAATCGAAACTAACAAATATTAGTTTTCTTTAATTTAACTGTAATGCATTGTTTAAGTAGATTATAATATTTCCGAATTTATTATTGAAGATGGCGACAAATTAAACGCATTATAAACACAAATTAAATTTCAATAATTTTTGTTTTCAATAGAGTACCTACATACTTATGTACATACATTAAACCGCAGCTATTTCCAAAATTTTGAGAAAAAAAACAAAATTATACTCCCGCAAAAGTCGCATGTGGTCTTAAAACTAATTTTAAGATTTAAAAACAAAAATTTATTTCCACCACTTGGGATCGCGCAACGCAGAATAAAAACATTCGATTTTTTAATTTTGCTGTTTTTAATTTTTGCCAGTGTCCATAGCTTTTAAATCTATGCACAAATTTACACTAGCATTTTTGCTACGAATAGTGAAGGGGCATAGTGTCCATATACAGGGTGATTCGCATAAGGTGTGACAAAAACTAGGGCTTAAAACAGAAAAAAATTATTAAAAAATAACGGTAACACCTACAGTGTCATGTTACAGCATTATTTTTACCCCAATGCTCTCATGCAATGAATGCAATATGGTTAAACCAGTACTTTGTCACTTAATTGTATGCTTATAAAGCTGATAATACAAAAATAGTAAAAAGAAAGTTAATGTTTTCTTTCGAAAATTACCTAATAATCCAATAACGTAAAAAATAAAATAATAATGAGAAAAAACTAGCTTTTGTTATTTTTGATTTTCTCAAAAACTACAAAACATTTCGACATCCGGTTTTTTGTGTTTGATCAAAAATTAAAAAGAGCATTGCACTCACTCTAACAACTTCTGTAGGTGTTACTTTATTTTTTAATTTTTTTTTAGAAAAATGCCCCTCCCGCCTAAACGGGGGGAAATATACCCCCACCGATACAATTTTTTTCTTATCTAAGTCCAACCTACACGCCCTAGCAGACCCATAATCGCGTTGCTTCGCAAAACTACTACTACTTAAACGTTTTGATAAACGCGAGTTCTTAAAAAAAGTTTACCTATTTGTATTTAATTTATATGTTAAGTAGGTTCATGTTTGACATAAAAACAGTATCTTTATCTCCCGTTGATTTTCCCACAAATCATGAATTTTCCTCATAGTTCTTCAGTGTGTTAGGTATGTAGATATGCAGAAGAGGAAAGAAAATAAATAAATACCTACCCAACCCACACAATCAGGAATTTTAGAAAAAAAAAAGGAAAATTATAGGAGGGAGAGTATCTATCTACAAGTCATTTGCTTGCACTCAAAATTCTATGATAACAGATACACAGAAATCAGCACTCACCTTTTCGTGTTCTCCGTCTCACGTTTGGTGAATCCATTAATTTGCCCTTATTATAATTCTTACATATTATGTACATGTCCTCTTCGACGTTTATGGAAAAGAAGACGAGAACGTGTATGAATAAGAAGAGGATAGCAGTTTCTACCCATCACCACCACAGAAACTATGTTTTTTCATGGAGGCTCAATTATGGTATGGGGGTATAAGTTCCGAAGGGTGTACGAAGTTTGCCATCGTTGATAATCGATTAAAAGCAACGCGATACGTTGAGAAGATCCTTGAGGAACACGCCTTACCCTATATGGGGTTCATAGGGTACGATCAGTACCTCTTTATGCAGCATATTGCACGACCACATGCAACGCATTGCGTATATAAATACCTTCAAGGCACTGGTATTCAAAAACTGCAGAGCATATCTAGGACATGCTAAAAAGAAAGATAAAGTGCTCATCCCACCCCCTACAAACACTGGACGAGCTCAGGAATGCTGCACAAGCCGCTTGGGAGAGCTTATCGCAAAGGGATATTAAAAGCATTATCCAGAGTATGCAAGATCAAATGCAGGCTGTAGTATGGCCAAGAGGAGGGAATATACGATACTGACACGTCTCAAACCCCCCCAAAAAAATACGTAATTTTTCCTTTTATACTGTTTTTAATTTAAATGTTTTTTTCTGAGAAAATGTAAAATTTGAAATTATCGTTATTAAAAATAAAGTGAACCTTTGAGTTATCTTAAAAGGGTTTAAAACAATCAATGCACATTTAACATAATTACAATCAAATCATTAACAAAAAATTATTTAAGGGCGATTTACAACAAAAATCAAGTGTGGCCAAGATTCCCTGCCGCTGAGTGTATAATATAATACATCGCACCCAATAAAAACTGGTGAAGAATTGATGCGACAACGAACAATTGAGCGGAACAATAAAGAAAGCAAGTAGAAATAGGACGAAGAGAAAATGCAAAAAAGGCGGAATGATAATGAAATGGACCTCGTGGCTGCGCATGAATCGAATTTCTGGAAAAAAAATTAAAAAAGCTATAATTTTTAAATTTTTATAAAAACATAATTACTCAGTTTGCATATACAATTTAATTAAGAAAAGATTTAGGGCTTAAAATTTTCAAAAAAATATTGACTTTATAAAACAACCGTTACAGTATACCCTAGGCTACGCTATAGGGTTAAAATTAATATTTTTTTATATATAAAAATATTTTATTAAGATCAAATTACATATAATAATATATACCTTAAAATAAAAATTATTATCCTTTTTTTTATAATAAAATTAAAATTGTAGGTATTATTTTATATTTGTTTGGTATACAGGGTGTCCCGAAATCACCGCCTCAGAAGAAAACCATAAGTTGCTAAGGTCATTTCAAGTCGAAAAACTTATGAGGTAATTTTCTCGTTTTCGCTTTTTTCGACTTATAACGGTTTTTATGATTAGTATTCTTTTTTCCTTTGACTGGCTCTAACTTTGCCAAACTACAACCGATTTTTGAAATTTTTTTTTATTTAAACAAGAACAGTTAGAAATTTGTATCTACCATACAACTTTTTTCTGTGAGGATAACGGTTTTCCCGCAAAATATTTTCAAGCACATTTTTTAAGCATTTTTAGGTTGTTTTTTTGACTTCGATATGATTTTTTTTCACAAAAACACGTTATTAAGTATAATTTTTTTTTATTGTTATGAAAGCCCAATATGTGTTCTTAAAAATACTTAACATTTTTGTACTTAAAAATACATTTAAAATTATTAACAAAATAAAAAATAAAAATAAAGGAAAATAAAAAAATATGATATTTGTGAAAACGAATTAAAACGAATAAAAAACTACGCTGAGCGTTTAGTGTTGAATATTAGAAACAGTAAAGTAAGAGTAAAACCGTTAGAAGTGCTTTATTCGTTTTTATTCAAATACAGTACAAACTCGATTTACGCAACTAATAGAAATTGGGGCAGTTGCAATAACCGAGGTTGTTGCACTTACTGGGTTGTATTTTTTTTTTGAAAAAAAATATAGCTTAAGTAGTTTATTTTCTTATAGATAACGACAATGTTATGAAAAAACTTTAGTGAAACCAACTCAAACAATTTTTTGCTTTTTTGAACATATTTTTATTAAATACGAAAACGAAATGTTCGAAATTTATAGAAAAATTAATATGTGATAGCCACAAATTGTCTAAGAGCGGTTCCCTTTCCTTTTATGCGACTTATTGTTGATTTGTGAACATTATATTTTTCACAAATTGTCTTTACTGAAAAACCCTTTTCTAATTCGGATAAAATAACACTTCTTTTTTAATAGACAATTTTATAACCTTTCTTGTAACACCCATCCTGTACAAATTTTCCATAGACACTAATGAAATCGCAACCCATTCAAATTAACACAGATACATTTTATGTATTTGTGTATTATTTTTACAAGGAATTTTGTTCAGACAAACAGCTGTAAATTAACGGCAGGAATACAGAATCAAAAGGAGAGCATGCAAATAGAAAACAGATGAATAAACACAAGAAGTTGCACAAATCGAGGTCGCATTTTTGAAAGGTTGCACTTATAGAGTCAAGACGTGCTACAAATTCAGTGTTGCGAAAATCGAGGAGTTGTACGAATCGAGGGTTGCGTAAATCGAGTTCATACTGTATTCATATTTTCTTGATTTTCCTTTATTTTTTGTTTTTTATTTTTTTTAATAATTTTATGTCTATTTTTTGGTAAAAAATGTTAAGTATTTTTAAGAACACGTATTGGGCTTTCATAATAATGAAAAAAAAATTATACTTAATAACGTGTTTTTGTGAAAAAAATCATATCGAAGTCAAAAGAACAACCTAAAAATGCTTAAAAAATGTGCTGGAAAATAATTTGCGGGAAAACCGTTATCCTCACAGAAAAAAGTTGTATGGTAGATACAAATTTCTAACTGTTCTTGTTTAAATAAAAAAATATTTCAAAAATCGGTTGTAGTTTGGCAAAGTTAGAGCCAGTCAATGGAAAAAAGAATAAAAATCATAAAAACCGTTATAAGTCGAAAACGAAGCGAAAACGAGAAAATTACTTCATAAGTATTTCGGCTTGAAATGACCTCAGTAACTCATGGTTTTCTTCTGAGGCGGTGATTTCGGGACACCCTGTATATATTATTATATAATATATATATATTATTATATTTAATAAATAATATGTTTATTTAATTATTAAGTTAAATTATATAAATAATAATGTCTCTCTCTATTTCTCACTGCACCTCTCAGTCTCTCTGTGTATCTCTTTGTTTTATCTCTCTCTGTTTCTCTCTGTCGCTCTCTGTATATCTCTGTCTTTCTCTGTGTTTCTGTCTTTTTCTATATCTCTTTGTCTTTCTCTGTATCTCTTTGTCTTTCTCTGTATCTCTTTGTCTATCTCTGTATCCCTTTGTCTTTCTCTGTATTGCGGTTGCCAATGATCAATTGATAGTTGATAAATTTTGAAAATTGATAATAAAAAACCCAATGGATACAACTTCTGATCATTGAGAATGATACAGAACGTTGTGAATCCCAAGAAAATTCATAATTATCACAGAATAGCTGATCAGTTTTCAATAAATTGACTTTTAATGTACCAAATTTGAATATTTATCAACTATATTTATTAACTATTAATTGATTTTTGACAACCGCAATAGGGTGTATATTTCTCTGTATTTTTCTGTATCTCTCTGTCTCTGACTGTAGCTCTTTGTTTCTCTCTGTATCTCTCTATTTCTCTCTGTCTCTCTTGGTATCTATCTGTTTCACTCTATATCTCTGTCTCTGTATCTTTTTGTCTCTCTCTGTAACTCTTTGTCTCTCTCTGTGTCTCTCTGCCTCTGTCTCTATCTCTCTCTGTATCTCTGCCTCTGTCTCTATCTCTCTCTGTGTCTCTTTATATCTCGCTGTTTCTCTTAGTATCTTTATCTTTCTCTGTCTCTCTTTATATCTCTCTGTCTCTCTTTGTATCTCTCTGTATTTCTTTGTATCTCTCTGTTTCACTCTATATCTCTGTCTTTTTTGTATCTGTTTTTATCTCACTGTTTCTCACTGTATCTCTCTGTATCTTGTCTCTCTCTCTGTATCTTGTCTCTCTCTCTGTATCTTGTCTCTCTCTCTGTATCTTGTCTCTCTCTCTGTATCTCTTTGTCACTTTGTCTCTCTCTATATCTCTTTGTCTCTCTCTATATCTCTTTGTCTCTCTCTATATCTCTTTGTCTCTCTCTATATCTCTGTGCCTCAGTCTCTATCTCTCTCTGTATCTATCTGTGTCTCTTTATATCTCACTGTTTCTCTCTGTATCGTCTTTCTCGGTATCCCTCTGTCTTTCTCTCTCTCTCTCTCTCTCTTTTTTTTGGTCTCTATGACTCTCTTTATTTTTGTCCCATTTTGGCAACATATTATCTAGCATACATATTATCTAGCAATTTATTTTTTGTTAAATAATATTTGTAGAGAGTTTTTTTTTTTAAATAATTACTTACAATTTATTTGAGAATTTTTGTTGATTGAGTTATAATTGGTATTTTATTATCTTTCATTTGACACCTTATTCATACAAATCGATAAAGAATTGCCATTAACGAATTTGAATGTCTTGATTTTTGTTAAATTTTGCTTTGTTAATTATTCAAAAAGTCGTATGGCAGCTTTCAGTGGGTGTATAAAAAACGTTTATATATACAAATAATTGGTTATTTCTTAAAAAAATGGTTTGAAAATCGATGTTTAATTGGAAATTTATTTCAAAACTTGCCTTTTTATCTTATCAAGCCTGTAAACCATTTAAGTTGGCTAAAAACCTTAAAATATTATTTGTTAAGCATATTTGTGAAAGTTGTACCTATCTATAGACATCTCAGTATCTAAGATCGATTAAGTATTTCTTGACTTATAGTCGATTTTGTTTGTGCAGGTGAATCGATAATTTTGAAAAATTTTTTACATTTACCTTTAAATTTTCAAAAATTAACTTGGAATAGAATTTGAAATGACTATGAAACTTGTAAACATCGTACAGCTATGTTTTGTATGTGAAAATATTTATTGACTTTTCAGTAATAAATTTTGAGAATTTGAAGATATTTGGGGGGCGTGGTCAAAATGCCAACGGTCAAAAACTTGGAGAATATTCTCAAGATATAGTGGTTTTTTCTTGTCTCTGTGCCAATTTTGCGCATTAATAATAATTTCCTGACAAATATTTGGTAATTTTTTTATTGAATTAAAATTGGTATTTTATTATCATTCATTTGACATTTCATTTATGAAGATCGAATAAGAATTTCCAAAGTTATATGTAATAAGCCATTTTCAGACACCTTTTTCATGATACTTTCAAATAACGAATTTGAATGGCCAAATGTCTTGATTTTTGTTAAATTTTGCTTTGTTAAATACTCAAAAAATCGTATCGCAGCTTGTAGTGGGTGTACAAAAATCACTTATATACCAAAATAATTGGTCATTTCTCAAGAAAATAAATGAAATTATATTTTGAAAATCGGTTGGAATATGGCTGTGTAATTGACAATTTAATCGAAAACTTACATTTTTATCTAATCAAGCCTGAAAATCATTGAAGTTCTCTAAAAGTTTGTAATATTTTATAATAGATTTATTGTGAGAAATGTACCTATCTATAGACACCTTAATTTTGAAAATCCATACAGTATTTCTCGACTTATATGTAGTTGATTTTGTGCAGGTGAATTGTAAATTTTTAATTTTTTTACATTTACCTTTAGAATTTGAAAAAAATACCTTTGGATAGAATTTGAAATGATTTTATGAAACTAGTGAACATGGTAGAGCTATGTTTTGTATGTCAAAATGTTTGTTGAGATCTCAAAAATTAATTTTGGTAATTTAAAAATATTTGGGGGGCGTGGTCAAAATATTTATAGTCAAAAACTTGAAAAATATGCTTAAAGTATACAGCCTTATTTATTAGATTTCACTAATACTCGTTTCAACCTCGGAATAGTTAATCCGAGTCGAAGCACTTACTCCGTCATAACGCCACGTCAAACGGTTTTAGCTACACCCTTCTTATGTCAAATAATTATCAAAAAAAAACCAATCTCTCTGGTTATTATAATATGGGATTAAACGAGTTTTGTACTGCAACTATAAAGCGTTTTAAATCATTTATAAATGCAAAATAACTCCATTTTGCCTTACAATTAGTAACAAACGGATAAAAAAAACTTCTTCTACCCTCCTTTTTAGTTACAAAATGTCATGTCATTTAGATACTAAAACGGCTTTACTACGGCTATAATCCTACTATGTACCAGTTTTAGCTTACTCCGCCTCTAATCATCGTTTATTTTTTTATAAATAAGTTTTTCAGGATTAGAGGCGAAGTAAAGTCGGAGTAAATTTACTCCGTCGCTAAAACGACTTAATAAATAAGAATTTGTTTGACGTGGCGTAAAGACGGAGTAAGTACTTCGACTCGGTCTAACTATTCCGATGTTAAAACGAGTATTAGTGAAATCTAATAAATAAGGCTGATAATGTTTATTTTGTCGCTCTATCCCATGTTTAGCCATTTATAATAATTTCCGGTATTTTATTACTAATTTTTTTATTGAATTAATATTATTATACTATTATCTATCATTGTCATCTCATTTTTGAATATCAGAATAGAATTTACTGAAGTTATAGGATATTTTCGAAGCTCTTTCAGTTATTTTTCAAGCAAATTATTTAAGATTTTCATATTAATTTTTTTTTCAGAACGTTGAAATCCATGAAATAGATGATACATGTATATGTTTTATATATAAAAATAAGCGCTTACCTGTTTGCAAGCGATTAAAAGTTATTTAAGTAAAATCCGCATTTTAATAAAGCAAACACTATGTGGCCAAAAGCAAGTTATGTATAAATAAATTCTCTATTTTGAATATGACATATTATTTTAAATTTTTTAATCAATCAAAATGAGTGAAAAAAACATCAATTCAATTTTATTTTACATTTTTCCCATAATTGTCATGCAAATTTGAGATTTGTTTTTACATACGTTTAATGTGTGTCTTAATGACAGTATTTTAAGACCTTAAATGAAAATCCGTTAACAATTTTAGGAGTAACAGATTAATTAATGATGTCATGTCAGATGATTTTTTTGATTAAAATCGATTATAACCTAGAGACGTGTAACGCATGCATGCCGCTCTCCACAACCCTTACTATATCTATTGCACGATTTCTATGTTTTTCGTTTCAAGTGTATGGAGTTTGCGCTGCTGCTTTTGAGCATGTATTTCATCCTTTCTCAAATCATTACGGTATGCCAGTCCCGTAGCTCTTATAGTCTAGTCAAATTAAATAAAAAAATAGGCTTACCTAGAACTAATTGCAATACAATTTCTGTGAATGAGGTCTTATTGCAAATTTTACGTAGCAAACGATGGCGAAAATTCTACCGCTGTACGATGACGCGTTTATCCAATATGGCTGATTTTTCGAAATGACTGCCGTTATTTGCCATTATTTTGTCTACCTGTTTATATGCCCAGGTTGGGTATCATTTTATATGTTTTTTGCTATGGGAAATCCAAAATTACATTATGATGAATAATAAATAATTTGTATTCAATCAGCACTACTTAGTAAAAGAAAGTTATTATTTTAATCATCGTCCATGTCAACTTCCATGGAATTGCAACAGCTCACTCCTCTACAATCCGTGCATACATCTGTGCATACATCTGTGCATAATATTCTTTGTCTTTTGCATGTACATTGCAAAGTTGCACAATGACTCGTGATACATCCACATTTCACAAAATTTAATAGATGATCTGGTGCTGGTATTTGACTCATTTAAACGGGAGCCAATCTTCCATCTTCCACTTTAAATCCCCACTGTAATGGATCCATATGAATACCCATCCATTGCTGCACCTGATGATTACTCTCAGAGAATGAAATTTGCAGGCATTTTCTGTAGGAGGCATTAAATCCGGTTTTACATGTATTGTTGATTTTGTTGCCTTTAAAGTAAAAGTTCGAAGTCTCATGTCATGTAGTGTGCTGTCTCCTATTTTTCCTCCATACAACGATATAATAGCATTAAGACCAGCATTTTCAATTTCTTCTGTTGATTTTTGTGAAGTTTTGAATACAGCAGCACTTTCTTTGAAACCGCTTAATTTTCTTAGCAATTTTGTGGAATCACTTTTTCCTAATCCAAATGGTTTAGAGGTGGTATCACATCCTAATACAGCGTGAACAAAATAAGATATGAGAGCAAACGTTATCACCTAAAGCTTCTGCTATTTTTTTTTATATCGTACACTGTTATGCTTCTGGAAGATTTCTTAGGTTTTGGACAAAGGAAAATATCACAGATGTTTTTTTGAAAATAATGAAGGAGTAGGTAGTATGAGTCAATCGGTGTCTTCGCCAACAATGACTGTGGGATGATTTTTGCCTGACTCTATGGCTTCCTTAACGATCTGACGTCTGCATCATTGTCAGCTTGTTATGTTTTACATCCCGCTTCTCGTTATTTTATAAAGTAATAAATTTTTGTATATTTTTATTATTACTCAGAAATAATTATTTTTATATGACTATGGAAGTAGAAGTTGTGAAATTTACTTTAGGCCTTACAATACCTCGGTTTTTTTTCTGGTGGGCTTCTGATTTCGTAGAAAGCTTTTCTCCATATCCTTCGAATACTATTAATGCCTTGCCATACTTCGTTAGCACATATCTCTCATAAGCGCAAAGCAGCTCATAAAATGTCTGATTCTGACACCAAGGAAGGCGATGTAGTAAACAACCACCATCAACAACGTAAAGCATATTTCTGGGCATGTTGGAAACCCTTGGTACTTGGTCTTTTATATAATTAGCAAGCTGCGACTTCCCAGATTCCCGCATAAGTCCATGTTTATCAAATAAACTAGCTGGGTACGAGCAAAGCTCATAACAAAACACCTCCTTCAAACGCCACTAATTTGAGCACAAAGCAGCAGGCGCTGAAGCAATAGTTCGGGTTAAATGAAAAATGTTTCTTCTTTCAATTTAACAGATTGGCCTGATTTCATTGGCTTCACTGGTTCGCTTTTTTTGAAAGTAACGTAAATAATACTTTCTGTGTATTTCCTTTATCGCGTGCAATTCTTGAATTGGTCATGGTAATATGTTGCTCACTTGCTGCATTTTTTACTGAAGCAAGTTCCTGCATGCATTCATTCAAATGAGCGCAAACAGGACGTGACATAACCCAAACAAGCTGTTGCTGTTCTGTATTGCCTTTTCCATGAGTCATTCCGCCAAATCCTTTTTATTCTTCATTAGAAGTTCAATAATCAAATCCGTAGAAAGGTCACCTCACAACCTGTCACTTCTTCGGACAACGTGAAGACTGTTTGCAAATGCCGTGTTTATATTAGGATCTTCGAATTCAAGCTCAACCATTGTCTCATGGAATAGTCGAGCAGAACTGGCATATGAATTATGGCCACATGCTACAAAAAAAGTAAGCATATCCTTTACCATTGCAAGATGTAAATGCAATTCCCTGTTCTTTCAGCTTTTATGAATTGTTTCAGGATGTTGACCAGTTCCAAATATTGTAACCAAAGTCGAGGAGTCCTGTAAGTTTTAAGATGATCTTTGGCCTTCTGCAGTTAAGTGTCAATTTTGACAACAGCATTACGTGTTACATCCTCCATAGAAAGCTCACCATCAAGGAGACCACTTAACAATGCTCTAGCTGCCTCTAAATCATCATCATCAAGAGCTTGTGTTCCAAGAATCGTGTTTAAAACTGATGAAACAAGGAGATGACCACGAATTGCCCTTGCAATAGATAGATTGATAGATAATTTGATTTATTTAAAAAATATTTCTTTTTTTACAATATTATGTTATCTAAATCATATAAGCATGGCTTGAATAGCCGTCTGCTAGAGTTGTTTGTGATGCATATTATAAAAAATGGAAATAAAAATAAAAATACTACAATAATACATATTATTTAAATTATTTTAAAAATTTTCATTTAATATTTGAAGTCTGTATTTTTTTGCTTTTATTGTGAATTTGTACAGTGGCTCCCAGTCTTTTCCGTTCAAATATCTTATCATTTTTTTCTTGAGATAACTCATTTTTACTAAAGTACGATCTTCTTAATTCTTTCATTATCGGACAAATAACCAAACAAATTAAAGCATCTTCTCTTATTTTCCGATTCACATTGGGCACAATATTTCGAGATCTTCTCTATGCGGCTGGTAATTTAGATTCTCAAGTTGCCCTCTCATCCGAAATATTTTGAGATTTTGTCCACGCTGAAGTTTATCTGAAAGTAATTCCAATCTCTGAGGCCATGCTGGAGATTTGCATAAATGAATCGGTGACTTGATGAATTTGCCCTGCGTTGACAATCCAATAATTATCCATCGCTCCTCGACACACGACACCACATCATACAACTGCGTTTTCCATGTACGCCGTGTGGCGTTTAAGGCATTTTCAGTAAAGTCTGTGAGAGTTTTAGATTGCTCGCTATCGTAAAACCAAGATATTTATAATGTTTCACTATTTCAATTCGATTCCCGTTGTAAGTCCACTGCTATCACCTAGCATACCTTCCTCCACCATTTCGAAAAATCAAAGCTTTCGTCTTTTCTAAATTCACTGTTAAGCCCCAGTGTTGACAGTATGTATACAGACGGTTTATCATCATTTGTAGAGCTTTAGGTGTATTAGTAACCATCACCAGATCATCGGCAAAGAAACAACCCTTTGATTTTTGTTCCTCCGAATTCTACTCCACCAGAAAGGGAATCTATGAGATCATCGATGTACAATATGACACTAAATGGCCTTATATTGCATCCTTGTTTCATTCCCATAAAGGTATAGAACCAATCGGACAATTTTTCCCCATTCCAAACTGGCGTTTTTGTGCCTTTGTACAATTCTTCTATAGCTTTTCCAAATTTATGAGGAACTCACAAGCAATAAAGTTAATAGAAAAGAGCTGATCGGTTTATTGTGTCAGAGGCGGCCTTAAAATCAACAAACAGTGCATACATTTTCTGCTTTTTATTTATAAACGTTGCCATATTTTTTAGGACGAAAATGTGATCAATTGCGTTGTGACATGGTCTTAACCCGGCCTGCCACTCATTTATTTTGCTTTTTACGCTAAGCCATGTTAGGAATCTTCTTTGCAGTATGCAGTGGCGGCGCTAGACCTCGCGTGGACGTCGGCGAGATTATGTTCGCGAGGCCCCCTTCGTATGTTGGTAAACCAAACTTGTTTGAAAACTGCAATAGACTGGATTTTTTCTTCTATGCACGTAATATATACTTCAAGTCCTTCAGATATTCGGCCTTATCACAGGTTCCGTCGTAATAGATTCGTACTACGAATCTTGAAAAAAGTATCATAGCACCATCGTCGTAAGAAAAATATTGCCACGATTTTGTGGGCTATCGGTATAACTTTTCGCGACCTCTATTTTGGTTTGAAAATATTTCTGGTACGACGGCAGGTTAAGTACTTTTTTTTGGGATTCGTAGTACGAATCTATTACGACGGGGCCTGTGATAAGGCTGATTGTTTTTGTATAATAATGTCGTCTTTACTACCAAAAATTATGACTGGCTGAATTAACAACCCAAAGCCGTCGTTTTCGGTCGCACCATCCGTTATTTGGGAACGAGAATAGTGTCGACAAAATCTGAATATAACGAGTATGCCACGTTCATATTCACTTTTTTCAATATACTCGCACTCAAAACGAACCATCATCCTTTCATCATTCCCAAGAAGCCAAAACACACCAATACCACTTCGTCGAAGTCGATTTCAAAGCAACGGAGGTCGAAAAGTAAGAAAATTCAATCGTATACTTTTTAAAGCAGTTGGCTTGAGTGTGAGAGAAATTTTTTTATACTTTTCGGTCGCAACTACCGTTGGTTTGAAATCGACCTCGATGACGTGATGTTATAGTGGCTTATAGGAACAAAACTTGTTCGTGTTTCCCCGAACACGTGTCCATATTGCTCTTATGAGCCAACACACACCCAAACACACACACAACACAACATCGACAAAACACAGTTCAAATGGGGTTGTTTTTTTGTCGACCGACAAGAAAACGTTTTCTTGGCTTCGCGGCTTCGGTGTGGGTTTGGCCATAGGGTACGTGAACTTGCTTGATTTCCTTGCGTTCACATAATGTCAAACATCACAAATCACACACCAGATATCTACGTCATTTTTAAGTAGTTTGTTTTTGTAATCCTCACAAAAAAGGTCGCCGCTGTAGTCGCCGGCGCCATGCAGTCGTCGTTGTCTTTTTGCGAGGCCTCCTTAGGCGCGAGGCCCCCTCGAGTGCGAGGCCGCCGGCGCGGCGGTCGCCGACACCGCCGACGCCTCGCGCCGCCACTGGCAGTATGATTGCATAGATTTTTAATGACGCATTTAAAAAAGAGATACCTCTGTAGTTACTAGGATCATCAAAATTGCCTTTCTTATGAATAGGAAACACAATTGCTTCCTTAAAGCTCTCGGGAACATTTCCGGTTTCGAAAATCATATATATTATTTCTACTGTCAGGGTCCTTTTTTCTCTTTAATGAAATATGCAAATCCAGTAATTTAGGTATTACTGGATAGGAATTTCAACGTAGTGATGATATCGCACAAAAACTTTATGTTAAACCGCACTATTTTTTATGAAATTCTATAATTTCAAATAACTCAAAAAATGAATAATTTGACATAAAAAGGCTTCAATTTTAATTTCTTGAATGAGTGAAAGGGAAAAATATACTTCTGTAATATAATATTCTCTCTTTTTCGCCGCACCTTTAAAAATGACATTTCCCCTTTCCAATTAGTAATATTTTGGAATGTGAAATAAGATCGGTTCAATTTATTGAGTGCGTTCCCTCATTTAGATCTTCTGTGAGTTTATACCAGAATTTTTCTGGACACAAGAATGTCAGTCAGTTTTACATTTTAGTTCCAAAGTCCTTCTGTGGTTTCATTTAAATACTTTTATATGTATTTAAATGTTATTTTCTTATATAAATATTCATTACATAAAAAATCTTTTAGATAAAAGTCACACAAATTTGTCTTTTATCATTCTTTATTCTTTTTATTATTTCTGTTGTCAAACTCCTTTTTTCTCATTTATAAAATAGTCAAATCTACTAAATTAGGTATCGCTGGATAGGAATTTACACATAGCGATTACATTGCGTAAAAACATTATGTTACACCACTTTATTTTCTATAAATTTCGGCAATTTCAGTATAATTCAATAAATGAATAATTTGACATAAAGAATGCCTCACTTTTAATGAGTGAAAGAGAAAAATATGTATTACTTCTTTAATTTAAAATTCTCTTTTTTTCGCCGCACCTTGAGTGAGTGGGGGAGAAACATATTTGTTACTTCTGTTGTTTGTATACTTTTTTTCTCATTTATAAAAAACCGAATAAACCTTAGAATAAGAAGATAAGGAAGAGGTATATATTACATATAGGTACACTGAATGTGAGTGAAGCACCAAATTAAAAAAAAAGAAACAAAAAGGTGCCTATCTGTCATTTTGCCGATCTAAAGGAAAGTGTTTCGAGATTTTCAATCGTTAAAATAGTGAAAAAAAAGATAATTAAACTTAATAAAAAAAATAAAATAAAATTGAGAATATAGTGAAAACTTGCAATGCTTTATTAAAAAAAATATAAAACATCATGCGGTGTTGTGTTAAATTGCGTAAAAACACCTATAATATGGAGTTAACAATCTTTTCATTTCAAGGGCTGATTGTGTCTCAAATTCCAGATAAATTAATGTGAAGGGATGTTTTCTATATAAATACATTATCGTAGAATTCTTTAAAATTTTGCATTTTGATATAAAAAAGGCAAATTTGTTGAAAATAAAAAAAATATACTTTGAAACGTGATACGGCAGGTGCCTATCTGTCAAAATAGAAATTGTCGCCCAGGGTCGAATTAGCTTTTGTTGGTGATAGCAAGGCGCTAAAATGCATTGAGCACCCGTAGTGCACAGTAATATTTCTTACTTTATGTGGAATATGAGACAGCTTATCTGTGAAATGAGTGAAAGAGAAAAATATGTATTACTTCTGTAATTTCTCTTTTTATTTTTCGCTGCACCTTGAGTGAGTGGGGGAGAAACATTTTTTTTCGGTGCACTTTGAATGAGTGGGGGAGAAACACCTTTATTTGTCACTTCTGATTTCATTATTACATCAAATATTGTTAACAATGAGGTTTTGTAAAACTAATTTGTTCATATCAATAAAGAATGTATTTATTTTCTTCAAACATTCTATTTGAAAATTTAATTGCAAAACCTTATTGAATGTGCGAAATTTTCGCACGGGTCTTCTGGTGTTGTTATATTGTTGAATAAGTTAAGCAATAAATTCAGTTGTAGCATATTTAAAGAAACTCGGTAGGGATTCTATCTCACTGATCCTGCAGCTTTATTGTGTTTAGTTTTTACCGATGCACATTCAACTTCTGTGATTGTTAAGCTGCATTCGTTTTGATTGAGCGGTCGAGCATAATAAGGAACCATCATTTGGGTACCTGTATTTAATAAGCTTTGAAAATGCGATTTAAGTACATCGGCACTGAAATTTACACCAGTTTGAAACTTTGCTCCATTTATTTCTCAAATTTTTCCAAAAGTCCTTTGAATTTCTACAGCCACCAAGATTTTGAGCTATATATTCGAAGTATTCTTTTTTTTTATAGTGCTTTGAAATTTGAATTGGCTTCTAAGTACAGATTTTTGAAGAAATATGATCCAGTTTTACGATACGTTCTAAGAAGAACAAAAGATGATTGTCTTACCCTGGAACACTCCTTATCAAACCAGGTATTTTTACTGACGTTCTTATTTTCTCCTCTCACTTTTATGACTTGGTATGTCTGCTTAATAACTCCTTCGTTCCTCTTTTGCAAATTTTCATTAAGTGATTTTTGGTATATATCTATGTTCGATTGTCGATTGTGTTTAGGTAAAAGTTGCAACTCCCTAACATGGCAAGGTGATCCGAATATGGCACCCCTTTTAATGCCATATCTTCTATTGCGCACCGCCAATCTGTTCCATAAAGACAGTAATCCACTATCGAACTACCCCTAGGCCCGGAATGATATGTTTTGATTGGGATCTGCCCCATGCTCTTCAGTTCTTCAAAACTTGACGTTTCCTTATGACCGTTGAAAACTTTCCAGTTGGAGTCACAGTGGCGATAATGCCCATCTCATAAAAAATACCATGGCCATCTATAGTAATTAAATTGTGATCAATATTATCAGCGGCATATTGGACGAATTTCTAAGGATTTGTAGGGGGTCGCAGAGCTACAGGTATGGTGGTTCCTCTTTCTGCTGCAGCTGAACGTTCAAAACGTAGAACTTCTGAATAGGAGCTGCAAAATCCCATATGATTTACTGATTCAACTAAAAATCTCGAGCTTGTGTTGTCATGTAATTGAACTGGGAGCCCTAACTGCAAAGGTGCACCTAACACTCGTGGGCGAACAGCTTGCATAATTGCTTGTCCTATAGAAGCTACTTTTCTCTACTTGTTGTTATCAGTAACAAGAATTGATAATAAGAGCCGTAATGAATCAGGAGTATAGTTTATATTATAGTCAACACTACTCATGTTTTCAATGTGGATATATTTCTGGTTCTACTGGGATGTCTTTAATATCATCTATTACACAGGCCTACAAAATAAAGAAAATTTTTTGGTGCCGCCATAAATGATATCTTTTTTGTTTGTCCGCTGTCACTAAATACGAACAACGGTATTTTCAAGTTAAAGCTACATTTAGGTCATTTTGTCTATTTTCAAGCGATTTAAATTAAAGTTTTTGATGTGATTTGCACATAATGTTGTATCTCAAAAACTACACGTAGGATCAAAAAAGTAGGTATGCAGTTAGAACCAGGGTAACTAGTTAACATAGAAACAGTTTTTACTTTGGCGGCACCAAAAACACTAGGCCTGTGTTATATATATAATATATTAATACGTTTAGCATTTTCTTGTAGATCCTATTTAATATACTTAAACCGAACGCAAGACAATAAAAAATATACCATTTATAAGGTAATTTTTATTAGAAGTGCCATCAGAAAAGATTATGTGAATCGGTCAACTACATTCGTGTATAGACATATGTGAAATCCTGGATTCCACAAACAAAACGTCTACAATAACAAATATTAAATGCCTATATCTTTGGATCCAATGTTCCAATGGTATGAGAGACATTTATTATTTAATGATTTAATTTGGCGGTTCACAGGTCAAGTTTTCAAATAGTTTTGAATTTTGAACTTGCCAAGTAAACCGCCAAATTTAAGTCATTAAATAATAAATTTCTCTCATAATTTGGAGTTGCTTCAATAGTAATCTACTTTAAATATTTGACATTAAAACTTTATAAAGTAAGAACTTGGCATACTTTTAGATCTCACTACGTTTCACGACTGACTTGTTACATAAAGGTTTTTTTATAGAAGAATTTGGCTCTTTTTAACATTTATGTTTTTGTTCTGATCTCACTCATTTTTGCAAAGATTTTAATTTTTCCTCACTTCAAGCCCTACCGAATTTCATCATTCTACAGCAATCTGAAGTGTTCCATATAATAGATAACAATTCTTGGAAATTGGGCGGATACCACTCCCCTTGAATGAAAAACCTAAAATTTGATTTTTTTTTTCTTTTTATGCACTTCAAGCCCTACCGTTCTACACAAACTTCATCATTTTAAAGCAATCGGAAGTGCTCTATTTAATTGATTGCAATTCTGAGAAAGTAGGCGGATACCACGCCGCCTGAATGGAAAATCTCAAATATTTAATTCTTTCTTTGTATGCATTTCAAGCCCTATCGCTCAACCAAATTTCATAATTTTACAGCAATCGTAGGTGCTCTATTTAATTGATTGCAATTCTAAGAAAGTAGGCGGATACCACGCCCCCTGAATGGAAAACCTCAAATTTTTTCCTTTGTATGCACCACCAGGCCTACCGCTGTGCGAAATAACAAGCTTCTGCGGTGTCGGGAAGTGCTCCATAATTTTGATGATCTTTCAGTGAGTGAGTCAGTTACGGTTTTCGCGATTTTTGACGTCTTATTTCTCGGGAACCACTAACACTAAGGAGTTGAAACTTGGTGTGGTGCTTGTGGCTAGCCTACCAAATGTTCCGAATTTGAAGTACCTTTATTGGTACTGAAGTTAGAGGGGGGTCGAAAATCGCCTGAGTTTGTTCCTGTAAAAAGGGTGTAGTGCCAGAACTTGGCTGGGCACTACCGTGCCCTTTGATACACAAAAAAAAAATTAAAAAAAGTTTGGTTCTAAGAATATATTCGTGGGAGGGAGATAGCAATTCTAAAGACGGTGGAGTGTGTGCAACAAAAAACAATAATTGGGTTTGCATCGGGACAAAATTTGCTATACATATGTAGGTATGCACGTTTGTGGTAGGTATTTGTCATTCATAATAATTGTTAAGGTACCGTTATGGTTGTTTTGGTTGGCTATAACTTTTGTTCTAATAGTCGCATCGTTAAGGTTGGGGCCTTAAAATTTAGGTAGACTGTCACGTTATATTCAGAGTAACATGAAAGTGTTCGTGAAAAAATTTTTTAATTAAAAATTGAATGGAAACTAAAATTTAATTAAAAAAAAATATTTTCATGCACGTGTGCTTCACCCTTTGCTCAGTGATTGAATATTATATAAATAAATACTAGTTTCTTATTATTTCAGCAGCTGTCGTTAGAAGATTGTTTCGATCCTCTTCTTCATCTTCGTGGATGTGACTGTGGTACTCTTGCAACACATGCGTAGCTATACTTTTAAAACTAACCGCATCAGCAGTGCCTCCAACTGTTTCTATGAAAATTTCATCTTGAAAATGCTCTTTGAGTTTCCTTTTCATATACTTCGAAGTATATGGTTCTCACATTTTATTAACAAGCTCTTTAATAGTAATTGTTTGTTCTTCATAATTTTCAACCATATACATCGCTACTTGAAGAAAAATTTGCTGACAAACTGAATTTTCTGGTCGCCCTAAAGTTATTGGAGAGCTATCAGTGAACTGCCCTGGAATAAATTTGCCAGTAAAAAAATTCACGGAACGCTGTTTCAAAACAACAATTTTGTTGATAGTCAAACAGGGTTTCACACGACCGTAGAACACGAAAAGTTGTGGGATCTGATTCATTCTAATTGAACAGAGATTTTAAGTTAACGTGCTCTACATTTCGTGTGAACTTTCTGCCCAACACAAATGTTAAACTGAGATATTTTTCTCTCTTTGCATGTTTTTTGAATCCCATGTAGTCCTCTTTCTGTGAGTAAAGCTATTTCGCCTTTTTCTTGAAACACCACATCATAAATAAAACACTTTTCTACATCTATTCCTCAAGCTTTCAAAGCTTCAATAAAATAATGGTTTTTTTTGGCTGTTTAAAAATTCTAAGAACAAAAAATGTATGATGCAATTAAATGCAATTATTAGTGCAGGGTTGATACAGAGTAGTTGTCGTATATTCTTGCGGAAAGATGGCGTTAACATTACCACCCCCAGTAAGCTGACTGCAATCCGCATCTGCCCTACACTCTTGCTCTCTACCGGTAACGTCCAAGACTGCCAGTTTCACTGCAAACAAACCGCATTTTGTTTGAACCTTCGCTCTGCGTACCTGTCCGTCGTTTGCAATAACCACATCAACACGTCCTTTTGGCCAACAGTTTCTTGGTATATCATTGTCCACTATAACAACTAAATCGCCCTTAGAGATTGGTTTAACTTTGCTGAACCATTTCGATCTTCGATTAAGTGTTGGTAGGAAAGTTTGCTTTAACCCATTTCTTCCAAAAAAAGGTCAGCCAACATTTGGGATTGTTTTCAGCTCCTTCTCAAGTCAAAATTTTACCGATCACAGGGTGGTTTTGATCCGTTTGAGGTACCAAGAAGAAAGTGGCTTGGAGTCAGCGCTTCATCATCAGCTGATTCCAGGGATGCAAATGTTAAAGGCCTTGATTTTTTAACATACTCAACCTCAATAAAGACACGGCAAGATTTCTTCTCCCACTTTTCTTGAAGGAATTATTTGGTCAGCCTTTCCCATGCGCCGCCCATGTGGGGAGCTGATGGTGGGTTAAATTTCCACTTTAAATCTGCTGTCATAAACGCAACCTGTCCCAAGTCAAAATTTTTCAGCTCTTCTCGGAGCACCTTTTCCGCGCCTCGAAAATTTGTCCCGTTGTCACTACGACGTACTATGAAATTCCTAAGACACATGATGAAGGAATCTGCAGTCAAACTATGAGCTACCTCTATATGCACCGCCTTGTGAATAGGGCACCCCATCTTTTCTCGTTCCGCCTTCCAACGCTGACAATAATTGGACCGAAGAAGTCCACTCCGACAAATGAAAGGATTGTTGGTTTCGGTCTCCAAGTTGTGTAGGGGAATTATGAAATAAAAGAAAAACTTTTATAAATTATAAATATAAATATTTATTTTAAACAAATATCACAACTTTTATTAAATTTGATTGTTTCGAGGCGTTTCGGAAAACAATGTTCCATCATCAGATTCGACTTAATAATATAATTTAATTTTTGCCACTTCTTGTTTTTTCTTGTTGTCCGATGTGTAATGTTATTATATTTGATTTTGGTTTTTATCTTAGCTGTCATCTGTGGTTTTGTTTATGTTTTTTTTGTTTCAGTTTTGGTTTTGGGTGCGTTTATGTATTTGTTTTTTTGTCGAGCGTTGAAAATTAAGTGCGGTTTCATAAAGTGGGTTGCATTTCAATAATAATTTGTCATTTAATATTTTGTCCTTAGACTCCTGTTTGTCCGATATAATATCTATCACAATCATCGCATTTGATTTTAAATACTCCAGTACCTGTTTCATTATTTATTGCACCTGTAGGTTGTAATAGCTTGTGAATGTTATTGTTTGTTTTGAATGATACTTTTATGTTGTGCTTTTTGAATTCATTATGTATTGTTTGTGGTAAAATGTTTGAGTATTCAATTGATATGAATTTTGTTTCTGTACTGTTAATATTATTGTTTTTGTATGTGTTGTGCGTTAGCTTTTTTCTTCTTTTTGAGAGTAGTTTGTCTATTGTTTCAGCGTTGTATCCGTTTGATGAAGCTATTTGTTTTATTATGTAAAGTTCGTCTTGGAAATCCTGTTTGTCGATTGGTATTGTTAACAACCTATTGATGAAAGCACTGTAAGCTGCCATTTTTTGTGAATATGGGTGATCGGAGTCTTTGAGTATTTTTATATCTGTGGTGGTTGGTTTTCTATAAATCTTATATTTTAATTTTTTGTTATGTTTTGTTATGCTTAAATCAATGTTCCATTGTTTAAAATAAATATTTATATTTATAATTTATAAAAGTTTTCCTTTTATTTCATAAATGAGAAGGGTTTGAAAAATGCTCCTTACTCTTGGCAAATTAGCCATTTCTGGAACTCGCAGGCAAACGGTCTGAATTTTACAAATTTGATAAACTTTTCTTACAGATTTTAGTATTAGTCTTACTTTTCAATGAATTTTGTTGAAGTTATGTAGTGGAAGCAGTGTTCCCACTTTATCATATTAATTTTTATTTACTTTTTTGTATTTTCTTTTTTTTTCTTTTTTAGTGTTTTCCTTTTCATTTACTTTAATTATTATTCTAAAATTATTATTTTTTATTCAATTTTTGAGTAAGCAGTATCTTGTACTCTTATTTAATTGATTCTTTTTATAAGTTTCTATTCAAATTTTATTTTTATATTTTCATTCATTATTCATTCATTATTCATTCATATTCTAATTTTATTTTACTTTATTTTTTTTTTATTATTTTCTTAATGAATCATTGTGGTGTGAAGAGTAATATTGAACAACACCAAGTTATGAGAGAAATTTATTATTTAATGATTACTGACTAGAATTTGGGGGTTCACATTGTCAAGTTTTCAAAACGTTTTGAATTGTGAGTAATTAAAAGAAAACTTTGGAAAGTAACCCCCAAATTTTAGTCAGTAATCATTAAATAATAAATTTCTCTCATAACTTGGTGTTGTTTCAATATTACTCTTCTTAAAATATTGGATATTAAACCTTCATAAAGTTAGAACTTGTCATACTTTTAGATCTCACTACTTTTCACGGCTGAGTTGTTAAATATACAGATTTTTATATAGAACTTGGCTGATTTTTTAACATTTATGTTTTTTGTTGTGATCTCACTGCTTTTTGCAAAGATATTTTTTTGTTGTCAGGTAATACCTCGTAAGATACCAACTAATATAATTCTACAACAATCAGAAGTGCTTTATATAATTGATAAAAATTCTATGAAAGTGTGCGGATACCACGCCCCTTGAATGAAAAACCTAAAATATAAAATTTGTTTCTTTTTTATGCACTTCAAGTCCAACCGCTGTACCCAATTTCATCATTCTACAGCAATTGGAAATGCTCCTCGATAACTATTCTGAGAAAATGGGCGGATACCACGCCCCCTGAATGGAAAACTTCAAATATTCAATTTTTTTCTTTGTATGCATTTTAAGCCCTATCGCTCTACCAAATTTCATAATTTTACAACAATCGGAAGTGCTCCATTTAATTGATTGTAATTCTGAGAAAGTAGGCGGATACCACGCCCCCTGAATGGAAAACCTCAAATATAAATTTTTTTCTTTTGTATAAACTTAAAGCCCTACCGTTTTGCCAAATTTCATCATTCTACAGCAATCGGAAGTGTTCCATATAATTGATAACAATTCTGGGAAAGTGGGCGGATACCACGCCTCCTGAATGGAAAACCTCAAATTTTCCTTCGTATGCACCACCAGGCCTACCTCTGTGCGAAATAACAAGTTTCTGCGGTGTCGGGAAGTGCTCCATAATTTTGATGATCCATCAGTGAGTCAGTTACGGTTTTCGCGATTTTTGACGTCTTATATCTCGGGAACCATTTACGCCAAGGAGTTGAAATTTGGTGTGGTGCTTGTGCTTGGCTGGCTAGCCTACCAAATGTTTCGAATTTGAAGTTCCTGACTTTATTGGAACTGAAGTTATAGGGGGGTCGAAAATCGCCTGAGTTTGTTCCTGTAAAAAGGGTGTAGTGCCAGAACTTGGCTGGGCACTACCATGCCCTTTGATCAAAAATGCAAAATCAAATGCAGTAGGTTATGATGGGGTATCTCTTAAATTCTTAAAAATGATTTTACCTCACGTTTATTATATTTTTACCCACATTATAAACTGCTGTATTATGAAATCAGAATCAGAAGTTTGGAAAACCTCAAATTTTCCTTCGTATGCACCACCAGGCCTACCGCTGTGCGAAATAACAAGTTTCTGCGGTGTCGGGAAGTGCTCCATAATTTTGATGATCCATCAGTGAGTCAGTTACGGTTTTCGCGATTTTTGACGTCTTATATCTCGGGAACCATTTACGCCAAGGAGTTGAAATTTGGTGTGGTGCTTGTGCTTGGCTGGCTAGCCTACCAAATGTTCCGAATTTGAAGTTCCTGACTTTATTGGAACTGAAGTTATAGGGGGGTCGAAAATCGCCTGAGTTTGTTCCTGTAAAAAGGGTGTAGTGCCAGAACTTGGCTGGGCACTACCATGCCCTTTGATCAAAAATGCAAAATCAAAGTAGTAGGTTATGATGGGGTATCTCTTAAATTCTTAAAAATGATTTTACCTCACGTTTATTATACTTTTACCCACATTATAAACTGCTGTATTATGAAATCAGAATTTCCTGCAATATGGAAGTTTGCAAAAGTGGTTCCGATACCCAAAAACTCCAACAGAAGTAAACCTGAAGACTTTAGACCAATAAGTATTCTGCCATGTCTGTCGAAAGTGTTTGAAATATTAATGCGCAATCAGATTTATAATCATATTAACCAACAAAAATTACTGACTTCTTGTCAGTCCGGTTTCCGTAAAAACCATAGCTGTACAACTGCAATTGTAAAATTTTTTGAAGAATTAAGATGTGAATTAGATAATAATAACATTTCAATTTTGTGCCTTCTCGATTTTTCTAAGGCTTTTGATAGTGTTGACCACCAAATTCTTATTAAAAAGCTGAAACATAATTTTAACTTCTGCAAAAGCTCATTACTTCTGGTTGCTAGCTACTTAAGTGATAGATTTCAACAGGTGTATACCGACTCTGGTGTCTCCTCATTTTTGAAGGTTCAGTGTGGTGTACCTCAGGGGTCTATATTAGGTCCGCTACTTTCTCCCTGTTTATTAATGACCTTCCTGTCGTTTGTCATAATGCCACAATGGATCTCTATGCTGACGATGCTCAGATTAAGTTCTCTAGACCCATTGGTTTGATCGAAGACTTGGATCGAATATATGCTTGGGCTAGCGTTAACAAATTGCTATTAAATCCTCAAAAATCTAAGGGCTAATCATCTCTAAGAATATAATCGATACACCTAGTATACCAGCTCTTTTATTAAATAATAGTATTATACCATATGTGGATGAAGTAAATAACTTTGGGATTATTATCAATCGTAAACTCTCTTGCGAAAATCATATAAACATGGTTGTTAAAAGAATCTACTGTGGCTTACGCCAGCTTTACATCTCTTCCAATGTTATTCCAGTCACTATTAAATTGAAGCTGGTTCCAGCTCTTTTTTTACCTTTTATAAATTACTGCGCAGTCGTTTACTGTAATCCTGATTCAGCTTCTTTCCGAAAGTTAGAACTTGCATTTAACTCTGCAATACGCTTTATATATGGACTTCGTAAATTTGATCACATCTCCATATTTTCTTCTAATGTAACTGGGTGATCACTCAGGCAACATATAAATATACGAAATTGCATATTCCTTCATACCATAATTCAAAGTCATCAACCAATTTATCTGTTTGAGAAAATAACTTTTGCAAACTCTATTCGAACTCGAAATATAGTTCTTCCCCGTTTTAACTATTTAAATAGCCAACGACTTTTTTTTGTTCACGCTAAATGATTGTGGAATTCACTACCTTTGTCAATTCGATTAGTTATTTCAAGTATAAATTTAAAAAAATTGTTGTTCACATATGCTAGAAGTAATCAAATGAATAACTTATTTAATTGAAATGTACATAATGTACTCTATTATTATTTATTGTATTATTCATACTTGAATGTCAGTTTATTAGACTTGACCATTCTTTATTCCGTCAATTTCATTGAATTTCTGAACAACAACAACAACTTAAAGGTGCTACCACCAATGGTATACGAATTAATTTATAATTCGTTTTAATTGTTGTTGTTGTTGTTGTTGTTGTTGTTCAGAAATTCAATGAAATTGACGGAATAAAGAATGGTCAAGTCTAATAAACTGACATTCAAGTATGAATAATACAATAAATAATAATAATAACTTAATAGTCTGGTCTGTTGCCGATCTTCCAACCTCTACCCCTTTGATACGTACTACGAATTGTAGTCTATTGAAATAAGGTATGGAGAAAAATGGAGGCGGAACAAGACAGCATACTTGAAGGCGCTTAGAAAAATGCTGATGCTCCAAATGCATTTGATAAACAAACGATACACATCTCGACCTGTGACGTCAGTGGTCTAAAGTAGTGGAATGCGTAGTGCATACGACTTCTAAGACTAAGCAAATCTGATATGCGTGGGTTCGAATCTCATGGTGTGCAGAAAGTTTTTCATAATAAAATTGGATTAAAGCTCAGCACCACTAATAAGGAGACTGATGATAGGGCTTGGCACCCCTTGAAATAGCTATATCTCCAGCCAAATAATTAATTAAAACGAATTATAAATTAATTCGTATACCATTGGTGGTAGCACCTTTAAGTTGTTGTTGTTGTTCAGAAATTCCATAATGTACTCTCTTACAATAATTTAAAAATGTTTGTAAATATCTAACTATTTTGTTTCAAGATAAGTAAATTTTTAATATTTTATAATGTGTAGGTACAAATTAAATGAATTTAATTCTTAATGTACTCCGCATGTTTATATTTTTGAATAAAGAATAAAGAATAAATTACCGTTTTCGAAATAAACCTTTAAAATTTGCGTAAATGATGAATGTTCAAATGTAAGTTTACGTCTAGAAAATTGTTTTGAAATATTGTGCAGTATGCATATAGCAACTATAGAAGCCTTTGCCGTCCCATAGTTAAGTTGAATAACATTAAAACAACATATGAACTTGTTTTTCAACTGACGAATAAACTTTCTATTCTGCTTCTTGTTCGTATATGCGCTTCATTGTATCGTCGTTCCGGATCAGAAAGTGGAGCAGATATCCTAAATGGCGTGAGCAAAACTTTTGATGCTGGGTAGCCACCATCACCAAGAATAACTCCTACTTGCTGATCTATGTTTTGCAAACGACGGCAAAAAGACGATTCTCCCCATATTCTCGAGTCATGCGCCAAACCATTATAAATATATTGTTTAAGAACCATAAATAAGGTAATTCAAATCTTTAGAATCATTAACCAACATTAAAAATTAACATTAATTGAAAAAACAAGTCTAAAGTAAAATATTATTCAAGATTATTTGTATCTTATAAACTGACCATAAATATTACTAAGACCTTCTAAGTCCGATCGTCTGTTAACTGTATTTTCAGTCCTTAAAATATGTAGCATTTCTATTAACATTCTTTTATTATAATGATTTTCTGTCTGCAATATTTCTACATTACTGAAATCTGGTCTGTGTCCTTCGTCTATACAATGTAATGCAACAATATTGCAACAATGAATTTTAAATTTCCTATACTGAATATTTCAACGTTCGTTTTTTTGAAGCCACGTCTAGTCCAAACTCAATAAATTATACATTTTCTGAACCTTATCAAGATCTGCTATACAGGCTAATATATACTATTAACATTCGAGAAATATTTTGAAATTTAAGTATATGATAATTGCAAAACCACTATAAAAATTCATACCAATTATGATGCACTTATCATATGGCTAAATTCCAAAATATTTTCCAAATTCGAAGCAAGTTGATAAGGATTTCTAGAAAAAGAAAATGAGAATTGAAAAAGATACAAATATTAAAGATTGGATAAGTGGTTAAAAAAATACAAGGTTTATTTGTTCAATTTTGGTGTCTATGAGATGACTTTAATCAAAAACTAAAAAAATGAAATACATTAACCTTCGTCATTATTAAACCACTTATCCAATCTTTAATATTAATACTTTTTTTGTTTTAATCAATCCGTACTAAACATCACTTTCATTTTAATTTTTAATTTAGACAATGTTTTGAAATTTGGCCATATAGTAGATACAAAGCACGATTCTATAATTGGTATTAATTTCTAAGGGCCATACGGTTATATTTCAAAATATTTCTTACATCATAAAAGTTATAAAAGTAATTATAAGTCTGTATACCAGAAATTGATAATTGAGGTTTCAGAAAAACGAAGTTGAAATATTCCGTCCAAGAAATTTATATTATTTTTTTTTATCAATCTTTCACTTCACTGGGGATAGGTTAACAAAGAAACATGGGTACTGATTGATGTAATATGTGTATGATGAAATAAGAACGCATCTGGACATTGATCGAATAAAAATTTTTCCTGGACCTGTGGCGTGCCCCGAATTCCCAGGATTTTTAATCTTGATATGGGTGCAATCAATGGCACCTATAACTTGGGGAAATGCAGCGATGTTGAAAACAGATCGTTTTGCCTGTCGGATAGCCGCAGCATCGGTGGGAAAACTTATAAAGTGGCTCGTTTTCGATGCCAATGCTCTCACGAACTTTCGTACACAATTACTTACAGACTGTTGTGAGATATTGTGACAATCTCCTATAATAAACAAATTTGTTCATACGTATCATTCATTCTTTAAAAGAAAAGTTATAATTTTAACATACCGACAATCGACATCCTTTTGATACGATTCCGCCGCCAGATATAGTATTCCCCTGAGTGCAATTAATTCCACTGAAATTGCCCCACCTCTGCTTGAGGTGATGTCTTCCCGCACAACATTAATGATATGCCTGGCAGTACTCTTATCAAACCTAGGAGTTATTCTATTTTAGTTCTTATCAATTAATAAGGTTGTTGCCGCAAAAAAAAAAAATTTCGTGCCAAACTCTTTGGAAAAACGTGCCATTTGTGACATTTTCGTGCCATTAGAAAAAAACTATTTTAATTCAATACTATTACAAACAAAAAATCACTTCCTCTATTCGTGTAGGTATTTTCAGAAACAGGAGTTTTTGGCAAGTTCATAATAAGTTTTGTTTTTATTTATTCAAATGGAATGTATCTGATGGAAGCCATAACTTGCAAACCGACAGAAATATGTCCACCTCTTGTGTCCCCATTTAGGTCATCGTCAACAACCGCAATGAGTTTCCTCATATTTTCCTTGGAAAATCTACATATATTCCTTCCTGAAATCCACTTCACTTAGCACTTCCATTATATCATAATACATATATGTATTTTTGTATAGTTTTCTTTTTATGGTGGTTAATGGCTGATTTTCCAATAATTAGAATAAATAGTTTAAAAACTCGATAAATCTAGCAGACATTATTAATTTTATTCGAAGTTAAACTAGCAATCTTCACTTAGATATTTTTTTTATTTTTTAATAAATTTGACACCCTTCGCTTTTCCCCGTTTATTAATTTGGTTGTATGAGTTTAAATTTAGGTAAAATAATAAAAAAAAAAAACGCGCCATATTGAAACTTTTCGTGCCACGAGAAATTTTTCGTGTCAAAATGGCACGATCGTGCCACATCGGCAACACTGGTTGTAAAACTTACCTATAATGCCGACAAAAATCCGTATCGTCATATTCAACGAAAGGATTTACTCTTTTTTTATAATTTTTTTGCGGGCGAGCTTGTGCCACATCATTTAAAATTTCCAGATTAATAATAATATCTTCGTTTTTGCTTTTCAATTTTTGTATTTTTTTAACTTTAAACTTTTCAAAATAAAACAACTCGATTGACATTTCAGCAATTCTCTGCTGTCTATTTGACAACAAATGTAGTAGATTAAGTAATAGAGCGGCATTTAGTAAAAGACGTGTTTGATTTGATTATTGTTAAAGGTGCAAATTAACTGGTCCTTAAAGTTTAACCTGGCATTTAGCTAAACGTATATTTAGCGATTTATTTTTGGTAGGGCCCACAGAGTTCATTAGTCGTACTCCGAGTACAGCAGCCGAAAGTTCGAGCGTAGGAATTGACAACGGTCGTCTGGGAGCTAATTTACTTTTCGCACTTACTATAGTTGTTTTAATTTGGTGGCCATCCGCAATTCGAAAATACGACACCACCACATAAGCGTTTTCGCTCGCGTCAACAAACGTGTGTAGTTGGATAGATGTTCCAGTTTGGCTTAAATTCAAAAAATAGTATCTTGGTATTTGTAATTCAGTTACTCTAGGCAACAGCGTCTGCCATCGTAACCACCTTTCATATAACGCTATAGGTAGCTTCTCATCCCAGTCTAACTCGATCCTTTAAATATCTTGCAAAAGAATTTTAACAAACACTAGAAAGTGGGAAAGAAATCCCATCGAATCAAATATCGACATTAAAATTTTAAGGACCTCACGTTTCGTTGGTACTTTTCTGTCACAAAGTACTTTTTGATTCAGGCTATTAAAGTTTAAAACGTATGTAAAGGTGTCAGCTGAAGTGTTCCAATGCATGCCCAAAGCCTTTTCCGTTACCGCCATGTCTGTGTCATTCATCCCAAAATCTTTGCTAGTTTTAGAATTCTCGCCATCTTCTTGCAGAGCGTTGAGGACAGTTGATGAATTAGACATCCAATTTCTTATGTGAAACCCTGCATTTGCGTGGATATACTTCACGTCTTACGCAAGTTGGATAGCTTCATCTATGGTGCTATCCGTGCTATCTATGAAATCAACCACATAATGGTGATACAATATTGCCTCAACTGCTCTTGGCTTACTACTCGCGAAACTCATTTTGATTATTTACATAGTGAGCAATACACGGAGAGCACGATGCACCAAATGTCAAATCTTGCATCTCATAAACACTAAGTTTGCCAATATTCTCGTCATCTCTCCACAGAAAACGCTGCACTGACTTGTCTGGTTTACATACCCGCACCTGATGAAACATTTCAGCTATGTCGCCGCAAATGGCGAATCTTCCGCAACGGAAACCATATAGTACGACTATGATTGGGACTAACTGGTCTGGCCCTCTCAAAAGAAAGTCTTTGAGAGACACATCATCACATTTCGCAGCTTCGTCCCATATGAGTCTAACCTTTGCAGGGTTATTTGGATTCCTCACTATAAAAATTGGAAAATACCAGACGTGACCATCGGCACTTAACTCCTCTGAAGACAACTTTTTGGCATACCCTTTCACCACTAAATTATTTCATTTAAATTTCTACTGAGCTGAACATCCCTTTGAAATTTTTCGATCAAGTAGTTGAAAGCGATGAAATGCCATGTAATAATTGTCAGAAAATTTATGAAATTACTAAAGGAGACTATCTTCAAATTGTCTTCCGATTCGAATACAATTATCATCGAGAATTTTGATAGCTCTTTTTTCTTCTGCTGATATCATTTGGTGGGTTGGAATTACGAACACCAATGTTTTCTAAAAAGAATTTCTAAAAGAATTTTTCAACAAGTTGGTGTAAATCGGTATAACTTTGGGTTTGATAAATATTTAAAGCAAATTTTAAATTTCTATTCGCATTGTTTTTTCTTTTAGGTCCATGTACACACCACCCAAGCGTATTTTTGTTGCCATTGGCTCGGATCAATTACCTTAAAACACTCGTATTGGAACCCCCAGCTTCCAGTTGTCCATGCCAATGAGATTTCTCGGTTGTGCCCACTGGTACGATGGAATAGGCAATCCTTTCATATATGGATATCGATTTTTGAGAATTTGACTTGAAACTGATTGTATAGGTAAACCCAAACTTCTAACTGTGCGAGCATTCCGAAGAGTACCTCTGGCATCCTTCATTGCATCCTGATATGCTTAAAACGACTATTCTTGAATTATTTTCAACGCGAGTAGTTTCAGATGTCCACCTTAAAAAAAGTTCCTCGGACCTACTGGGAAGATTTAGTTCATCCGCAAGTTCTTCATCTACCAATGTCAAAGATGAACCTCAATCTAGGAAAGCAAATGTTTCGACAGATTTATTGTTCCCGTACAATGTCACTGGTATAATACTGAATAATACATTCGTCATATACTTATTGTCACTTCGTTCGGAATGGCATCCCAAAGTTGAATTTCCAGATTGCTGCCTGGTTGAACTTCCTCTCACATCAGAGGCACCTCCGATTTTATGCAAAAGCTAATGAAGTCTCAGTGCACAACCATCTACACCACATAATGCTGTTATCTTGCATCGAGAATGAGAATGCTTGGCCAAGCACGTATGACACAAATTATTTTTTCTAACAATATTCAACCTATCGGAACGTCCACCCATTTTAAATTCGTTGCAAGAATCTAGCGTGTGATTATTGTTACACACATAACATTTCCTGGGCCCACTATTAACGCGCCAATTACTTTCTGCAACTTCAGCTACGTTATAAGTATACAAGTGATTATTACGTTTGTCTCGTTTTTCAAGTATTTGTCGCATGGTTGGCATTGTGACAGAACAAGCAGCTTCAGCAATTTCACTTAACCAATTGGAGAATGCCGGCAACGTTGGTCGAGCGTTAGAAATCGCGTTTTAAGTTGAGGTACAGTTTGTGTTGGTTGACTTTCGACGTTGCATGGGGCAGGTTGCCTCTGAGGCACAAAAACAGATTTTTGTGGTGGTTGCAGTTCGTGCAATTTTACTGCACCAGATACTGGAGCAGGTTAATTTGATTGCTCTACCCGCATTTGAGTTAATTGGCTACGATCTACCGACTTATCTTCAATTTTGTCTTGTTCCTCATCTGAACTGCTGAACTCAAGAATTTTATACTTTTCTAACAATAGCCCAGTCAATGAAGCCATAAAAAACAGCCAAATTCGGAAATAATTGCCGAGAAGCTGGATTTTGGTATATAGCTTCCTCATGATGTTCTTAAGAAACTGTCAAAAGTCCCTATCAATATGAGCGCCGCTAACAGTTTTACGGGGGGTTGAAGGCCCCCCAAAATGGTTTTTGAAGAATAACTCCCAAATGGTAAGTTGTACAAAAAAAGTGTCAAAGACTAATTTGTAGCTTGAAATATTTCCTACAAAAAAGATTAACATACTTTTTTTCATACAAATAATGGTTTTTGAAATAAACCAATCAGAGGAGTTAAGGGTTTTACTTTTCTATGTAGTTGGGCGACTTATTCCCAAAATTGTGCATTTTGTGATAAAGCATCAATTTTTTTGTATTGTTAGTACATTATATAGACATGATTTTAAGATATCGGTCCACTCTATTTGTCCACCCCTTTAGGTGGGAGGGGCAAATTAAAAAAAAATAGAAAACGAATATAAAAACACAACGGCAATACAAAATAAATAAAATTTGGAGTTTAAAAATCAATTATTCAAAAACTAAGCACTAAAATAACTTCATTCAAAAACATTCACAAAGAATGAGTTTCTGGCTTTAAGATAGGCTATAACATAATATTGTAAGTGTTGCCGTTGTGTTTTAATATTCATTTTCTATTTTAGTATTTTTTTTTTATAATTTGCCCCTCCCACCTAAAGGGGTGAACAAATAGAGTGAACCAATATCTTAAAATCATGTCTATATAATGTACCAATAATACAAACAAAATGTATGTTTTTATCACAAAATGCACAATTTTGGAATTTAATCGCCCCACTACATAGAAAAAATAAAACCCTTAACTCTTTCGATTGGTTTATTTCAAAAACCGTTATTTGTATGAAAAAAAGTTTGTCAATCTTTTTTGTAGGATATATTTCAAGCTACAAATTAGTCTTTGACACTTTTTTTGTACAACTTACCAATTGGGAGTTATTCTTCAAAAACCATTTTGGGGAGCCTTCAACCCCCCGTAAAACTGTTAGCGGCGCTCATATCGATGGGGACTTTTGACAGTTTCTTAAGAACACCATGAGGAAGCTATATACCAAAATCCAGCTTTCCGGCGATTTTTTCCGAGTCAAATGCTTTATTGACTGGACTAAAACTCATGTACAAAAAAATTAATCAACAACCTCTGACAAAGCTTTTAACTGTTCCCTCTGATTTTTTACAATATTAACTTCGATAAAACTTAAAAAACTCATTCAACTTTTTTATTTATATTAAGTACTATAACTACATATAGTCAAATATCGGCAGGAAGTCCTGGTAGATGTCACCAAAAAGCGAACGAAAATTTGCTTATTTTTGCAAAAGAATCCCGCATAGCCTGTAATGAAGCATTACAAATCGAACACTCCCCCCGCCAGACTACGCACCGGTTGCTATAAATTTTTCAAAACCATAGCCAACCAATCATAACAAATCAACCCTATAGTTCACAGAAGGCAGTCGTGGAGACTACATCGCAAGAGTAAATATCAGAGAAGCAGAACCAATCAACATAGGTAAGAAAGCAACCAGCAATAATTAAAAGACTCCCCCACCACCAGCGGTAAGGGGTCTTCAGATTTTTAAAGGTTGATTGCCAGATTCGTCCGTTGATTGCCGGATTCGTCCGTCGATTTGACTTTACCAGTGATTGCCAGATTCGTCTATGATTGCCAGATTCGCCTGTGATTGCCGGATTTGTCCGTTGATTGCGGGATTCGTCCGTTGATTACCCTGGTGTACCAATAATTGCCAGATTCGTCTGTGATTGCCAGATTCGTCCGTTGACTGTCGGATTCGTCCGTTAAATTGCCTGGTTTACCAGTGATTGCCAGACTCGTCTGTGATTGCTGGATTCGTCCTGATTTGTCTGGTTTACCAGTGATTGCCAGATTCGTCTGTGATTGCTGGATTTGTTTGCCAGATTCGTCTGTGATTGCCAGATTCGTCCATTGATTGTCGGATTCGTCCGTCGATTTGTCTGGTTTACCAGTGATTGCCAGATTCGTCTGTGATTGCTGGATTCGTTCGTTGATTGCCGGATTCGTCCTGATATGCCTGGTTTACCAGTGATTGCCAGATTCGTCTGTGATTGCCAGATTCGTTTGTGATTGCAAGATTCGTCCGTGATTACCGGATTCGTCCGTTGATTTGCCAGTCATTTATCCAAGGAAATCTGTCCGCAATAAGCGAATTCGTGCTTTAAGTAGAAGAGAACCTTCAAGACACAGCCAACTTCGGAAAGAATAACAATCGAAAGAAGCCACCGAAGAAAGCAGAAAATAAAAACTTCTCTAAATCAAACATTGTCAGCCAAATAAATAAAAAAACGCTTATTCCACCTTTATTCCACGAGTTAACTAAAGCAGGGAATAAGAGTTAAGCTATGGGTTAAAAATTTCCATGAATAAAACCAAAATGTTCGTGGAATAGTAAATTGACGTTTACAAGAAATCCCTTAAGAAAATCTACTACAATAAATAAGATGCCTGTTTGGTAACTTGAAATTTTCCCCAAGTTTCGCAAACTTGGGTATTTTTCATATGGGTTCTGACAGAAAATTGTGATAATTTGTAAAAAAAAAAGCTCAAGTTACCAAACACACCTAAGAATTCTGTTGTTAATAGGGGTATTCAATATTCATGCAACGTCTGAAACTTTACGATGTCGTAAAATCGTAAAGTTTCCGACACACGATTTATGAAGGCACCAAAAAACATTTTGCGTAAATGTGATAAACGATATGGGAAACAAATCAGCTGTTCGTTAAACGTCAAATAGCTTAAAACATTTAATTTAATTTTAACATTCGTAAAATTTGTCATCCTCAATTTAAAAATACCCAAAATAAGCCAAAAAAGTATATTTATACAATTGTATGAAAAAATTGCTTTCAATGAACTATTAATTCTTCAGTTATTTGGCGAAAATGTATGTATGATTATTGTTGTGATCAACATATAAATGCATGTGTGAATGCATTTGTGTCTGTGTAACTCACACTAATTTGAAAAAACCTCATTTTTTCTCAATATGCCCGTTCCTCTATTTCTTCTTCTACGGTTACAAGAGTTTACGATGTTTACCATCTTCGTTTAAGTCACAAATTTGTGTCTTAAAGTTTAAGAATTGTGTGAAAAGATTTCCCGTACTAATTTTGACAGTTCGTTTACGACGTTGTAAACTTTAAGTCAAAAAAATTATTATCATTTTTCAATTGTTTGTATTGTGTCTGTTTTCTGTTTTGTTTTATTTATTTAAATGGAATGTATCTGATGGAAGCCATAACTTGCAAACCGACAGAAATATGTAAATATATTTTTATTTCAAAATAAATTTGACACATCTGGTTCTTATTCCCTCGCTAAACCTAAGATAATTGTTGTAATATATATTAAGGATTTAAAAATAATAAAGGAAAAGACCTATAATCTAAAGTTACGTACTTCTTTGAAGGAACCCCGGTAGGCCGGCGAGCTTAACCTCAGCTTTAAACAAAAAGTACATCACAAGTCATAATTAACCTATACGCAAAAATTAAAAACACCTTTCCTTTTCATCCTACTTTCAATTCTCGCATTTTTATTTTGTTCCCCATTTCTTAATACATGAGAAACTGCGACGACGAAACAACAAATAGGAAAGGGCTATACAAAGTTTTTCCTTAAATCCTGAGTATCTTACCCAAAATTCAATTTTCTTCTTTCAAATTTTAGTTTTTCAGACTTATAGTTCTCAAGATATAACGAAAACGAAACTTTTACACCTATTTTTTTAAATATTAATGTAACATTTCAATGGACTAAAGGGAGTTTCTACTGTTTGAAGAAAATTTTCTCAAATGATTTTCAATACGTTAGTTCGCGATAACGAACATGTTTTTTGGAAAATCGGAAGTACTTTTAAAATGTCTTAGGAGGTATACCGTGCGTTCATCATTTATTTATTTTAAAAATCTCCAAAAGTAACTTACGTAGGATTAAACACGTAAACCGTGACCTTAAACACAATAGTCCAATTAAACGAACTCAAAATGATAGTTAACCTACTTCATTTTGTTTATTAAATACCTCACGATCTGATGAAGACTTTTGGAAAGTAGCCAAGCTCGTAAACGGAAGGAAAAACTGTATTTCAGAAGGTCTCCAAGCACAAGAATTATATGCACACTTCAGAGCTCTTTTAAACACTTCGCAGACAACACTCAGAATTCAATACGCTGAACCTCAATTAATTAATGAATGTCTAGATTAACCGTTTGGCCTTGCGGATGTCCTTCAGGTAATCAAAAACGCAAAAAACAACAAAGCCCCGAGAGAAGATGGAATTCTCTTCGAGTTCTACAAAAATTGTTCCATAGAATTTGCTCAAGCCCTTACTGATGAATTCAATAGACTGTTTGAAAGCACTGATTTTCCAAAGAGTTCATAAAAATGGAGACTATTCGAAACCACAAAATTACAGAGGAATATCTTTCCTGAACACCGCTTCTAAATTATTCACTGCTCTTATTTTCACTGCTGTTATTTTATATTATATAGCAACGACATCACAGAGTAAACCGAGTAATAATTCCGGGGTTAATGTATGCTGATGATATTGTCTTCCTATCCGATACAATTAATGGGATGCAACTAAAAATCAACAGACTCGAAAGGTACTGCAAGACTTGGAATTTATCGGTGAATCTAGCAAAAACTAAAATTCTCGTGAACGATTTCAATTTAAAGAGTATAAAACTTAAATAAAAGAATTTTAAAAAAACGTTTAATTTAAGTATTAATTAACTTTATTTATTATTATTTAATGATATCACAACATATAAAATTTTTATTTTTAATTTTAAGCTACGCGTTTCGGATTTTGTTCATCCATCTTCGGGCTTAATTCGTTGACTTGGATGAACAAAATCCGAAACGCGTAGCTTAAAATTAAAAATAAAAACAGTCACCGACTAACCATCGAACCGCAAGCATCGTTCGTAGTCTATAGTGTGATTTTCTCTTTGTGCTGCTTCGCGCATACCGGTATCTCCCGTTATACCAAATTCTCTCTTACCTAATCTACTTCTGTGTGCGACTTGTTTTTTTTTTTGCAAAAAAAAAATAATACACGTGAGTGCTATCTAACGTGTTAAAATGGCCCACGGGCTAGGTGGCTCCCGTTTCAGGGGGCTACCGCTTGACGTGGATTCAGCTTTCTGTCAACCCCATAAAAAACATAAATCTAACATCTCTCCCCTGTATAATTATTCTGATCTTCCAACTATTACAAACACAAAAGATCCCAAGTTCATAGTGATCTCTCCTCAATTTCCTAATGAAAAACCCATAACGGCTCTTAATCCTTTCTTACTAAAAAAATCCATTGACAATATAAGCAAAGAATATGAGCAAATCACCCAACTGCGTGATGGAAACCTTCTTATTTTGGTTAAATCACAAAAAGCTGTTGAAACATTCCTTAAAGTTAATGATCTTGCCAACTCTTGCCCAGTTATTGTAAAACTTCATGAAAAATTAAACGAGTCGAAGGGAATAGCCTATGCCCCCTGTTTGATAAACGTCTCTGAAAATGAAATTATTGCAAAAATGAAATCTCAAGGTGTGACCGGAATTTATAAATTTACAAAAATAGAAGGTGAAGGTGAAAAAAGAAAAACAACAGCAACCGGGCTAATGGTTTTTACTTTTAACCTGTATCACGTTCCAAAATCAGTAGACATTGGTTTTTATAAAGCCAAAGTCACTCAATATATCCCAAACCCAATGCGTTGTCGCAATTGCCAACTTCTCGGCCATACAACTAAACGATGCATGGGAAGTGCTAAATGCGACTCATGTAATTTTCCACCGCATATTCCCCAACCATGTGACAAAATCATGTGTGCAAACTGCTCACTCGACCATCCTTCTTCTTCTAAATCCTGCCCTGCCTACAAAGAAGCCAAAGAAGTCCTGACAATTAAAACACAGAAAAAATGCACAATGGCTGAAGCAAAGAGAATTTATAAGGAACAAATTACCATCCCTGCTCAGTTCTCATCTTCATCAGTTTCATTTGCAGAAAAAACAAAACACATTCCTAATACGACAACCTCAATTTCCCAAACCCCCAAAACAGTCAATGCACACACTTCAACTAATAACACAATAAAAACAAATACAAGCAATATTTCTAAAACAAAAAATACAATCACAACAATCCATAATCCTTCCATAAATAAATCTCAAAACATACACAATACAAATACTATTCCTCCAACACTGCCCAAAGATCTCAACAATCCTACCCTAATTACAACACAACAAATAAAACCAACCGAACACATTTCTTCGTCCAACTCCTCAAAAAATTCGCAAACTACTATAAACAACGCAACTACCAAACAACCCAGTTCATCTGAAATACCCAATGCTATATGCACAAATACACAAACAAACTCCCCTATATCAAAAGTAACCCAAGCGTTACTAGACAATAATAACTACTTTATAGAAAATTCTGATCCGCACGATGATGTCGACATGCAATAATAATAACATCGAATTAACACCTGACTCCGCTGATCGGGAATTGAATCGGCCGGACTCTGAGCCTGGTCGCTTCAACATCCGAGCCGCGGAGTCAGGAACCTAAACACCCTAACCACGACAACCCCATGTTTTTACAAAATAACTCAAATTCCACCTATACAACAAAAGATACCACTAAAATACTTCAATGGAATATACAAGGTTTCATAAATAATTATAGCGAATTGAGTATTCTTATTAAAGAATATCTCCCAAATATAATCTCTCTTCAAGAAACGCACTGTGCAGCCGAATTTAAGCCAAATATACCCAAAATGTATATAGGTTACTTTCACAACCTAACACAAAACGTAACAGCTAAACAAGGTATAGCCATTTTAATAAAAAGAGGAATACCGCATAAACAAATCATTATTAATTCACATATTCTTACCATAGCAGTCGAAATTCAACTTGCGTATAAGTTTACAATTATATCGATGTATATACACCCTAATCAACCGTTTTCAATTAATGATCTCGTAAATATAATTGATCAAATAAATACTCCAGTCATCTTAACTGGTGATGTTAACTCCTGGAGTGTTCTTTGGGGTTCCCCTTTAACAAATAGCAGAGGTGCTATCTTAGAAAGGTTTTTATCAAATTCTAACCTCATAATTCTCAATGATGGCTCCCCTACTCATTTTTCTACGCATCAAAGCTTTACGCACATAGACATTACCACCTGCTCCCCCGAATTATACCCCAAGATCTCATGGAAGGCTCTCAAAAATCTTCACAACAGTGATCACTTCCCTATAATAACGACACTAACATCTAGCCAAATTCTCCAAAGATATCAAGCTACTCCCAAGTTTAAAACTGATTTAGCAAACTGGTCTTTATTCCAAGTCCATATCACACAAAATCTATCATCCACAAATATCAGCCTAAATATTAATCAAGAGGCAGCTCGACTTTCCAAAGCGATTCGACTTGCGGCAAACCACTCGATACCCCAAAATTCTCCAAAAGCCCCAACTCGTACAGTATCTTGGTGGAATTCTGAGCTACAACATTTGCGAAAAGAAAAAAATAGAGCATGGAAACTATTTAAAAAGTATCCCAACCAGCAAAACCTAATATTATACAAAAAAACAAACGCCAAATTTCGTAGAGAAATTAAAATTTCTAAAGCAAAAAAGTTCAATGAAATCACATCCTCAATAAACCCAACATCCCCCCCATCTAAAGTATGGCAAGAAATCCGCTGCCTTACAGGTACTTACAAACCCCATTCCATTATGTGCATAACAGATGAAGATAAACAAATAACTTCACCTTTCGAAATAAGCAACCTTTTCGCCATAACATGGTCAAATCTCTCTAAAGATGATGTATTCTCTGCTGATTTCAAAATTAATAAAACAACAGCATTAAATTTGAATTTCAACAATAATAATTTATCACCACAATCCAAACATATCGAAACATCCATCTCAAAAATTGAACTTGAAAGTTGTCTTTCCAAACTAAAAGGCAAAACACCCAGTAGGGATCGTATCTCATACCCTATGCTGAAAAACCTTCCACCAACAGCTAAATCCAGACTTATACAACTGTACAATAATATTCTAGACACAGGTATCATTCCACAAAGCTGGAAACTGGCAACTATACTACCTTTACCTAAGCCAAAAAAATTAAATAATAGTTTAAATGGATATCGTCCAATATCACTTATTCCATGTGCCTCTAAAATATTGGAAAAAATTGTTGCGAAAAGACTACTCTGGTTTTTGGAATCCAAAAACCTTATAAGCTCGAAACAAGTTGCTTTCAAAGCTAACAAGGGCTGTGATGACGCTCTCCTACACCTTGATTTTTATATAACTAAAGCATTATCGGCTCGTAACCACGTCACTATTCTGTCATTAGACTTCGAAAAGGCATTCGATAGGATTGGTATCCATCAAATCCTTAACAAAATTGTATCTTGGGGTGTTGGCCCCAAGATATTTAACTACATTAAATCCTTCTTGACAAACAGAAAAATTTGCGTCAAAACAAACAATTGCTTCTCAAACTATTATCCTCTTCACAATGGGATTCCCCAAGGATCCCCGTTGTCAGTTGTATTATTCTTAGTTGCTTTCGATGAAATCAGTACCATAATATCAAAACACTCGCAACTTGATCACTGTATTTACGCAGACGATGTTTACATATTATGCAAACATAACACCTTAGTTGAACACCAAAATCTTTTTTCAAAAGTCCTTACAGATATTCTAACATGGTCCACCACTTCCGGTGCCAAATTATCAATAGATAAATGCAAAACATTACACGTTTGCCGTAAAACATCTTGTGCAAAATTCAATTTTAAATTTAATAATGTTAACATAGAAAATGTAAATAAGTTAAGTATTTTAGGTGTCACTTTTAGTGATAGATATAACTTTAAAAATCATTGTATTGAATTAAAAAAAAGCCTAGCTGCTAGGGCTAACATTGTAAATTATTTATCATGTAAAAAATCAAATGCTCATTTAAACACCCTTTGTAACATTACTAGATCTCTAGTTTTAAGTAAAATTGACTATGGGCTTCTGATATATGGCAACTCTCCTAAAACAACAATAAACATTATAAAAGCCCCGTATCATCAAGCTGTGCGGAGGAGCATAAATGCTTTTCCTACGTCCCCGATACGTAACATAATGGCAGAAGCAGGACTTCCTTTACTAGATGAACGCATCCTCGAAAGCAGGGCTAAGCTTTACGCAAAAATTTCTTTTGTACAAGGCTCAATCATTAACGACGACGTTAAATCAGTGTTGCAAGCAAAATCCTCTAAACGAATTCCATCAGCTTTATTAATAGCAATAAAAACTGCAAATTCAATGGAGCTTCCAGTAGTAAAGAACCCAAAATACTCCCCCATATTTCCACCTTGGTGCATATCAAAATCGTCCTTTATCATGGATTTGGCAGAAAATATAAAAAACAATACATCCAACAGTATGTATAAGGTTTTATTTCATGACACCACAAATTGTCTAAGGTCAAACGGATGGAAATTTGTATTCACCGACGGCTCTAAAACCCAGCACAGCACCTCATTTGCAGCAACTCGGGAAGATGGCTCATTAATATGCATTGGCTTATTGTATAACGTAGCTTCAATTTTCACCGCCGAGGCAACAGCGATCCTAGAAACTGCTACAATTACTGCAAAGTTACCCGGTAAATTTGTTATATGTTCTGACAGTCGATCAGTTCTCAATGCGGTTCAAAATCCTAACAACACCACGGTTGTTATAAACAAAATAAGAGATCACCTTATAAGGCAACCGAATAAATTAAAACTTATGTGGATACCTGGACACGTTGGGATCCTAGGCAACGAACAAGCTGACAAAGCGGCAAATGATGCTCATATCTCGCCAGTCAAATTAGCTGCAAACCTTACTAAACGTGACCTAATACGTGAAGTTAAGAACAAGCTTAGACTACAACAACTAAATGACTGGCACAACTATCAACACAGTTATAAATCCATCAATACCGATAAAATAAAACCTTGTTACCCTGTCACCACCTCAAAGCAGATGAATACAGTCATGGTGAGGACTAAGGCTGGGACACACAGCACTCACCCATCAACATCTTCTAAAAAAGACAAATCCACCCTCCTGCAACCACTGCCAAACGATAATGGATATAGGACACATTCTTGGATTAAGAGCTTGCAAATCATTGACCTCCAACACCAGCGTTTGCAACCCAACCTCATCGATGGAAGAAATCTTAAGAAACTTGGACCCAGAGAATATTAAAATTATTTACAACTTTATTAAATTGCACAATATTGTTATCTAATTTCAAAAATCAAAAAAAAAAAAAAATCACTTAACTCTCAATCTTTTTAAATCACAATTAATAACATAGCATTTATTTTAACTTAAGAGTCAGAAGCTCCAAGCAGCTAGTGCTCATTCCTAAATTAACATGTAAATTTTAATTTTATGTTAATAAATTATAATAATAATAATAATAAAAATAAAAATAAAAATGTATATGTTGTGATATCATTAAATATCATTAAATAATAATAAATAAAGTTAATTAATACTTAAACGTTTTTTCAAATTCTTTTATTTAAGTTTTATACTCTTTAAATTGAAATCGTTCATAAACACACAACATGGAGACGACACCTCTAACAAAAAAAAAATTCTCGTGTTTAGAAATGGTGGAGGACGATTCTCGGGAAACGAAAAATGGATTTACTAAAGGGTTACTGTTGAAGTTGTAAGAGATTACAATTATCTAGGTGTTCTGATAACATCCAATCTTAACATGGAAAAACATTTAAAAATAAAATTATCTGAAGCAAAAGAGCAATAAATTCAGTCTGTAGTTCTTGCATTCAAAGTAAATTTGTAACGCATAGTGCTAAACAAAAAATTATCCGAGCGAAAGCTCAGACTATTCTTCTGTATGCTGCACAGGTATGGGGATATGGAAATTCTGACCCTGTGGAAAAATACCAGCTTTACTGTATAAGGCGTATTTTTAGGTTACCTAATAATACCCCTAATTATATGATTCACCTAGAAACAGGTTGTTCACCTCTTATCTTGGAAACGTTGAAGATGCATTTTTACTACGTAGTAAAAGTCATAGAAATGGAGGAGGAGCGCTTACCAAAAATTTTGCTGAAGTATGCTAGAAAGAGGTGAACATTGCGTCAAAGAGTGGCAAGAACTTGCAAGTCTTTTTGGATGTGATCTTCAAAATAATACATACTTTTTGGATGGAAATAAGACTGAGATGATAAGAAATATATTTATGTTAAGAGGCGAATTAACAAACTTAAACATCGTGCCGCATCGACCCGAGCTACCTATTTTATGTGATCTCTGCAACCGTAATGAGAGGGGAGATGGATATAATTTTAAAGCTGTGTGCCCTGTTTTGAATGAAATTCGTCTGATGTACGTTGGAGCTAGGACGGTAGAAAAAGAGGAACTGATGGTAGTTTTAAATGGTGATCGTGGCTGGAATGTTGTGTTTAGATATACTTCGAGTGAAAAGAATTAGAGAAGAAGTTTTCTAAAATATATATTGAGAAAATTTTTATAACGTAATGTACCTATTTTACTTTTAAATACATTTTGATTTAATTAAATTAGTCTTATTTTAAATTATGTTCATCAATACAAAAATATCAATCTGCTAGACGGCTTATTGCCAAACCTAAAGACTTTAGCTTAAAAAAAATATTGTAAAAATATTGTATTGTTGTGTTTTATACAGTATAAAAAAAGTCATTAAAACTAAAAAAACTAAACTATATTGTTGAAAAATAATACTGTTGACAAAACGAGAAAATTTTTCATCACTCACTTAAAAAGTCTTCATTTTTTTATTTTATTGTACTTAGTTAAAATTTTAAGTTATGTTACATATTAATTTGTGCAAAATTTTTTGTTGTTTACTTTCAGAGGGTGGTGTTTCAGATATAATTGAAATTTCAACACCAAGTAGACGAAGTAGACGAACTCGTTCTATGACACGTTCTCCATCACCATCTCCAGTTAAAAAAGCTGAGCCAACTCTAGAACCGCTGATTGAAGAAGATAAAACAGAGACTAAATCAGAATTCGAAGTCAATCAAGACGACGAAAAATCTAAAAAGGAGTCACAATTATCTTTTAAAAAAAACAAAGATGAACTAGCAAAAATTAAGGAAGAAGCTAAAAACGAGAAAGATGTAGAAATGCTTCAAAATAATGAAGCTGATTGTGTTAGCACCGAAACTATCGAAAAATCAACTCCAGATTCTGAAATGCAACCGGAAAATAGTGGATCTGATGAAAAAAAAGTTGAAGCAATGGATGTTGACAAGACACTAGATTCCAAAAAAGAAGGAGATTCTCAAAATGAACAGGTTTCTAAAACAGAAGAAAACGACAAACTCACTGAGAAAAAGGAAAAACGTCTAAGTCGAAAACGATCTCATTCCAAGTCTAGATCTCGATCCAAATCTAGATCAAGATCTAGAACAAGAGATCGAAGTCGCAGTAGATCACAATCAAAAAATTCACGCTCCCGATCTCCAAGGGTCAAGAGAAGTACAAGTCGATCCAAAAATATAGAAGAGTCCACAAATGAAGAGGACGAGCCAGTAATTGAAGACAAACAGTTTGGCTTAAGCTGGCGTAAGATTAATACACTTTTTTAACGTCAAATAGCTATCTAATATATTTTTTTCTAATTTTAGTTGATTCTGATTTACATCTTACAATTGATCCAGTGACCTTTACATCGGCGAAACCAATGTCACAAGAAATATATTCTTTAGTGTGGTCTGGTGCTCGTACAAATTATGGAGTACGTGAAGGAAAAGTTTGTTATGAAGTGCGATTGGCTGAAGAGACAAATGTGAATCAGTTTAAAGATGAACCTTTTATAAGAGCTTTGCGTTGTGGATTTTCAACAACCAAGACAAGTCTTTTGTTGGGCGAAGAATTAAATTCTTTCGCTTATTGTGAAACTGGAAAAAAAGCTCTAAACAAAGAATTCATCGACTATGGCAAACCATTTAAACTAGATGATGTTGTCGGATGTTATTTGGATTTAGACAGCAGTCCTAGCACTATTCAGTTTACCTTAAATGGTGAGGAACTTGGAACAGCATTTGAATTCAACAAAGAAATACTTGGAGAAGAAGAGGCTCTATTTCCCCACATCTTAGTAAAAGGCTATGAAGTTACAGTAAACTTTGCTGATAGTGAGAACCTGCTCGGTAATGTCGAACGTCCAAAACGTTTGCGAAAAAAGGAAAAATCTCGTAAAGATAGCTCAAAATCCGAAGATGCCAATGGAAAAGATAACAGTAATACTGAAGATAATTGGGAAATCGTAGATGAAGCCAAAATGGATGATGTTGAGAATGATGATGAAAAGAAGGAAGAAGAAGTCGAAGATGACGAAGAATCAAGTAACGTTGAAGAAAAACAGGACGAGGACAAAAAATCAAATGAAGACGAGTCTGTTGAAGAAAAAGTAGACCAAGTGGAAAAAATAGATGAATCAGATGAAAATAAAGAAGATATCAACGAAGATAAAAGAACAAAAGCTGACTCAGGACAAAATAAAAACAGAGAAAAGGAGGATGAGAATGAAGTTAAGAAAGCATTGCCCGAAGATTTATCAGAAAATGGACACATAACTTCAGACAACAAGAAGGAAATTAGGGTTTCAAAAGACACTATTCCGGATTACGTTATGGAAGAAGTCGAACCTGAAGAAAGGGAAGAAGTTGTTCTGTTATCTGGATATGAATTGATTGCCTTAACTCCGGAAGATAAATTCATAAGCGGTCCACAAAGGCCAGAGAGTCGTAAAGAATGCGAAGTTTATCTTTTGGTTGGATTACCTGGGTCAGGAAAAACGCATTGGGCCCTACACCACATTAAAGAAAATCCTGAGAAGCGATATCACACTATAGGAGCTGATGATCTAATTTCAAAAATGACGGTAAAAAATTGTATTATTTATTTTGTATCTTTTTCAGCTAAATAAATCTTAATTCATTCAAATGGGGGAATACAGTTAAAACTAATCGACATTAAATTCTTAAAAATGCAATCCAGGCTTAAGAGAATGTCTCTTCGTTGCAAATTGAGAGGTGTATCGTAAATTGAACGAACATTAAAATTCTTTATTATATTTTCGGAATCGTTTAAGACCATATATACTTGTTAAACTTCTCTTCTCTAGATTGATGGTAAACCACGAAAACCTCTTCACAAAGGCAATTGGGATAGAGTGTACGAATTGTGCTTGCAAAGTTTATCTGCCCTGGAGGAAATAGCAACTAAAAGACGTCGAAATTACATTCTCGATCAGGTATGCCAAAAACTAATATACAAATATTTAAAGACTAATTTTAGGCACAACTAGTTTAGTTTAAATATAAAGAATCCTTTTAAGTAAAGAAAACGTGTTAAATCTACCTCAAAAATTTAAAGATTAGAAAAAATTGAACTATTGAAATAACAGTCTCTTACAAAAGTATGAATTTTATTTCAAAAAGACAATCCTTTAATTTCTTAATCGTCTTTAAAATGTACATGTTGATGAACATGCAGAAACGAGACGGTTGTAATTTTTTTTTTTCACTTTTCGAATAAGTTAATAATATTTAATTATTTATAATGTATTCTTCTAGTTTGTGAGATTGGGTTTATTGTATAAACATTTTTATTTTTTGTTAGATCTACATTGTTTTTGTTGCATAACAATATATATTTTATTCTTTTTTTATTACATATAAATAATTTTAATTAAAGGATAAGAGAGTGGTGTATGTAAAATCATTTGTGACAAAAATGTTCTTAGTGTATGTACAACTAAAATAATTGAAACGTTGAGAATGAGAAGGGGTCAAGTGACATTTTTGAAGTTTTGAGTTACAAGCGTTTAAAGTTTTACGTTTATAACTTTTTTTTCTGAAATCGAGAGAAACTTATAAAAAAGCCATAAAAAAAGAAAAAAATTTACAATTTTTAGTATATCAACCAATTTTATTTAAATTAATTAGAAGTTGGTGTTTTACAAAAAAATTCAGCACTTGACCCCTTTAAGTGAAAATGAATTTAATTTATTTTTTTTTATGAAAAAGGAGTCAAGTGAAAGTTGGGTTTCTTAAAATTTGGTTTTAGGATTCTTTTTGTTATCAGAAATTTCAGATAATGCCTTTTCACAAAACCAACGGTGTTATTGGGGTACAAATTTCATCTGGTCATCGAGATTTTTAATTTTTTCAATAGAAAGTTTTTTGGTTTTCTTCTCTCTTGGGAAGAAATCTTGGTTTATAGCACTTACCACCTTTATGCAAAAAACAATACTACATTGCTTGGTATTTTATATTTCAGCTTTTATTGCATAAAGGGGTTAAGTGTGCACTAATTAAAAATGCGTTCTCAACTCATAGAGGTGTTAAGTAATCTTAACCCCTTCTTGCCTAAAAAAAACTTCAAAACAAACGTGTAGTTAACCCCTTTATCTTAACACCAGTATTGGTAAAACAAAACAACAAAATCGAAAAATGTCACTTGACCCCTTCTCAGACGCTTCAATTATACCTACATTTTGGTTTATACATTTTTTTTTGAAACATTCGTCAAAAAGAATGCATTTTCATGAATCTTATTCATGCCTTAAAATATTAATTGCCAAAACTCACAGGAACAAAACTTTTTTAGAATGTATGGTGCAAAATTTTAAACACAAAAAACCGACTATATCATTTTAAAATGAGATTCGACTCTAAAAATCATGTCTAAGGGCCCTATAACTGTTTCCGAAGCAAACTAAAAAGCTGGCGAGTGATTCACTGAGTTGAAGGGAGTATTTGTTGTTGCATTTAACATGTTAATTATTTAGCACCGACGTCGTTTTTTTCATCAAATTCCCCCGGAATTGTAAAAAAAATATGCCTACTTTTGGAAATGACTGGCTGAATAAGCGTGTAAAGCTGATATTTTTAACTTTTTAATTTATCGAAATCGAATTATTTTTCACTCATAACTTCTGAATTTATCGAAATCGATTTATTTTTCACTCATAAATCCCTGAATTATGTATCAATTTTTTGATATACCGCAATATTTTTTGTTTACCAAAATTCAGCTCGACAGTTTATTTCGATTGGGACGTCGTTATTTACGTCCCATTAATACAAATTCACTATTATCCAACCGGTTCTAAAATGTTTCACATAAACAGAAAATATATTTTTAACTGCGCATTTTTGCTTTAGACTTTACAACAAAATCCGTTGTGTTTTTATCTGGTTTTTAGACTTAAAATTAATAATAGCATTACAAACTAAGGGGGTTATTGCAAGAGAATTCAGAACAGAATTAAAAATTAAAATCGAATAGAAGCAGTCTACGTATTAGAGGTATTAAGAATTGTAATAGATTCGATATTTTTCTACTTGATAGAAATTTATACTATATCGGGAATTTCTGATTGACGTAAATTCGACGAAATTAAAAATAAAGTGCACGGCTGGATTCCACGAATTTGCTATTGTGATCCAAGACTATAACGAGGATACGGATTAAATACATAAAGTATTAGTTTATTAATACTCACATTATTGACGGAAAACTCTGAACAAAGTCAAAACTTTAAACTACTCACAAAGTGTAACCGACGCACAGTGGGGCAGCTCTCTAGAGAGCCGTGATATAAAGTCCATCTCAGAATTTTTAAGCAACGGGCAAAAAATGTTGTTTTTCTCAAATAATACATTATTTTTGATAAGATATAGAAGAACTTTTTTTGTTAAGTCACCTATGCTAACTTAACCACGTTGTCAAAGTTGATCAAGTTGGTGCGGGAAAGCAAATAAAAAACCAGATTTTTGAGAGATTTTTTTGTTTAATTTTTTTTTCTTATAAAGAGTAGTGATAAAAATGTCAAGTTATGTTTCTGATATTGATGAAGGTGTGTCGTTTTTATTTTAAGAAGAAAAATTTGGAAAAACTCGTTTAATAATGGCAAGGTTACAAAAATTAACTTTTTTTCTAAGGTCTCACATGAAACTTAGAGCAATATCTTCCGTTTCGGCATTTTTCAACCAGGTCTGTGAGTGTTGCCAGATGAACAGATATTTGGTGAATATAAATCAAAAAAGAAAAGTGCTTGGAAAATGCCGAAAATATTTTTTATGAATTTTTTAAGTTAAAAATGATTAAAACTACAATTTTTTTAATGGTTATTTAATTACTTATCAATAAAAACAAGTTTTTCTCTATATTTTTTCATTGTGTTTATTAAAATATGGCAATTTATAGGTGGTAAAATTCGGAAATAAAGTTATCGCCATTGTGACCTTTCTTAAAAATAAAACTTCATGTTCTGAAAATTTTAGCCACTTAAAACTGAAGCTAAAAGACTACCAGTTTAGAAGTAAATAGGATTTCAAACTTTTCAGAGAGCAATATAGCAGAAAATCTTACAGAAAAGATACGATGACTGACATTTTTAATCGAATAATGATTTCTTCAGATCTTTCGGTTTCAATCTTAAGTCGAAAATTAAATATAAACAAAAAGAAATTTCATCTTGAAGCTATTCAAATGTTTGAAGTAGAAAATGTCATATGTTATGATTCCGATTAAAAATACATAAATAAGTTAAAATAAAAGTTTGTTATATTATTATTTTTTTAATTTTTCATCAAATTCTGTGTTTTATTTATTACTCAATTAGGCCAATGTTGTTTGAACCAAATAATTATTAATATATGTAAGTTATTTAGTATATTTTATAAAAAAACATTAAAACTTGAGGTTTTGGATTTTTGTTGGTAAAAAGATTTTCTCGAATAACGCAAAAACTAAAAGATTTTTGCACTTGGTTTTCAAAATCTTGCTAAAAATTGGTAAGAATATTAAATATTTAGTAAAAACATACCATTTATAAAAGCAAATTTTTGAAAAAAATCAACTTCAAAATAAAAAAAACTTAAAAAATTAACTTTAAAATTTTATTTTTCAAAAACTATACACTAACAACTTCAATGATAAAACAAATTAAAGAATAGAGTATTAGCTTTCCAAATAGCTATAGCGGATCACTGTACGACCTTTTCTTAATTTTTAATGTTTTTTTTAACTTTAAGTCAACTTTTCATAAAATTGCCCCTCCCGCCTAAACGAGGGGAGCTGGATCCGCCCTCCTATACAATTTTTTTCTTATGCTATATCCAAGAATAATTCTGCAAAATATCATCTGCGCTTTATTTAATTAAAAAAAAACTCACCTTTTTCGTGCCTGTTTTTTAATACAAAACTTACTTAAATTCAAGATAACACTTCGCTTTCATCATAAAATCACAAAAAGTTGCAAAACAACACTCAATTCCTAGTAAAAATAATTAATATCACAAAACGACCTATCTTGCCCCACTGTGCGACGGTATGATGAAAACCACTTTTTGAAATTCCCCATCATCGTATTGATAAAAAATAAGGAACACCATTTGACCCGAGTATAACAGGTGCAATTGAAAAAAAAAAAAATTTGAGGATCGAACCAGCGAGCCCCCTCTTGCCACTGCCCCAAAAATTATATTTTTTATATTATTTGTTAAGGAGAAAATTAAACAACGTTTTTTCATTTCAAGAATTTTTTATTATTATTTTTTATTTTACAAAAATGAATTCCTTGTTTTTATTTGTAATGTTTTTTTTTTTTAGAAAAACTAGTGTTTCATAAAGTAAATTGTTTAAGAAAGCTTTAGTAAACATGAGCAAACATTCATAAAAATAAAGATAAAAACATAGTAAAATGATAGGTATATGAATAAAAGAGAACCATTGCACAATGCACAATGCATTTCTATTTGACATCATTATAATAAGTATTTTATGAGTCAACATGACACAAAATATTGTTAATGACCCTGTTTAGATTGTGACTCACTACGTAGTGACGGCATTTTGTAGGTGAAATCGGTGAGGTAGAAAGGGAGGCGACAGTCAGGAAGAAAACATAAAGATTGTAGTGAGCAGTCATGTTTCATATCCGACATGTTCCATTTAATGCCATTTTTTTTATTTTTGGCATGTTCGTTGAAGGGTAAGGTAGATGAGAATAAAAATTAAAAATGTGTAATTAGTCAAGCTTAGACGCAAAAAACGCTTATTGAATTGGTGGATTGATAACAGCAAAGATGCTGAAGCAGATTTAATTATTAAAATTTGCTATTCTGCTATATTTTGCAACTACTTATTTATTTAATATTAAACTCATGGTTCATGGTGCTCAGAATCAAATGTTTCAATTCAGAGATATTCCATCAGAGTTCGGCGATACTCATGCCTGAGAAATTTCGAGTGTAGACACGACATGACTATTCACTACGTAGTGAGCATGTCACAATCTAAACAAGGTCAATGGTCATGCAGCTTAAATCACTTGTAGTTTGACATTGATATAAGTTTGCGGGTGTACGTCATTACCCAATCTTTGGTGTACATATGTATATATGTACCACTGATATTGGTAGTGTGCATGCATAGAACATGCAACTCCTCCCGCCATAGTATGAACAAAACTTTTTAAATAAAAGTGTAATGTTCATAATTTTGTTGTTGATTATAGTTTACACGTACACTATGGCGTATGTGGGCTCTTTTTTTAAGATTTGTATCCAAATTTAAAATTTGAGTAGTTAAACAATTTAAGTAATTTGTTTATGTTTGATAATGCTTTCAATTACTTTTTTGTTTTAGAAACGAACAGAAATAACTAAAATTAACAATGACAGTAACAAATTAAGAAAATAAACAAATTAACAATTTAACAAAATAATAAAGTATTTTTATGATTTTAGTGAAAACATGAAAAATTATTTAGTTATAATAGCAACAAAGTATTTTAAAGTACATAATTTGATTATTATTCAATAGTTAAAATTAAATGATTTTAACAGAAAGTTAGATAGTTTTGATATTAACGACGAACATTCTTAAAATTTACAGTTAAGTTACAATTTGAAGAAATAATTTTTTTTGTATTTACATATATTTTGTTTAATTTGTATAACTTTAATTATGACAAGAAGGCACAAAATAATGATCAAGTTAAATTTTGGAATCATGTTATTAATTTATCTCAAGCTTGCAACTATTAAAAACTTTAATTAACTTTAACTTTTTTTTTATTTCGGGAAGAATAATCTCTTCCAGTTAATTTTGAATGAAATTCTACATTACTAATTGGGTTTTGGTACTTGTATTTTCTTTTAACAATTTGTCTATCTCGTTGAATTTTGTCTTTGTCTTTGAAATAAGTTTTTCCTTTTTCCTTCACATCTTTTAAGCTGAGTTTAAAAGTTCATTTGGTTTTTATTTTGTACTCGAATGAACTGTATCATTGTTTATTTCAACTGCTTTGAAAACTTAAGTTTTGTTGTCCTTGTTAAGTTTAAAAAGTCTCATATGTTCATTTAGAGTTAAATCGTTCTATTATGGAGTTTCCTGTATGCGTATTCGGAGCAGTAAAATGATACATTATGTTCTCTTGACTCAAGTAGTTTTTTATGGAAGCTGTATTGATTGAATTCATTATCTGCGATAATTTTTCCTGGTTTTCCGAGAATTGAAAATCTATGTTTTAAAATATCAACTATTGTAATTGAATTTCGGTCTGTTATTGGGTAAATTGATGCGTGTTTTGAAAATTTATCGATTGATGATAAAAACATATTATTTTAATTAAAGAACCATATGTCTATATGAACTATTTGATTAGGCTTGCAAGGGGTTTCTGTAACCATCATTTTTGGTTTTATTGGATGACGATCATACTTGCACATATTGCAAAAAATACAATTGTTTATGAATTTATGTATTCCTAGTCTAAGAAATGGGAAATAGTACAAGTTTTTCAACTTTAAAAATGTTTCATCTATTCCCCTATGATTTTTTTTTTGATATGAGCCTTTTCAATTATTTATAATAAAGTTTCCTTATTTGGAATATCTTCAAGAAAGTTTGTACAACGAAGCATTTTCATATCGGGTGAATTCGAAAAGTATTTTACGATTGTTTTTTGTAAATCAATGAATATATTATCTTCCTTACAGTAAATACCTATGGTTCCTTTCATAGGTAAAATTTTTAAAACAAATTCTTCATTATAATCTTTTATGAAATAGTTATCCTTCTCTTATTTTTAATTTCAATTCCGCTATGTATTGTAGCGAGATCAGATCAGATACAATCAATCTCCAAGCGGCTTAGAAAATCAGCTATCTGATTTTCTTTTCCTCAAATGTACTCCGCGCTAAAATCATATTCGTTTAATTTTATTTTCCATCGTTGAAGTTAAGAGTTGGGCTCTTTTAAAGACTGCAACCAAACTAATAAGCGGTGGTCAGTTTGAACTTTGAATTTACGTCCAAACAAATATGGCCTAAAATACTTAGTTGCCCACACTATAGCTCTTTTTCAATAGTACTATAGTTTAATTCGTGCTTGTTCAATGTCCTTGAGGCAAAGGCAATATGATGTTGATTTTGGGACAAAACTTATCCTAGAGCTGCATTACTCGCATCCGTGGTTAAAATAAAATTTTTAGAAAAATCTGGGTACATTAAAACTGGGCAACTACATATAAGGGCTTTAAGCTTGTTAAAGGCCTCAATATAGTGCATATCTTTAATGTTGATTTTCGAACCCTTTTTTATGCATCTGGTCATCGGAAGGGCTACTTGAGAGTAGTCTTTGATGAATTTTCGATAAAATCCTGTGACTCCTAAAAACGATTTAATCTGTTTTATTGTATGAGGCAATTCAATTTTCTGGATAATTTCAATTTTGTTTGGATTGCGCTTTATACCATCTTCTGAAATTATATGGCCTAAATATTCAGTTTACCGTTTCAAAAAATTGCTCTTATCAATCTGAACTTTCAGATTAAACTCTTAATTTTTTTATATTGTATTCAGCGAATAAATGTGCTCTTGTAACGAAGTTGAAAAGATCAGTATGTCGTCAAGATATACGACACAGATGATGATTTTGTTCATGTAGTCTGACAAAACATCGTTTATCATTCTTTGAAATGATGCGGGACCATTTTTCAACCCGAACGGCATTCGAGTGAACTCATAATGTCCGTTTGCGGTTGAAAATGCTGTCTTATGCCTGTTTTCTTTTTTTTATGGGGATTTGGTGAAAGCCTTTTGCAAGGTCAAGGATCGAAAAATATTGGGCATTTCCCAGTTTTGATAAAATGTCTTCAATATTGGGGATGGGAAATTTGTCTTCTACAGTTTCCTCATTCAGTTTTCTAAAATCGATCACTATACGCCATTTTTGAAGGCCTGAATTATCGATCTTTTTTAGAATAACCCATATAGGGGCATTGTACGTACGGGCTATTAGATTTGGTTATTATTCCAGAATTAAGCGTATCCGAAATTTACTTTTCAACTTCCTCTTTGTGCACTTCTGGATATCTATACGCTTTAGAAAATATGGGTATATCATACTTGGTCGGTATTTTCTGAGAGTATACTGTGACATCTCTGTATTTTTGAATAGAAGATATTAAAGATTGGATTTCTTCTTTTTTTATTATTAGATTATCTAATTTAAGTCTATTTGTAAGGTTACTTATATCTGGCTTTTGGAAACAGGTTTCTATAATGTCTTAAGGGTATGAATTTCTTCTTCCGTTAAGGGTATGTGTCCCTTGAAAAAATAGATTGGGGATTTGCGCTAAACTGTATAACGTTCGCAGTTTTAAATATTTTTAGATGAAACGGTTATTGATAGAAAATATGTTAGGCAAATTACTTTTGTAGGTTAAAAAAAAAAATTCAAAATTCTTTGTACATCAAAACCGCCAGCCAAGTGAAAAAAATATAAAATTTAGTATGAAGCTTACGCATATGATATTAAATATTAAATATTATTTTTTTTATATTTTTTTTCTAGACAAAAGATCTCGTTACCTATCCTCCGTTTTCTTTTTTTATTATTAATTTATTTATTCCCAAAAAAAATTTGACAAAACTATGAAATTATTGAGGAAATTTACAAAGTGGTATAAATAAACTACTTGATAAAACTTCTAAAGGATGAAAGGCAACGAGGTCAAATGAACTTTTTTACAAAGCCAATAGAAATGTGCAGTTAATTAAATTAAAAAAAATTTTTTTTTAAACTTTCACAGCAACTTTTTAGAGACAAAAAGTAGAAACACAAAAAAAATTTATTTTTTTTATAATATTTTGTGCTTTTCCTTGGAAAATTGATAGTTATATTTTTTAATTTTCGTCAATATTTTTTTAATCAAAGAATATATATCCTGAATATAACCTCCGTCTTAAAAATATATTTTTTTTTTGTAATATATTTAAAAATGCAGTTCAATATGTCATTATTTGCCATACCGTTCTGAGGGAATGACGGCCAATGCAATTCCCTCATATTTTTTTTTATTTTTTTTTTGGTATTTTGTTTAATAAATGTAATGAACAAAAAAGTGTTTGAGAACACTATTTTTTTAATTTTAATTTTGGAAAAGTTGTCTATTTTGCGTTTTTAAACAGAAAAAAAATTCTTTTTCACGCACACAAAGAAATTTGCTTCAAACAAATGCCGCTGGGTGGTGATGCATTCTCTTTCTCTCAGTTCTCTTTTTCTTAATAAAAAAGAAGTCATGAGCTCTAATACATTTTGTTTTGACTCCTCACTTTTTTTTTATATGGAAAGTATATACACACATTCTTCTGTGGATCGTGATGGATAGCGATCTTTCTTTATGTAAAAGAAAAAGACAGAAGTCATTCAAATGTATAGGTCATTTGGTACTATGTATGTATGCTCTGTTTTTTTCCAACGGGTAGGTGGTAGACTTGGTTGAAGTTCGCGTGGGATCGTTGCAGGAGATTTGGTTGAATTTTGTGTATCTTATATGTAGGTGTGTATGTTTATTTTTTGTTGGCTTATCTGTTGGAAGTTTTTTTTGCTTCTTTTCCGAAAATAAATCCATCATATTGGGTGTGTAAATATATACGAGATTTTTTGGTCATTGAGCGTTAGATTTTTTTTCTGATAAGAAATGGTGCAACACCTAATATGGGTACGTTAGGTACTAGAGCCTACGATTCAGTCCGTGTATTTAAAAAACACGGGTACACGGACTCCGTGTAATTATTACACGCAAATAAAAATCCGTTCTCTTAAAACACGTGTATTTATTTGCTTAATATCGATGTATCCGGATATTAAGCATACACGGATCTTTATTACACGGATTCTTAATACACGGAATGATTTTTGATTTTTATCTTTTCAAGGGGTGGGCTTACAAGCTCAAAATAATATGGGATAATGGATATTAAAGATTTTTATTTTTAGTGATTTCCCAAAAAAATCGATTTTAAAAGAAAAAATTAAATAATTCTAAATTTAAATCCACTAACAGATTCGACTACCAAGTCGTTGTCGTATTTTTATCAAAAAAACCCGATAAATTTGGCCCTCTCCAGTGATGATTGGATTATTTAAAATACACGGATCTTCGGATACACGGATACACGGACACCCGGACGCACGGACGCACGGATGCACGGATACACGAAATACACGGATTCAAATCCGGATATTATAAGAACACGTGTATCCGTGTTTTTAAATATCCGTGTAATAGGGAGCTCTATTAGGTACATTAGTAAATAGGAGAAAATCGATCACTTTTTCTTTCGGTGGTGACATGACATTATTAGAAGAAGGGTTAGAGTTTGAGATAAGTCAAAGTGTGTTAAAAGAATATGGCAAATACGCAATCATGTGTTTTTATTTCACATAGGGCGTTTTTTTTTCTTCTCTCGCGTAGTATGGTGATGGGTGGAATAAAATGACCATTAAATTTCCGTTAAAAAGAGGAGAATGTCTATTTGTTTTCGTTTCAGTTTGAGTTTCTGTAGGTAGGTATCAGAGAATAAAACGAGTCAAGTAAAGTTCACGAACATCGAATACTCACTCGAAAAAAGCGAGTTCAAACAAACAGAGTCAACGCCACGAGTATGATGACTCGTGATTCACCACACAAATCAAACGAATACGAACGAGTATACCTTGCAACCGAGTTAAATTGGTTCGAATAAAAACGAGTCAAGCGACCGTGAACAAAGTGTCCACGATCGATGTAATCAAGTAGTTTATTCGATCGATATGCTCGAATTTTTTTTAATTTTTATAGACTCGATTGTTTTTGTAGTGTGTATTGTGTACCTACCTACATATGTATATAGCTATGAAAATTTTTTTTAAGTATTGTTATATAACGTGTCGTCACCATCCAATGAAATAGGATTAATTTTCAAATTTGAATTTGCGACCATCAAATTGTTGACAGTTTCCGGATTCAATCTGGTTCTTTTTTCTTAATACAAAAATCACTACATTTTCTGCGAATTCATCCAATCCTTAAAAAAACTGAATAGATAAAAAAAATTTAGGTACCCGTAGTAGGTAGCAGGTAGGTACGTAGGTACATGCATATATATGCAATACGCATACAAATTTTTTCCGAATTTAAATAATAATTCCGTTATGCTGAACGTTTTAAACTTTAGTTTTTCAAGGGAGCTGTTTCCCAGTTAAAAACAATTGTCCAAAAACTGCACTCTCTCAAACTTTCCTATGTCGTGTGAATAGTATTATGAATGTAATCCACATAGTTGAATAATTAAATCTTCTGTCATCATACCTACTAAAAGAAAAAAAAAAAAACAACCAATTAGTAAATAACTTCGTATCCATAATAGAAATAGAAATCAGTTGTTCTTCTTGTAAATTTAAAAACCACCAAAACCGAATACAAATAAATATGTACCTAAAATCTACTTACTCTAAAAACGACCCAAGATATGTTCACGATCAACCACTTTTTTTCGAGTATACTCGTTTTGTTTCGGGTGTATTCGAGGTTGAAGGTTGATGGGGATTGGATAAGCTGCTGTGCGAAATTTGGTGTTTGGTTTTTGTGATTTTCAGCGTTACAACTTAAGCAGCAGTGAGTTTCTAGATTATGATCCTTTAAGATAAATAAAAGTATGTACCTAATTAATTTGTATTTTTATTGAATAAATCAAATTAAGTAGGAACTAGGAACATGGTATGAAAACAAAATGAAATAAAAGTGAATGAACAAAAATAAATGGTAGGATTACGTCAAACAAAAAATAAAAAATATATAACTTATAAATACATCATAAATTAATAATTATTTAAATGTACATGAAACATTTTTTTTTTTAAATAAACATTGTTATATATAACGTCGTCATCATCCAATGAAATAAGATTTACATAGCTTCAATGTCAAATTGATATATGTACCTTACCTACCTGTATTATGTAATCAGAAATCTATTTTCGGCGAATTCAAACCCATCCTTAAAAAAATCTAAATAGATACAAAAAAAATAGGTACCTACAGTCTACATAGTATGTACATACCTATATATGTCAACGCTATACGCATACCAATTTTTCCCGAATCGAAATCATTTTGATGACCGTTTGAAACTTTATTATTTTTCAATTGAGCTGTTTCCCAGTTAAAAACAAAAGATCCATCCTTTTTAAAACAATTTTCCAACAACTGCACTGCCCCAAACTTTCCTTTGTAGTGTGTAGTTTATATTATTATGAATGTAATAATCCACATAATCCACAAAATGCAAACCAACCAATAGTAAATAATTTCATCTCTATAATAGAAATAGAAACCGGTTGTTTTTCTTGTGAACACCATCAAGCGCGGTCCCTAAATACCGAATACACATAAATATGTACCTAAAATCTACCTAATCCACAAACGACCCGAGATATGTTCACGATCTTGGATGATGTTCACGATCAACCACCTTTTTTCGAGTATACTCGCTTTGTTTCGGCTACTCGAAACTAGTTCCAACTGTTCACGAGTAATTTTGTTCGTGGGTGTGAAGTCAAACGACACAAACGAGTTCGACCAGTTTGTTTGAGTTTTCTCGTGAGTATTTTTATTTGTGAATAAAATGAATTGCGAGTATAAAGGCAGAACGATCGAGTATAAACGAACATAAGGAAAAATAGAGAATTGTTCGAACAAAGTCGAACATATTCATTTTAATCTCTGATAGGTATCTAACCTAATTTGAATTCTTTTGAATCCTGTTTTGTACGCTACGCAGCTAAATTTGTCACGCGATCTTTATAACGTTTTGCATAAACTGTAGATTTAAATTTAATTTCGTAACTTTCGATCAACATAAAAAGGAACTGAATTCTGATTCTGAGCTTCTTTTTTCATTGAAAAGATAATGGATGGAAAGTACAGGTCAAGTTTTCAAATACTTGAATTTTGAGTAATAAAAAGAAAACTTGCCAAGTAAACCGCCAAATTTAAGTCATTAAATAATAAATTTCTCTCATAATTTGAAGTTGCTTCAATAGTAATCTACTTTAAATATTTGACATTAAAACTTTATAAATTAAGAACTTGGCATACTTTTAGATCTCACTACTTTTCACGGCTGACTTGTTACATAAAGGTTTTTTTCATAGAAGAACTTGGCTCTATTTTTAACATTTATGTTTTTGTTCTGATCTCACTCCTTTTTGCAAAGAATTTAATTTTTCCCACTTCAAGCCCTACCGAATTTCATCATTCTACAGCAATCGGAAGTGCTCTATTTAATTGATTGCAATACTGAGAAAGTAGGCGGATACCACGCCCCCTGAATGGAAAACTTCAAATATTAAATTTTTTTTGTGTGCACTTGAAACCCTACCGCTCTACCAAATTTCATCACTCTACAGCAATCGGAAGTATTCCATATAATTGATAGCAATTCTGGGAAAGTGGGCGGATACCACGCCCCCTGAATGGAAAACCCCAAATTTTCGATTTTTTCTTTTGTATGCATTTCAAGCCCTATCGCTCAACCAAATTTCATCATTTTACAGCAATCGGAAGTGCTCTATTTAATTGATTGCAATTCTGAGAAAGTAGGCGGATCCACGCCCCCTGAATGGAAAACCTCAAATATTAAATTTTTTCTTTTGTATGCACTTGAAACCCTACCGCTCTACCAAATTTCATCATTCTACAGCAATCGCAAGTGTTCCATATAATTGATAACAATTCTGGGAAAGTGGGCGGGTACCACGCCCCCTGAATGGGAAACCCCAAATTTGCATGCACCACCAGACCTACCGCTGTGCGAAACAACAAGTTTCTGCGGTGTCGGGAAGTGCTCCATAATTTTGATGATCTGTCAGTGAGTGAGTCAGTGAGTCAATGAGTCAGTGAGTCAATGAGTCAGTGAGTCAATGAGTCAGTGAGTCAATGAGTCAGTGAGTCAGTCACGGTTTTCACGATTTTTGACGTCTTATATGTCGGGAACCACTAATGCTAAGAAGTTGAAATTTGGTGTGGTGCTTGTGCTTGGCTAGCCTACCAAATGTTCCGAATTTGAAGTTCCTGACTATTGGTACTGAAGTTAGAGGGGGGTCGAAAATCGCCTGAGTTTGTTCCTGTAAAAAGGGTGTAGTGCCAGAACTTGGCTGGGCACTACCGTGCCCTTTGACCTAGGTACACACTTTTTTTTAAAACATAAAATATATCTAGGTATTCCTCCTGAGTTTATTCTTTTATTGTAAACAAACAAAATTACACCACCACCGCCGCCGCCGCGCACCGCGCTGCGCTGCCTTCACAGCCATCCAACAATTCCATCATCATCATTTTCTTCAAAATATTTACACGTTATTCGAAAGAAAAAAAGCATGTGTCTGGTATATTCATATATTCCTACCCTTCATGGCAGAATTTTTTGCTTTTTTTCTGTAGGTATACATAATATTTTACTTATTCTTTTCTGCGCTTGCTACTTGTGTTTTTCTTTCTTGTGCGTGCGTGATTCTACCTGCGGCTTCGTCTGCGATGAAAAAAGAGCCCAAGAGTAAAATTAAATTTCAAATTATTGAGTGTTTAATTTTTTAAATAATGGAATTGTGACTTTTGAAGAAACAAGGATATCTGAATTAATGGATTTGAGCAAAATTGACTTATCAAGGTCCGTTTTGAAGGATCTGTGGATCCTGAATCGATTAATAATTTTATTGGAATGGTCTTTGTTTTTACAATTATAAAGCGAAGAGATCTGATGTGACTGACTGAAAATTTTATTATTATTATTATTATTATTATATATTTATTAAACAGGCTAATAGTTAAATTAACGAGCTACTAGCTGCGAAGCCCTACTGCTCTATAATACTTAGGTTTAGTTCTTATAATTAGTTTATACATTTGTGTCTGTTTTCAATAGGATTTCATTAATTTTGTCTATGTTATATGTATTTGGGCATTTTAATATTTCGATGATGTCGTTTCCATTCAAAATGTTGTTGACGGTTGGTCTTAGTCTGTTGCAATCGTGGAGCAAGTGTTGAAGATCAAAAGTAGTGTGGCAGGTAGGACAAATGGGAGGGGGCTCTTTTTTGAGGATGTGAAGGTGGGTGGCAGAGGTATGGCCAAGTCGAAGTCGGATAAAAGTGCGAATCTTGGATTTCGGTATGTTCGTGGGGTAGATCGGAATTGACTTTGTTGGGTTTATTTTTGTGTAGTGGTGTGTGTTGATATAAACTCCATTCAATTTAATCAGCGTAAGTTAGTTTTTTTATGTGGCTTTTATTGAGGTCGCTTTTTGTATAAAAATTATAGAGGTAGATTGGTGATTTGCTTGCAAGGGATGCAGCTTCGTCAGCCATCTCATTCCCTCGGATGCCAATGTGCCCAGGAGTCCACATCAGTTTTATGTGATGATTAGTATTGATTAATAGAGAACGAATGTTATTGATGAGGTAGGTGTTGTTGTTGGTATTTTGATGGCTCTGATGGTAGATAGGCTGTCGGTGCAAATTACTTGTTTTACGCCGACTTGAATAGCCTCTTCAATGGCAGTAAAGATGGCAAAAGCAAAAGCTAAAAATGGATGCTGCTTGTGGGAGTAATCCAAGGCGTATCGTGTTGCCATCTTCGTTTATGACTGCGAAAGTTGTAGTATCTGAGGTTTCGGATCCGTCCGTAAAAATGAATTTCCAATCTTTGGCTTTGAGTTCGGATGAAATGCCTAGGAAAAGCTTGCAATATATTTCATCAGTTGTAAGAGTTTTAACAAACGGTGTAACGGTGGGCTTATGAGCCAAGGTGGTTCAAGAGCTGTTGAATGGGTTAGTTTTAGTAGGTCACGTTTTGGAAAATCGGTATTACCCAACTGGAGAATTGTAAAGATGGCCGACGGGATCTTATATCTCCTTTTCCGATTGAGCGTTAGGTTAACTTCTTTATCTATCAGCGACTCGTTTGCAAAAAAGTGATGATCTTATTCCACCTAAGGTTGTTCTCTCTCTGTCATGTTGTAATAAAAGTCTAAATGCAGCGATATTTACCATATTGGGTAATATATGTAGTGTTGTTCCAGTTTTTGTGAGTTTGCCAGCTTAACATGTCTTTCGTACCTAAGTATATACATTGCCAATGGATTTTAATAATTGTTCGTTATATCGGCACTTGTTTCATTTATCCCTTCATCATTGCGCCCAAATTAAAAACAAAATCAGTTTTTGCGTCTGTATTGATTTTCAATACGCCCAGTCTTTTTGTTGTTTTTTTAAGTAAATTGGATGAAACATTTATTTTATTCGAAAATTTTGACATACATTTTTGGAGTTTGGAATAAAAAGACAAAAAAACATATCCTTTATACTTCAAAAAACAAATTTTCTCATATTCTTTTCTGTGTGAAACACTCAATAATTCAAGTTTCTTGTTCATTTATAATATTATAATATTAACCACTTGAAAAATAAAATATATTTATTTTTATTTGATTAACATTAATTAATATTTTTTATTAATATACACTTCATAACATAAGTATTTGAAGAAAATAAGTATTTTTTTTTTTATAAATTGAGTTTATTAAATTCAGAAACAAAACTGAAAAAGTGTAACGTTCTATTTAACAAGCCAATATGGATTATTATTTATTCTATTTTATGTAATTGTCCTGGCTATGAATGAAGCCCATCCTAAAATGTTTATTATAGTATATGTTATAATTTATAATTATATTACATGCAAGATAAGTTATTGAAATCGACGAACCACGAATAATGCAAATTATGTGATTGCAAAATAATAATGTGAAGCTGCGCTACGCAGACTAATGCCATTTCATCTGTAATTAGTAATTAGTAAACGATTGTGCATCGTTTTTAAAAACTACAAAAAAACTACAACATACGAATATCAACACTATTTTGCCTCTCCCATCCAAATATTATAGACAAATGCATTCGCATCTGCACAGCGACGTAAAATGAAAGGTTTTGGAGACTTCAAACGCAATGCTGTTGTGTGTATACCAAGTGAAGAAGAATTAAAAAAGCGCAACCAGTTGAAAACAGAGGCAGGCACAGAAAATGCAATTAAAGAATCAACACTTAATAATTTAAAAGGTAATTATTATTATTGCAAACAATAAGCAATCAGCAAGTGGGTAGTAAGATTATAATTTTCTTATTTTTCGAAATGTTATCTTATTAACTGAAATTATGTTATTTATTTAATATATTAAAAAAAAAATTAAATGTTTCCTTACAGGTAAATAATTCAATAGATCATTTAATTAAAAACAAAAACCATTATTTAATTTTTATTTTAGTAGTGCCACTCGAATACATATTTTAATAAAGCTCTGAGTTTCGAAATCAAAAGTTTTGAATTTAAAACCTGTTTATTAAAATGTTTTGTTATTTTTTTTGTATGTGTGCCATTACTGCTGTGTATGCATATATAATCAAGCAAAATGAAACTTATCGATTTTTTTACAATAGTTTATTTCTTGATTGTCTTGTTTTCTATACAAAAATACTATTAGATTCTGGGCAGATAAAAACCTTCACTTCATAATTCTTTATTTTCTTTGCCTAAAAGTCCGGTGGCTATGGCACAGTGGATGGAGTGCTTGATTTAGAGGTGTGGGTTAGCGCCCCACTATAGGCAGCATTCTTTTCTATATACCCTCAGTTTCAACAGTCCACTGTGCCAACAAAAATGCTTTCCTTTTCTTCTATTCAGTCTATCTAGTGCCATTCAATTCAGGTTGCAATTTAAAGACCTTAGGCCTTACAGGCATATAGTTAAAATTATTATTAAAAACAAGTTCGGTGAAGCATAATATTTAATCTGGTTATACATTACTTTACCTTACATCTCCTTGTCTTACTTTTCTACTGGAACGATTTTGTCCGTAATAGATTCACCTTCTGTATTTGATGCACCATAGTATTTGATTTCTAGTTAATTGATTAAACTGGCTATGACAATGCCTATGTGTTTTGCATTTTCTATGTATGTGACAAATTCACTGCAATTAACGGCACCGTTTGGCAGTCTGAGCTCTAGCCCTAGTACAACCTACCAATATCAGATATCAGATTAGCATCATTTTTTTACGATTTGTACAAAATTTATTATTTCTGCATCGTTTCAACCTATAACATCCAGGTGCTTCGAAACTTTGTACGACGGTAACGGCAGCTTTAAAATTCAATCACAATAGAACTTTTAATTAAAGTAATTTGTAGATTTATTATACAGGGTTTCCGATTATCAATGGTCCAAACTGAAACTGGTGATAAGCCAGGGGCCCTAATATGTGATTAGATTCTATAATTAAAATGTTCGAATTTGCTAAATCGGAACTCTGCAACTCTTTAAGAACGTTTTAATATACGATTATATGCTCTATGAACTTTCTCATAATCTAGGAACTATTTAACTCGAAAGTAAATGTCAAAACAAATCGAAATCGCAAATAATCATTCGACATCAAATTTGTTTGCGATCAATTAAAAAAAAAATTTTTAAATGAAAGTAAATATTGATTAAAAATTAACAGGGGTGCGTTCATGAAACGTGTCGGAAACTTTACGATTTTACGACATCGTAAAGTTTAAGACGTTGCATGAATACCTTTATTATTCGTAAATGTGGTAAACGACATGGTAAACAAATCAGCTGTTCGTTAAACGTCGAACAGCTTAACAAATTTAATTTAATTTTAACATTCGTAAAATTTTCCATCCGCAATTTAAAAATGCCCAGAATAAACCAAAAAAGTAAATTTATACAATTGTTGAACAAATTGCTTTCAGTGATCTATTAGTTCTTGAGTTATTTGGCGAAAATGACGGTAAGTATGTTTATCGTTGTGATCAACATATAAGTGCATGTGTGAATGTATTTGTGTAACTCACACTATTTTGAAAATAGTCTCACTATTTCCCCAATATGCCCGTTCCTCTATTTCTTCTTCTAAGGTTACAAGAATTTACCAGGTTTACCATCTTCTTTTAACACACACATTTGTGTCGGAAAGTTTAAGATTTGTTGGAAAAAATTTCCCATACAAATGTTGACAGTTTGTTTATGACGTCGTAAACTTTAAGACGTTTGACACGTTTACCATGCTTTTCCGACGTTACTCGTTCGAAAGTCGAAAATTTTAAGAAAATGAGTTGGCATAACTTACATTAGATTTAATACATAGTACCAACTGAAAGTAGAATCGGAAATACGTTTCGAGTAGAATTGAAAGTAAGATCGAATTATATAGTTGGGCCCCAGGTCATGACAACTTAGAATTTAGCACCGTTTCATAACGGTTTTCGAAATTTTTTGAAATTTCGAAAAACCCTACTTTGAACCAGGGATGGAATCGGCTTAGGTGAATGGTGATTGTCACATTCACGACAATTAAATGTGATCAAATTAAATTTTGCGTCTATGTAAAGTGATCACCAAAAATTATTCAAAACTTGGCTCTACTTTGAGAGACACGTACTAAAAGTTGTCATAAATCCATTGTTTTGATTTTTTTTGACAGTAAAATGTTGTATTTACCCGCCTTTGTTGAGTGCCTATAAAAATTAGCTAATAAAAACGTAAGTAAAAATTATTTTAATCGTTTTAAGATTTGAAGAAAATTAAATAATTTTCATTAATTTTCAATAAGTCAATAAAATGCAAACAAAACTCATGACATAGTCATGTTCTGGCCGAACATTCCTATAGTGTTTGTGAATTTAATTTTACATGGAATTAAAAATAATTGCACAGGTTCAAATAAATTCATTTTTCTTGAATTTGTCAATTTTGTATGAAAATGACACCAAAATAGCTGTCACAAGAAAAAGTCACAAAAATATGATTATCACATGTATCAATCACCTTACGCAGAGCGAATTTGTTTATTTTGACTGTCAATTATCACAAATCACCTTAGCCGATTCCACCCCAGGTATTTGGTCACCCTGTCTATAATTGATTTTTGTTTTTCTTAATTTTGTTCACTTAAATATTGTATGATAGTAAGACCAATTCTGCATTAAAAATATTTTTGGTATCCTGCAGCATTTTGCTCAAAATTTATAGATTTTATCAAACCGGTTTTTTTTACTTCAATTTTTAAAAGAGCATCTGGAACTCATTATTGGTTTTTAGTTTTAACAATTTGCCAATACTAGGCTTAAATCAAAAGTTATAACAATTTGAACTCAATCAAACAGGGTTCTAAAACATATAAAAATATTTTTTTTAAATAATATGTAGGTAGTTTTTTTTATTAATTTTTATTTTTTTATTTGGAATACCAAAATTGGCAATTCAGAGGATACTTAAAGCGAAAAATCTTGCATCCTATTTATCTACAGCACCTCCGGACTTTATTTCCAAAGGATTATCGAAGAAGACTGGAATTTTGTCGAATTATGCTTGATATAAATCGAGAAGATTTAGGGTTTTCAACAAAATTCTATGGACTGATGAGTTTCGGGACAAAAAGGATGGATGCGTAAGTGTTCATAAATCATAACCTTCACAGTTGGCAATTGGAAAACCCACATTTTATACGTGAAGGGAAATCGCAATACAACTTCAAAATAAATTTATGGACTGTCATTCTAAATGCTAAGTTATAAGGCTCTATGAATCATCAGCAACATTAAACATTACCAACAACTTATTTGAATTTTCTGGAAAAAAAACGGTTTTTTTTGTTGGACATGCCCATCGCCGTTGTCTAGTAAATTAGGCTTCAATATGACGTCATAATGGTAGGATTGTAAAACGCCTCTTAAACAATACAAACAGCTGCTCAAGAGATGCAAAATTCGGGAAGCAGAAAACGCTTAAAAAGACATTTTTTAAGAAGTTGTCTGTTAAAAATAATTTGAGCTAACCGTAAAAATAAAAATTAATAAAACAGCTATTATTTAAAAATAGTTTAATTTTTATTTATTTTATAATCCTGTTTATATATAACTTTTGATCTAAGGCTAGTATTGGTAAGTTTTATATTTTTTAAGAAACTTCAATAACATACCAAATTTTTAAAACTAAAAACCAGTATTGAGTCATACGTTTTTTTTTTTAGGATGCTCTTTTAAAAATTGAATTAAAATAAAAACCAATTCATCAAAATGTCATATGATCTATTAATTTTGAGCAAAACTGGCAAATATCAAAAATATTTGAATGCAGAAAATTGGTCTTACTATCGTAGAATATTCAAGTGATTAGGAAAAACAAAAATCAATTATGGACAGGGTGAGCAAAAACAGTTTTTTTTTTTTCGAAAACCGTTATGATGCGGTACGGATAAGTTACTTAATTCTGAGTGGTCATGAACTGGCCTATCACCAGTTTCAGTTTATGGGACACCCTGTATATAAGTTTTATTGTATTTTATCTATTAGCAGTGGCTTTATGTTTATTTCTCCAATAGCCATACAAACATACTATAAATACTTATGGCCGCCATCTTGTTCTATTAGATTAATATCCGAATACCAATATAACTTTTTTAAACCAAAAATAGAGTGTAAACGTGCTCTGTAAAAGTGGCAATTAATCTCATAAAGTTCGAAAAACGCAATATTATTGTCTCCAATATTATATATTAGAATTACTAACCAACCAAAATGGTGTTTGGAAAAGTTTTATAAAAAAATTTTTCAAACTAGTTAGCTAGCTTTAAAAAAAAATAAAGTCTTTTGCTGTTTTCTACCGGCTGTAGAAATACACGGTTCTATTACAGATGAAGTTACCTTGATAACAGAAGTAATTTATAAACATATGTATTTGCTTCTATTACACAAATGAAGCTAATTAAATTTTGTATATTATATAGCATAAAATTTAAAGACCCCATGTAGTTTTTGAATTTATTTTATTTTTCTGGTTCTCCATTCTAAATACTCAATAATTAGGCCTAATGTGGATCCGACCGGATCGTAAGAAAATTCTGTCCGGTTCGTACGAAATTTACAATTTTGGTAGTTGTTCCGATTGATAAATCATACATTTATCCAAAAAAATACGTTAAAATGTCAAAATCAGAGAAACGTTTTCCGAATTCTATGCTATGCATGGCGATTATTTCTTTTTGTACTTCCCCGATTTTTAATCTTCGCATACAGAAATATATAAAAAAACAAAAACATGTCGACTAAAATTTTTGTTTAATATAAACTGCATGCGCTGGTGAGGGTCAATACTTTACTAAACGGATTGCACAAAAATAATAAACGATAAAATCGAAATTTGTCCTGAACGGTCACGATTATAGAGCCGTATCCGAATCTGAATGTGTCTTGCTTTAATTAAAAGATGAATAATATTCAAGATGCACTGCAAAATGTTTCTATTATGGATAATAAATCAACTGAGTTAAGTTGTTGTTTAGTTGGAAATTCAAACATATTCCTGAAAATAAATCTGTATGTTCCCTTTGTGGCTTGATTATATGATCACGAGTTTATAAAATTTCTAAGTTTCAATCCATGAAAATACTTTTTTATAATTTTTTTAAGGTTTCGAGCCAACTTTGGATAACTAAATCAACATTTGGAAAAACATTGATCTAATTTATTCAAGTCTAAGAATCAAGTCTGCTAAGCTTCATACATCTCAAATGTCCTCAAGTTGATTGATTTAAATTAGTAGCTAGTAGATAAATAAAATTATGCAGATTCAACTAATATTTGCAAATATTGACGAATTTGACTTTCCCCGGTTAGTTTGATTGACGAATGCCAATTAACGCTTCTGCGATAGTTCAATTTTTTTCAATTTTATTGAGAAAATAGCTGCAAACTAGTTTAATGAAATAAATTTGCGGATTGCAATGCGCCCCAAAAGAAATTATTCTCAGAATTCTCCGTAATCAATCATTTAAAAATAAATTAATTTCAGTTTAAAAATCAATTATTGTTCCAATTCCTGTTCACGATATCACTCCATATATTTTCTCATCTTGATCAAAGATTCAAAATAACGTAGTAATAAGTTATTTTCAATCAATATTTGTGTTCATCGATTTCTTGAAAAAAAAAAATTTATTTCAATTTTTATAAAATTTTCATTAAATACTTGCAGCGAGTTTTACCTTACCATCACTTGAATTTGGTTGGTTTGACAACATAATTTATACTGATTTAAAAGACGATGAAGCCAAGGATGAAGTAAAACGCTACAACGAAAAAGGCAGCAAGGATATTGATGCTTCGCGTGACAAACGACCACGTCGTGATAATCGCCAGCGTGATGACAGAAGACGATACGAGGATCGTCGTCGTGACGATTTCAGGGGTTCCCGCTGGAAGGGCAACAGCAACGATCGCCGTGGAGGCCAAGGAAACCGCTGGGGTCCACCATCTCGTGGATCATCTGCTCCATGGCGCGACGATCGAGGCTATGGGGGAGGTGGTGGTGGCCGATCGTATGACAATCGCAATAATCGATACAGTAGTGGAGGTGGTGGTGGAGGTTCTCAAAATTGGGTTAGCAATAATCGCAATCGGTATGATGACCGTTTTGTCGGTCGATCAGGTGGAAATAGTAGCGGAGGTGGCAGAAGCTATGACACATCATACGGTAGCGGATCTAGAGATTATAGAGACCGCGGTCGTGACCGTAATGGAGACGGAGGAGACAATGGAAGCCGACGAGATGGTGGTGGTTATCGTTCAGGAAATAATCAACGGGATTTTCGGTCTGGCCACCGCGACAATCGTACCGAAGATAGTCGCGGTGGCTTTGAGCGATCGAAGTATTCTTCGAACGATGATGGCTATGCCTATCATAATAAGCCAAGTGGACATGTAAGATTGAACTATCATAACTTTATATATGTACTTATTAAATTAATTTCATTGCAGGGTAAATGGGTGCAAATGCAGGGAGGTGGAAATTGGGGTGGTCAGCAACAAATGCAACAGCAGGATTACTGGAGTTACGATCAATCACAAGGTAAGTTATATTATTTGTACTTTTTACATAAGATAAGAGTATTTTAAAATTTTTCTCTTGATATTCAAATGCAACATCTTCATAGAAAATATATTAATTAATAAACTACGTTGCCCATACAAAGCTGTGTGATAAACTGCGAACAGTAACTTTCTTGATCCTATGAATCTTTAGGGGACATACTAATGAGTTCGAGAAAGTAGATTATTTATTTTTATAGATATACACAAAATATCACTATAACCTTGGGTACCTTACTTCCGCAATACTCAATTGTAGGCCTTAAACAAAAGGGACTTAAACGGGATGGATCTCTAAAATCTACAGAATTTCTTTTAACAAATCCTGAAAGGATTTTTTTTGAAATATAATTAATATGAAGATCAACGAAAGTTTTGTATCTAACACTATGTCATCGACGGACATTTTTTATTTAAGTTCAAAGTCATTAGATCGATACCAAGCATGTATACATTTAGTTAATTTTGGACAATTACATTCGTTTACATTTTTCATTTTTTTAAAACATTTACTAAATCGTTTATATAAAACGAGAACATAGCAGAAACTAAATGGACACCTTCGGGAACTCACAAGAGCAAAAACATTTCTTTTGAACAATAGTTACAGAAGTTAATTTGGACTCCGATGTGTTATTCAAAATTTGTTAAGTGTTGACACTCAAATTATGGTTTCTCATTAAGGTCTTAGGCTGAAAACATACTGGAGCTGCAAGCAGAGCGGCGATGCGAGAGGTGAGCAGAGCGTTAAAAACAAACACATGCTTTCTTATGAGAACTGATACTTCGTTGCTAGATACCTCAGTATGAGAGCTCTCATAAGAACACATTGTTTGTTTTCGTCGCTCTGCTCACTTCTCGCATCTCCGCTCTGCTCGCAGCTCCAGTATGTTTTCAGCCTTAGAATTAAAGCGAACTCTTAGATGCAACTTTCACAATCACAGGAATTGAATTTGCTTTTTTAGATAATAAAGAGAGAACAGACAAAGTGTCAACGTAGACTTATTGGGAAACTTACACTCCCGTTTAACAACATTTTCGAAACCTGGAATTGCTGAAAGCTTTAAATAAACCGTTTTGTTCCCTATTCATTAAAAGATAATTTTGAAGATCCTGCTTACTACAGAGGTATTTGTAAACCATCAAAGAAGATTCTTCACGTGGTAAGATATAAACAGCAAAATAAATGATTGGGAAGCTCGGTCCATTCCAGGGCGGAACACAGTTGATCACATTTTCGTTCTTCAAAATAGGTTCATAATTAGGAAACAGAAATTGTATGCACTGTTTGTTGACTTCAAGGCTTCTTTTTACACAAATAATCGTTTAGTTCTCTTCTATAAACTGTATTGCTTGGTTGTATAACACAAATTTTGTAAGAGCATAACTTATTTCAACTGAATTGGGTTTTCCCAGAAATTCAACTTTAATTAACACACCTTCTCATTATGGAAGAGTTACAAAAATAACCACATCTCCGATATATGTAATTTGATACTTTTGTCAGACCATTTTTTAAATTGTCTTTGGTGAGGAAAGTTTTGATTTCGTTTTTAATTATGTAATTGCCAACAAATATTAACAAAATCGGTTACCTACTTAGCAAAACAAGTTATTATGAAAAATTATTTTCTCTACAGGCTATGGAAACCAACAACAGGCGCAATGGCCAATAAATAGTGCCGACCCCAGACAACAGCAGTGGGTTAATTGGTACCAGGTAAGTTTGTGTACATTATAACAAAATAGTGGGTCTAATTTTTAATATATCAGGGTCGCTTTAAAAAAAGTGTTTTTTAACGAAAAAAAGTTTGGGTCTGTGAGAGTCACTTTTTCATAACAAGAATAGGCGGGTTTTGTTTTGCAAGTCCATATGGATTTATCGAAAAAAAACGACATCGGGACTTACCAAAGTCATCACAACAAACAAACCCATCACTATCCTTTCATCAAAATGTCATCACTATCCTTTTAGCTTTATGGTGGCATAAAAAATAAAGCCTTATCAGCCACGCCACATTAAAATAAAAGAAAACTCACATAGAAAATTATTTCCCTTCATAAAATAAAACTACATAAATAAAAACATAGATCGTAATTTCAAGTCATTTATAGGAAAACAAAATAAATTCCAGACAATGATCGCCATTTTTTTCATAAACAAATAGTATCAATCGATGAATCGTATAATTAGACTTTCATACAAACTATCGATACCAAAATGATAATTAGCGCCGATAATACAGTTTTTATCTGGACTTAAGTTAAGTCCCGAAAATTCTCTGGACTTAGCTAAATCCATATGGACTTAAGTTATTGTTGTATTTACGTGTAAAGATCTTAGTTCCGATGTCGTTTTTTCGACAAATCTATTTGCAAAAAAACACGCCTATTATACTCTTAGGGGCCAGTTATAGCTTTCATTGAAACTCATCATTGAAAATTTAAAGTTGAGACACTTATAAAGCAAAATCAGTGATTATTTTGATGCCAATATAAAGCTACAGACTTAATTTTTATTTTTTGTCAAAACAAATTTTCGTTTTGGCCCAAGTTAACACGTGAAATGAATTTCTCTATTTCAATGATTGAACTACCTTATCATTGATCATTGAAATCTTATAAATCGTTTTATGTGAAAACGATTCATGGAAACTGCATTTTGCAAAAAATTGAAAAATTGTACTAAGGGGCCAGTTATAGCTTTCATTGAAACTCATCATTGAAAATTTTAATTGTTAATTTTGGGGCACTTAAAAAGTGAAATCAGTGATTATTTTAATGCAAATAAAAAGCTGATAACTCAATTATTATTTCTAGTCAACAAAATATTTATATATATATTGCCTCAAAATTAACAATTAAAATTCAAAAGATCAATTTTTGCCAATTGTTCGAATGGTTGCTGCCTTAAGCATTTCATGGCATTCGGCTTCTTGCTAAATTAAGCTGGTTTAGTTTACGCGCATTGTTAAACGGAGGGTTTTTCATCAGCATTAAGTGCTTTAGGTGTCCGGCATATCTGATAATCTGATTTAAGGTCATTCGGATTACTTCTAACCCAGCTCCGTGTCTTGATTTGCTCAGAGAGTGGTTGCATTTGGAGGCTTATCATATTATTTTCGTCATTGGTAGATAAGATAGAATTGAAAAAGTTCGTCCTTTGTAGTTTTTTGCCTACATTAACGGATTTTTTAAGAAATTGCATACGAATTTCAGACTTTGACTTTGGTCATAAAGACCAATAAAACGTTTCGTCAGTCCTTGATGCCGATAGGCCTCTGTTTTGGCAATTTCTGTAGCCATGAATATTTTCTGCCCATTTAAACTTTCAAATTGAAGAAATAAAAAAACATAACTGTTTTATCACTTCCTGATAACTTTTCGAGAGCTACGCTGCCAAATTATAGCTTACAATGTGAAATAAAAACAATTGAGGCTATTCAAATGTTACAAAAAAAAATTAGCGTTTTAGTGACTGCAAACAAACAAGCACAGAAAATTTAGTTAACTTTACGAAATTTGTTAAAAAAATGTCTTAATCTCAGAGACCGTTCTCTTACCATGTCTTTAAATATAAATGTTCTTATGTACAAATCAAAGAAGTATCAAAAACAGTTGAATGTAAGAAATTTATTGTGTGAGGCTATTCAAATGTTACGGACTGTACGTATTATGTTAATGCATTTCGAGATCTTAGGTATATATATTTTATAATATACAGGGTGTCCCGTAATGAGTGGATAATACTGCAGCTGGTGATCGCAGGCCTTATGACTGATCAGAAAATATATATAAAAAAATATTTTTCTTGTGGTCTCCATGGTATAATTTATTTTCGAAAAATGTTAAAAAATTCAGGGTCTCCTAAAATACCTAATTACAAAGGCCACCCATAAAGGATTCTTATTATTTTTGTATTTTTATAATATTCTTGAATAACCGTTCTAAATGATGGGTAGTAAATTTTAACACCAGCTGATGCATTTTTTGTGTTATAATTTTTTAAAATTATTTTTTTATTCAAAAATAATTCAATATTTTTTTTTACCAAAGTTTGAAAATTGATAAAGAGAAAAAAATGTATGAGAACATAAGTGGCAAATTTGATAAAAATTGGCCTGTTTAATGTACTTTCCAAAATGGTATAACACATGTTTGGGTCTACAACCATAACAAATAAAATTGGCATTTAATCTACTAAAGTAGTTTTTTAACAATTTATAAGATGAAATTAAGTTACAAAGTTAAGTAAACACTACGAAGACGAATGAATAACTCATATTGTTTTTTTAATTTTTATTGCATTTAAAAATAACCGTTCTTAAATAAAGGCAGTAACATTTAACACTAGTTGCTGGATTTTTTTTAATAATTTTTTTAATTGTATTAAATGTATTAAATTATGATTTATATCAAGTGTTCAAACTGTCACCATTCACTGTGATACAGGCTCTGCATCTTCTAATGAAGGACCTCTCAATAAAACGAGCATATTGGCGCTCATTTATTTTCATCACAGCGTCTTGAACACGACGACGCAGTTCCGTAGTGGATGTAATTGGTTTAGTATAAACCATTTTTTTCAGGCACCCCCTGTTCAGGGCAGAGACTAAACCCAGAAATTAAGTGTTGTTAATGTACTTAGGTGAAGTACATCAAATTATTCTTTCTTGTTAATAATTTAATTCTTTCACTAAGTTGAGCAAAGGTGAAAAGATTGTTTAACGTTATAAAAAATATTTTATTTTATATATATATTCAAATCGATATAATATCAACAAACTAGTTTTTAAAAATAATAAAATAATAATTTTCAAAACAACATTTTTTACTAAGCTTGTTTGTGATTTTTAAAGATAAGTTTTTTTTCCTTTTATTTATGTTGAGAGTCAACATGCTCACCCCCCACACAAAAAAAAATAAGATGTTGATTGTTGCGATGAATGAATGGTATAGATTTGCTTTTATCGATGAATGTAAATCAAATTAATGGTATAAAAAATGAAAATCAAAGAATTCTTGATTTAGTATTTTTAAGTAATGACTTAGAAGCTGTAGTTAATGAACAAATTCAACCTATTCTTAATAATTCTGTACACCATAAGGGATTAGACATTCAGCTAAACTTTTTGTATCTTGACGAACTAAATTTTAATAAAAATGAAATCATAGTGGAATACGATTATGTAAAGGCCGATTATGTTGCTTTAAACACTTTCTTTCAAGAGGTTGACTGGAATAATTTGTTCATATCAAATGATTTAAAAGTATGCTTTGATAACCTTAGAGAAAAAATTGAAGAAGCTAAAGTGGGGTTAGTTCCTCAAAAAAGGAAAAGGGGTAATGGCAGACCAGTTTGGTTTAATAAAAGACTCTGCAATCTTAAAAATAAAATGACAAAGGCTCAAAAACAATATCGATCCAATGAAGCTTATAAAGACAAGTTTAAATAGCTTCGACAGGAATATGAAACCTTAAAAAAATTTTTGTATAGTCAATACTTATGGGGCTTGGAATCTAAAATCAAAACCAACGCTAAAGCTTTTTGGTCATTTCTTAACGGAAAAAGACAATCTTTTGGATTACCGATTAATATGAGATTTGAAGATAAGGTTACAAGTGATGAAATTGAAATCTGCAATTTATTTGCTGATTTCTTTCAGTCCAACTTCATTCTTGAAACCCCAATACTAAGAAATAATCTTAATATTCAACCAATAACAAGTCTAGGAAATATAATTTTAACCAAAGAAGAGGTTTTAGAAGAACTGTCGTCTCTAGATGGAAATAAAAAAGAGGACTCCGATAAAATATCCACTTTGTTATTGAAAATGTGTAAAGAAAGTCTAGCTGTACCTTTAATGAAGTTATTCAATTTATCATTAAATCAAGGAATATTTCTAGATGACTGGAAAACTTCGGTTATTACACCAATATACAAAGCGGGTTCAAAACAAGACATTGCAAACTACAGACCTATTTCTAAGTTGCAGGCAATCCCAAAGATTTTTGAAGCATTAGTTAAAAAACGTATTTATGAGAACATAAGACATAGTATATCTGAAAACCAACACGGATTTGTAAGTAGTTGGTCAACTACTACAAACTTATCTCTCTTTTCGCAGTTTTGTACGAAGGGAATGGAGCGTGGTGGTCAAGTTGATGCAATCTACACGGATTTTTCGAAAGCTTTTGATCGTGTACAACATGTTATCTTGTTGGAAAAATTAAAAGCGTTTGGATTTAAATCTGATATCTTAAGGTGGTTTGAACAATATCTTACTAATCGAACTCAGTGTGTAAAGATAGGTAACAATTTATCAAAGGAAATTAAAAACTTTTCTGGAGTTCCCCAAGGAAGTCACCTTGGACCTCTGTTTTTTGATCTTTTTATAAACGACCTTCCCTCTTGGGTGAAAAATTCTAGTAATTTGCTCTTTGCGGATGATTTTAAGATTTTTAGAGTTATAAAATCTACCAATGACTGACCTCCTTCAACAAGACATTAATGCTGTATCTAAATGGTGTGAACTAAACTGCTTGCATTTAAATATCTCTAAGTGCAAATGGATGTCTTTCACAAGATCTCCTCGACCCATACAATTTTCTTATAATATTAATAATATGGAGCTAGAGAAAGTTGACAAAATAAAAGATCTGGGGGTTATATTTGACGAAAAATTTAATTTTAAAAATCATTACGACTACATAGTTTCTAAAGGTAATAAATTATTAGGTTTTTTAAAAAGAAACTCTAAGGATTTTAAGGACCCTCATACTTTAAAAACTTTGTATATAAGTTTAGTTAGGTCAAATCTTGAGTACGCTTGTTGTATTTGGAATCCGACTTACGATGTCAGCATTAAAAGAATAGAGGCGGTACAGCGTAAATTCACGAGGTATGCCCTAAGAAAGCTAAATTGGGTTGATAATGTTATGCCTTCTTATGAGCAGAGATGCCTATTACTAGGTATGCAAACTCTAGAAACAAGGCGTAAACAATATCTAATTATGCTGGCAAGAGATGTTTTATGTTCACATATAGATTGTTCTGCTCTACTTGCCCTTTATCCTATTTTTGCTCCTTCAAGATCCTTAAGAGAAAAAAAAATGTTTTTTTATGTGCCACGTTTTTATACAAATTACGGTAAAAGTAATCCAGTTTCAAGCTCCTGTATATTATTTAATTCAATTTGCGACTTAATCGATCTGCATTTAAGTAGGTATTTGTTCAAAAAAGCGTTGATGCTATGCATATTGTAAAAAGTAAGATAAAACTATATTGACAAAGAATTATTTATTCCATCATGTTATTTGTGTATATTATGTATATAATTTGTTATATCTAATAGAGTTTGTATGCTCGATAGAAAGAAATAAATAAATAAATAAATATTTGGTTTGAAACTGCATCTTCTTGAACGTTTCACAACATCAAAAAATTGCGTCTGTAAGGTTTGTTTGATTTTTGGTTGTATTGGGTCTCAGTTAGTTTTTTTTATATCCGCGTATTTGAGTTCATGTGTTCATGAAAAATAAAAAAAATCAAAGCGTCAGGGTTTCTTTAAAAAAAAAATAATTTTTTTAAATTTTGACAAATAAGTGCAGTGGTAGTGTTCTTTATTGTTAGTTTGTTTTTTTTTTGTTTTTAAAAACTTCACTCATTTTTATTCAACACGATATTGGCAAAGGCGATAGTTTTACGATTGGTCGTTTAAGTGTCGAGTTTTTTGTTTTGATGGTCATAACACGTGTTAGACCGTCCGATCCAGGGTGAAGATCTATGACTCGTCCGAGTAGCCATTCGCACGGAGGAAGATTGTCTTCTTTTATGAGTACAATATCTCCTGTTTTAATGTTATTTTCCGATTTCAACCATTTTGGACGCTGTTGAAGCAAGTGGAGGTAGTTTGTACTCCATTGTCTCCAGAACTCCTGTGTGAGTCGCTGCAGGTATCTCCATCTATCTAAGGTATTTATATTCTTTTCTGTCAAGTTTCTTTCTGGTATCGAATTTAATGGTGCTCCAATCAAAAGGTGACCCGGCGTTAAGACAGAGAGGTCATCGGGGTCTGACGTCATTGGACATAATGGCCGCGAATTGAGGCATCCTTCAATTTGTACAAGTAGTGTAGCATATTCCTCGAATGTTAGTTTCGAAATTCCAATCACTCTTTTCAAATGGTGTTTTATAGATTTGACACCTGCCTCCCACAAACCTCTAAAGTGCGGCGAGGATGGAGGGTTGAAGTGCCAAGTTGTTTGGTAAGATGCAAGAGTTGTTGCAACTTCATTTGACCATTCAGATGTTATGAATTGACTATCTTTTCTTAGCTCATTGTTTGCTCCTTTAAAGTTTGTACCACAATCGCTGAAAATGTTTACGCAAATTCCTCTTCTTCCAACAAATCGTTTGAATGCTGCGATAAAGGCTGCTGCGCTTAAGTCACTGACTAGCTCAATGTGGATTGCCTTTGTAGCAAGACATATAAAAATTGCAATATATCCTTTGCTTATCTTATTGCATCTTCCTTTCCATGCCTTTATTTCTACTGGTCCAGCGTAATCAACACCCGTATTCGAAAACGGTCTTGATATACTCACTCGCTGCAACGGAAGATTTGCCATTAGTTGCTCCTGCATTTTTGCGTTATATCGATGACATCGGACGCATTTGTATATGGTTAATTTAACAAGCCTTTTTAAATTTGTTATCCAATATTTGTTTCGTATTTTAGCCATCATCATCTGCTGTCCACCATGAAGGGTTTTTTCATGAGTATCTATTACTAGCAATTTTGAGAATTGGTGAGATTCAGTCAGTATTATTGGATGTCTGGAATGGAAGTGGTGAATTACTCAATCTACCCCCTACTCTGAGAATTTCGTATTCATCGAGGAAAGGACTGAGGTTTCGAATTTTGCTTTCCTTTGATATAGATTGGTTTTGTTTAAGTCGTTGAATTTCATTCGGAAAAAGTTCTCTCTGTACAAGTATGGTTAGCTGATAGTGAGATGATATGAGTTCTTCTACAGTTAGGGGATGTGCATCCAGAGGCTTCCTCCCATGTGTTTGAAAAAATTTATTATATAAAATATTGTTATCCAATATTTGTTTCGTATTTTAGCCATCATCATCTGCTGTCCACCATGAAGGGTTTTTTCATGAGTATCTATTACTAGCAATTTTGAGAATTGGTGAGATTCAGTCAGTATTATTGGATGTCTGGAATGGAAGTGGTGAATTACTCAATCTACCCCCTACTCTGAGAATTTCGTATTCATCGAGGAAAGGACTGAGGTTTCGAATTTTGCTTTCCTTTGATATAGATTGGTTTTGTTTAAGTCGTTGAATTTCATTCGGAAAAAGTTCTCTCTGTACAAGTATGGTTAGCTGATAGTGAGATGATATGAGTTCTTCTACAGTTAGGGGATGTGCATCCAGAGGCTTCCTCCCATGTGTTTGAAAAAATTTATTATATAAAAATCGTCGCCAAATCGCCGTTATACGTACAAGACGTTTAAGTGTAGAACATTTCTGAAAAAAATCACTATTTATTGTATTGAAAAAACATTGCCGCGCGATTCTTTTTGATTCCTGATTTGTTTCTGGATAATTTGTTGCTTGAAGCTCAGTAGATAAAAAAAAACCTTGAGAAAATCTGGACCATTCCACCACAACTGACTGCTATTTAACTCTTCGGGAGAAAGCCCTCGAGAACCGATGTCCGCAGGATTGTCTTTGCTACCTACATATCGCCAGATATCCTTGCTTGTTAGGCCTTGAATTTCTGTTATTCTATTGGCTACAAATGTAGTACGAATGGATGGAGATTCTTTTATCCACGCCAAAGTGATCATGGAATCGCCCCATGCAAACATCTCTAGCTTTTTGAACTGCATTGCTCTTGATATTTTATATAGAAGTTTTGCTAATAATAACGCTGCGCATAGCTCCAATCGTGGTAGTGATATGTTTTTTAATGGAGCCACTCTGGTTTTCGACACCAGCAGTTGAATCTTTTCTTGACCATTTAAAATCACTCGAGAGTATATAACCGCTGCGATGATTGCTCGGTTGATGACCAACGTGGGATTTCTATTAGTTCCAATCTATGCAACCCAGATCGAAATTCAATCCACGATTTTTCTATTTCTGGTGGTAAAGTGCCGTCCCAGGGTATTTCTTCTACCCAAAATTGTTGCAATTATACATGGTGATATCCATCCTATCGCGTGCGATATCGGCAATTACTGATCGTTTTGTATGTTTTTTGATTTCTGATATGTATATTTAAATGTAAAATGTAAAATGTAAATGTAAATGCCAGCTACAAAACAACAGTTTTTGCTTGAAATACAAGGAATTGAGAATATTTCGTTACAAAAGTCACCTGAAAGCTCTAAAATTGCAATTTTCCGGAGCAAAAGAAAAATTTTAATAATTTCGATTTTTTAAAGGGTTTTTTAAATCCATTGACATCGTAGCCGTCCTCCTATGAAATTCGACAGTTTATTGCTTGATATTTAGGCAATAAACTTGTTGTGGACGCCCAAAGTGCAAACCGATCATTGCCTTTTGCTTGCGACTCTAGCGTCACCTAGTGGTTATAATAGGTAGTAGTATTTGAGAAGGCAGAGTAGCTCCTCCGAAATGTCAAATGAAAGATGGAAGATAAATCATGAGAACCCATACATTGACATTTCGTGAAAAAAATAGGAACTAGCGGATAATTTGGATCAAACGACCCGAATAATGTGGAAGGAAGAATTACCGACCCAAAGTGGGTGATTCTCGTAAGACAAATTGTTCTTAAGATCTATCTCTCATTACGAATATTTCCTCCGACGATCGAACAGGAGCTGTACGTCATAAAGCTCTACATAATTCCCGATACAATACAAAAAAATAAAAACTTTTTCTGTTAAAGTGATACTTACGTATTCGAGTGATCGGTAGGATTCATTCGTCAAATTAAATACCCTTTTATTTTTAATAAAATACAACACATAGGGTTACCTAACTACCAAAATTTGAATTCTGGCGGTCCCAAATTGCCGATGAAGGACTGGGCCGCCAAAGCATTTTTTTTTGTTTATTTGGTGGAACAACTTTATGTCTTGGAACCCAATTTTTCTTCTGGAACTAAGTTGTACCCTGAGACTTGGCTCGCTGGATATACATATCTTCGTCAGGAAAAACTCCCGTCCAATACGAGTTTCCGATAGACGATATAGATATTCAAGAGGCTACAGTCGCGCTGCGTGCGGCATAACCATTTTGGACAGCGCTTTATCCACATTTTGGTGTTCGCTAAATCCATCGCCATCTAACCGGAGCACCTCATCTCAAAAAATTTAACAGTGAGCCTGTAAAGATAAAGGAAACAAGGTACATACATTATAAACCCAAGAAAAAACTTAGTTGTTACAAAAAAAAAAGAAAAGAAGAAACGCCCAAAGATAATTTTGTTATATTAATTTTTGTTATTTTTTTAAGTGTATTTTTGCTAACGTTAAGTGGCGTTGAAGTTTATATTTCTCTTTATTTCAAATATTTTTTTTTTTGAAAATTCATTTAATACCTTTTATGTAAGTGATAAGTGGTGTATTCCGAGTTGTTTTAATCGAGCTCTAGGTTCCCAACTATTTGAGATAAACAATCCTCCTCCTAAGAGCTCTATTGAGGTAGCGAAATTTTAATACGAAAATTTCTTCCTAACCAACGTAGGTATCAAAAAGGGGTACATTTTCATTGCCCGTAGAAGAATCACCTCCTTTTCACGTTGTTGAGTATTTTTCCTTTTTTTCAGCTTGATTGTGAAATTTTGTTTGGAATATTATATCTTTAAAAATACTTAAAATTAATGAGTTTAATGGTTACATACCTTTTTTATTAATTATATAATTGAAGACATACTTTTCAGGGGTGCCGATGGTAGCTGATTACTTTCGGTAAAGATGGTGTGACCGGAACATGGTCATCGTCTATACTGGGGATAGATGTCGCGCTTTTTTAAAAATCAATTTTTTGTTGTGTTATTAACAAAAAAAAATTTTTTTTTTTTATAAAACATAAAAATGGATTTGTGTTCTGCCATAAAAAGACTTAACAAAAAAAAACTTATTGTTTAAATAATAAATAATTAATTAAAATAAATTATATTGAATTCGGCGTCTCTCCCATGCCGCAGTGTAAGATCATTGAAAAAAAAAATAGTAATTTTATCTAAGATCCTTGATCCTTAGTCAGTAAAAAAGACAAATTTGTCCTTTTTGTAAATTGTATACAGTTTTCATGCAACCATTTCCAGTATTTGGTGCATTTTACCCAATCTTCTGTTTTTTTATTGAAAAATAGTTTTTCCAGCATTCTGCGCACTAAAATTTGGATCAACAACCGGACTCAATCTTCCTTTCTCAACTTTTTTTTTTCTAAATTCTAGTTTCTGGGAACGTCAAAAATTCTGCGAAGTGGTGATTGTCCGTCCGTGGTCTTTTTTTTTTTTCTTTGGCCTGATATATGTTTTGTTCCTGGTGAGGTTAGGTTTCGGGGGCTAGATCCCCCCCAGGCCGCGTCCCCGGAACTTAATATTCCATTTCCTTTTTCCAAACTAGTAATACAATAAATAATATTTCTTCCAAAGACTGCCCTTCTTATTTCCTTTAAAATTGGACATACTCCCAGAAAATGGCCAACATCTTCCTTTTTCTTCAAGTTGCAGATACCGCAAATAATTGGTTAATCACTTCGATGAGGCATAAAACTGAGATGCAGCATCTCCCCTCTAATATGGAAAATTGTTCTGATAGCTTCCACTGAGAAATCTGGTGCAAAGTAGTTCGATTCATTGATATTGTAATTCAGCTTGGAGTAAAATTTCCTTTCTGTTGATGCTCTTGCACTTTCCTTGAAAGCATACCTTTCATTCTCATCTGTTAACTGTATGAATTCATAAAATGCCTTCTTTAAATCACCATGATTCATTCCAATTTCATTATAGATGATTCCACAATCCGCTGCTAGCTTCCTCCAATCTTCGTACCATCCTTTTTGGTATTCAATTGCATGTTGCCAGATTACTTTTGGAAGCCTCGTGTCTTGCATTTTTGATATCCTTACCAGGTAATCGGCGTTCAACTCAAGAGTTGAAATAAAGAGCGTTGCCAGACCGCTTTCCAAGTAAAACATATATTTTGGTGTACATATTGGTAATGAGAAAATTTTTCGAAGAAAGAAACGCAGTATGTTTTCCACCTCGTCAAATTTAAGTGTCCCCCAAACTTGAGCTCCATAAAATAAGATCGATTTTGCAGTTGCGTTGAAAACCCTGTATTTTGAACTTAAAGTAATGTTCTTATTACAAAATATTTTTGACAAATTTGCGAAAATTGCTGTTTTGGCCTTGTTTGCCCTTGATTTTAAGTGTTTTTCCATTTTTAGATTAAAGGTCAACTGCATGCCAAGGTAAGTGTATTGTTTTACTACTTCCAGATCTCTTCCATTGAATTTGCATTGCTCCTCACTTGTGAGTCTCCCACTACCTTTCTGGAAAATCATAACTTTAGACTTATCTATGTTGACTTCCAAACTCCATATTCTACAGTACTCTGCCAGTCTATTTATCATCAGTTGAAGCGATTTAGCCGACCCTGCTAATATGACAATGTCATCTGCATACATAATAACTTTAATAGTAGTAACCCCTATTTTAGCTCCACACGACAACCAATGTACCAGGTCATTTAGATACAGCGCAAAAAGTAACGGGCTAAGATTGCAACCTTGTTTAAGTCCTCGATTCATTTCCAATTTATCAGATTTGTCTTTCCCGTCAAATACTTCCGCAAATGACTGTTGATACAGTTTCTCTAAGGCATTAACAAATTTACTTGAGACTCCTAAATTGTACAATTTGTAGAACAACGCATTTCTGTCAATTGTGTCAAAAGCAGCCTTAAAATCGACAAAGAAAGCATACATTTTTTTATTACTGCTTAGTTTCATTCTTACCATACCAGTTAACACAAAAATATTGTCTACCGTAGAGTAACCTCTGCGAAATCCGGATTGATATTCACTGAGAATATGGTTGGTTTCTACCCAATCGGTGAGTCTCCTACATAGGAGTGAAGAATATATCTTAAGCGAACTATTTAAAAAAGATATTCCACGGTAGTTTTTGGGGTCGGAAGGATCTCCTTTTTTAAATATAGGCCAGATCAGGGCTTCGTAAAAGTGATCAGGAGGAATACCGAAATTAAAGATAGTATTTAAAGCTACTGCTAACTTTTCTTTAAATCCATGTAAGTTGTATTTAAAAAACTCTACGGGAACACTATTAGACCCAGCAGCTTTACCATCCTTCATTGAATCCAATACCACCTCCAGTTCCTCTAGTTGTATATCTCCGTCCAAGAGATTGTTGCGTAAATACGCCCGGGCATATACAAAACTACGGTGTTCCTCCATCAATGTGCTTAAAAGTTTGCTAAAATGCTCTTTTAGGGTGTCCACGTTTGGTTGAGAATGTTGCTTTGAATTTTTGTCGCCATTAAGTTTCTTAGTGAGAGCCCAAAATTCAGGAGGAATACCGAAATTAAAGATAGTATTTAAAGCTACTGCTAACTTTTCTTTAAATCCATGTAAGTTGTATTTAAAAAACTCTACGGGAACACTATTAGACCCAGCAGCTTTACCATCCTTCATTGAATCCAATACCACCTCCAGTTCCTCTAGTTGTATATCTCCGTCCAAGAGATTGTTGCGTAAATACGCCCGGGCATATACAAAACTACGGTGTTCCTCCATCAATGTGCTTAAAAGTTTGCTAAAATGCTCTTTTAGGGTGTCCACGTTTGGTTGAGAATGTTGCTTTGAATTTTTGTTGCCATTAAGTTTCTTAGTGAGAGCCCAAAATTCCTTCGATTCCTTGCATCGGCCAAGAGATATAGCCAGTTTTTCATCAAAATTTCTTTTTTTTTCTTTGCAATGAAGTTTATACTCTTTATTAGATAATTTCAAACTCGCTGTATTGCACTTTCGCAACAATTTCAATAGGGCTAGTGATTTATTCCTTAGTTTTTCACAGGAGAAATCATACTAATCGTTTCGTTTTTTAAAGGTGTTTGGCTTTTTCATAAGCTTAGCTGCATCAATAATAATAGCTTCTAACTCCAGGAGAGAGAAGTATTTGATTCTTGTAAGTGACTCCTTCCTTATTAATAAGTCATTTGTTCTTCTATGAAACTCATCGGTTAATCTACTAATCCATTTTAAGACTTTTAAATTGTTATTCAAATCTATGTGGGAATATTTGACGATATCTGATTCAATTTCAATTGAGATCGAAATTGAAAGATGATCGGATAGATTAAGATTCCCCACTCGAAAATCTTTTATGGAGGAAAACCAGTCTCCACCAGCAAGACAATAATCTATAGTAGAACTACCCTGCTTCCCAATAAATGTTAGTTCACCCTCCAAATCTCCAAAACAACAACCGTTTAAAATGTTAAGTCCAAAATCATTGCAGAGTTCCAATATAATTTTTCCTTCAGAATTGACCTTGGGATATTTTGACTTTCTTTGCTGATCTGCGATATTGAATGTGGATTCCAAGTTACCTGTTCTGGCATTTAAATCTCCAATGATTAGTAAGTTATGTGTTTGTAGTGTGCTTAACAAATCATACAAGCTGTTAAAGTCCAAAGTCCATTTTGTGCAATTAATAAAGATAGGTAAAATTTACTTTTTTTCGCTTCCGTTTATTCTATTTTCAATATAGAAGTAATAACTATTGTATTGATGAATTTTGAAGTTCCAAGATAAATTCTTTTTAATAGCGACCATAGTTCCACCACTTCCCCTTCCCCATTTTGAAGTTTTATTTTGCAGGAATCCAATAACAGTTATGGCTACTAAAGTGTTTTTCAAAGCTTTCACATTTGTCTTCAATTATATGTGTTTCAAACAGAAAAATTAAGTTATAATTCAACAAATAATTAATAAATGTAGGAAAAATCATTTTATTATATAGACCTCCCACATTATAAGCTACAATACGAAGATTACAAACATTTATATTTTCAGCCGGTTTCTCCTCACTAACATCTCTGTGCTATTGGTGTGAAGTACTTGCCGGTTCAGAATATCCATATGATTCTGTCAAAGTTTTGTTTGCTGTCATGTTGTTTGTTGAGAGATAACTCAAAAAGAAGTCTTCGGTTAATTTAAACATATTTATCAATTTTTCGAATCCGCAATCATTTCCACTTCTTAGTCCGGATAAAGTATCCCAAGTAAACTGAATTTCATGAACAATACATTTATCTCCTTTGACGAATACTTTGGTGTTTACTCGATCTGTTTTTATAAGTTTCCGACGGATGCCGAGCAAGTTTGTTCTTTTTCTTCTTACGCTGGGAGGAAAATCTTTCTGGATCGAAGTGGAAGAGTTTTTTACTTGTTTTGTGTTTTGTAAAACTGAATAAACTTCTTCTTTGTTTTTAAATTTGACAATAAAAGATTTAAATTTCGGATTCCAAGATTTTATTTCTCTTATGTGATAGTGTTTTATTTTTTTTATTATATTTATGTGCAAAGCTCAGCGACTTGTTGTTTCTGATCAATTTGATTTTTTGCTTCTAATTTAATGATGAGGTTTTTGTCGGTGTTCAGCTTATGAATATTCTCCATTTCCAACTCCAAAATATTTACTTTGGATTGGAGTGCTTCAACTTGACATTTGAGTTCATTATTTTCTTTTCTTAAAGCGCCTAAGTCATCGCGCAGCTCAGTGATATCAGTTTTTTTTAGCTAGATCTTTTTGTTTTAAATCAAATATAAACCCTAGTTGTTCCACCGTCAGATCGGAGACTTTGGTGTTATTTTTTGTTTAAATCTTCCATTTTGACTGGTGACAATACAGAAGCTGGAGGTTTGTTCATATCTTGTTCACAAAGACGATTGCTCTTCCTTTGTTCACTTTGGTGATTTTTTTTTTTTTTTTTTTTTTTGTAAATAAAAATTTATCAATTAATTACCTTTTCAAAGATTACATTATTTTCAACTATTTTATAAATTTTAAGATCAATGATTTTGTTTCTCTGAGTTAATTTTATTATTTTCTATTAATTATTATTTAAATTCAATTTAAATGCAAAAAGTTAAGAGCGCGCAAATTTTAAGTAAACTTAACACTTTAGCACCAGTGTTGCCACCCAAATAATGTACCATTCATGGAATGTTTAATTTTTTGAAGTCCATTCCATATATCCCTTCAAGCAAACGAGTCCGCTTTGAATCCGCGCACGTAGTGAACAACGTATGGATGACTCCGTATACGAATCCAAACATGGATCCGCAAAACTGCGTTTTTCGGCTCAAATTAGTATGGAAATTAGAATCACCACGGACTCATTTTGTACATGTATTGTGAGAGAGAGAGCTTCCCATTTCACCATACTCAGCGAGAACCGAAACAAAATGGAATCCAGGACGGATCCAAAAAAATGAACGAACGAGACAGGCGTTTTGTGGTTAAAGAATATTATGCAATTTATTTTCTTCTATCGTTTGTATATAAATGAAACATCACGACGTATTTTGTAATTAATAATTAAATAATTAACTTTTGATTTTAAATTGATTTTCTTTCTCGAGGGAATTTATATTAAACTGTTGCACTGGGCACGAACGTGAACACATTGAAAAAAGTTTATTGTTTTTGTTGTCTTCTCCTTTGTTTTTAGTCCATAAAAAAATACTCACCATTAGGGTATTGCATACATTCTCTCTTTCTCAGTAAAAAAAAAGTACTCTCGATTTTCGTTCTTTTTTTGCATACATATATAAAAAATGTGCTAATGTGTGTATGACACTCCTTTTTGAAATGATCCAAGAGAGACCGAAAAAGTTGGGTCAGTGAATTTGCTTGAAGGGATGATTCATTATTAAGAGTCCACTTGAATATTAAGGTCATACTATATTATGGTTTATTAGCTAGAGCCCATTCTATTATGGTCCATTTTACTGAAATATTTAAGTCGTCACTAAATTTGATTATTGGTAGACCTCATTGAAAAGAAATACAAACATTGAAATAATTCCAAATCGAAAGAACGAAAAGTAAACAAAATACATAAACACATTTCCAAATTCAGCTGCTTTTGACAGATCAACACTTCAATTCATATCAAGGAGGTGAGTTGAAATTGTTAGAAAGTGTAACACTCTGACACTTTAACACTGAATTTAGGAACGATTTAATGACCTTATAATTCATTTAGGAAAGACCGAAGTTAACAATAGTGTAACAATAGTTAACATTTTATAGAAAAAGAACGCACCACTGTTGTCTTATCTGCCATTTGCCATTGATGAAAATCAATTAAAACAAATAGGAAAGGGAAAGCATTTGTGATTATTATTTTTGCGTGCGCGAAAAATTAATTTCCCATTTACTAAATTAACATTTGTGTACTTTTATATTTCGGTAGGTAAATATTCTGCGTTTCACCTTTTGTAAAGTTGCGTGTTTTGTAGTGAAAACGTGCGTAGTAATAGCACAATATTTTTTAGAAAATATATAGAAAATCAACCATGTGAAATATTTATTTGTTTCTTCTATTTTAGATGCAAATTCGTTGGTCTCCTGGAGATATAAAATGACTCAAAGGATATCAAGCCCATCGAGACAAATTTGATGACATGCACAAATTATAAAAATAATTTTGTTTGACATGAAAATAAACAGCTGAATATCCAACTATCCTTTCCCTTAAAATCTGTTTCTTTATTTATTCCATTCTGGATAGATATTTTGCCTTTTCTGTCTTTTCTATTCTTTATCCGGACAAAATAAAGAAACACACCCTCTGTATCTTAAAAGCGATCAAACGTTTTCGTTTGTGCGAAAGACATGCATAAAGATTTGAAGCAAATCTTTCGCACAAACGAAAACGTTTGATTTCTTTCCCCATAGAGAATGTCACCCCAGCTATGTTTTTATATATGCTGACGACGCACAGTGTGACAATTCGCTCATTTAGCGGGATTAAATTAATAACGCTCAGAAATATATTTTTTTGCTCAATTTTTTTAACTTATATTTTTATGAAAATCGTTCACAGAATGGAATGTAATGAATTATATTAAGTTATCTATACAAGTTTTGACAAAAAATAATTTAAAAGAACGGTCAATTTGCACTATTTTTAATCGTTTGGTATGTCTAACAATTGCAAAACTTCGTGTTCATTAAGCCTTTTTTTTTTTAATACATCTAATACTTGCCAACAATGGGTCTGAAGATAGGTACATATTAACAACCTATTCAGAAGGTCTGTATTCGTGTCGATTCGCGAAGTTTTTCTAATGAAAAGTTTCCTAAATTTTCTATTTTCTTTGTTCCTGGCTTCTTGTGCTTCCTCCGAAAGATTTCCGATTGGAAGAATACAAGTGGCAATTATTTGTTTTCCGTGAAATAAGGCCTTGTGTACACTACTGGCATATAATACCAGCCATATTTTTTTTTAGATATTGTTCCTTGTTTCTGTTGCAAAATTCTCGAATGCATTTAAGTTAATTGGGAACCCTGACCCAAGAGCTTCTAAGATGGTATGGAATTTTTTGATCATTTCTTCGTCGATTCTTGTAATTTCGGCAGTTTTTGCTTCATCTCTGAAGAATCGTCTAGCCGTGTTCCCATCATTGGTATTTCCTGACTGTTCAGTTGGCATATCATCTACTAATAAGCCAGTTTCACTCCTGAATATATCTTGGATACATTTTTTTCGGGCTTTGACCTTTTTTTTACCATCTTGGTCTCTTACTTGCCAAACTTTTATTTACGTTCTGTACGCGATTTGAAGTACACATTCCATAAATCGGATACAAGAGAAGCGGACTCAATTCGAAAGACATTGCTAATTGGTCTACAGACTTTCTCGAAAGACTGGCGGGGTTGTTCATTTCAGATGGTTTTGCACCGCAAATGTAACATGTCTGCGAGGATGACGATGTAGATGATAATACTACGTTTTCTTTGGAGCCGAAATGAGATAATTTCGTTAATTACAGAAAAAGTGTTCTCATTGCAAACTTGCTAATTTCGTTTGACAGATATAATTTCATTTTGAATTTGATTTGGCAGTTGATGGCTTAGAATAAGAATATAAGGAAGAGAAATATATCACATGTACATTGTACAGTCTATATGAGTGAAGCAGAGTGAGTTAAAAATCTTTCCATTTCACTGGCTGATTGTGTCGATTGTGAAGTGATGTTTTTTATGTAAATACATTATCGTAGAATACTATAAAATTGATATTTCATAGGATTTTGCCTAATTTGTTGAAAATGCAAGTATACTTTGAAACGTGGTATGTCAGGTGCCTATCTGTCAAAATTGAAACTCTCGCCCAGGGTCGAATTAGCTTTTGTTGGTGATGGCAAGGCGCTCAAATACATTGAGCGCCCGTAGTGCAGAGTAATTTTACTTACTTTATGTGGAAATATGAGACACAGCTGTGAAATGAACAAAAGTTGCAATGATTTTATTATAGATGTTTTTACAGGATTTAACTGAGCACCGCATGTAGTTTTATATTTTTATTTCAATGAAGAATAGTATATATTCACTTTATTTACTTTTATTTCACTTGTTTATTTAATTCGCTAATCTTTTTTTTTTCTATTTTAACGATTTAAAATCTCAAAACACATTCCTCAAAACAACAGCTAAAAATTCCTTTGGGCTGCATGCCTTCCCTTTGTGAATGCATCTGTGTTTGTGTTAAGCTAAGTACAGACGTATGTCAGATCTTACAATATTGTCAGAACTGTCAATGGTCTGACAATAGGTAACAATTAGCTGACAATTGACATAGTTCTTACAATGAAAAATTGGCCGTTCACACGGTTGGTAGATTTCTTCCCAATTTGATTGTCAGCTATTTTTTTATCTCTCTTTAACCAACTCATTGACATTTCGAACAATGAAGAAATTGTCAGCAATTGTAAGATGTTTTCAATTAAAACATCTGACAATGACCAATGAGTCTGACAATGTCCTAATCGACTGACAATAATAAAAATTGTGTGTTCAGACGATTGTAAGATACCTGACAATTGTTTGTCAGATTGTCGTCTGACAATGAAGTGTCTGACAATATTGTCAGACAAAATAGTGTGTTCAGTCGATTGTAAGACATTTGGAACATTTTTGTTCACTGACAGATCTGAGAATATTGTAAGATCTGGCAATCGTCTGTCCTTAACTTTACTAACACTATTTTGAAAAATGCTTCACTTTTTCCTCGATATGCCCGTTCCCCTATTTCTTCTTCTATGGTTGATGGCTTCATTTTGTTGTATTCTCTTTCTGTTTATGTGCTGTATTCACCAAATTTTGACATTTTCAATGGTTTCCAATAGGTTTCCACTACGGATGCATTCCACTTGGGTATGTTTATAACCTCATAAATTGAATTCCTAATACCCCTAAGTATGAGTCAAGCGTGGGAACCAATGAATTTTCCTTTGTCCAATTCAGTACCATTTCAAAATAATCACTAAGTTCCTCACACACTTATTAGGATCACATTTTTTAAATGTGGTTTGCAAGACTTTAAATCAAAGCGTTAAGCGTATATGTATGGCTCAAAAAGACGTGTTAAGTTCTGTTGATGATTTTAAAAGAAATTTCCCTGGTAATAAAATTGGGTTGCGATGGTTCTCAACAAAAGCCATACAAACAAAAGTTTTCATCGGGTGCCCATCCAGAATTTTTTTTTTAAGAAGAAACTAACGAAGTACTTTGGCAAAATGCCTCCCCATCATCAACAAGGTACTGCGGGCCTATTAAATTGAGTTTTGCGAAAGAATCAACCAAACTGATCAATCTAATTAACACCATGTTGCCTGTTGAGATAAATCATGACACTTTTCATGTCTACCGATTTTTTTACTTACCATGATCGACGGCAAAATATGTACTGCTTTATACTACGTTTTCGTTGGGCCAAGTGAGGTAATTTCGTTAAAAATGTCCAAATTCGGTTCCAAATTATCTCATTTCCCATACAAATTCACATTTCGAAATGAGGTTTAAAACTGAAAAACTATACTTTTTGTCTAATGAATGCATATAAAGCATAAATTAAGCCTTAATTTTCGTTTCGTCCCCTCCTCAATTTAATTAAAAGCACCCAATATCCTAAATCAACTTTCCTTACTTTTCAACAAGATCATATTTATTATAATAAAATAAAACATAAAAATTTGTTTACAGTAATTAAGTGGGAAGTGTAAGCTGTAAGAAAAACCAGTTTTTGTTTACTTTTGTGCAAGTTGATTTTTGAATTAAATCCCGCTAAATAGGCAAATTGTCACACTGTGCGACGTCCAGATGCTTAATTCTTCTAAAAAATGTGATCCTAATAAGTGTGTGATGGAACTTAATGATGATTTTGAAATGGTACTGAATTGGACAATGGAAAATTCATTGGTTCTAAATGCTAAAAAATCCAAAGCCATTGCTTTTGGAATCTCTTTGGGTTCTCAAACAATAAACATGCTTTCTCTTGATGTCAACACAATTCCACACGAAAGTAATATAAAGGTGCTCGGGTTTAACTTACATATATGACAAGCTTTCATGAAAGAACTATATAAATATCCTCATTAAAAAAATTACTTCTACACTAAGGAAACTATATTCAATAAACTACGATCTGCCTTATAAAATTCGCTGGAAGTTATGCAAGGCCCTATAGTTCTCCCTATATTATTATACGGCTGTGAAGTTTATAATGGCTATAATACCAATTTACGTAATAAATTAAAAGTCTGTTTTAACTCAGTTGCGAGTTATGTCTTCAAAAAAAGAAGATATGATCACATTAGTGATTTTGTTCTCAAGTTTCTTGGTTTATCTTTTAAAATAGAATTCCGTAAGATATTCTTTCTTAAAGTTATTAAAACCTAAACACCATCTTATATCTTCAATAATATTACTTTTAGTAGACTTCGACTACACCCGACCAATATGATGACCTTTTCTCAGAGAACTAACATAATGACCCGTTTATATACATATGAACCGTTCAACTACATTATGGAACTCTCTGCCTGATCATATCAGAAACATTTCAAAGTCTTTTCTTTTTTTCAAAAATTATATTCTTCAATTTTTTACAAAGTACCGATTATGGTTGAACTTATTTTTTTTTTTTCAGTAATTATATTTGCAACTAATTGAATTTTTTGTTGCTGATTATCCCTATGTTTGTAAATATATTTAAACTCTTATACTTTTTCTATTGTATGATGGATGTGTTGGATTGATTGTGGGAATGCGAGCAAATTAAAAAAAACAGCCCTATTAATAATCACAAAATAGATATGAAACAACACTAACACATGTTTTAACTTATAATTCTTAATAATACACGTATTTTAGCCTTAAATGAGATTTGACAATGAGCGGATAACTTATCTTAACAATTTTGATGTTCAACGAGCGGATAACATTACCGTTCACAATTCAATTCAAAGCTGACTGATATGACAGTTAGCTTTCAAAAATGAAAGAAGTATTTGAATATTTAGTACAATTGAGGGAAGTGCTGCCTACTTTTCGGTGTTATTCAGTGAACAGATAAAATGAAGACCGAATAAGTTTATTTATATTTTATTTTATCAATAGGATAAGTCAAATATCCATTTTTAGGTAAAACGTGTATTTACGAGCGGATGGTGTATTTTTATTAATAGGGCTGAAAGAGTTTAATTTAAGTTGTTAATTTAAGTTGTAGCTTATTAAAAAACTTAGAAGAAAAGTCGACCACGTTTTACAATGTCAAAATCCAATTGTTTTCTAAACGTATAAAAGAAGAAATACATATATGTATATTATGTAATATTATTTTAACAAAGAGAAAGTATTATATAAAGTAAAGAGTACAATGTTTAATAGTGATGCCATCTACTCAGGATTGGAATCATTAAGGTCATACTCATAACATAACAACTCTCCCACGCTTGACTCATACTTAGGGGTATTAGGAATTCAATTTAAGGTCCCTTAAGTAAGCTAGTGGTTTACGTTGACATGATGACTGACGAATGGGTTGTTGGTTTGTGACGGTTGATAATTGCTGAGGATTTGTATTATTTTCAGGTTGCTGAACTGGAACTCTTGATGTGCTGGGAACGTTTAGCAGAAGATTGTTGAAAGATGATTTGTTGATCTTGTAACTGTTGGTTTTCTGGTGTTGCATTAGTACTTGTCTCATCTGATGGAAGATATTCGTCCGTTGTATTATCTGTTGGATTTTCATTTCGAACACTGGTTTGCACGTAGCTGGTTTATGTGTCTTTTGAACGTATATCCATTGTCCAGTTTTACGATATAGTGAAGTCATCCCATTTTTTTGGTAATAACGCCTGATTTCCATAGCATTTTATTCGCAGTGTAATATCGGGCTTGAACCCTTTCTCCTACGCTTAATTGTCTTGTCTTTTGAATTTGGTGGGTTTCAGTGCGTCTAAACGAATTCTGATTTGTCTTCCTAGACTTTAATATCTTTATTTATTGAAGTCCAGTACACGTAACGTCTTGCAAGCTGCTTCCTTTTTGTCGCCCCAACATGAGTATGATTTATTTATTGGAATTATGCTAATTAATATCTAGCGTACAATATGTTTCTTAGAATGTATAAATTATAAAATGTTCTTTTAAAGTCAGTTTTCGATGCATTATAAAAATTAATTAAAAAATAATGATTAACGTTATACAATTTCAACATATATATTATTTAAAGGTGAACTCCATTCGTAGATGGTACGATAGTGCGTTATATAAATATTGTTAGGAAGACCCCTTAGTTTACGTTTTGGGACATTAAAATTAACGCGAGACGAAGGTCTACTCTCTAGAGTAGGTAAATCAATAAGTTTGAGCCGGCTACATATTATATGATGGAAGATTTAATGGGTTCTGCTAGCCTAAATTTCTGAGAGCAAAATTCAAGAATCTTTTTTGAATTCGTTCAATTCTCAATTTATGGCAGCTGTAGTAGGGAGACCACACCTGGCAAGCATACTCTATGATGGGCCTAACGAATGAGGTAAATAACTGTTTGATAACATAGGGATCAGAAAACTGCCGTGATGAACCTAATAATGAATTTTCCTTGTTACAAATCACATTAATATGTTGTGTGAATTCAAGTTTTTTTTTATCAAACAAAACACCAAGTATAGACACCTCAGTTACATTTAACAAATTTACACCATTGAAGCTATAGTCAAAAGACAAAACAGAGATTTTTCTTGTAAAACTTATAATCTTACATTTGTCAATATTTAACAACAAACAATTTCGTTTACACCAATCATAAAAGACAAGAAGATCAATTTGAAGCATTTCACAATTAAGATTATCAGAAATGGATTTAAATATGTTTACATCATAAGCATATGTATATAAGACAATTAGAGTACTTCAAAACTGACGAGAGATCATTAACAAATAGTATGAAAAGAATTGGACCCAAATGGCTACCCTGTGGAACTCCAGAATTCACAACAAAACTTTTTGAATGAAAGCCATTAAAATTCACAGCATAGGATCTGTCAAGCAAATAGGATTTGAGCAAAGCCATAAAATTTGCGCTGAACCCAAACTTGCTCATTTTTTAAGTAAAACATTATGAGACAGTTTGTCAAATTCCTTACTAAAATCAGTTAAAACACAATCAGTTTGTTTTTTTTATTTTTAAAGGAATTAATACAAAACTCCACTTACTCCATTAGAAAAGTGACAGTCGCACGACCCTTACAAACCCATGTTGGTTGGGAACAATAAAAGATTTTGTGTAAAAACTTAATGTCTTGTAAATAATTGCTTCGAAATAGCCAATAGTTTAGCTAATGGACGATAAATATCAATTTTATGCTTTCTTCCTTTTTTATGTAATGGAATTATAAAAGATTGTTTCCATGCGTTAGGAAATTTACACGAAGACAGTGAACAAACAGAAAAGCAAGTGGTATTGATAAATTACTAACATATTTTTTTAGAACAGAAGCTGGTACGCCATCGGGACCAGAAGTGTCATTGGGCCTTACTAATAATAAAATTTAGTGTTAAGATTAAAAGAAAATCTTCAGATTTTAGAAAATCCGCATACCAATAACGAAATTAACCTCCATGTCAAAATTTAATATACGGAAATCCATGTTTAAAGTCGAACACTAAATAAAAAGTGTTGTTTAGTGCTGTTTCATGGTACTAAAATTTGTATTTAATACTTAAATCTATTCCCATTTTATATGGTTGATTTCAATAGGTACCCATGAATAGGGTTGGTTTCAATCTTCAGATTTTTTGTTTAGAATTTTTTTTTAGAAGTAAGGTAAATTTATTTATTGTTTGTAAGTTTATGTAGTGCAACAGAAACAGATTATTTAATTTGTTGATAAATATTTAGTACGTTTGGACTTTACTTTAAATACGTGCGTTGTTAATTTCCTGATTCCGTTTTATATTTTCCATACAACTTTTAATAGTCTTAAACAGTTTAAGACTTTTACGGCGTTTATGACAGACTTTTACGGCTGATTAGCAGGATTAACAACTCAAACTATGGATTTAATTGACTTGAAATAATCATGGATTAAATATGACACACTGTGGACAAAACTGTCCCTTATACTACGTTTTCATTGGGGCAAATGAGGTAATTTCGTTGAAAATTTCCAAATTCGATTCCAAATTACCTCATTTCCGATACAAATTCACATTTTGAAAGGAGGTAATTTCAACCAAATTTGCAAGAAATTAGGATTGAAATTACGTCAAAACTTTATGAACACACCCAAGTGAAACGCATCCATTGTGTAAACCCATTGGAAACCATTGAAAATGTCAAAATTTGATGTATAGAAAACAGAAACAGAAAGAGAACACAACAAAAAGTAGCTATAAACTGCCAAATCAAATTCAAAATGAAATTATCTGTCAAATGAAATTAGAAAATTTGCAATGAAAACACCTTTTCTGTAATTTTAATAGTAAAGATAGGACCGCACTTGGCGGAACTGCACTTCAGCGGAACTGAACTTCACGACTTATTCGTAGGAAGTTGTATGAGCTATATCGCACTAAGCGACAACTGCACTTCACGACGCGACACTATGCGACAAAGTTGGTAATCTGACCAACTGTGTCGCGACGTGAAGTTTCGTTCAGTTTCGTGCGAAAGTGCGCACGGTGTCGCTGAAGTGCAGTTCCGCCTAGTGCGGTTCTACCTTAATAGTATTACTGTTTACCAATAGAAAACCTTAAAAAAAAAAACAATTAGATACTCACACTTATTTTTATTTCAAGATTTTATTTATTTTATAAGTACCTACCTATATTAACGTTGCAAATGAAAAATATTAAAATAAAATACAAGAAATATGTTTCCTTGTTAAGAACTATGGTGCCATAAATTAAAAAACATTTGAAAAGTCACTCCGACACTTCAAATCACTTAAAGTACTATAAGTACTTAAATACTTGCTGTTAAAAAAGAATACGGCAATACTTATCTTTGAAGGTATAGAGCAAATTATGACAGTTCCTGATTTGTTTTATTTTTTTTATTTATGTTGTGTCTGCGGGTCTGTCGCGTCTGTGCAGTGATTTGTTTTTAATAAAAAAGTATTATAATGGATACAAAAACCAAAAGAAAAAGAGCCAGCAACTGGACACCCGAAATGATCCAGTTGTTAGTTTCATTAATAAAACCCCTCGGTCATATAATCGACAGTAAAGTTAACCTATTCCATACGAATAAAAAGAAAGTACAACAGAATAAAAAATCCAATCCAAAAACTTGAAGTCTAATTTTATGTTAGCTTATATCATTATTTATTGTTATGTTAATTATGTTTTTTACCAAAAATAAAATTGAATGAAAATAAAATACTTATGAAAAATATTTTCTAATAAATTGGGTTCTATACCCAGTCCCACGTACAGTTGTTGTTGAAGGAATTGTTTCTTCCTCTTCAAGTTCGGAACTATCTGGTTCTGAAGAACTCGCAATAAATGAGGCATCGTTTAAGAAGTCCGAGGTGCTACATTGTTCTTAACAGTTTCGATGATGAATCTGGCATTTTGCTTAGTGAATCTATACGATATAAAGACTTAAATTAATTTAAAATAATAAGAAACAAACTTAAACCGACCTATAGTGACCTAATAATTCATTTTCATCGTATTTCATAAATGGGTCTATCCTTTCTTTATAAATTTTCGCTCTACGAGATGAAAAAGTTTCTGCGATTACATCAAAATCTAAAAACAGACTTTCGTCACTTGAACGAACTAATTTTTCAAAATTTAAATATTTTGCTTTTGCACGAAAACAAAAATTGAACTTTGGTGGAAATTCTGACAGTTCATTCAATTTTGTTTCTTATTTGTAGTAGATTTTGTAATAGATTCAAGGAAAGTCTGGAGACTAGTTAGTGAAAGGGTTAAATTGTTTATTGGTAGCATTTTGTTAAAGCTCAGCACTTTGTTTTAACCATATAGTTAACTAATAGTCGACATTAGCGTTTGATTATTAGTAAGGCCCATTATCTTCTAAATTAGATATTAACTTCATAATATCGTCAATACCTATATTGAAATTTATCATTTTCGTCAAAATTATCACCGTTCGAATAGCTATCGCAGATGTTTGCACTTTGAAAGAAATCAGAAAATAATTTCGTTATGATACGAGGGTCATGGTTAGAGATATTGATTGTTATGGTTAAGAACGGACGGATAAAAACTAGATTTTAGTTTGCTATTTATAAAACTTTTTTGGATTTTGGATTCATTTTTAAATTACTTTCAACCGTAACTCAGATATTTTAAACTAGACACTCTGTTGAAAATGTTTCTGGCTTCACAATAATTATTAAAATCGGATTCTGATTTCGTTAGTTTTTATTTACACCATAGCTTATTCCTGCGGTTTTTTAAACTCCGCACCTCGCTATCATACTAACTTGGAATAAGTGATTTTGATTTAATTGATATAATAGGTCCAGATATTAAAAAACAATCAAACATTTTGTCATAAAATTTTAAAACCATAGCATTAATATCTGAACAAGTATAAAGGCAAGACCAGTCGATTAAACATTTAATTTGGCATAATCTGTTTTTTATTTGTTTATTTATTTGGTATTATCTATCAAGTACATTAACTTTTTTAGATTCAATATAATATATTACGTAAATTTAAAAAATAAACTTAGGAATAAAAAATATACATACATAATTACAAATTTTAAAATAAAATAAAATAAAAAATACTACATAATATTCAAAATCATTTTCTTGTAAACATCTCTACTCATATTAAAGTCGATTACGTGTGCGTACTTATTGTAATGAATAGAAGCCATAGTAATTGGGTTATTTAAACCGTAATTTGATCTGTGTAGGGGGATGAAGAAGAAATCGCCTCCTCTAGGACTTAAACGTCTCCCAGGGACATACATATTAAACATAGAAAGTAATTGCGAACACTGAATGTGCCCACATAAAACATCACATGCAAAAAGAACAGACAAATATTCACGTCTTATGCCAAGTGGCTTAAGATTTATCAAAGCACATTTAGCATCATAAGGTGGACTTATAGCCCAATCAAATTTTCTTATAGCAAACTTTGTGAAACGCTTTTGAATTTTTTCATTACGAAAACGGGCATTGGCATAGTATGGACTCCATACCACATAACAGTACTCAAGACATGAACGTATTAACGAAGTGTATAGCGACTTTACAATATATGGGTCTTGGAAGTCATTTGAATTACGAAACAAGAAACCTAACATTGAATTAGCTTTGGATATTATATAATCATAGTGCCTGGAGAACTTTAATTGCTCGTCAAAGATGACAACTAGATCTTTTTGACGTGACACTCTTTTCAGACTCATATTGTCAATATTATAATCAAATATAACAGGACTCAACATTTTGGATACGGTTAACACCGAACACTTACTGATATTAAAATATAATCTATTCGAATCACACCAATCAGATATATTATTTAAGTCATTTTGTAATTCAATGGCATCGTATTCAGACTGAATCTCTTTAAATATTTTAAGGTCATCAGCATATAATAAGCATTGAGAACGAACTACATGTGTTGGTAAATCATTAATAAACAATAGGAATAAAAGTGGACCAAGATGGCTACCTTGTGGAACACCTGAAAAAATTGTGATTTCAAGGAAAATTTCGGATCCAATTTTTACAAACTGCTTTCTTCCTTAAGTAACTTCCCAACCACAACAATAGCTTTGAATGAAAACCTAAAGTTTCCAGCTTTTTAACAGGAATATTATGTTGAACGCTGTCAAAAGCTTTAGAAAAATCAGTAAATATTGAATCAGTTTGACGTCTATTTTCTAAGGCACGTAAGCAGGCATTCGTAAAGATAACTAAATTTGTAGTTGTAGATCTACCTCTCACAAAACCATGTTGAACGTCAGAAATGTTATTACAAAGATTTTGGGAATAATTTGAAGTTTAGCAATTGGCCTGTAATTAATCACAGCTTTCTTAGAACTAGACTTATGTATAGGTGTAATAAAAGACCATTTCCAAGCTTCAAGAAACTTACCATAGCCTAAGGATTTATTGAAAATTAAATGCAGTGGTTTCAGAAGGCCAAGCTTACACATCTTTAAAAAGATTGGAGAAGTACTCGATTCAAGGGAAGATAGTTCCTCCAAAATATCATTCTCTGTTATTAGTAAATATCCCATATCAGTGAAAGCACCACAAAACGGCAGATTAGTACAACTTTTTTCAAGGTTAACAAAGTTGGACTGGAAAAAAGAAGCAAACATATTACATATAACGTTTAATTTACCACTAACGACACCATTAAACTCCATTTCAGAAGGTAAGCCGAGCGATTTTTTCTTCGTGTTGATGAATGCCCAGAACGCTTTAGAATCGTGCTTAATTTTTGATTCAAGAGACCAAAGATATTGTCTATATAGAAATCTTTTCAAGAACTCATATTCTTTTCTCAGTTGACAAAACTTGCTTCGAAGTGAAATATTAGTTCTTCTCTTTTTGTACATATTTCTCATAGCTTGTTTTAAATTTGACAATTTTTTATTGAACCAAATTGGTCGATTTCGCTTTCTTATTACATTCACTGGAACAAACCTAGAAAAAGTATTGGAAGTAGATTCACCCACACCATCAACTAGTGAGCGAGAATCATCATGTGCATTATCATGCATTATTGTTTTTGCTTGTAACAACGGCGGCAGAGTTAAGCGGCACATTATTATTTGATTTCAGTTTTTTTAATTTGTTATCAACAGTGACAGAGTTTGTTGACGCAATAGGTTTCGATTTAGTATTGCGGAGGGGTATAGGGGTTATGTTTATGGGCTTTTATATTTTGCGGGGCAATGCAGGCGATGAGAAGCTTTTGTTTGTTACATTGACTGGGGTATTTAAATTTAATTTAGCTTTCGAGCGAGTGTTCACCGATTTCGAAGCTTTGCTTGTGCTTGCATCAAGGGAATTGCGGAACGACTTAAATTCGCTGTACAAACTATTAAGATTTTTGGTTAAAGTATTCAATTTAGCATCACAACTAACAGCAAAGTAATTTTTGCATAAGTCACACCTCCAGCAAATGTTATCGAATTTATTTATCAAGTCGATTACATTATCTTTTAGTTTTAAACAATTAGTTTGAAAAATCAATCGACAGATAACGCACGACACATATTCACTTTCGGTCGTTACGTTTTCGCAAATAAAGCATTCATTAGACATTGTAAGCTTAGCACAGAAAAACAATAGGTAGGTATTAGCTTTAATGTTCAACCATGCGATACGAGAGCAAATGATAGACTGAAGTTAAATTTAAATAATTTTTCATAATCTTGATTACAATTTGTTTGATGAAGCTCTCTCAAAACAGTCTGCTTTAGATTACTTAGAATAACCACTCTCTGGTCTCTAAACAAGATATTGTTATTAATAGTATAATATGATTTCGAATCTCTTATTGCGCAAATTGAATAAAATGTTTGATAGATTTTCATCTTGTTGCATTTCGTACTTCAGCGATTTGAAATTTACTTCATTCGAATTGATTTGGTTAATTGTTTCGAAACAAACTAGATGAACTTCATTATCTATAGAATTTATGCTTACTTTTTGTGATTCGTGGAGCCCTAGAAAAACAATCGGCGATAATGTTTTCGCTACCACTTTTTGAAATGGTGCATACCGCTGTAAGCGAGCTGATGTCATCTGAGGAAGTTTTGAATGATGGTGAAAAATTCTGGCTAATGGGTGAAAAATTCTCGCTAATGGCTGGGTGTTTGTTATTAATTTGAAGAATCTTCCAAATATTCATGAAAATGTTGAACAGCGTAAATAATGGGTAAGGCTTCTCTGTCTAGCTGAGAATAATTTTGCTCAGAAGAAGTTAGCGATCTAGACGCAAAAGCGATTGGATTTTCTCTACCATGTATCAAGTGCGATAGTAAACCAGTTATTCCTTATTCAAGTTGAATCGGCAATTCTGGGTTGTATGGCATTAGTACACGATTTCTAGAGATATCATTTTTGAGAATGTTGAAAGCTTTTTGACATCTGATTGACCACTTAAATTTTGAATTTTTTTGTAAAAGCTCACGAAGGGGTGTTGTAATTGTTTTTATGCAAAATGAAAGACGATTCATTCGTTATGTTCCCCTATAGGTCGAATAAAATAATACTTGATTGATCGTCAACAGGTACATGCAAATATGCTTTATACAAATCAAGTCCACAAAAGTATTTTGATTTTCGAAGACTATTGAAAATTTGGTCGATTTTTCTGATAGGGTAGGTGTATCTATCAGGCGTTGTTTGACGCCGACCTTATAGTCGACGCAAAGTCGTACCCCTCCATCAGGCTTGGGTATTACCACTAGTGGTGAACCCCATTACTTGATGTTTTTGTTATAATGCCGGTTTTTTCCAAATAATCTAATTCATTGATCACACGTTTTATTAATGCATATGGAATTGGACGTTCTTTTGAATAAACTGGTGAAGCGTTCCGACGTAACAGAAGTAAGATCTTATAATTTGGAATTTATCTTCTCGTCAAAAACGCTGGTGAACTCAGCCACTAACCCTTCCATATCATGTGAAATATATTGGTCAGCTGGTGAAAATCATTTTTGTAAATTTCGATTATTTGGTATGTACCATATGTAGTCTTATCCTGGACTTGGTTTGTCCATGAGTTAGTTTTGGAACGATTGCCTTATATTGTTAAAATGTAAACATTAATTACGTGCCCCGTTTAAGTTTTGACGCCTCTGTGAGGCAATCTTTGGCATTGGGGTTGTTTATTCCGCAACTCAGACACAGCCCAGCTATACCCTATTCTTGGTAATTTGTCACTACAATTCAGAACTAGTCTAGCAATCGGGGGTAACTTAAAATGCTCTTTTATATAAAATTTCTTTTTCAGGGACTCAAAGCCTTTTCATTGAGACATATTTCAATCATTTACCATTAAAATTGAATTTAAAAAAAGGAAACAAAATATTCGCGACTTATTTCGCGGATTTGAATAGTTTGGCGTAACTTAAAACGTCTGTCACTAACATAATCCTTTTCAGAAAGTCAACGTTTATTGATTAAGCTAGATTTGAGGAGCTAACCACTTTAATCTAACGGACAAAATAATAATAACATCAGCGACATTTATCGCGGTTTTCAGTTATTTGGCGTAACTCAAAACGTTTGTCACTGACATTTTGTTTTCAGGAAGTCAAAACCTATTGTTTAAGCTAGATTTGAGGAGGTTACCACTTATATCGAACGGAAAAAATAATAATAACATCCGCGACTTATTCCGCGGATTGAAACAGTTTGGCATAACTCAAAACGTCTGTCACCGAAATTTTCCTTTTCAGGAAGTCAAAACCTATTGATTAAGCTAGATTTGAGGAGGTTACCACTTTAATCGAACGAACAAAACAATAATAACATCCGCGACTTATTTCGCTGTTGGGTGGAACCCAAAACGTCTTTTTTTTTTTTTTACATATTTATACTCCTGTTGGCAAGCCCTACCGATTGCAATCCTTTTTGGTGTGTTTTACCAGTTATATAAAAATTTCAATAAAAAATCCGCGATTTTAATCGCGTCTGTCGCGGGTTTGCGGCCACTTAGACGTCTGTCGTGTACATATTTGCACTCAGGGGGTCAACCCCTTTCATTCGAAATACATTTCAGGTGGTTTCCCAAAATTCCGAAAATGAAAAAAAAAATGCATTTTCGGCGACGTCTGTCGGGGGTTTTGCGGCCACTTAGGCCCGGTGCACACATTCGTTTTTTTGACGCCGCGGTGACGCAGCGTCACCGCCTTTGCGTCTTACAGTACTTACAAATAAATTGAGTAGTGCACACACACGTGCGGTGACGCTGCGTCATTGCGCGTCATTCTTGCGGGAAAAAACACTCGCAGGTCTCCGCGAGACCGCTGCGTCACCGCAGACGCTTTTGCGTCTTTCAGTACATTGTTTGTTGTGGAGCAGTGCACACATGCGTCATTTTGACGCAAATTAAATTTGGAAGAAAGATTTCAAACATGGAAGAATTTGATATCGAATTATTTATCGGTGAAATAAAAAAGTGTCCAGAAATATAGAATATTGCTTCTGAGCCATACCATGACCGGCAAAAGAAAAGATATATAAAATACGCCTTTTGTTAGCCAATGATTAACAAAAGGATATACCCAATAACGTCCTTTCTTTTTAAGATCATAGTTTTTATTCACTAGTTAAGCGAAAATTACTCGTTACTTTTTATAAACCTCTATTGCTGCAAGCAAATCGTGATTTGCAGATTGAGTCCAGCGAGAAAAACCCGCATGTGTGCACTGAACGATTGCGGCACCGCAGCGTCAAAAAAACGCATGTGTGCACCGGGCCTTAGACGTATGTCGTGGCAATATTCGCACTTAGCGAGTCGAGGACTTTCGGATGCCATCGATTTCAAGTGGTTTCCCAAAAGTCTAAAAACGCAAAAAAAAAAATGCATTTTCGGCGACGTCTGTCAGTGGTATTGCGGCCACCTAGACGTCTGTTGAAACCATATTTTTAATCAGGGAATCGAGGGCGTTGGGATGCGATGCATTTGAAGTGGTTTCCCTCGGTATTCCAATTTTCAGAAAAGTTGTACTTTTGATGCACTTTTCTCGGAAACGCTGCCACTACGTACTGGCAGACGAACGTATTCGTTATCACCTTCCCCAGGACTACATATGATATAAATATCGTTTGGTTTCCTTTCACGCCAAAAATCTGCTGCGAGCTCTCGGTCTATTAAGTGTGTTTTTCTTCAAGTAGCACTATATAATATAAGTAATACTCAATTGTCAATTTTAAATTTTCTTTTTAAGAAATAGTTTTGCTTATTGACGTAAATTTTTTGTAATTAGTTGATTAGTTAAAAGACTTAATGTTGCTGGAGATTCTACATATTAGCCGTGTTTTTTTGCAAGCCCGGGGGGAATTGGATGAAAAAAACGACGTCGGTGCTAAACAATTAACATGTTAAATGTAACAACAACTAATCCCAGAGAATTCTCGTGGTTTAACTTAAGCGCACAGAAAAACTGTGTTACCGGCATGAATTACATACATGTTATCGATAGTTTGTATGAAAACTCCATGTTTTTTGCTGTCATGGCGTCGCTAATCCCCGCTGTCGTTTTTTTCAACCAATTCCCCCCGGGCTTGCAAAAAACACGCCTATTATCAACAATAACAGCGCTGTCAGCCGAAGAAGGTCCGATTGTGATAAGCTTAGCAGTGCATATAGCCAACTGATAAAAAGACCAACAACAAACAGTAGGACAAAGTATAGGTGAATTTATTTTGGAATGGACCTTTTTTTGCTGTCGTTGTCAGTAAATTTAAATTTAAATATTTATAACTTTTGCTATATTATTTAATTTGTTTATAGGTAGTTTATAGGTAGTTGACTAAAATCAATAATCGTAATATGTGAAAAATATAATCTTTGAATATTGTTTGTAAGTACATTTGACCTCATATACATATACACATAGTATATATATATAAAAGTGTTTTTACTGATGTTTTTATGTATTAAATTATTTCTATTCAAATAAAGGCCTGATGAAGAGGATAAACATGCTCAAAACGTTGCAATAAATAATATCATCTTTTAACTGACCTAGAGCCCACTATAAAGTTTCAAATATCTATAACGATATTCAATTAAATATAGCTTAATTAACCGGTTACAAAAATTAAATAAAAATCTGAAAAAATTAGGGAATTATTTTTCTCTTCATTTGGAGCTGATTCAAGAGAACTTTTTTAACGACCATTCTTATATAATTTAAATTTAAACGCATTGACCAAGGCCAATACATACTAAGTATATTTAAATTATTTTATTATTTTCAGAACAACTCTCAGCAACAACAACAGCAAGGTACCATTCTGCCTGATAATGCTAATCAACAGTATTGGTCACAGTACCCATATCCCAACCAAGACGGCACCGCCCCTATGAGCTCTCATTCCACCGTGGATGGATCTTTAAAGAAATAAAAGTAGCTGCAAAAGATCAAATTCAGTGCTCATTAAAAAAATCTTAAAGAAATTCATTCTGTATATTTTTAACAATCTAACATAATACATTAATATACACTTTTAAAAAATCAATTTTCGTTTTTCGAATTTGTGAGTGCAAATAAAAATGCACTAAAAAATGTTTATATATTTCTTTTATACTATTCATTACAATAATTACAATAATATCTTCTTATTACGATTATTTTACAATAAGATGAAATTGATAAAAAGTACAAGTATTTCTAAAATAAAATTTCTAAATAAACAGGAATATAATTAATATAATAGTATTGACATAAAAGTCTTACAAGTTCTAAATCATATTTTTAAAGTACTGCATCTTTTTCGATTTTTATAAACTCAAGTCGATAATTCTTTTTTTTTCTGATAAGTTATTAAAAAAGTAAACCACCTGAATAAGGCCTTTTGCAAGAGGCAAGTTTAAAAAAAGGAAAATATATGATTTAAAATGCACATTGATCTTGATCTTGATCTTGATTTTTTAAACTTATTAGGTTACGATTTGTCCAATTGAGTAGAATGTTCTACATTTTTCAATAAACTTACTTTCTTATTTTAATTGTTTTTTAATTCTTGATTATAAAAAAAATTAAAGAATCAAAATATGCAATTTCATATAAATTAGTCTTTGTCCTTTTTTCTATATCAACGGAATGTAATTTTATGTACATACCGAAATTTTCGATAGGATATATTAAAATAATAAATAAAATAATAATGCCTCGCCTCATGAGTGAGTTACTGGTCGACGGCGAACAAAAAGTAAAACACGAATTTATTACGTGATTTGAAGATGTCAGTCGATTTGTTATTTAATTTTTATTTCAAGAAATAATCTTGGAAACCCAGTAGGAACTTTTTTTAAATCTAATAGTGAACAACCTGTTCTTTCGTTGGTGAAACGAAGCTGCACCCGAGATTTTTGTGCCGAATCTCTTGAGGAATATATGGCCATGTCAGGCACATGCCGCTTTTTCTATAAAAAACAAATAACGAAATCACTACTTCGTGGGAAGCTGCTTATTCACCAGCTGGACTTCGATGAAAAATATGATGAATATTCAACAATGAAATCACTGTGTAACATATATTTTTGATGAAAATTCTTTAGGTAGATACGACTGCTTATTCACCACCTCATTTTTCTTAGCTGAAAAATGTGAATATTCAACACTGATGTCACAACGTAGATACGAATTGCTTATTTCTCAGAAAAATGTGATCATTGATGAATATTCAACATTGAAATCACGAATTTTTCTTCACTACCTCAGTGATGAAAATAGTAAACAAAATTTAAAATTGAAATTTAATACTCAGATGAGTTTAAGTTGAATATTCAATCCATGAATTTTGCAAACTTTCAGCCCTATTTCTCTATCCTATCCGATCGAATTTTTCGATTCACGTGATTTAATTTGTCACAATTTATTATTTAAACTTCTCAAAGTTCAAAGTTCTGTCAATGATATTTTTTGAATTCATAATAATATTATAATAATATAATATAATATTAATATTATTCTGACAACAATAATGAGACTAAGGGAGATGGTTAAATCTGGGGCCAAATTACGCCATCAGTGACTGAACGACACGTGAGGGAAATTTCATACGAAATATCGAATATCATCGATATTTTGTATGAAATTTCCCTCACGTGTCGTCCGGTCACGGATGCCGTAATTCGGCCCCAGATTTTTTTGACGTGGCAAGCAGGGAAAGAAAATAATTTTTTTTGTCGTATGGCTTAAGAAGATAAGGAAGTGCCATTGTTGGAAAAAACTGCGGCATTTTTCTTAATAGTGTTTGCTCTCACAAACACAAATGCATTCCAACAGGGACGGAGTGATTTTTAATGGCAACTTACTAGGGCGCCATAACAATCATTTGTTATTTTCTGAATTTATTTTTCTTCTCAGTGGTACGTTTAAAAAAAATACCTACTTTTTAATGATAAGACACGCAAATAAAATATGAAAGTTAGCGAGTAGACGTATATTTTATCTGGCAACTTGTGAACCGATTAAACTATCATAAAGTGGTCGAAAAAGGCTGTGATCCATTTTGAAAACATTATTAAGAATAAACTCGTGATTTCAATTCAAAATATAAGTGTAAAAGTGTGCACAAGTATATGAAAAATTAAAACAAAATTAATTTTCTTTTCTCCTTAAAAGATAAAAAGAGGAAAAAAACAAAAAAAAAACAGTGCCGATTCCAAATTGTGTTCTAGTGCTCTCTATCACTATATTATGTTCAAGTCTCCCCCTCCGAAACGATCCGGCTCTAAGACTCGTTCCAATAAAAGAGATTCACCGGTTTAATCTTCACCCTCACCACCACGAAAAATTACTACTAAACCAATGGGTGAAAAAAACAAAAACAACACTTGGGAAGAAAAACTGGACGAAAAACTGCAAAAACAAAGTGAGTTAATTATCTCCTTACTTGCTAAACAAATATCTGATAGTGAAGCAAATGTCAAAGAAAAGATAGAGGTAGAGATCAGCGAAATAAAAAAGAACATTTGCGACATAAACAAAAAAGTAAATCACTTGGAATCTTCATTATCTAACACTAACAACGACATGCTTTCTCTCAAAACCGAACTCGTCTCGTTGAAAGAATCACTTACACATGTTAATAATGAGTTAACAAGTGTCAAAGCCGACCTCTCCGAAAAAAATATCAACGTTTCACAATTACAAAATGTTTTACACACTACCACCACTGAATTAAACACCATTAAAAACTCAAAACCGACAAGTTGCATGTGATGCCTTTTTATTTGGGATTCCGCACTCACCTGGAGAAAATTTGAACCTCGTATTCAACACTCTTTGCAACAGGATTCAAATCGCACCGCCAACTCTACAGAACACCGCAACCGCGCAAAAAAAAAATCATATAATGTTACTGCAATCATGATCAAATTCTTATCAGCGTATGATCGAAACTTTTTGTTGACTTCTATTGCGGTATTTCGTAAAAACATGAATCGTCAACTTTGCCTACGCGATGTTGGGTTTTCTTCAGACGCTTTAATTTACTTGCGAGAAAGTTTATCGTCACACAACAAATTATTATTGCAACATGCTCTGGATATGAAGAAAAGAAAACAACTAGTTGACACGGATTCGGACTTGTGCTCTCATCGTGACTAGTCGCCTTTCAAGTTCGCTCTGCAAAAAAAAAATAAAAAACCTTTTTCTTTCTGTGAATCAAATAAAAACAATTTTAAAAAAACTTTACCATGGAGGTTGGTGATAATTCACCTCCAATCTCACGAAATGTGCCCCCCGATAAAGTAATTAATAAAAACAAAATCGTTTTGCCATCGAAAATGCTCAATGACGCGAAAAAAAAGCAATAACGGACGCTGTACGGTGGTCGTCGGATGAAGACGACACACATACAGCCAATCAACTTTATAGTGATAGTGCAAAGGAGATGGAGCTAGACGCCTCCATCTATTCCTATGGTGTAAATAGTGCAACTTGTAGTCGCATTGTGCAACCAACCATAAGAGATAACTGTGTTCATATTGGAACCGCAAAAAGTGGTGATTCTCCTGTTGCTGGGCAAATAAATGCCCAAGAAGCAACGGAGGTTTTACTTTCGAACCTATTAGAAAACGAAAAAGACATTTTTACCAATATAATGGCGCGCAAAAGGCGGCAATCTGCCTCTGACCGAAATGCAAAAAAGATAGCGATTGATGCTCCCAAAAATGCCAATCGTTTTGCCCTGTTGGATGTAGACGAAGATGAGATTGTGTCCTCACTAAAACCAAGAAACAACAGTAACAGCAACTGTAACCACAACAGCAACAAAATCCACAACAGCTTTAACGGTAACAACAATGCCAGCAACAGCAATGAAGAGGTTGTAAATCTTCCTGAAGGGACTAAGACCTGGTGCCCCCCAATCTTTACGAAAGGAGTTTCCTCAAAAACGATCCTCGAATTTATGAGTAAGTCTAATTATAAGCTTGAAGACATTAAATTTATTGCTAATGGGTTTGGGAAATTAAAGATCATTGTAAGGGACGTTGAACTGCATAGCCTTTTTATGAGACAATTTAAAGAAAATAAAATCGAGGCTTTCTCTTTCACGCCTAAACATTTGAAGAAGTTCAATTTAGTTCTAAAAGGTATATCAGGTAACTTCTCCCCTGCGGAGATTCAACACGAACTAATGAAATTAGAGCCTTCGCTGAAGCTTGTCAAGAAATTTGAGACCAAGTGGTCCAAAGAGAACGATTTTCCCCTTAATCTCTTCTTATGTGTCCTGGAGGATAGGGAAAGCCTGCTAAAAATAAGATCGCTTAACTCTCTGCTTAGACATAGAATCAAATGGGATTCAATCAAAAATTCAGGTGCGAGGCAATGCTTTAGGTGCCAACGTTATGGCCATGTGGCAGCCTACTGCTAACATGATACAAGATGTATTAAATGTCTAAAAGACCACAAACCTGGTGAGTGTGACATTGGCCCCAAGAGTGAATCCTCTGTGGCATCGTGTGTTAATTGTGGAATGTCGGGACACCCGGCTAGCTAAGGCTGCCCCAGAAGGGGGCTAAGAATAACAGAGCAGTTTTAAAAAACTCGGTTGTTAACATGGTCAACAAAGTTCCTCAAAATACTCTCTCTTATGCTGACGCCACAAGAGGATTCACTAACCAGCAGGAACATTGTTCCTTCTCTTCTCCCGTAATCGCAAAGGGCGACATCTCGGACTTTATTAATGAATCTAATAGGCTATTTGGCTTACCAATAAGCCTATTGATTACTAAAATCAGAGAGTTTTGGCCTAATTATGTTAAGCTTAATGAGAACCAGAAACCAGGCGCCTACCTGTGTTTTGTCGCATCCCTTTCTCCATCACCATGAATGATAAACAAATTGAAATTGATCTCTTGCTTAAAGAAACTACCCCATTCGCTATTTTAATCCAAGAAACTTGCTTTAAAAAAAACATTCCTAAGTGCAGGTTCAACAGCAATTATGACCTTATTAGAAACAATGACGGAAGAGGTACTGGCCTAATTAAGAGTTCTGTGGAATTCAAGCAAATTCATTTTTCCAATAATATCATTTCAGCTACTAAAGCCTCGATACCAATAAAATCTGATCATATAACAAAATCGTTAGCACTGGTTTCAGTTTACATTCCTTGTAACTTGGGATCCAGGTTACTCCACGCTCTAGACGAACTCCTTGCCTGTTTGAACAGTTTTGATTATATTATCTTAGGAGGTGACTTCAATTCTCTATGGGGAGACACTAAGATTAATTTGAACGGCTCCCACTTGGCTCATTGATATCTGGAGAGCCACTTTCTTGACTTCGACATTGTAGCAGCCCCGGGACCTACTAGGCCCAGCTCTGGGTCTCATATTGATTTCTTCTTGATTTCTTCAAATCTTCGCTCAGGTAACAATGTCGCCTGTATGACTCTCGACCTTATCTCTGACCATTTTTTGGTATTTCTAAGCATTCTACTTCGACATGACAGTCCTTTTTCAACTTCTCCTCAGACTTTTACATGCTTCAAAAATATCAACTGGCCTAATTTAAAAAGGTCAATAAACTTGCAGCTTAGTAACATGGCACTGCCTACTGACAGAAACTTAACCAATGACGAGATTGATTATTACATCAACTCCTTTTCCGACATCTTGGTCAATTGCATTGACAATCATAGTACGAAAAGAACCCTACACACTAATCATTTCCGTATCTCCGAAGCTACCATCAGCTTGTTCAAAACAAGAAAAGTATGGAAAAGAAGATTAAAAAGAATTTTTCATCACTTCGGTGACCGGTCATCCCCTGATTATTCGGAAGTGTCTGCCCGCATTAGTTGCCTTAGCAAAATCATAAAGGACAAAGTAAGAATTGAAGTTAATGAGCAATTTAGAGCCAAACTCAGTAGTTTAAAACCTTCATGTAATGTTTTCAAAGTTATTGAACAAATTACCGGACGTAAAAGGAACTCTGATAACCGCAACGAAGTCTTAATTCATGGTGATAAAGTCTGTGTATCCTCCATAGAAAAAGTTGAAGCTTTCGGTTACTATTACTCGGAATACTCCCTAAAAACTCCTTCAGATGATGCTGTTAACGCTCTCGAAGTGATAACCTTTAACAGTGCCTTTACAGTGTGGAATAATGATCTCACAATTAATGTTTTTTCCCCATCAAGTCGAGCTTACCGGTCAATCAAAATTTTGCTTCCCCTAATTTGGTGGAGTCCATAATTTTCTCATTTAATAACAAAAAGTCAGCCGGACCTGACAAAATCCCCAATTTCATCCTTAGGAAAACAAAAACCACAATAGCTAAACATTTCACCCCTTTAATTAATAATTGCCTGAACAATTCTTATTTCCCAACCCCTTGGAAAATAGCCAAGCTCATTTCTATTAAGAAAAATAATAGATCTAGTAACTTGACTGATTTTCGCCCTATTTCCCTTTTTTCAAATCTAGGTAAAATCCTTGAAAAAGTCCTGTCCAAAATACAAAATTTCTTTAATGATGTTGAACTTACTCAAGATCAACAATTCGGCTTTAAGCGTCATCACTCCACGGAGCATGCTCTTCTATCCCTACATGACCAAATTTTCAAAAACCTTAGAAGCAAACAATGCACTGTAGCCTGTTCTTTGGATTTAACCAAAGCATTCGATTCAGTCTGGCATGCCGGACTAATTTTTAAACTCAACCAACTTAATTTCCCCCCAAGCTTCATTAAAATCATCCAAAGTTTTCTTTCCAACCGCAGTCCATCGGTTTTCTTCGAGAACGAACACTCTGTTTCCATCCCTAAACTGGCGGGATTCCCAGGGCTCTATACTGGGCCTATTCCTCTTTAATTTATATCTATTCGATTTCCCTATTCAAAACAATTCTTCGAAAGCAATTCTATACGCGGACGCGGATACTATTTAGTTCACACGAGAGGCCGCACGACGCCCTCAATGAAGTTAAATCCCACCTTAATGTTGTCATTCCTTTTTACAAGAAATGGGGAATTCAAATTAATTACAATAAGTGTGAACTTATTTGTTTCCGTAATGCTTCTGGCAGGGGGCATCATCTCGCAGTACGGGAGAGTCGCCAATTGCAACTCTGTGTTGAGGGAAACTTGATCCCTCTGAAACAAACCCTAAAGTATCTAGGAGTCCGTCTCCACCATAGACTCAAAATGAACCCTCATGCCAGAATTGCTCTTAACAATAGTAAGGCGGCTGCGGCGAAGCTTAAAATCATCCTCAATTCCAAATCCGTTGAAAAAAACACTAAGATGTTAATGTATAAGACTCTAATCCGACCTTTAATCTCCTACGGGTTTCTTATATGGTTCCAAATAACTCCAAACGTGGCTTTAGAATTGCAAAGATTCGAAAGAAGAATTATCAGAAACTGCATTTCCAAAAGGCGTAGGCCTTCTGGCAAATGGTACAGCAATAAGTTTTTATACGAGGAGTCTGGTATCGAGCCCTTGCTTAATTACCTTACCTCCCTTGCAAAAAAAAGAATCTCGGCCCTTCAACATCATGACAACCCTATCCTCCGGGACATTTTCGAGGAGAACATCGGATGTTCCTTAAACGACCGTTATTACCTATCGCCAATCAGTATTTTATGCGAGGATTCCAATCCAGCTTTTCAGCTTCAAGAAAACGATAATTTATATCTTGCCCCCTTTTATAAGAAGCGACTCTTGAGCAATTACAGAGGATAAGCAGTTCAACTCTCATTAATCATTACTCAGAAAATGCAAAGAAAAAAGGAAATGTAAAATAAAACAAATAAACCCAACTAAACAAAATAATGAAATATTCAAAAAAAAAAAACTTTTAAAAATAACTACCTGATATGTCAATTACTTACCTGCCCGAATATGCAAAAAAAAAAACAAAAAACAAAAAACGTAAAATAAAACAAATAAACCCAGCTATGTAAATAAAATAATGAAACTATTATAAATACTTGTAAATATAACTAACCACCTGATGTAACTACTTACCTGCCTAACCTGGCTGTGAAATAATAGGGGTATTCCCGATCCGATGCAACTGGTCTTGTATCATTGCAAAAATGCAAAAGTGTAAAATTGCTATACCCTAACCCCATTGTAAAAAAAAAACTTTGCACTTTTGCAATGATACAAGACCAGTTTGCATCGGATCGGGAATACCCCTAATATTTATATATACATACATTACTATAAGTTAGGTGTAACAACCTTTAAGTGCTCTTAACTGATGCTAATTTAACCGGCTGTGAAATTTTAAATCAATCTTATTGTATAAGTCTCTTTAGGTTATCTTTAAAAATTATCAAAAAAAAAAATCTGAAAGATACAAAAATACACATAATAACATAAACATATGAAATAAAGAGAAATGAAATAGATTCGTTGTATGTGTAGCGACATAATTTGCTGATGTATTCTTATTTTCCAAAAATAGGCACTCTGCCCTACTCTTTTGTACACACCTTATGGTGTTTAAGATAGTGTTGACGTTGTCTAGCTATCTCTTTTTTTGTCTGTATCTCTTTCAACTTCTTTCTATCCCCTTTAATTCTTTTTTAGATTCTCCTTGATTTAACTATTTTTTTCTTTTTTCTCTTTCTTTCGAATATTGCCTTATTTTTATATAGGTATACTATCCATTGTCTTTTTTTTTATTTAATTTTTTTTTCATTCTTTTTAATCATAAAAAAATATTTATTTGAAATTTCTAACCACATAATATACTTAAAAATATAAATCTTTTGTTTCCTTTATTATTTATTATTAACTTTTTTATTATACTCTTTTCATTAAAGCAAAAAACATTTTTTTGGTATATTTGTTATTTTTATTCATATCATAATCTTTCTTTTTCCTTCATTTGTAAACTATATTATACGGATTTATACAAAAAGGGAATAAATAAAAGAGGAGAACAGGAATTGTTAAAGATAAAGTCAATCAGATTGCATTTTTCTTTTCATTTTCATTTCGGACCTGCTACAGTATTTTACATTCTCTTTACTTTTTCTTTCGACAATAATATAATTATTTGAATCGTAATGGAGGTGAGTGGATCATTGCGTGCTATGATCAGAGTTTTGCGTAATCAAAAGGATGGCCTTAGGGTTTTTGCCTATTAAACGCACAGAGCTTATTACCTAAAATTGACGAGTTTCGTTATTTGTTTGAGGGATCCAATCTTGACGTCATCTGTGTGACGGAAACATGGCTAGTTGAGGGTTTAAGAGATAGTTTGTGTAGCTTGAAGGGATATAAAATATTTCGCGTCGATAGGAAAGGTCGGGTAGGTTGTGGCGTTGCAATTTTTGTCAAGAATGGTATTAAGTGTAAGCTGAAGTGTACTTCATCATCTGATAGTGCTATCGAATATGCTTTTAGGGAAATTCTAGGAGAAGAGGATAAGCTTTTATTGGGTAATTTATACAGGCCAAATAGAAATGTTGATATATTACCCTTCATATCTTTAATGGAAGAAGTCTGTCTATATAGTCCCAATATAATTGTATGTGGGGATTTTAATTCCAATTTATTGGAAGATCGTTCACTGCTCAATGACTTAATCACTTTTCATTTAAACGCTGTTAACACCACTAATGCCACACATTTTTCTAGTACTACATCCACTTTACTTGATATTTTTTGGGTAAGCAATTTGGACAAAGTAAATTTATATGATCAGCTTTCTGCTCCATCTTTCTCAAAGCATGATTTACTTTTCATGGCTATTGACTATAAAGTATAAAGTAACCTCGCTTGTGCAGAATATACCATATAGAGATTTTAAAAGTATTAATCATACTTTATTGGAAGAAGATGTCAGACATTTTAGCTGGAACGTTATTAATTACCTACCCACTTCTGATCAGAAAATTAGTTATTTTAATGAAGCCACTTCAACACTCTTTAATAGATATGTTCCGCTTGTTACGAAAACCAATACACCACATACAAAACCATGGTTCTCCCATCATGTTCGCCAGCTTATTTTTAATCGTGACCAAGCGTACAAACGCTGGAAACGGTATCGGTTACAGGAGCACTATAATATATATCGGTTTCATCGTAACCAAGTTGTAATGGCAGTACGTACCGAAAAGCGTCAAATGTACTCAAACAAACTAAACCCATCGCTCAGCGGACGAGAACTTTGGAATGATCTTCGCCCGATTGGAGTTGCCAAAAGTAAACAAATTTCTTGTATTAGTGACATGGACAGCAATGAGCTCAACAAAAAATTCACTTCTCTGCCGCCCAATCTTATTACAACTAATCCTACACTTTCAACAGTGAGTGACGATAATATGTTTAATTTTGGTTTTAGCTTTAGGTCAGTTGATAGCATCGAGGTAGTTGAAAGTATTCTATCTGTAAAATCAAACGCTATTGGTCTAGATGAGATGAACCCTAAATTCTCAAGATTAAATTACCTATAGTTCTACCGTACATAACTCATATTTTTAATATCATTTTAACCACAGGAAAATATCCGATGCATTGGAAATTAGCAAAAATTATACCAGTTCCCAAAAACTCAAAGAATGATGTGTTTAGACCTATCGCCATCTTGCCTTTTCTCTCTAAAGTATTTGAAAGAATTTTGCAAAACCAAATGACCGCATAACTTAATACCTCAAATCTTCTTACACCTAACCAATCCTGGTTTCGAAAAGGACATAGTTGTATGACAACTTTGTTGATAGTTACTGAAGACATTCGTCGAGCTTTGGACAAAGAATATGTCAGTTTTCTAATCCTTTTAGATTTCTCCAAAGCCTTTGATATGGTTGACCACACCATTTTATGTGAAAAACTTCTTCGTTTCTTTAATTTTTCGGCTTGTGCTGTTAAGCTTTTATCCTCCTTCCTGTCAGGACGAAAACAGTGTGTGCAGTTAAACAATGTTCTGTCTTATCTTCCTCCGATATCGCGTGGCGTACCACAAGGTTCTTTTATCGGCCCTCTCTTGTTCTCTCTCTACATTAATGAATTGCCGCCTATAGTCAAACATTGCTCGTTACAAATGTATGCCGATGACGTGCAATTGTATTTTAGTTGCTTATAGAGCACGGTGTCTATTGTGTTAATGAAGATCTCGATCGTATTTCGCTTTGGTCCCAGCAAAATAGTCTTCTGTTAAATCCCAAAAAATCAGTTTCTATTGTGATTTCTTAAAAAGCTGTCGATGTTTCCTACTTTCCTCCTGTGATCTTGCAAAACAGACAAGTGAAGTATGTTGAAACTGCTAGAAATCTTGGTGTGATTTTCAACCGCACTTTAACATGGAATAACCACATAAACAGTGTAGTGGGTAAAACTTATGGTATTCTTCGAACTTTGTGGGCAACACAGTTCTTTACCCCTCTGAGAGTCCGAATGCTACTGGTGAAAACGCTGATCATACCAACTCTGATTTATGGCTGTGAAATTTATTCACATTGTGACTCTGCTAGTAGGAGAAAACTAAATGTAACTTTCAATTGCCTAACTCGCTACATTTTTGGACTACGTTGATACGATAGTATTTAAAATTTTTCTAAGTGTATCCTTAATATGACTTTCGAAAATTTTCTTAGGTATCGCGCCCTAACCATGCTGACTAGCATTATTATGAACAACCAGCCCCTGTATCTCAGCGAAATGATTAGTATGGCATCCTCGCAAAGAACTAGAATGCTGATTCAACCCCGCTATGCTTCTTTTACATCCGAATGACAGTTCTTTGTATATTCCACTCGTCTATGGAATACCCTACCGCAAAATATAAGAGATTTGAATGATGATGCGAAATTGAAGGATAAAATGAAATCTTATTTTTCTCTATTATAGACAATCCTCAATATAATCTTCATAATATCAAACATTTCACTCTTAATCTTTTCTTTCTTCCTTTTTCTTTTATCTTTGCACTTTTGTATCTATAAATTTTGTTCTATTATTTTTCTTCATAATTAACTTTAATTAATATTTGGGCATAGTATTCTTTGTTGCATTATATAAAACTTTCCTTATAGTTTATTCTATGAAAATGTCATATTTTTTTACTTTCATATTATAAATATTGTTATAAATCTAAGCTTCTATCTAACTTACAAGACAATCTGTCTTAATGTATATAAGCATTTCATGAATAAAAAAAAAAAATAAATAAATAAAAATAAGTCCCTAGGGCGCCGATAAAATTTTGTAATATCTATTTTCACCAAAAATTTAGTTGTTTCAGTGGAACATTATAAATTTAATTAATTTAATTTATGTATTGTCATAGGCACATATGTTAACATAAATAAACGAACTCCAAACGTACAAAATCGATTTAATAACAAACAAAATTCCTGATATAAAGGGTGCTTAGCAAATAATTGCGCCTTACAATCACCAACAAAAACAAATACGTCCACGTTTCACAGAATCGCAGTTTGACATTTCATATCTCGAGATTATAACCGGTAAACCAAGGGCAAGTTTTCAATTAATTAATTAATATCTTAACTTTATTTAAAGTTTAAATCATTTAAAATGTGTTATTTGATTGGTGATTAATTAAAATATGAACAATTCACATCATTTTCGTAGAGAAAAATCTAATAAAACTTACCAGTGAAAGGAAATGCTCTTGTCCGCCTTTCTTTTTTACACAATTTCACAATGCACTTCATATTTTTTTATTTTTATTACCAAATATACACGATTTAGAAGTATTGTATTATTGTATTGTAAGTATTGTATTGGTTCCCCTAAGGGTTACAACTCTCCCTCTCCTATCCCTCTCGCCTTACTCCTTCTCGCAACCTCTAGTGCCTTTATCCACTCTTCCCCCCTCCTTCGTCCAGTATATCCCTAATCTTCTCCCCTATTGACATCCCTTCATCACCACCTGACCTGCATCTTTCTATCACATGTTCTCACGTCTCAGGTTCACCTTCACACACTCTGCACATTCTTTCTTCTTCATGCTTCCAGTACCATCTTTCTCTCACCTCATTCCCTAGCCTGACTCTCGCTATTCTCCTTGTTCTGTCTGCCTTCCATCCCGCTTTCAAATATTGTGTGATCCCCTCGGTCATTACTTCCTTATACCACCTATTATATCTTGATTCCAATATTAGTTTCAGTCTTTCCTTCCCCTGCTCTCTTCTGTCTTCCCATTCTACTCTCTCGTACCCTGTCATACTGTCTTCGCTTCCTTCCCTTCCTCTCTTTCCCATTCTCCCTTGTGCCCAGCGGGATCCTCTCTCACTTCCTTCCCTCTCTCTCTCTCTCATCTCCTCTAAACATTCCCTCGCTATATCACTTCCTTTCCCACCTGTTAATTTCTCTTCATAATTCCATGCCCTTCTCCCTGCCCTTATCATTCAGCCCTATCACGAATTCCATCGTTATCGGAAACTTGTTACGAATACCGAAAAAAACTATCACAGATTCCATCGTAGTGAAAAATCTCATACAAATAGTCATTACGAACGGATTCGGTGATAGTTTTTTTCGGGATTCGGAAAAGTTTCCGATTACGATGGAATTCATGATAGGGCTGATTATCTTATCACTTTTGGTTTCCTCTCTCACCATGTATCCTGGAGTTTGCCATTCTACTCCTAGTGTCCATTTGAGGTACCTCTCCTGCATTCTTTCCATTTCTTGTCTCTCCCATCCCCATATCTCCGGCCCATCTCCCATCACCGTCCACCCCAGGGTATTAAAAAGCAGCATCTTCCTCTCCCATACCTTCTCGAATTTCCTCCTCCCAATCCCCCATGCTTCCTTCATTACCGCTGCTGCTTTTTTTATTCTGTCCCTTATATGTGCCTACTGCCCTCCATTCTTTTTGAACACATACCCCAGTTATTTGAATTCTTTTACTTCTTCTATCTTTTTTCCCCTCCATCTCCAGTCTACTGTTGTACTCCTCCCTCCTCCTTTCCTGAACCTCATCACTTTCGTTTTTCCCACGTTAACTTCCAGTTTTTTCCTTTCGAAATACTTCTCCAGTTTTCGTATCATACTTTGCATCTCTTCTTCATTTTTCGCCATTACCACCACATCATCTGCGTATGCCAACGAGCAAATTCTTCTTCCTCTTACTTCTATCCCTCCCCAACTCCCCTTGCCTAATTCATCTTCTATATCCGCTGTCAGTAAGTTGAAAAGAATTGGGCACTCCTGTCTTACTCCCTTTCCCGTCCAAAATCTTTCCCCCATCTCTCTTCCCGCTTTTACTCTACTCATCGTTTCTTCGTAGACCTCCCTCACTCTTTCCCTGAGCCTTTCTCTCACTCCTCTTTCTTCCAATGCCTCCATCATGATTTTTCTATCTACTGAGTCAAATGCAGCTTTTAAATCTATAAACAATGCCACTAGCTTACCCTTCTCCTTTGTTATCTCTCTGTTCACCACATAGTTCAAAACATATACTTTGTCTATCGTTCCTACTCCTCTTCTAAAACCCGTTTGATTTGGTGGAATCATTCCTTTTTCCTTCACTTCCTCCTCTAGCCTCTTCGCTAAAACTGCCGTATATATCTTATATAGCGATGGCATGAGCGTTACTCCTCTATATTCTTCCACCTTTGTTCATGTCCCTTTCTTTATTATTGGCGCGATCTTTCCACCCCTCCGGTCAACCGTCTCCTCTCCATACTCTTCTGCAAATCTCCCATGCTACATCTAACGCTTGTTCTCCTCCATATCTCCACGCCTCATTCGGTATTCCGTCTATGCGCATTGCTTTTCCTTCTTTTAGTTTTCTCACCACCTCACTGATTTCCTCATTGCTAATTTCAGTCTCATCACCCGCTCTTCTTGTTCCCTCTGCCCCCATTCTCACTCTTTCTTCCACCCCTCCAATCAGGCTCATAGAATATCTTTTCCATTCTTCTTCTTTAATCCCTTCCCCCATTCTCTTTTTCCTCTTTCTTTCTCTATTTATTATTTCCCACACTTTATTTTCTGTATCTGCTTCTTCAATCTCTTTTATCATCTTATCCTGTTCCTCCTTTTTCTTTTGCTCAATAAGCGCTTGATATTCTCTCTTTTTCTCCCTGTATTTTTCTTTCGTACCACTATCTTTCCTCCAACTCCTTAACTCCTTTCTTACTTCCTCTTTTTTCTGCCTGCATTCTTCATCCCACCATCCTCTCATTTTTTGTCTCCTTTGTCTTCCCCCTACCTCCTCACTTTGTTCAATTTCCCTAATTATCCTCTCTTCTATCTCCTTTTGTGCTTCCTCTCCTCCCCCTAGTCTTACTCCTCGCATTCTCCTCTCGTATTCCCGTTTCATCTCCTCTGCCCATTTTCCTGTTTTTATTCTTTTGACCTCCTTTACTTTCTCTCTCTTTCTCCTTCTTCCTTTTTTCATCGTGACCACCAATGGATGATGATCTGACTATACTCTATCTGCTACTTCCATCCTTTCTATCCCGCCTCTTGCCCTCGTACCCCAATACATAATCTATTACTGTCTCCCCTCTACCTCCTGTATACGTGAACTCCCCCTCCTCATCCCCCTCTATATTCCCGTTAAAAATTTCCCACCCTAATTCTCCTATCATTTGCGTTAGCTTCCTTCCTTCGGCGTTGACTTTTTTATCTTTCGACCTTCTCCCACCCTCTTCGTCTTCCGTATCCCTCACTTTCCCACCCTCTAGTCCTGTTCTCGCGTTGAAGTCCCCTCCTATTATCACTCTTTCTTCTTCTGATTGCCTCTCCATCCACCTTCGTAGGCTTCCCTGCTTTTACTTTCCTGCTCATTATTCCTTCTTCCTGTTCCTGACTATCCAAAGCCATTTCTTCTCTAATCCCCATCATGATCCCTCCCTTTGCTCTTGCCTTCTTGTTCTTCTTTTTTGCTCCCTGTCTCGTTCATTTATACCCCTTTGACAATTTTGCTTTCCATTTTTCCCAGTTCTTTTCCTCTACCCACGTTTCTGTCATCACTACCACTTCCCATTCTTTGATCCCTTCCCAGAACTCTGTCTTTATTTGCTAGTCCTGCAACACTCCAGAAGCCTATCTTCCATCTATCTTCTGAATCTTCTCTCCTTATTCTCTCTGACTTTTCTACTTCCTTTATCCGTTTTTTGATGCCACCGTTTGCGCTTCTATTCCCCCTTCACTTTCTTCCTTTTCGCTACTCCTACTTTTCCTCAGTAATTGTTGCTCCTGTTCTTCCTCTCTATCCATTATTTTCCTTATAACCTCCCTTTTTTCATCCCAAACCCATATCTCCCCATTAGCTATCAGTTTCCCATATCTTATCCTCACCCACTTCCCTTTTCTCTTCTCTTCTTCTGCTCGCTCCTTTATCAACCATTGCATTCTCCTTTCTTTCCACGTAAGGTCCTCTTCAATTCTCTCCCTCCTTCCTCTTAGCTTAATTCTTTTCCTCATCACCTCTGCTTTCCCCTCTATTGTTTCCATCTTTACAGCTATCATACCTTCATTCCTGTCTGATCCTCTCTTGCCGATCTCCTTCGCTTCCTCTATCCTTACTCCTCGTACTCCTATCATTTCGAATATTCTTTGCACCGTTTCTTGAATTGTGCCTTTAATCTGCGAGTTTTTAATTATTATATTACGCCGTCTTTTTTCTTTTTCTTGCCTTTCCATCTTTACTTCCATTTCTTTCATCCTCTCCACTAGGTGCTCTTTCTCCTCTCCCTCACTTATTTTACATGCCCCTTCTCGGCTTTGCGCTTCAAACTGTTTTACTCTCTCTTCAATTTCCCGTACATTTTGTTCTCTTTTCTCCAATTCTTCTACCCTTTTTGCGAGCCCTCTTACCTCAACTTTCAGTTCTCCTCTCTCCTTTTGTTTAAATTCGTTTTTCATCTCCCTTAATATCCTCTCCAAACTCGACCCCTCTCCCTCCTTCTTCTGAGGTGATCACGGAACTTTCTTACTTGCCTGAATTATTTCCATTCCCTCCTCAGTCTCCTGCTCCACTCCGACAGTATGTTCCCTTTTCCTTTTCCATAGATCACCTATATCTCCCATCGATCCTGTGCTGCTATTTATACACTTTGACAGTCTTTCCAGGTTTGTTGGCCTTCCTCTCTTCTTCGATTCCTCTTCATTATTTTCTACTCTTTTGTCCGCCATGTATTTTATTTTATTTTTATTTTATTTTATTTTATTTTATTTTATTTTATTTTATTTTATTTTATTTTATTTTATTTTTATTTATTTTTATTTATTTAATTTTATTTAGTTTAATTTAATTTTATTTTATTTTTATTTATTCTATTTTAATTTATTTTTTATATTTTATTTTATTTTGTTTTATTTTATTTTATTTTATTTTATTTTATTTTATTTTATTTTATTTTATTTTATTTTATTTTATTTAAAAGTATTTTGCTCCAAAATGTTTAATTTTTTTGTAATAGTTGATATTTTATTAGTGTTTTTAATTTTGTATCACTTTTTTTTTCTTTCTTTATTCTATTCAGTCACCGATTTGACATTTCTGTTCAACAACTATCTGCCGCATTCACATACACTGTATATGTGAGATACACCGCTTCTTTACATAGTTGCCACCCGACTGGAAAGTCAGGGAAAATCAGGGAAAGTCAGGGAACGCGAATTTGGACAGGGATAGTCAGGGAATTTCGAAAGTGGTCAGGGAAAATTTTTTGAGCACTGAAGTTTTTTGTACAATGAAAAAAATTTAATATTTCGTTGAACTCAGGGACCCTACTCTGTATTTTGTTCCGAAAGTCAGTTGTATTCGAAAGTGATTTTTCGTCCCGCTTTTGAATTGGAACTTTGCAAACAATAGTGTTTAATACTTCATTCACTTATGGATTATTTTTTTCAGATTGCGAATATTTTTGATCAATTTTTGTAAATCCTGGAAAATGTTTTTGAAAATAGGGTACTTAACTCGAGCTAGACGAGCTTTTAAATAATCAAAAAAATTTGGGCCGAAAAAAGTTAAATTGTTTAAGAATCGAATTTTAGTTATAGTACGAGAGCTAACAACGTCGACAGAAAAAAGCATTTCAACAGTCATGATTTTTTTTTCCTATCTCTAGTTAAATTTAGAAAGTCTGGCAGGTGGGATGCGTTTTTCTGTACGCGTCACTTTTGAAACCGTAAAAATTGATTTTTAAAGTCATTTCAACAGTTTTGGCTTCTTTTTCATTCCGTTCTATAAACTATTTGCCATATGAATTACAGGTCATGTAGGTGTCAGCGGTTGCAAAATACGTCTTTTTTAAATAAAAAAAAATAGAATATGAAATTTTAATTTGAAAAAAAAATATTAAAAAAATAACGGTAACATAATATTACTACAGCTTTTTGGAATCTATTCTTTTATTTCACATTTGAATTACTATATTTGAATGAATAGTTTTTTAACATTAATTTTCAAAATTGAAATTAAAAAAAAAAAATGTTACACATATCTACTATTTTTTTTTTCTTAAAAAAAATTAGGTACACATGTTATTAAATTCCTGTTTATCTTTTAGTATATAATACTATCATCCATTTTTATTCGATCACTAAAAACTATAGCTGGTTACATGTCTTCTATTTTTTAAGAATTTTTTTTTAAATTTTTGTTCGGATTCCTAGAGCTCTTAAATAGCTCCAAAATACAAGACTAAAACTTTTTTCCTTACGTTTTAAACTTTTTCCGGTGATTGCTCTGCTAACTGCATTAATTTACAAGAAAAGTACTCGAGCACTAAATTTTTTTGTTGGGTACTTAATTAGCACTTGATAAGCGCATAATGATGACGTCATAAAAATTAAGTTATGTTTCTCAAAGAGTTACTATTTTTTTTTTTTTTTTATTTGGTCAGGGAAAACTTTAAAATTGGTCAGGGAGAGTCAGGGAAATTTATTTTGAAAAATAGTGGCAACTATGCTTTATCTTCTTATTCTTAGTCGTATCATTGTATATAAACTCTATAGTAGTCTCATGAAGAGGAACGTCCGACGCGCCATGAGGTGAGCCGATACTGAAGCTTGTTCCATTTCAAACCATTTCAGTTGAGAAGGAACAGATAATCAAATACAAGAGAATAAAAATTAAGATTAAAGAAAGAAAAGAAGAACGAGAACAATGTATAGGAAATTTATAAAAATTGAAGTGAGACAAGAAGCTGTAATAGTGCTCAGGGATTTTGAGATTTGTTTTTGCGATATTTATTAAAACAAAGAGTCTAGCCATACTTAACACAAATGTTCAGCTTTTTTTGTGTAAAATAAAAAGGGAAAAAAGATGGTACTTTTTAAAAAGTTTAAGGGATTTTTTATTTTAAAAGCTCCAAGTATTGGTGTGACATAGGACAGCTGATTTCGAAATTCAGAATTAATTCTTTTAATGAGGCATTGCTTTTTTCGATTCCATTCGGATTTTGTGAATTTTTCGGGGTTCGTAGTGGAATAATCCATTCGGGGATTTTCCACGATGGATTCTGTGATAGGCCTGGTTATTATGTTGGTAACCATATTATGTTAAAAAATAGTGGAATTAGGTTTTTATATTTAAAAATTTATCCGATTTGCCATTCCAGCATAGTTGAGGTACATTTGAAATAAAAAAAGCATTTATGTATTTTAAAACTTTGAATAAATTCTTTTTTAAATTTGCTCTTCACATACAAATCTGGAAAGCCTACGAACAGGGTTGGCCAAATTAACTACACTACATTTTCTACATCATTAACTACGCGTAGTTAATTTAATAAACTGCACTTCTTATTTACTACAAATTGTTACCTTTTCATATACATACATACATAGTAAATTTAGAGAAATACAAAATTTCAATAAAAATTTTAACATTTTAACTCAAAATTCAACCTTCAAAGTTACAACTGACAGATCATTTGATATTTGAATTTAAGTTTGTTACAATTTGTTTCATTAACTACATTTAACTGCATAAACTGAGTAGCAAATGTAAAAGATTTAGTGGTCATCCCTGCTTAGTGCCTACGAACACTTCTACTTTTATCATCTTCTTCGAATTCTGTTTCCTCAGACCAGTAAGAACATAGCATGAACGCAATAATTTTGTCTATTCCACTGACGTTTCGCCCTCTTTCTCTACTCCCCAACTAACATTTCAGCTTCTTTTAGCTTAGATATATTGATATTCCACAGGCTTTACCTTATATAAGTGCTCTATACGGCCTTCTGTGGAAAAAAATTTCTTATAGATGTCATGAATTCGATAACAAACTCTGTTAAGCCGTTTGGAAATAAAAAAAAGAAGACTAACAGAGGTTAAGAGCTGACAGTCTGATAAGGCTCTATAAATGATGTAATAGAGGGATAAAGTAGCTGCCACTTTATAAAAGCTCCCTAGCGGTTTTTATAGAGGTTGCTGGCAAAAGGTATTAATAAGGGTTCTATAAAATTTTTATAGAGGCTTAATCGGGTACTTCGGTGAAACCTGCCAGGTTTTGCTTATCGAACCTTTAAAGAAAATATCGTGTGAGTTAGGCACCAAATTAAAAAAAAAACAAACAAAATGGTGCATAGGTAAGGTATCAGTGTTTAGTGATTTTCAAACGTTAAAATAGTGAAAAAAGATAATTCAACTAAGTAAAAAAACAAAAGTGAGAATAGTGAAAACACTTACAATACTTTATTAAAAAAAAATATAAAACAGCATGTGGTGCTGTCTTAAATTGTGTAAAAACACCTATAATATTATGGAGTTTACAGTTTTTCGAGCTGATTCTTTCTCAAATTCAACATAAATTAATGTGAAGTGATGTTTTTTATATAAATACAATTTCACATAGGTAGCTAAAGACTAGCTAAAAATACAGAACTACTTAGGTCTATAGTACAATTAAATAATTGAGTAAAAATTTGATATAAACTTAGTTGAAAATTGTAGTGATTGGTCAAATAAGTTATTACATCTTTTATTAAGAACCCTCACGTGTCGTTCAGTCACTGATGCCGTAATTTGGCCCCAGAATTTAATAAAAGACAAAAAGTTAAAGATGGGTGATGGCTGTCCTCAGTTACTAAGGGATCGATTGTTTTTTCCACAACAATATCTTCATCACAGGTTGCGAAAATAAGATCAAGGATCCTTCCATTGCAGTTATAAATGTCTTTAAATTTGCGTAGTCCAAGTGAGGTTAAATTGTCAATAAGTTTTGAGTCATCAGATTTAAGATGTCCCGTTGGCATCATAATATTATATTCAGGACATCTCAACCAAGTAATATTGCTTAGATTAAAATCACCAAGGCAGATTATTTCATCATTATATTCTAATAATTCATTTATATAGCTTATGAATTCGAAGGCTTTATTATAAACATCGTAAGGACTCCCAGGAACAATATATATGGTTATCAGACCGTTTTGTTATTTAAGGTTATCTTTATGCAGAGAAATTCATTGTCAAGAGCCAACGGAACATGTATTGGCGTAGCTACAAAAGTAGACTTTACAGCAATTAAGATTCCACCTCCGACGGTATCTATGTTCGGATCCGAGTGACGGTCACGTCTAAAAACACTAAATGTGCTATCAAAAAGTTCGGAGTCTTTGATGCCAGCATACAGCCATGTTTCAGTGAGGGAAATAACGTCATAAGAGTAGGTCATTGCTAAAAAGTATACCTTATTGGTCTTTGTCCGATGTCCTCTTACATTTTGATAAAAAATATCAATTAATTGCGACGATTTAAATGTCTTGTCAGTTTGTCCTGGAAAGGATTACGAATATTATTCCTTTTGTTGAAATATTCATGAACAATTATCCGGCCAAATAGATTTATCAAGTCACTACTTTTTGTCGACAGTTGTTCAATTTCGAGTTTGGCCTTAGAGAAGCGAGAGTACACGAACTTGCTTATATCGTCACAGCTTGTAGCAGGGTCAAAATAGATATAAATATATATTTAAACCTTTCTGCTGCCTTGAGCTGAACTTCATGAACCGAGTTTGAAATTGATGACTCTAAAGGCGCTGTTTTAGCTGGAACAGTCGTGTAAATCGATTGTAATTGTGCTGGTGAATTAACAGAGAGTGAGGCTTTTGTGATTGCTGTTGTTGTTGAAGGTAGGGCTAATAAAGGCGTTGCCACTATTTCAGTTGACCTAGAAGTTGCTAAAGCTGCAGCTGATGTCGATGGGAGAAGAGTTCGAGGATTAGAAGAGTTCTGATTAAAATTAAAGTTATTCAATGGACGAAAAATTGAAATATGAAAATCAAAAATTGATGTAGCTGGTCTTTTCTTCGAAGGTGTTTGCACAGAGCTTTCTGAATCCAATTCATCACTTTTTTGTTTAGTTGACTTTTTTGGCTTTACAACGATCGTAGTATTTTTAGTTTTTGAACTATTTCTGGTTTGTCTTTTAACCTTTTGTGGTTGCACATAATGCGCTTGAGGATCAGATGTTAAATTTTCAACTTTTTTAGATAAATTAATCAGTTGGTTATGTAGATTATCAAGATTTTTTTTATTTTCTAGCACATCCCGAGAGATATTTGTGAGCAACAATCGTTGCAGAAATAGTAGAATGATTTTCTTTCCTAAAATAGTTTAATTGTACTAAAAGGAGCGTCGATACATGTGACGTGAAATAATTTTCTACTATTGCCTTGACACATAATAGAATCTACCAAATAGTCCGTGATATTTTCACATAAAGCAGAAGAAGCCATTGTTCAATCAATTTGATGTTTTGTACTTAACTATATCCTTTTCAGTGAATTTTTTATATTGTTTTGTTAAATTTATGTTGGCGATTGATCACCCTGTATAAAATGCGTATGTGGGTAGTGCCGTAGAATACTTGAAAATTGATATTTCATATTATTTTGCTGTAAAAAAGGCAAATCGATTGAAACGATGTGTCTGGTATCTACATATGTATTTGCCAAAATTGAAATTCTCGTCTAGGGTCGAATTAGTTTTCGTTTGTGCTGGCAAGGCACTCAAATGCATTGAGCGCCCGTATCGCAGCGTAATTTTACTTACTTAATGTGGAATGTGAGACACATCTTACCTGTGAAATGAACAAAAATTACACTGCTAATTAATAAGTGTTTTTACTGTATTTAACGCAGCACCGCATGTAGTTTTTTTTTTGTCATTGAAGTATTGTGTATATTCACTTTACTTAATTTTATTTCACTGGTTTATTTAATTAACTATAACCTTTTTTTTTTTTACTATTTTGACGATTTAAAATGTCAAAACACATTCCTCATCAAAAAAGCTAAAAGCGCTTCAGAATTTAGCTGTCTAGCTGCATGCCTTCCCTTTGTGAATACATAACTCAGACTATTTGTTATGAAAAAAGCCTCACTTTTTCCTCGATATGCCCGTTTTTATATTTCTTTTTCTAGATGCCATCTGATAAACCAGCTGTTTTCCAAAATAAATCTGAAAGGTATCCTAAATTTTTTTGGATTTTTGTGAAAAAAAAACAGCTGACATCTGAAATACGTGTCTGCTGCCTAGTCTCTCACTTTCTGTGGCTTAATGTACAGGGTGGCGCACGAATAGTGCTACAAAAATAAAACGTAATAACTTTTTTTCTGTGTGAGTAATCGGCTTATTTTTTTTTTATTTTGTAGGTCCAAAGGGAATTTAGGCGGGAGTTTGGCGGTAATCCCCCGAGTAGATGGACCATTATGAGGTTTGTAAACATGTTTGCCGAATCTGGAAGCATCGCACGAAGGCCGTACCATCGAGATGCCAATGTTCGGGTTCAGAATACAATCGCAGCAGTAGCATCTGCAATACAGGCCAATCCGAACGTTTCGACCCGAAACTTATCGGGGCAAATTGGAATTAGTAGACGGTCATTACAACGGATACTTCATGACGATTTAAACTTGTTTCCGTACAAAGTCCAAATTACTAGCAAGTTAAACCCTCAGGATTTGCCTGTTCGCCTGGAATTTTTCCAAAAAATGATATCAATGGCCGAAGAAGACAACACATTGATCAATTGTTTGTTCATGTCTGATGAGGCCCATTTTGATCTTAACGGCAATGTAAACAAGCAAAATTGCCGTATATGGAATGAGTCTAATCCAGAAATGCTCCATGAGACGGAACTGCACCCAGAACGAGTCACTGTGTGGTGCGCAGTTTCATCAAGGTGTATTGTCGGGCCGTACTTCTTTGAAGAAAACGGTGTAACCGTTACTGTCAATGGGGACCGTTATTTAAAGATGTTGAAGGAGTTTTTTTACCCAGAACTGCGCCGAAGACGTATACCATTCAACAGCGTTTGGTTTCAGCAAGATGGAGCAACTGCACATATAGCCAGACCAGTTATGGCGGAGCTAAACAAAAAATTCGCAAACAAATTAATTTCTAGGAACTCCACTCTTCGCTGGCCTCCAAGGTCACCTGACCTGACTGCACCAGACTTCTTTTTATGGGGTTATGTCAAGCAAGAGGTGTATAAAACGAAGCCCAGGAATTTAACTGAATTAAAGCAGTCCATAATGACAATAATTGAGGCGATCCCAACTTCAACTCTTCAGGCCGCAATGAATAATTTTTTGACCAGGTGCCGCATATGCGTAGGACAGCGTGGAGGTCATTTGCGGTCTATAATCTTTAAAAACAACTAACTATTTAAAATAAAATTTAATTTTCTAACCAATAAAAAAAAAATAAATGAAATACATCGATTAAAAAAAAAGTTATTTGAATTTCTTATTGTAGCACAATTGGTGCGCCACCCTGTATTAAAGAACACGCGGGATTTTGTTGATGGATTTGTTTACAGATTTTCATTTTTACCGAAAAAATAATATATAAAATACAAAATAAATATAAAATATAAAATACCAGACAAACCTATATCCAATTCAGTTTTGGTCGTTCGAAAACATATCCGATGCAAAATGATCTTAGATACCCTATCGGCCTATGGAATCTTTTGTTGAAAGGAATTCCACATTAGAAAATGATGGGTTTTCGATTGTTAAATTCAGTTCAATCTAAAAATTGATTTTTTTTTCTTTTAATACTTCTCAGATTGATTTATTTTTTTAATTTATTGGGCTTATTTAATGAAGCGTTTTGAAGTACTCAAAAGGAAAAGTATAATCAAGTTCTTGCATCTTCCAAAATATATCTAACATAGCGCAGTGGCTAAGGTGATTGACTAACGTAACGCAACAGACATGTACCGTAACGCGACTATTGACGCACTACACAGACAAAAAAGTGGACTACTGACAAGACTTAAACTCTTATACCGACGGTTTACGGACTCACGCGATCTGGAGATTGGGACACTGAAGTCGTCAATTAAAAACATCAACCAATTGATCAAAGAAAACTACAGGTTGTCTATTAATTTATATTGGAACAATAAAATTCAGGCCGTTAACTCTAGCGACCCGAGTATGTTTCCAAAAATTAATAAGATATTTAGACGGAATGATCAAAACGAACTTCCGTGTCTTAAGCTCCAGAGAACGAAAGAAAACAGAGACGTACTTCTGACAGGAGGCATAGATCCGGAGAACGCCATCTTGGACGATGGTCTCTTTATTGTTGAAGATCCGCAGGAGAAAGTGGAGGCAGTGGGAGCTGCTTTCCAGCAAGTGTACAAGGTGAATGCTTGCATTCGCCCGAACCACGACCTGGAGAACAGAGCCTTACTGCACCACTTCTACCTTCGTAACGACATAACGCAATGGCGATCGGAGAACCTCGGTTTCACCGGGTTCAATGAAGAACACTTGGCGAATGCCATCATCGTCGAGCGAAATGGGGACAATTCCCTGTTAGTTACGAAGGTGGAGCTCCAGCTCATCTTCGATTCATTAAAGAAAAAGAAGTCAGCAGGAGTCGATGGTATATCCAACATTGTACTACGACATCTACCTCAGGATGCAGTTGACATATATGCCACACTGCTTAACAACGCACTGAATAATGCATATTATCCAGTGCGGTGGAAGACAGCCGTGGTTCATCCTCTCCCGAAAAAGGAAAAGGACAACTCCAATCCGGCGAATCTCCGGTCGATAAGTCTTCTACCGAGTATCAGCAAGGTATTCGAGAAAGTTGTAAATAGAACTCTGTCCAAGTAGGCGGAGGACAATAATATCATACCGGATAATCAGTTCGGTTTTCGGGCGGGACATGACACTATTCATGCCGCGTCTAAACTCGTTTCTGATATCCAATGGAACAAATCTAAAAGACAGTGTACGGGTGCCTGTCTGGTTGACTTGGAGAAGGCTTTCGACACCGTATAGTTAGAAGGTCTTTATCTAAAGCTGACCAGGCTTGGCATAAGTAAACCACTTTTGTATATGCTTTATGACATGCTCAATGGTAGAAAGTTTGTTGTCAAGAGTGGCAATGTAACTTCTACCGCAGTATTCGACATCAAAAATGGTCTTCAGCAGGGAGCGGTTAACTCGCCGATTCTATTCAGCATTTACACCAGCGATCTGATAGGTAGTCTAACTCAGGCAATTGCGTACGCTGATGACCTAATTGCGTACAGAATGGTTACAACAGTAGAGGTCATCAGAATTCTTCTGCAGCGTGACTTCGACAAGATTCGATGCGATATTGTGATGACTGGAAGTTGAAAATCAACTTTCAGAAATCAGAAACTACTCTGTTTAGGACTCCGTTGGCTGGAGCCCCAAGGGATACGAGAAAGAACTGGTGCAAGCTGGTGATCGTGGGACCACATGGACATCCACTGGCAAGTAGAAGTGTAGTAAAGTACCTTGGCATCTGGTTGGATCAGTATTTGTATTTCGACAGACATATAAATGCTGCTCTGACCAGGGCTAGGGGAGCTTTTGCCCTTGCGAAGTCGTTATTTTATAGCTGCCGGCTTGACACCAGGGTAAAGGTGATTTGCTACATGGCCCTAATCAGGCCGATGATTGCCTATGGATGCCCGGTGTGGTTCAACGTTGCCCCATCTCAAATGAAAAAGATTCGGGTGTTTGAGAGGCAGTGCTTACGGCGCTGCCTTGGATTGCACAGAACACCATAGTCCGAGTACACACACTATTATTCCAACAGGGTTCTATACAACGGAGCCAACATAAACAGAATAGATAATTTCTTATTTAAGCTGATTCGGGGTCACATTGCAAGAGCGATGTCCTAGGCCAATAGCTTAATTTTCGGGGATTACTACCCCAACACTGAATACTTCGAGAGTGTGCGTTTAAGTGGCTTTGTTCCACCTAACGCATTCCTCTATTTAGACAGTCGAGGGCTGATCCAGGATACAGAGGTGGTTCCGCTAATCTACCACGTCGGCCGTAGAACTGTGGATAGGCGGCTTCGATATGATCGAGACGTACTCGCACAAGGTGGCGCTGAGCGAATTCGGTTCAGTAGGACTGTGTCCGATCGGGACCGAAGAGATAGGAAGAAGCAGGAGAACCAGTTTTGGTGGCTCAATCCGGAACTTGATATTTGAAGTCGATTTGCTTTTTCGTTTTTTGAAATGTCTTGGCTGACTTACATATACGGGTAGGTATTAGTTTTAAGTAAGAACAGTTGGGGTGGCACCAAAAAAAAAAAAATTATTAAACCAACAAAAATCAAAAAAAAAATTACAAAACCAACAAAAATAAAAAAAAAGTATAAAACCAACAAAAATCAACAAAAAAATATAAAACCGAAAACGCTGCTGTGGCTGTTCTAGTTTTTAAGTAGTTTTAAGTAGATTTAAGTAGCTTTAAGTAGTTTTAAGTAGTTTAAGTAATTTTAAATACATAGTTTTAAAATAGTAGTAATATAAGTAGTTTTAATTAGCTAAATAGTTTTAGGTAGTTTGTAAGTTTTATATAAAATTAAAAATGATCATGAAACCAAGTTTTTTCAAATCTTTCTTGGTGAAAAATAAAACCACTAAAGAATCGTTAGAATTAATTAGGTTTTAGGCCGAAAGGCATTAGTATTAAGTCATGATATAGTTTAACTTTTAAAGTTTTTTTAATAACTATAGCTACTTTTTTTTATAAAACAACAAAAGCTGAAAACAGCCTAATTCCCCAGTAGTCGAACACTAGTTTCCTAAGCTCGTACATAAAGTTTCCCTATTTCGAACATAAGATTTCGTAAATTTTTTCAACCAAGAAAAGCAAAGAAGTAATTTTCTCCCAATTTTATTGAACAAATTGTGTTTTGTGAACTTGTTTTTATTCAATTCTATTAAAAACGAAATAAAACAAAAACGGTTGAACGGATTCTTATGTCGTTTTCCATTGGACGTTTGGAAGCATCCAGAATCAAAAAGAACTCTTCTGAAACCATTCCATTGGCAAAAAAAAACGGTCAACCGACGCTTCTCAGAAGAAAATTTCGCTTCTCGATTTGAAATCAGAATCCACTTAAGAAGCACTAATACATTTAAGCTATAACTTCAAAACAAACTCACTCAAATGTCAAAGTAAACATCGGAATCTGTTTGATTGTATGCCTGTTCGATAACATGAAATGTTTACGATGATTCACCAATATAATGACAAAATTTCTAAGTTGAGTAGAAGTAGTTAGTATTGTTCCATTGGATTTTAGAATGAGTTAATCCCCGAGTGAAACCAATGGAACACGACATTAGTTTGAACACAATTCAAAAGTTATGCCAACAAAGGAACCTTTATTTTAAGACCTTAATCTTAAAGAAACGATTAATAAAACAGAAGTTATAACCAACCAAATCAATCCTTTCTTACTATTTTATTAAATAAAAGATTACCTACAAAATGTACTCTACCACAACATGAATGAATATATTTTTTTTATTAAATTTGTGTTTCCATAAAATTTTAAAATAATTACCTTTTTCAGATACATATAATATATTCTTTTATGTTACTCCGCAATGATTTAGTAAGAAAAATGTATCCTGACATTCAACCTTAACGATCCCATTATTAGAACAAAAGTTATCAGCCAACCAAACCAACTATGAGGGGACCTTTACAATTATTATGAATGAAAAATACCTACCACAAACGTGTATTCCTATATACATATAGCAATTTTTTTTTTCGGTGCGAACCCAATTTGCCAAGGTTATGGTTTTTTATTTCACACACTCCACCGTCTTTAGAATACCTATCTCCATCCAACCAGTATATTCTTAATAGCTAACTTTTTTTTATTTTGTTTGTAGTATTCCTCTTCCTTATTAAGTTTGCCTCGCTGAAATTTATTCTCAAAAACCAATTTCAATGTTTTTAGTACGAAATTTTGAATGGTTTTGAAAATTTGTTTGTAGCGGGTACACGCCTGTCATTCTGGCTTTAATTTGAATTTCGAATTTTGAAAATCCGACCATTGGATCCAAAGACATAAGCATTTAAGTGACCGCTGTATTTTTCAAATACAGTTCTAATGGTATAAAATATATTTCAATCAGACTTAACCCTGATTTATTGGAATTTTTTAATTTTTCAATTTTTCAATTTTTCAATTTTGAACTTTCAAATATTTATTGTTATGAAATTTACTACCGCGAGGGACAATTATCTTTAGGATGATATAATTACTTTTTATGATGGCAGAACAGCAATCTGCAATACACAATTGGATTTACGAATCCACAAATTAAACAAACAACGAAATTATTAATAAAACATAAATGTACAAACACCGGCGTGCGTCGCGAAGAAGAAAATCGAAGTAAATGACAACTGTCAGAAAGTAGACGATGAGCGTTCAATGAATTTCATAACAGGTAGCACATACAAAGTGCTGCCACCAGGTAGCTTAGCGATGGGGTGGGTTCAGCGATGTGGGAATTTTATTAATCGAACCGCGATTAATCAAATGAATTAAAAAATGAATCCAATCGAAAAGGTAAAAATATTTACAGGGTGTACCTGAAAATGGGCGCCAGTGATTTTTTTTTGAAAGAAAGGAAATCACAAACCTTTTGGAGCGGAAAACAACGACGAGTAACTTTGAATTAAAAGAATGAATTTTGAGTTTAAATAAAAAAAAATAATTTTTTAATGATTTTAAATTGCTTGGGAAACGTTACAGGCAGGATTAAAACCCAAGATCTTTTAGAAAAAAAAATTATTGAACAAAGGGGTTTGAAACAAAGAAAAGATGGACCGTTAACTCTTTTGTCCCGAACGAACCAAAACTGTTTTAACGGGTCGCGGGTTCCGCTTTTTCGGAAAAAGTACGAAACAAATTAAACGAAACAAATTAAACAAACAACGAAATTATTAATAAAACATAAATGTACAAACACCGGCGTGCGTCGCGAAGAAGAAAATCGAAGTAAATGACAACTGTCAGAAAGTAGACGATGAGCGTTCAATGAATTTCATAACAGGTAGCACATACAAAGTGCTGCCACCAGGTAGCTTAGCGATGGGGTGGGTTCAGCGATGTGGGAATTTTATTAATCGAACCGCGATTAATCAAATGAATTAAAAAATGAATCCAATCGAAAAGGTAAAAATATTTACAGGGTGTACCTGAAATAAAATGGGTGCCAGTGATTTTTTTTGAAAGAAAGGAAATCACAAACCTTTTGGAGCGGAAAACAACGACGAGTAACTTTGAATTAAAAGAATGAATTTTGAGTTTAAATAAAAAAAAATAATTTTTTAATGATTTTAAATTGCTTGGGAAACCTTACAGGCAGGATTAAAACCCAAGATCTTTTAGAAAAAAAAAATTATTGAACAAAGGGGTTTGAAACAAAGAAAAGATGGACCGTTAACTCTTTTGTCCCGAACGAACCAAAACTGTTTTAACGGGTCGCGGGTTCCGCTTTTTCGGAAAAAGTACGAAACGAAAATCAAACGATAAATACTAATTTCCAACACAATTTATCAAGAAAAACGCACAATTTTCAAACTAGATTTTCAATACTTAACTTGCCAATTACACTGCCAAATTCTCTTTCCTATGAGGCCAATTTTCCCTCCTCGTTTTTCCCCAGTTCTCTCTCCACCACTTTTCAACTTTTTCAAATTAATTTTCCACACCTTTTTCGGTAATGAAAAAAAAATAACTCTCTTTTTTTTAAATCTAACCTATTTAAGTTTCTTTTCTCAATTTTCAAAAATTCCTTTTTATCTAACTCAAGAACATCCAGTTCACTCTATAGACGGGTAAGAAGTGCCCTCCCAGGCTTTTACCTTGCCTGGACGACCGCTTCCTTTTTCCAATGCCCAAGTGCTTTCGGCCAATCAGAAAGCGTGGATTTCGATCGCGTCATCATTCAGCTACACTCCGCTTATTTGCTGGAGTGAGCGAACGCAGTTGAGATCCCACCGCCTATCCTACTCGCACCTTACACCCCAGCTTTATGCACTGTCATTGCCACTGAATTCGCCGTCCTCTGGTATCACTTCCAGTGGAAGACAATTCAATGGGTGCATTCAGCCACCCTATTCTCACCCACTCAATTATTAAAAGAAAGTTTTGGAAAGTTAAAAAGAAACTCAAATTTCAAACCGTGTCCATTTGTCCCCTTCGAATGTCAAATAAAATTATTCTTTTGGAAAACTGGTGAGAAGCGAACTTCAATTTTAAGTTTCGGAGAGGAGAGTTTGGCAATTATTTATACTTCGCGATTTTACTCTAATTTCGTTGGACTTTCGCGCAGATTTTGGGGATTGGGGATTCGCGTTAACGTTCCATCTTGTACATTTAAAAATTTACTTTAAATAATAGGTTGGGCACCAGCCATTCTCACATGGAGTAAAATCAGCATCGGGGACCAAAAGGTCGCCCGTGCCACTTTAGAGTTTGGTAGTGACTAGACCATCTGTTTGTCACTTATAACGGTAATTTAAGTGAACCTTCTGTCACACACTACATTATATAGTGGACCGCCTGTCGCACAATGTATTTTAGGTAGTAAGTATGACCTACCCGTCACACACAATAATCCGTCAACCACGAATACCTATTTTGGTTACTTTTCCAATATGCCTAAGAGCCGGACTCTGGTTGATGGATACCAGGCTTAAACTACACTCTACAAGCATTTTGGAGCTGCAACGGGAAGGAAAGGTGAAAAATTGAATGGGGAAGAAAGAGTAGGTAGGTGAAACTTGTTGTGGTAAAATTTACCGCAACACTCGCTTTGAAGATTTTATAGAATTATTATTAAATTAGTGAAGTTCTAGAATTTTGAATATCTATTAAATAAAAAATAAATGAATGTTCTACGACCTTCCGTTTAGAAGTTAGTTTTTAAACCCTCGACCAGTTTAATCCTTTTTTATCCGACTTTTAAGATTAGAATTAGAATTTTTAGTGCTCATTTACTTAAAATATCTAATTTAAAAAAATTTACTATATATTTTTACCAAAATACAAATGAATCAGTAAGTAAGTTATTATAAAATCAAAATTAAATAAAGTAAAATTTTTCCTCTACCAAATAAACGACCTTGAACATTATTCTTTTATCATTCTTTCTATATCCTACCCCTTTTTATACAAATGTATACAAGAAAAAGTCCCAAAATTGATTTTTTCTTGTCTCACTTCAATTTCCATAAATTTCCTATACATTGTTCTCGTTCTTCTTTTCTTTCATTAGACGCTGATTACACGAGTCTTTTTTTCTATCGTTTCGTCTTTTTGACAGACACGTATCGTCGTGATTACATGGTTCTTTTTTTCATTCGTGAAGACTCGTTATTTTGACAAACAAAAATTTTGTGGTGGATTTATTGGAAAATAAACAGTGGTTATAAATAAAAATGCTTTTCAATAACTTTTTGTTCTTTTTGTGTAGCTTTTTTAAGTATAAAAACTTTTTTACAACACGAAATTAAAAGATTATAAGTTCTTCGCAAAATGCTTTCTTTTTAGAGATGAGCAGTTAAAATATTCCGTGAAAAATCGATGACAAAATTTATCGAACCAGAAAAATCGATGTTTTCTTCTTTCTTTTTAATTTTGGTAGTCAAATACGTTGAATTCACATCAAAATGTGTTTTTTACTTAGGGCTGTTTGTTCAGAGTGGTTAAATCTAAACGATGACTTTCACAGGCTCTAATTAAATGGCGCTAAACAACCAAAATCGGCTGATTAGCGATTTCCATGATTAACAACTTAAATAATCGATTCCTTGAAAAAAAATTGTATTACCTTGCACATGGGAAAATTTACCAGTTGCAATAATCCTTGATTAAAGATGTTCAGCTATGAACAAACTGGCCCTAAAGTTGTAATAAAGGTTCTGATTATCAAATTCGATGATTTACGTTTCAAATTATAGATTCGAGATTTAAAGATTTACCAGTTGCAATAATCCTTTACCAAAGATGATTAGCTGGGAACCAACTGGCACTAAGACTAAATCAGTGCCTATATGTTCTCTAACTCACATCGATAAAATTGGTCGATAAACGCTGAAAAATGGAACAAAACTCATCCTATTTGTTCCATTTTTCACCGTATTTTGACTAATTTTGGCTATCCGAGAGTTTAAGAACGTAGGCACAGATTGGAAACTGACAAATTTAGTCCAGCCATAAGCGAAATATAGAACCATAACCCAAAAATAAGGCGAAAGAACATTAAAACCCTATTTCTGTTATGTGAATTTTTAGGCAAAAAACTGAAACCCAGTTATATTTCAATCAAACATTTTGGAGAAAATAAAAAAAGGAAATTGTTCTTGTGGCAGATCCCGTTCTTAAAACCTCAAAAAAATCGATTTTTTCCTCTAAGAAATTCCATTCAAATGATCTGTGCCTTCAATCTGTAGCTGGCATCGATAAAATAAGTCTAGAGACGATTGAAATTAAAACAAATCATATGAGTTTTGTTCCATTTTTTAAGGTTTCTCGACCAATTTTATCGATCCGGGAGTACAGAACGTAGGCACAGACGTAGAAATCAATGGACCGTTAGGCAAAACCACTTTATTATTATTATATTTATATTCCTTTTCCATAAAATAATCGATTTCCTTGTCAAATTTCCTTTGAATCCATCCAGTCATTAGTCAATCGAAAATAATATAATTTCACACGTTTAATATCAAAGAGAATTATGTTTTTTTGTAGAAACAACAATGGACGCGTTTTTGGAGTTTCATTCTTTGCATTCGATTTACAAAAACCATTTTATTTGCATTTTTTAAATTTTTTGTAATCGATTTATTTTATTTTAAAATCGATACCTGAATATCGATCATTTTTCTATCAACTACGATGTTTGCTGACATCTGCTCGCCGCTCATCTCTATTCGGTTGTCAAACCATAAACGTCGTTCAACCAGAAAAAAATTTCAAATTTTAATTCCTCCTTTCGTAACTTCATTCCCTCTACATTTCTACAATCACCTCACCCAAGCTGTCAAAAAGACGAAACAACCGAAAAAAGTCTTCATGTAATCAGCGTCTTAATCTTAATTTTTATTCTCTTGGACCCTGTTTAAACACTGATCTCTATATACACTGGATAGTGTATTCATACAAAATTTTTGAGGCAAAAATATAGTCGTGGCCGGTACCCTCATATAACAGTATAACAGCGGCGCCAGAGGAATGGACGCTACTGGACCTGCATTTTCTTTTATTTTTTTTAATATTTACAGCCGCAATGCTTGTTGACATCAACTGATATCAAATAAATGGTCAATTTCGGAAAATATCTTCAATCTCTTTCTTAGTTTGTATAGAGCGAGATATGAGGTCGTGGCCGGTACCCTTTAAAAAACTTGCCTCACAAAAACTGTTATACACTATAGGCTATTCACTATCCAGTGTATTATAGAGATCAGTGGTTTAAAGCCCTTCCACACACTGATCTCTATATATTACTGGGTAGTGTATTCCCACAAAATATTTGACTCCATTTGAAGAACTGTTATAAGTGCGTTGGTACCAAGCAGTATAACAGTATAACACTATAATATTATTTTTTGCCGAAAGTCAAAACGTCAAATAATATATATTTTGTCAAGCCCACTTTGCGTTCCATTTATTTCATCTTTATATAATTAATAAATGGAATAAAAATATAAAAAAATGATTAGCAAAACATTTAAATCATTGTGGGATAGAAAAAATAAACAATAAGTTCCAGTTCGAAGTTGATTTTAGAACTAAAAAAGGTAATTTTATCAAACATTCTTGTCCTAGATGGCTACAAATTATTTTACTTTACCTTTTCTTTTCTAGGTTCTAAATCTGGAGTTCTCGGCCCGGCAACTTATCATATGAACTCAACTGGCATCCCAGCTGGTTCACAATTCCTGTCGCCTGCATTAATAATTTGCCTCGACATTACAAACAACCAAATGACCTGTTGCTGAATGTGAATTGGTGATTCATATGCGTCTCCGATGGTAAGCTCATTTTTTTTTTCAAAAAAGTTTTGGTGGCCAATGATGCTTATTAATTCCAATAATTTTAAATAACTTGTGTATAAAGGTTTGCGATTGTTGTGAAGAGTGGTATCATGGTGAAAAACAAGCTTACAATATGCCATCTGTCTTCCAAACACTCATCAAAAATATGATTGTAAGACGTGTTGTAAAAGAGCTACTCATTCAAGGAATATCCAAAAATCGTCCATATGTTTTACCTACTGAGGAATGGTGTTAAGAATCAGAACTTCCTGCTGACACCTTATGCAAATTAGATGCACTGAAAACGATGGCCCATTGGCTTTTGGGTTTAAAGACAGATGAACACTCGGCCCAGAAGACATTCAGCGAGGTGATTTACTAGAACAAAACAGATTGTGTCCACCTAAAAATCATGATTGCGATTAACTGCAGCTTGTTCAATTTTGAAGATTTGTGAGCAGAAACGTGTTGGAGATCAGTACAGTAGTGAACAGTACTTTAATTTTTCAAAAATAAAGGTAAGTTTTTTGGAAAGTTTGCAGTTTTTCTGGAAATGACCTTTCTATTTCAATTTAGCTTGATCCAGTCCGAGAAGTGAGAGAAATATTTGTTAAAAAACTGGTCTAAACAAAGGACTGCCAAATAAATGATTGCCTCTTGACTTTATGAGATTGTATGCTCTGTGTGGACACGAAAAGGACAGGAAGTATCCTTGCGTTCATCAGATAGGCTATCAACCTATCCCAAAAAATCTGTCTCTGTAAAACTGCTCATGAAGATCGAGAACAGGATGATGAAGATCTCGACGATGATAGTAGCGATTATACGGTAGAAAGCGTGGAGAGTGCTGAGAGTGATCGTGACATTGATTCAGATTTCGATGTGAATAATCGACATGATAAAAAAGGAAAGAACTGTGTTCCAAGACGCAAGAAAAAAAAAAAACAGTGCTCGCAGTTTGATAATGCAAAAGGCCGCTAACAATAAACGACGTCTTCATGAAGGTTTACAAACAACCTAAAGATATCCGCTGTCCGAAAGTTCATTCAATCCAGTCAAAGCTGTTGCCAAAAAGCAACTACCAGAATATATTGAAGCTACAGTATCTAATACATGTGTTTTACCACCTCCTCCGGTGGACGCTCTGGACGACAATCAACATCCAGTCGGTGTAAATAGTTAAACCAGCTAATAAAGACTAGGTTTGTTCGATGTCAGCCCTGGGGCGCACTGGGTCGCCCTGAACTCGCTCTGAGGTGTTTTATGTAGCACTTTTTTCGACCTAGGTTATTTGCACTGTGTTCGATGTGTGTTCGGGGCGAACTCTGAGTGACTCTCACGAGACCTAGGTTTTTTCTTGGGGCAAGAATTCAGAGCTGCCAAAATTCAAAACAGCTACTGGCATTCAGGCAAAAATATGTGTTGATGATGAATTTCTTGGGAAATATGAGATATTTTGTTGATAATTTTTGTTTTTTATTTGTTTTCACGTAATTATAGACGAAATTTCAAAATATACAACAGTCTATGAAACAGTGAAATGAACGAAAAAATCAGATGGTGAAATTTGTAGCACTGAAGAGTCCGATGTAAAATAAAAACCCGAGCAGCCCTGAGTTTTGTGACAATTGACTGACACTTCCCAGGTCACCCTATCGCAGAGAACATCGAACAAACCTTCAATGCTTCACCCGTTCAAGTAAGAACATACCAAATGAAACCGATTACACCGTCAGCCTCAGGGGCGCCAGCAGCATTACCGACCTCTCCACAAAACGTAAGTCAAATTGTTATTATAGCCATGAATTGATTGAAGACAAGTTTTCAGGAGGCTGTCGAAAGGGAAGTTCTTCAGCAACAAGAAAAACAACTGCAGCAAAAACAGGAATTTGGAAAATAACAGCAACTATAACAACAGCAACAACAAGAGCTGCAGCTTAAACAACAAATCGAGCCGGTTATCTTGCACAATTATAAAAACCTTCGACACCTCTGACACTACCTATTCGTCAACACCACAAATTATGATGTCGACACCTTTAAAGCAGCCTAAAAGTATCATCGAAGCCTACTGGCTGAAAATACGTTTTCAACACAAATACGCCGAATTTATCGCGTGATGCAACTCCCACGCCAACTCTAAACCGAACGACTAATGTCACATCCTTGCGCAGAGAACCGATCCAAATCGTACGTGGCAATGGTCGATTTATTACATTGCCTCCAAATGAGGCACCTGCGACCCGTGCAAAACGTCGTGCACAAGCTCAACCAACATCGGAGCCATCATTCAATGACAGCGAGAGCTGTGATGTTTCTATGTATTCAGACACTTATCTGTATGCAGATTCTCATGTCCTACAGAGAAATGATCCTGTATATTCACTCCAACTCCTGAACCAAAAGAAAAACCAGTTAAATCAACGGGCAAGAAGAAAACTGCCGCTAAGACCCTCAAATCTAAACCAATTAAGGTTCAAGAAGAAGGTGAAAGCCAGGAAGACGACCCAAACAAGTAATCTATTGAAAATTCACCTCATTTCGATAATGTGTTCATGATATTTTTTTTTTCTTCTTTCAGATTATGGTGCATTTGTCGACAGCCACACAATAATCGTTTAATGATCACAAAAGCCATGGGTCTTGGAACTAAATGGCGTCGAATGGACATGTCCGAAATGTGTTAAGAAACAAGAATAAAAAAAACAACGTAGAATAACCGAACTCTTTGAAAAACAAAGAAACATTAGTTCAATTTATGCCGAAACTTGATGTTGAAAAAAAAAATCATTAACACCAGTCCAGAGTAAAATAGCTGATGTATTCAATAAGAAAACAGTGGTTGAGATAATGCCCAAATTAGAAGAACAAGCTAAACCATCTAGTTCGTCATTAAATCAAAGCAATATTACTCTGCAAGGAATTGCCGGAGAAAATAAACATATTATTGATTTAAAAAAATACAACCATTTAATCAGAGTAGTATTACTCTGCAAGAAGTTCCTGGAGAAAATAAACATATTATTGATTTGAAAAAAAAATACAGCCAGGACAATTGAATACACTAACTAGAACTTCTACGGCAAAGAAAGTTCAAGCTGTGAAAACTCCTGAACCAGTACAAAATAAAACTCACGAAGTTGTAATAAAAAAGTCCTCTCCCGAGAATGGTTCTGCTGTGGGAAATGTTACAAAGCGAGTTATTGTATTGCCATCAACACCAAAACCTGTAAGTAGAGGTGCTGCTATGGTTAAAGCAACTGCTTTGCAGCAACAACAATTAAAATTCCCTAAAGTTCCAACTGCAGCCGAGAAAAAACAATTTACTATAGCAAAAGTTAAACAACAGCAAACAAATAGAAATATCCCAACAACAGCAGCACAAATCACATCGGGACCAGATTTATTGGATCTACAAGTAAATAGTAGTATTCAACAGAAAAAATCGCCAGGGAAAAAGCAGCAGCCACCTGTTGAGATGTTAACTTGTATAGTTTGTAAAAAACAAGCTCGTGCAAATTCAATTTATTGCCAAAACCAAAATTATTTAGCCATCTGTTATTTAAAACAGAGCAAATATTTTGTTTGTATGAACAAGTTCTACCAACAGTCCATGAAAGAGAATTAGAAGCTGTTGACAACAAAAATAAACCAATTTGTCAGGTAAGTTTTATTTTTTATTTTTATTTCTAATTACAGACGATTGTCAGATCTAACAATATTGTCAGAACTGTCAATGGTCTGACAATAGCTGACAATTGAAATATTTCTTACAATGAAAAAATTGTCCGTTCACACGGTTGGTAGATTTCTTCCAATTTGATTGTCAGCTTTTTTTATCTCTCTTTAACCAACTCATTGACATTTCGAACAATGAAGAAATTGTCAGCAATTGTAAGATATTTTAAATGAAAACATCTGACAATGACCAATGAGTCTGACAATGTCCTAATCGAATGACAATGATAAAAATTGTGTGTTCAGACGATTGTAAGATACCTGACAATTTTTTGTCAGATTGTTGTCTGACAATGACGTTTCTGACAATATTGTCAGACAAAATTGTGTGTTCAGACGATTGTAAGATAATTGGAACAGTTTTTTCACTGATAGATCTGACAATATTGTAAGATCTGACAATCGTTTGTACTTAGCTTTAGTACAGATTCAATTTAAGCGTAATAAAGTTATACAAAATTCTTAATTTTTTTTGTGGAAACGATAAAATGACATTTGTCAAATACGTCTAAAATGGAAATCATCACCTCAAACTGACGGTAATGGCTATTTCGCGCGTATGTTATCAGTAATGATAACTGCAGTTCGTAATGACTCTTCGTATGCCGATGTTGCGAAGTGCAAAAAAAATGGTTCCTTAAGTTAGGTCTCATTTTTTAAATATAGTCCTTCTACTTTGCGTTATAGATAAAAGTTCAAAATATTGTAATTTGGAAATTGATATCGAAAATCGTCTATAGCGGAATTGCTACATAATCTAAAACAGGTTGCTCCCATAGAAAGATTTTTACTTGCAACTATAGTACTATAGAGCAAGTATGGCATTCGTAAAAAAATCGAACTCGCGATTTTGATCAAACTTGACATTATTATGATAGCGAAAAAAGTGGGTCTCGCATCTCTGTCTGTCTGAACTTTTAGTGCAGTCTAAACGAGTGCGTGGATTTTCTTCAAACTTGGTAGGTACCTTAATTTTCCTCAAGAACTGTTAATCTTATTTGGATGAACAAAAATATACCAAAGCATATTATAATAAATAGTATGCAATACCAAAATTTTATTTTTTTTTTGAATTTTGAAAAAAATCAATGTTTTTGAATTCTTCCGTAAAACTAGTTTTTGACATTATTTTAAATATAATTAATAATTCCTAAAATTAAAAACACGGTACCTACTATACCACCTAATGTTAAAACAACCTTTATAAAAAATCTTAAATTTAATTTAAATAATATGGGAGACATAAAGGAACAACAGTACGTGCTTTTGACCGGTGTTATTTAAATTAATTTATACTTACATTTAAACAAAAAACAAGTACTTCTGACCTTTAAATATAAAAAAAAGACACTGAGCATTTAATTTTTTTTATTTAAGTTTTTCATAACATCCTTTAAATTCAATGTATTTTTCAGTTTTGATGAGCATCTGGCATCAATGAACTAACACCGGTACAGTGTACATATGTCCATTAATGAAATTTTGTTTATATTTTAAAAAATTGCTACATTTATATTTCTCAAATTATTATTAAATACACAAATTAAAGTACAGGATAATTCTACTTATACAAAAATAAAGTTGAATAAATGTCATAAACAAAAAAAACCACAACCGGCGTTAGGTATTATGCAAAATATTTCGACAAATCCCATTTTTCACAAATAAAGATAATAAAGCAACAGTTTCAATAAAAATGATCAATCATACATAAATATTAAACAAAAATTCATTCATAGTCATTCATAACATACAAAAATATTGTTTAAAGGTCTAAATTTAAAACAAAAAATAACAATTACATCACCATTAGCAAAATACTTTAAATGAGTTAAATATTACGAACTACATAACAATGTCAATTATTCAAGAAGAAATTTGTATACATATGCTAATGAATCACAGACCCAAACAAATATATACATAATATGTAAATTTTGAATGTAATTACATCAGAAATGTTCACTTATAAACAGAAAATGCAATTAAAATTTGAGATAAGTAAGTGATGAGAAGTTAAAAATTTGTGAAAAAAGAATACGATGACAATATATACATATTATGTGCTTATATTTTTGTAGCAAATGCCGAAGATCAAAAACTTGTAATAAATATAAAACCATTTATCATTTACACAAATATATCAGTAATCTGCAAGTCAATTTTTTCAAATCATCTTTGAGTAATAAATGAATAAAACACATTTATTGAAAGCTTTGTATACATTTTTTTGGATAAAAAACAATGAGGATTAAGTTTCTAACTGAATGGCTGGAATGATAGCTATTTACATAGCTACCGAAAATAATTATTTCGAAGGTTGCCAAGCCTTCATCATCAGATTCCTTTAAAAATGTAAGAAGAAGAAACCAAGATACTTTTAAAGGGATTTAAATATAAAAAGACGTAAAAAATTGAGGTTACAGATCGACAAATGGATTGAAAAGTAAAGGACATTTAAATGGCAATATATTTAAGCAGACGGAAGAACATTTAAGTAGACGGACAGACGAATACAAATCAAACTGATTTCATTTTATTGTCGTTTCCAAATAATCTGGCGATTTAAATGGCTCCGAACCTTTTCCCCGACAGCAGTTTCTGAGGCCAGTTTAGTCGCCGAATACATCCGTAATTTAATGTATTGACACACAATTTTTTTTACCAGGATGAAAACGTGACTGGGCTCTTCTACTGCGTCGTCAAATATGTGGTCGTTTAATGTTGGGAAAAGGGCGCAAGGTGGTTGAAATAAATCCCCCATAACTTTGGAGCATAGAAGGGCTGGAAATTTTTTTCATTTGGTACATAATTGTTAATTTTGTTCAAACTATGTCTAAACAAAATCTCCGTTTGATTACAAATTTTTACCACAGACTCACTTGGAAAAATCAATCCACCACGAGTCTTAGCTTCAATCAGCCCATTTTCTTCAAATTCTGCCCATTTCTGCGACCTTTGGAAAAGAGCTTCCTGACACAGGTCACATTTTATAATAACCTTTTTTGGGTCCACTAATTTTTTTACGACCCATCCACTTATGTTGGCAATGCAAGGTTTTGAGAAACTTGAAAGAGTTTCTGGAAGTCCGAGAAAGATTTCACTATCGTCCGATAATGGTTGATCGCTGTCTAACCCGTACTTTTTTGAAACTCTTTCGTTTAACATTCCGTCATAGATGGCTGGGTCGTAAAGGTCAATTTTAACGGGGCGAGTTGATGGAACGGAGAGAATGGTGGTTGAGTCCATTGCTGAGACGTTTCCGTTAGCGGCTCTGACTTCGTGGTGGATCAACAATCTTTTGTATGCAGATATGAACTGCGAAGCTGTTGGATTTGGGCACCAACCTCCACAACTTCTCACCGCACAAAAAAAAAGTTCCAAATGGTCTTGGCTAAATTTGTAAGTCAAAATATACTTGATTTGTGAGCCATCGAGCTTGACTAAATTGTCAAAAATTTCCATTACTGACATTGAAGCGGAGATTAGGCCAACGAAAGGAACGTACCTTCTCGTTTTTGACATTAGAACGCCATCAGCATTGGTAATTTTTTTTAAATAATCAAGCTCGTCCAGTATATGAGGGCGCCAGAATAGCTCATTTCGCAAACTCAATGGTGCTTTATAACCTTTTCCGAAAGGATTTCGAGAATTAAGAAAATCGAAGATGCGATCAACACACCTTATAAAGCGAACTGTTGGACCGCTGTTTTTGAACTGCTCCAGTTTCAAAACTCTATCGCAAAATTCTATTGTGTCTGCAACGCTGCTACTCAAGGTTTGAGCTGCTAAATAAACCTTCATTTTCATTTTATGGTACATTAAACGCGCCAACTTTAATTTGTTGCCCGCTCTCAAGCCTTCGTTTTGTTGCACTTTCACAAGCTCCTCTATTAGGTCCCACTTAATTATATTTCCGTCCCCATCTTTTAAAATTTTGTTTTCACCAAGACAATTTCACATCTACTTTAGCATATGGCAGGGATCGAAAATAACAAATACGTTGTCTTGCGTAGAAGGGTGGGGAAAATATAGGCGGCAGTCGTCAATTGCTAAGTTAGCTCCTAGCAATCTCATGGTTGCAAAATATTTAGATGGGCCATCTAGGGTCACGGACACAACCTGAACCCCAACTTCGTGAAGCTTGCGCAAGCTGGTATTCACAAGTTCTGCGTTGGTAGTTGAGTCTGTGCCGTTGACCAAAAAGTAGGCTATGGGTAGCTTCGATGACCCATCCAACGACACAACCATGATTACTAAGGCGTCCTTAGCTAAGGGCATTTCATCAGAAAACTCTGCCTCCGTCCCAAAGTCGACGTAACCCCTGATTTTGCCAACCGAAATATTTTGAAGCCCTGATTTGATTGCTACTTCATCCAGCATTAAGCTGCAAATTACTTTTTTTTGTGCCTCAGTAGCTTCAGAAACTTTCAACTTAAAGAAAATTATTAAAGAAGAGTTACCTGACTTAAATGGGGGTGGAACTACTTCACATTCATAGTGTACTTCTCCTTCTCCTATGGTGGTATGTAAATCTTTAAATCAAAATAGAAAGAATTGATTTTAGATTTTTTATTGCAGCACATCCAGTTTTTTTTGTATATTATGTTACTGTAAATTCCAGAATTGGGGAAATTCTAGGATTTACCGACAAAACTAAGTATTTTCTAGCAACATTGGTAAAAGTTAGAAATATTTTGTTTTCAAAATTCATTCCGCACTTTAAGGGCCATGGGTTTTTAAATTTTAGTTTTAAAAATACTTTTCTGTCTGAAAGTTCGTTAGAACCAGCGAAACGTCTTAGGCAAGGTACTTTTCGTCAAAATAAACATTACTAACATTGCTGAATGTTGCCGTAAAATTCTAGGTATAGGTTGATAAATTATAGAATTTAATCATTTCGGTAATTTACAATAACAATGTATACGTAAGAAAGTTTAAAAATATTTTTTTTATTTTCATTGAAACCTCAAAAGCTTCGGTTTATTAAAAATACACGACTCTACAAATTTAAGCATTCAAGTTAGTATATTTTTCTAAGAATACAATTTTTTTTCGAAAATAATTTAAATAAAAATTAAATCGAAACAATCGAAGCATGGCGTGGCTTAGTGACACAGAGTAGGAAGAAGATAATGCAAAGAATGGAATTTTAGAAATTATACGACGAAAGCGGCAAATAATCTCATTTGCCGCCTTCGTCTGATAGTTTCTATTCTGTTACTGTAATGAATGTTATTGAAATTAAAACTCACCCGACTTAAAAAGTAATTGCGCTGCTTCAATTTCATAAGGCACTTTCGCTTCTTCTAGGGTATTAATATGTGAGTCTTTATTGGAATAGTATATAATTATGATAACAAATATTTTATTAAAAAAAACATAGTTAACATACCTTTGTCATTACAATTAGATAAATCTTTCATCTCATTGTGTTCCACAATTTCTTCATATAAATCTAAAAGCAAATCAAGTCATTATAATTAAATTATAAATTAGCCAATCCAGGTTTCTGAGGTCTCTCAATTTCAAAAATCTGAACGAAATTCCTAACAAATCAATTTAATTAAAAAGTTGAAACCGACAAATTTTGGATTCAATTTATAAGAAAAAGATGGAATTTTGTTCAATTTTTCACTGTTTTTTGACTAATTTTAGTTAAACGGACAGAGCGAAATCAAATAGATCTCTAGAAACGTGAACTAGCTGGAATGTTCGAACCTGTTTCATACTGAGTTGGCATATCGATGTCAACTTCGATTTGGGATTCATGCACTGGACCCTCTTCAAGCTCCTGTTCATAAGATACCTGTTCAGGTTCCTTTTCAAGTTGCTGCGAATATTCCTGAGTAGGTTCCCCTGCAGATTCCTGAGGTTCTTTACCTAAATAAGAAAAAAGATATAAAAATATTTAGCTATGGTGAATTTCATGAATAGTTATTATTTAAAAATACTTTCAAGTTAACTGATATTAAAAGCTTGTTTTCATATATATTACGAACTAATAAAATTTACCTTTAAGGAAAATGGATGGAACAGCATCCTCTTTCAAGTTCAATCTCTTCCTGTTCTTTGTTTCTTGAAAACAGGATTGCTGAAAGTGGTCGCTGCAGATTAAAGTTTGCTTGTCAGGAAAAAAATCCTCGATTTGAATTGCTTGCAACCACTTTTTTAAAAGTACAGGTTTATTCAAAGGAAATCTGTAACAAAAAAATATAAATAAGCATTCAAATTAGGGAAAAATTCCTCATACTTTCGTAGAGAAATTCCTGGTTTGGAGTCTTTTGTTAATTTACAATAAAAACAGCAGTGTTTAAGTTCTGAAAAGAACTGTGGGACATTTCCAGCTATCAATATTTTTCCATTTTTCCGTAACTGAAAGCATTCTTCTCGAAAATGGTCGCTACAAATTCGTGTGTATTTTGTCGGGGAAAAAGAGGGTGGAAGGTTCAGCCGTTCCCTCCAAATTGTCAACAAGTCATTTTCTAATGGGAATCTGTAAGATTATGTACGTTAAATTAAGATATAAATATATTTAAAGCTTAATTTCACAAAAACAAATTTATTTCTGTGTCAAGAGTTTAAAAAAAGGGTTGAGGATTAAAATTATATGATTTTCAATTTTTGGACGATTTTTTTCAATCGTATGCTGTGGGTTTTATATATATCTTGACATGTTGTATCTTATCTTACCCATCATATTTAAACCATTTAATATTAAAATTGTTCATCAATTGTTTTAATTTATGATTTCAATTTTAAAACCTTCGATTTTCATTTTATTCTTCTTTAAGAAACGTATTAAATCGACAACCCCATCTTGGACGCAAGTTAAAACTGTGGATGTTCCCTAGTGTCTTGAAGAAATGGGTTTTCGAGTGTTAGAATCTGATGAATCATCTTCTTCAGCGCCGACAATAGCTCTGGTCGTCAGATCAATCGTCTGAACTATAGTGCAGACTTGGACACTACAGACAAAGCAATTTATTCAAACGACATTCTTACACAACTTCAATAATCGTAATAAGGAAAATAACAACAGTTGTGATTCGGCTGAAAAGTACAATGGACCACACTCCACGCAACAGCCTATATGTAAATACCATAACATTATATTAAAATTTAAAAAAAAATTCATGTATGTTTGTTTGTCTATTTTAGGGATTTAAACAACATACCATCGCCAAAAATCTTATATTATCAGATACTGCTTTAGAAATGCTAGAAGAAAACTTTCCAAAGATAGGAATAAATAAGTTTATTCATAGCTCAGTACCAACACCGACTGTCGGAACAAAAAGAACTTCAATACGGGGACTTCCAACACCCGACTAAAAATGTGTTTTAGTTATAGACTGTATTTATGTTAGATTAACAATATTGGGGCATATTCATAGTCATTTTTAAACTGTTGCTAAGATAAAAGTAGTTTTAATTGAATTTTGTGACATTTATTTTCATTGTTATTGTTTGTCACTCCAATATTTGAAGTCAAATAATTCAATTAACCTTTGTTTTTATAAATACAGAATGGAATTTGTTTAAAGAAAGGACGTATATTCATTGATCCAATAGATCTTAAACTCCAGTTTAGTAAAACATGGGTTTATCGGACGACTATCAATATGCGCCAATATGTTTGAATAATTGTAAGATAAGTGAAACAACATTAAGAATGTATCGTAATATTTAACTATGGAAAATTAAATAATTTCTATTTAATTAATCTGAAAAGAATTACCTTATAATGTAAAACAACCGCGAAAGCCTAAAGAGTTATGTATGTAAGTTGATGCCTAATTTTTGAAATTGTAATAATACTTACATTTGTTATTTAATATTTGATATTTTACATTCGATTGGTGTTTATTTAAATAGAGACTTTTTTTAGGTAAACAATTTGTCAGTTATAAATAAATTGTAAAAATTCTTTATTCATACAAAATTTAATCAACTCAAACTCAACATACATAAAATTGGATATATGTACAAGTTACAAGTAAATTAAAAATTACACAAAATAAAACTGTTTTATTTTAAGATTTCGAAAAAGTTAAAAATTATAAAAGAATAAATCTCCAATGCAATGATTTGAGGTGTGCCTTAAAATCAATCAATTACAGCCCTTATTCCGTAAGGCGTTTTATTAAAATGATACGGTTCGGTTTGGAATAAAAAAAACTTTCGCTACCAGCTAGGTAGTAGGTTCCAAAAATCTGGTGAAATGAAATCGAAATCGGATTTGCAAATTAAGTGAATTTGTTTTCAGTGTTCCTGGCTTTTCCAAACAAATACGAAACATTCGGAGACGACGATAAAACAATAATAAAAACACGTTACTATATTTGCAACAACACGTTGTTATTGTTTCTTCGTCTTCACGACTATTTCGTATCGGTTTCTTTTGAAAACTTTTCATTCGAGAAGATAAATAATTCCGTAAACTTTTTTAATTTATAAAATAAAAATTAAAAGGAAAATGTGCTGTTTGATTGTGGTGGTGGAGAACATAAATTGGCGAACTGTTAAACCTGCTTAAACAGATATGTTGTCGTAAAATGTGAAAAGTGTAAGTTAGTGAGATTAAGGACTATATTTTGTGTTCAGTTCCATCTGATGTTAAACTAAATAAATAAACTTAAACTTAGACGATGTTGGACCGGACCTTTCAATACTGTGTCGAGCTCAATAAATCATTAAAAAAATCATAATACCTATATTATGTTTTTGTTTCTTTTTGAACCCTCTCGTCATCGTATCGTTGTGTGTTGATCCATGAACTTTGATGTCATATTACTAATTACTTTCCCTGTCCATTTTGCACGAAAAGTGAGAAGCTATCATAAATGCTCCCTTTCGATAAATGAAATTGTATTTATAGCTTTTGTCTTCTAACGTTTGTATTCCATTCGGATCTCATTGAGCATATGAATGAAAGCTAATGGTGCTTTAATTATTATTAACATTATGAGACCGCACATAGAAAAGAAAAACCGTAGTAAAACTAAATTTAAGCATGGCCTTAGGAAAAGAGTTAATTACCTGAAAAAAAACTGAATACCTACTCTGCTTGGCAGCTTTAGAAATGAATGACTCGATGAACAAGTTTCTGAGACTGTTAATTTTGCATCTGAACAAATCCAACCGTAACCAGAAATAGCAGTTTCGAGAAAAAAAGATCCACAAAGTTTAACCGATCACATTATGTAAAACAGTGTCTTAGAATATCACAATCTGCCGGCATTAAATTGAAATATTACACGGAAAAAATTATTAGATCAGATCTAGAAAAATAAGCTACAAATCACGAAAAATGAATCCAGTTTTGTACCTTGGCTTCGAAATTAGTAAATTACGACTTTTTGTTTGCAATTTCATAAAATGAACGAATTGAAGATATTGACCCTCAAAAATCATATTTCACCACTTTTGAGTATCAATTGTTCGATCGAGGAAAAAAAATATTGCCGGTTTTGATACTTATTTATCTTTAAATTGCAACTTTTGAGTCGTAATTTGAAACAGGTTACTCGGCAATTTGCAAATGACGATCACAGTTTTGATACTTATTTATCTTTAAATTGCAACTTTTGAGTCGTAATTTGAAACTATTTATTTGGCAATTTGCAGCTTTTAAAGATTAATCTACTTTCCATTTTCAAGCAATCCTGTCGAGATTCAAATTCATGAACAATTTTTCGTTTACAACTTAAACTTATGGATTTGCTGCAAATGAAAAGCTGCAAATTAAGTGAAAATAATTTCCGACTTAGCTACAAAGTCTGATGAGGTAGTGAAATTGCAAAATACATACCTCAAATTATAAGTTCGATTGACCTTAACTCCAAAGATTGTGTTTTAGCCAGGTACGACAGTTGGGCTCATCAGTCAGATGCTGTCGTACCCTACTAAGACGCGAATTATGGTCGATGCTAACCGATTCTTATAAATCTCACAGCATGAATGCACTGTGAATTCTATATTTCTAAGAGAATTTAATTAAATTCAGACACTTAGAATAAAATAGTAGCCCGTGGTCTGGTTTTAGCATCGAGAGCATGCAAATCACCATATAAAAGTTCAAATATATCGTGATTACATTTTATTGGTTTGAGCATTGAGAAAATGAAAATCACCATATACATTTCGCAAAACAAGATAAATAATTTGTAAAACTAAATTATTCCCCAGAAGTAGTAGATTGCGACTCAAAAGTTGTAATTTGCTTTGAAGTCAACAAGCTCGAATTATGACTTTTGATAATAAATACCAAATTATAAAATTTTGTATTTTACGAAGATTTGAATGCTAATTTACAATTTTTTCAATCATTTTTAAATAAAAGCGTCTTGATTTACTAAAAAAAAGAGTTTTGTAAATTACAACCTAAAATTTCGCAATTAGTGATTTTTCAATTCTTTCCGTGTAACCTTAACAAGATCCACAATATATAGATCACCCACTTTTGGAAACATTTTCAAACCAGGATGTCCCAGACGAGGAACTTATAGACACTGGCTTGGCCAAGCAGATAAGACCTAAACAATACCTATCCAGTATCCACTGATCTCTATATATATAGAGATCAGTGTACCTATCTATTACGGATTTTAAATACGAAGATTTCCTCGGATTTTGTATTTGGAATATTTGTGTGACAACTTACCCATGAAGTGTTCTCCCATCAACACCTCCTTCTTTTTTGCAATACTTGCAAATCCGTACCATTTTCAATTATTTCGATTTTAATTAGGTAATTTAATTTAGTGGAATAATTAAATTTAGAATCTGTCTAAAGACCCGACAGCGCGTACGCGAAAATGTTATCGCGTACGCGAAATCCGTTTCGCGTACGTGAAACTATAGGATTTGGGGTAGTTGCGAGGTTGGCTTTAACTCCCCTGATTCTTTAAATGCAAAAGAAACTGCATACACCTAACCGCGCACCTACCCCAAATCCTATAGTGAGCCCAAGCAGGGGGGTTGCAGGGGGGCAGCATGCCCCCCCATACATACCTCACTGTTTATGCGAGGTAATGATGGGTGCTAGCACTGTATTTCTGTAAGCAAGCAAATAAAACATTGAAGTGAGAATCACTCAATTTCGCGTACGCGAAATCATTTTCGCGTACGCGCTGTCGGGTCTTTAGACAGACTCTTAAATTTAACTTGGAAGCAAAAAATTCAAAAATCAATTGTCAATAAATTTTTACAGTTTTGTTTTCATAGACAATTTTACGTCAAATTTGTTTTTTTTTTTGTTTTCAGATAGACGTCAAAAGATGCGCTTGGCCACTAGTGTCATTTTCAATTGGAGTCAAAAAAACTGTTATACGTTGTATGGAATACACTATCCAGTAATATATAGAGATCAGTGGTTCCACCTCTCCCTAGTGACATGGGAAGTAACTATTTTCAGTGCCATCTGTTCCTACTTTGTCTGAGCAAGCTTTTTTTGCCATAGAAACTACGGACATCTATTGTTATTTTTTATAAAAAACTGAGCCATCTGTTTTTGCTAAAATTTATATTTTGACGTCTGTGTATAATTTTAATTTTCATTTCACATTTTGCGTCATGCGTGGTAAATTTGTTTTTTTTTATATAATTATATTTTTTGTTTAAATTTGGATAACGAATGGTGATTCAACAGCATTTGGAGATAATTTTTTCAAGTACATAAATATTATATTGATTTTAATTGATGTTGTTTTTTGTAGCAAATAATTCCGCCAAAAGTTTTCCAATTCATGGGAAACGAAAAATCCCATACAAAAATGACAACGAAATCAGAAACGGAAAATTTCGTTCTGCTTTTCGTTTTGCAGTACGCAGTTCGAAGAGCGAAATTTATAATTGTAGCAGATTATTTGGAGAAGTCTCCGCTCCTTTTTCGCACTGAATTAATTGTACAGACTATTTATTGTGTGCGGAAAAATGGCATTTGAGTTTTATTTGTGTTTTTTTTTTGTTTATCATTTTATTACATCATGGGTTTCTCTGATTTTTTGCGTTTATGCTTGATTTTATTTTTGGAATTAGTGAAACTCTCCAAGGATATTTTCCGTTGTGTTTTCGCAAGCGTTTCGTTTTCTGTTTGGAGATCACAGAAAAATTTCGTTTCGCATCAGCAGCGTACTAGGCTTCAATCCGAAACTTTTTTCATAATCTTTTATTCATAATCTTTTATTTATTTTTTTAAATAAAGTTTTCTAAAATGACAAAAAAAACAAAGAAAAATAATTGAAAAAACCAATGAAAAAAAAACAAGCACAAAACTGAAGTGTCAAAATGTTTCACCATGTTTTCCGCTTGTCCTGTGTTAGCGCTAGCAGCGTTTAGTTATAGGTGGAACCATCGTGAAGTTGGCTCCTGGCAGTCCATATATAGAGCGTTTTTCTTTTTTAGTTCAGAGCAGAGCTCTGAACAGAGTCTGAACACTCCGAACATACTCTGAGCGATCTCTGAACTGAGCGTGTTCTGCTCTGAGAGTTCAGATTTATTTAAAGAAACACGCTTCAGCAGCTGTCACTTTTTTTTTTGTTCACAGTTTGTCATATTCTTTGTGTTCAGCTATTCAACTCCGTCTGCTCTATCAATTTATTCTGAGCTCATAGAGCGCGCTCTGAACATGCTCTGAACATGCTCAGAGCGAAAAAAGAAACACAAAATTGGAGCTCTGAATGTTCAGAGCTAAGAAAGAAACACCATCTTTTGTTTGACAGTTCAGGCTCTGCTCTGAACTAAAAAAGAAAAACGCCCATAGTAAGTCAATGGTGCCAGGAGCCAACTTCACGATGGTTCCACCTATAACTAAACGCCGCTAGCGCTAACATAGGACAAGCGGAAAACACGGTGAAACATTTTGACTCTTCAGTTTTGTGCAGTTTTTTTTTTTTATTCGTGTTTTGTTTTTTTTTTCAAGAAGGTTTTGGTGGCGAAAGAAATTTTTCAGAGAGATGCTTATCAAGTGCGGCTTTTTAAAAACGGAAAGCGGATGCCATGTGATAAAAGAGGTCATCTTGTGTACTCCGAGGCAAAAATGGGAGTTCTGGGGTTTCTTTGGACGCTGTTCAGATTGGGAAGATTGAGGCTGGTATCACGACAGTTCGTCGACAAGAGAAGTGTGGGGTGAGAAATCTGGTGAGGCACGAACAAAATATAACAACCGGACTCATGAGTCTACTTTGTTGTTGTTTCAATGTGTGAAATGTTGAAATTGTTGTTGTTTCAATGTATTTTGAGGCGCCTCGAAGTTTTAAATATAAACACGGTGGCACTCACCAGTCCGGACTCAATCTTCCCAATCTAAACAGGGTCTTGGACAATGAAGGAGCTTGTTCTTATGTTTCAAGAAAAAAATCCAGATGGTTTGTTAATTACTTAAAAAAAATAATCAAAGTTAATAAGTTTTGGTTTGTTTTACGGTAAATCACAGATGAAATCAGATAGGGTACGTTCAATGCATTACGTTTTACATCTGAATTTTCAGAATTCTGAATTTTTAGAGCTTGTGATTGGCCAGGTGTCATAAAAAGTTAGATGACTTTTAGTTACGATTCATCTGAATTTTCAGGCAAGAAATTCTCATCTGAAAATTCATATGAAAGTTGTTTGTGGTGGGAGAAGTGCCAAATCAGCTGAAGCACTGCACATAAAAGTTGAACTTTATAACTTTTGTCTTGTTGGTGGTTGATTTTTTTAGTTTTCGTCAAGAAAATTCAATATTTATGTAAATGAACGAACTTTTTGTTTATTGTTTAGTGGATTTTAAAATCAACAATTTTTTATATTGATGTTAGGAAAGTTTTTCTATATTTTTGTAGGCCATACGTATCAATAAAAAGACTTTTTATGAAATCAATAAAACCTGCTACTGATTTAGTTACAAATAATTTCATCCTTTTTTTTGCTTTCAACGACATAAATTCAGAAATCTGAAACTTCAGATGTAAAGCGGTTTTTATTGAACCTGCCCATAGAAACAGTTCGGCTGAGGCATCGACCGTTCCAGAAGCCAAACATGGTGGAAGCGTTGATGAGGTGGAAAGTGAGAGCTTTTCTGAAGCGGTGCCTTGGCTGCAACAACAAAAATAATAGAAAATAGCTCATTGGAACATACATCCTTTTAGATGCCATGCTCAAGCAAATCCAGCTGAAGGGAGTCGTCAACGTATTCGGCTTCCCGGGTGTAGCAAAATTTCCTCATTCAAACCGAGGAGCAGTGTATTTTTCTGAACGACGCCCTGGTTGGAGGCCATAGCCAGCGGAAAAAAAGCTGTGTCGATCAAATCGGTGGTTAGAAATTTCGCAGGTTGCGGCAGTTTAACTTCAATCGTTTTTTCTTCTTCACAAATAATTTTGGTCAAGATATTCGGCGGACATACCAAAATTTAAGGTTCATCAAAACTCACGGATCCCCTTTCAATGTTCTTCAAAATCCCTTAGAATAAAAAAAAACGTACTTAACAAATTAATTAAGTATTGCAGGAAGAACAACAAGAAATCTACTTTCTATCACCAGCTGAGGAGCGAATTTTGCTCAAGCAATATTTGAAAGACTTCTGTCGACGATTTCACCCACCAAAGTGCATTGTTTTGTTTTAACAGCTTCTCATTACTTCAAACGATTCTATCTCAAAAGCGCACCAATGGACTTTCATCCCCAAGAGATTTTGTAAGTTTTGAGACGTTAACAAAGATTTCGTTTAAACCAGGTCATTTTTTCAGAGCCACTTGCTTCTATTTGAAGTGCAAAGTTGAGTAATTTAACGTCTCTATCGGTCAATTCGTTGGTAATATAAAAGATGATCGTGTAAAAGCCAAGGACATAATCTAAATAAAACTTCTTAAATATCTAACCATTCACAACCCGCATATTGATCAATTAAAGGTTTCCTCATCGTCATTAAGGTAAAGGCAAAAATATTGATTCTTTTGTATTTTTTTTTATCAAAACCTTTCCTCGTTCATGCAGACTCGTTGTGAATTGATGAGTTCATTGAGAAAACTTTAAAAACCGACGCTTGTTTATTGTATGCACTATGCACCCTCACAAATCCCTTGCAAATTATGTAACAGAAAGCGCTTATTGAAAAGCTGTGAGTAAGATTATTTCTACTTACTCATTTTTGAACTCTTATTGACTTTTTTTTCCAAGGAAATACGTTAAATGATGAAAAATATTGAAGTACCTCATCGTTGATGATGGAAGATGAACATGATGGGCGGGATACGTCATATGTAGCAGATTCTAACGCCGATGTCTTAATGCACAACAGCTTCAGTAACTAATCCAGCTTGAGATTTGCTTATAAATAATTGTTTTAACGAACGAAGAAATAAAAGTTTATAGCCAATGAATGGCTTATATAATAATGACAAATATATATGAAATACCTTTTCTAAGGCTTTGTAGAATACATTTTTTTGTAGAATACCTCATTCCGGTATTAGTATTATAACATATAACCGACAATAAATCGACTATCGTTTTAAAGTTGAAAAAGGTGAAGAGTGGAGATAAAACCCAGGCCCAATGTGATATTCTCCAGTGCCATTTTAATGAAACCAGAAAATATACACAATTAAATTTGTCCTATTGTGTAATGTTTCAATCATAATTGTACAAATAATATGCATACATAAATTACTATGTATAAATTAAATGAAGTATTTAGTAAATACATATATTTATTCCTTGTACTACAAAAATTTGTAACATTTGCAGTTGTATTTTTATTGTTTTTTTTTTTAAGATATTAAATATTCATGGATGATTCTTTTTCATCGGTTTCGGCCTTTGACACAACTATCTACCTGTTCATTTTTTACGTGCACTGCCCCAAAATGCTTGCGAAACAAACTTTTGTCATTGTACGTATCTACGACCATATGCGGGGCATGAAAATACCATTCCCCTATGTTTAAGCTACTCAATCCGGAATACAACTAAATTCTTTAATTTTAACTCTTTTTTTACTTTTGTACTTTTGGACACAAATGGAATTTTTGGTTATTTGTGGTACCACCTGATGGACTGCATTTATATGTTCCTATCACTAACTTCTGCACAAAAGACCTCAGACAATGTGGACGCATTAATATAGTTGTTCACCCGTATGTATAGCCAGGTGGCGTTTGAGAATTTCTTTTTGCAGAAAGTTCACAACAGTATTCGCGACCGGCCTTGTGAGCTGATCGATGACGTAGCAGAGAATTAATTCAAGGAACATTCTGAAATCATCAGGTGAAACTTTGTCATTGACGAGTGTTACAACTTTGTTCATAACTGCAATATGTACTTTTCTCTTTTTTTTTCGTTTTTTCCAGTTTCAAGGGAACTTTTCTCCAAATGTCTATAAAATCAAAATTAATTTTGTTTTATTATACCTAGTGAAGACAAATTACTTGTACATTAATCTTCAGTAAAATATTTTGAATCTAAGCTACAATCGAGTTGATTTAAATTAATTCTTCTTAATTAATTCTTTTTTCATCTTTCAGTTGAAAATATATAGGAATTTTGCTATCAACAGTTATTTAAAATTTATTTTTGGGCCGTTTTTAGTTTTATATATGTATTGTATAAAATAAATCTTTTACTCACATAAAGCGGCACAGACCGCATTAGTTATTAGGATGGCCTTTGGTCTGAACTATATATAGGTTTATATACAATGACTCAGCGCAAGAGAGGAATAGGTTTGTTCGATTTGTTCAACTATTGGGCCTAAGGAGATTTAACAAGATTAATTTCTAAGTTACTAGATTTGAGGATTAAATTTGTATGGTAAATCTTTGAGATTTGAAGAGGATTTAGGATAAATCTACTTAAATCTGGGATTAGCGGTCTGTGGAAACATAGTATAGGATTTACGAAATCTCAACGAGATTAACTTTCGGTGGAAACGTAGTATTAGGGTAAATCTACTTAAATTTCGGTTTAGCGGTCGGTGGAAACATAAGTATTAAATTTGTATGGTAAATCTTTAAGATTTGATGAGGATTTAGCGTAAATCTACTTAAATCTTGGGTTAGCGGTCGTTGAAAACGTAGTATTATATGGCTGTTTGGTAACTTTGTTTTCAAAAAAATCTTCCAAAAATTGACTTTTTTTCTGTGGGTTTTGACAGATATTTGTGGAATTTTGTGAAAATTTGTGCAAATTCACAAGAAATTTCACGTTACCGAACAGACCATAATCATCGAATTTGATAATCAGCGATTCAATCATAGAACCTTTATTACAGATTTAATCCACTCTAAACAAACGGCCCAAAGTCAAAAACACGTTTTGATGTGAATTCAACGTATTTTATTACCAAAATTAAAAAGAGAGAAGAAAACATCGATTTTCCAGGTTCTATAAATTTTTTCATCGATTTTCCACCCAATATTTTAATTGCTCTTCTCTAAAACCAAAGCACTTTGCGAAGAACTTATAAACATTTAATTTCGTGTTGTAAACCAGTTTTTTTACTTAAAAAGGCTACAAATATGAACAAAAAGTGACTAAAACACATTTTTATTTATAACAACTGTTTATTTTCCAATAAATCCACACAATAAATCCACCGCAAAATTTTTGTTCCTCAAAATAACGAAAGACCCTTCAAGCCATTTGTATACAAACCCTATAGTCATTGACCTATTACATTGACTTACTATATATGGACTGCCAGGAGCCAACTTCACGATGGTTCAACCGATAACTAAACGCTTCTAGCGCTAACAGAGGACAAGCGGAAAACACGGTGAAACATTTTGACACTTCAGTTTTGTGCTTGATTTTTTGTTCATTCGTTTTTTCATTCATTTTTGTTTGTTTTTCTTTTTTGTCATTTTAGAAAACTTTATTTACAAAAATAAATAAAAGATTATGAATAAATTAAATGTATTAATTCCACCGCATAATTTTGAACGCATATATATCTGTGAAAAAAGTTATAAAATTCTGTGAAACTCTGCGCTTTGGCTGTTCTCACAAAGCATGAAGACCTAGTCAAAAAGGTTCGACTCGTTTCGGAATGGCTTGTTTGGGTTTGGATTTTAATTTTTATAATTTTTATAATTTTTTTTTTAAATTTTAACAAATTTATTTATTTTTAGCATCCTCCATGCCAGTAACTGATGGCTTAATCTTATTCCCAGAACTTCAAAAATCTCGGCGTTGTTTTTTTTTGGAATCAGAATTGCATGCAGTTTATCTTGTTACTCCTTACTCAGTTTGCTATCAGTTACAACACTTGGATTGGCTGATGTATGTAGACTTGTGGGCGAAATTGTCTCCAGCTATGCAAAAAATCGGAGATCTTATTTGTGTGAACGAATCGTTTCTCTTTCGAGCAATGTGAGGACAAACAAAACTCGACTACAAGCTCATGCAGATTCATGAGAGGTAGGTAGGTCCACAGATGGTGCCCTTCGTGATTTATCAATTTACTTGCTTAGGATCTACATGGCTCTGGCGCTACAGGAACTAGTAAATGAAACTCCGGTTAATACTGTCGTAGCCAAATACAAATGTAATCGTGGTATGCTACAGAGTCTGCAACAGATAGCCTCAATTTTTGCCGGCATTGTGACAGCATTTTGTAATTCTCTCAATTGGGCAATGCTCGCATTAATCGTTGGTCAATATAAGGAACGTCTTTTCTTTAGTGTTCATCGTGATTTGATTGATCTTATGCGAGTTTTTAAAACAACAAAATGGCAAAATCAGTCATCTAATCAAAAGAAAACTACATCATCATCAGACAAACAAGAGGAAGGTACAAGCTTAAATTATCACCGGATAAAATCGATACCATGATTGTCCAAGCTCAATGTCTGCTGGATGATTTGGACAGAGTTAAATAATTATGTTATGAGAGCAAGAGAATGGTAAGCTATTTTAATAATATATGTATAGCTATTACAAGTCACAAGTTAAAAGGTAATTTAACTATAGCAAAACTAACTTTGAACCAAGAACTATAATGTTTAGTATTTTATTATTTTTATAGTGAGGTAATAACTTATAGGACAGAAGGAAATAGTACTTTGGGTGTAAAGAAAAGAAAACATTCAGAAGCTGAACCTGAACCTGGGCCTAATTCCGGAAAACGAAAACGATCAACCGATAGGAAGTTCAATTTGAGTCAATCGACCGAACTGTTGTAAATCTTCGACGAGATTTTTTTAGATGTGGACTTTGAATTAATGTAGACAGTTTCCTTGGACTTTTAGACGGCATTCTATTAGTTTTTTTTGTTTTAGAATCACTCTTAACTTTAATAAAAATGTTGACTGGTTTTTGTCCTACTTAAAGAATTACTGCATCATACATTCCAATTGTTGTGTGTCGGGTTGTAAACGGCTCAGTGATTGAGCATTTTCATTACCCAAGTCACCATCACCTATTACGATTACATCGTAGAACTTTTCACTTGATTTTCCTCTGAAATATCTATTGACAAAAATTATTGGACAGAAACATTTTCGGTTGAATCACCATTTGTTATCCAAATTTAAACAAAAAATATAATTATAAAAATAAATTTACCACGCACGACGCAAAATGTGAAATGAAAATTAAAATTATACACAAACGTCAAAATATAAATTTTAGCAAAAACAGATGGCTCAGTTTTTTATAAGAAATAACAATAGATGTCCGTAGTTTCTATGGCAAAAAAAGCTTGCTCACACAAAGTAGCAACAGATGGCACTGAAAATAGCTACTTCTCTTTGCCGCGTGTCCTATCTTAGCGCTCATGTCACTAGGGAGAGGTGGAACCATTTCCATTTCGGAATTTGTATGTAAATGAAGCTCGACTAGCAGTCCATATATAATAGGTCAATGACCTATTATATATGGACTGCTAGTCGAGCGTCATTTCCATACAAATTCCGAAATGAAAATGGTTCCACCTCTCCCTAGTGACATGAGCGCTATGGTAGGACACGCGGCAAAGAGAAGTAACTATTTTCAGTGCCATCTGTTGCTACTCTGTCTGAGCAAGCTTTTTTTGCCATAGAAACTACGGACATCTATTGTTATTTCTTATAAAAAACTGAGCCATCTGTTTTTGCTAAAATTTATATTTTGACGTTTGTGTATAATTTTAATTTTCATTTCACATTTTGCGTCGTGCGTGGTAAATTTGTTTTTTTATAATTATATTTTTTGTTTAAATTTGGATAACAAATGGTGATTCAACAGCATTTGGAGATAATTTTTTCAAGTACATAAATATTTATTATTTACTTGTGCCAAGTGCCAGAAGGCACTTGGACGCAATTCTAGCTAGCACGAGTGTCGTAGGACAGATTCTAACTAAGGAGGATGTCTACACGGCCGGAAACCGATCCATAACCAGTCGCACTTGGGGATACATTTCTTTGGTCACCAGAACCTTCTTGTCTAGGTCTTCATGCTCTGTGAGAACAGCCAAAGCGCTGAGTTTCACAGAGTTTTATAACTTTTTTTACAGATATGCGTTCAAAATTATGCGGTGGAATTAATACATTTAATTTATTCATAATCTTTTATTTATTTTTGTAAATAAAGTTTTCTAAAATCTTTGTATATAAAACCTATAGTACTATCATCGTGACAAACGCCCGACGCGCCACCATGCGTCCACACATGTAAATACTTACTATCCACATTCCACAATGCGGAGAGTTGGGTCGGAGACTAAAGAATTGCCATCCAAAGAAGAAAATGCGATAATAATAGAATGAGAGCACAGTATATAAAATTTATAAGAGTTGGAAGGAAAAAAGGATGCTACAATTTCGTGAATTGTTTTTGTTTTTAATAGATTTAATTTTGATGAAGAAGAGGTTGACAGAAAAGGAAGAATGTTGGTAGCAGGGTTGTAAGGGGGTTGGTCGAATATTATTTTTTTTTGTAAGCTATGGGTGATGACTATATATTAGGGTGGAGCGTCAAATATTTTTTCCGATTTAGCTTTTCGAATAGCACTAAAAAGTTGCGTAATTGGGTTAGTTTCTGAATGGCGTATTATGAATTTTTAAGTTTTTATTTTCCAGTTTGTGTTAATTTATTTGTCTAAATAAAGTTAATATATTATAATTTGTATTTTTCCTTTTTCATGAATGATATCATATAATTTATTTCAAACTTGTGAAATAATTTTACCGTTTCCGAAAAAAAATTTTTTTCCAAAAAGTCGAAACTTTGAGCTAACGTAGAGGGCTAAAGACTTAATCCAAACTTTTTTTTTAATGTCAAGTTATTCTACTCATCGAAACGAAATTGATACTACAACTTTTATTTTTCTCCATACATCGACGCTCCACCCTAATATATATGTTTATGAAAAAATATAAATTGAAACTATGGTTGCTACTTCTTGAAATTAAGTTTTCTGCCAAAATGACTAATTATACTGAAAAAAGTATAGAAACTTATTTTTATATCAATTTTCTCAAAAAATTGATTATTAATAATATAAAATTTTGAGAACAAAAATAAATTAACAAACTTTTTTTAATTTTTTTTAAGATATTTAAAAATAAAATTGCGAATAAAAAATTTTCGTAGGATCAAAAATAACCATACCTCCCAGACAAGCTTTATTTTTTTCAAAAACCACTCCTATGATTTTGATTACATTTGTCCCATCTACCATATTTTTAGAAAAAGTTGTATCCATCGATATTTAATTTATTGTATTATTATTTATTGAACCGATTTTAATACTTTACATAAGAGCTTCTAATAAGTTTTAATTATATTGCATACCTATCAATATTTAAAAAAAATTAAATTTTGAATTTAAAAAAAAAATTTTTAAATTAGTTTTTGTTGCTTAAAAATTGCGTACAAATTTTTTTCAAAATTTGATATACCTAGGTATAAAAATTATCAGCATATAAATTTACAAAAATTAAATTTTGAATTAAAAAAAATTTTAATTAGTTTTTGTTGATAAAAAAATGCGTACCAGTTTTTTTTCTTAAAAATGTTTACAAAATTTGGTATTTACAAAATTATCAGCATGATAAAATTAAACTTTGAATCAAAAAAAATGATAAACAAAAAAACGAATTTTAAATTAATCCCTTATTAACATGAAGATTTCCACCTGTAAAAAAAACTTTTTTTAATACCTACATGGGTTCAACTTATCTTCATCTATCTTGATATTTTATTATTATTTAAACATAACATTTATATTTATATATTATTTATAGTTATATATATATTTATATATCTATACATAATTTATAACGTAGTAATAGAGAGAAATAGGCCTATCGGGGAACCTCAAAAAAAAACGCATCTAGTATTTTACCCCACTGGGTGATGTGGAAAAAAATACAAAAAGGTAAGTCATATACCTAGCACCTGCAACATGAAAATCTATTTTGCGAATAATAAAATTTTCCTTATAGGTACCTATGTACCTAACGACTTATTAGACTATAAGGTATATTTTTATATTTATTCTAAAAAAAAATGATAAAAAATGAAAGAATTTAATTTTAAATTGATATTAAAAAAATTACATTTTTGATTTTTTTTATAATATTTTTGCCAAAAGTGTCAATAAAATGTGACGTTTTTGAAAGACTAAATTATGTTATTACAATACCTACCAATAGAACAAAACAACCAAATTTCGCAACATTGCCATTCCCATACGACATAATATAGATTATACCTACCTAGATAGTGAAAAAAGGCAAAAACGAAAAAAAAGAACAAAATACCTACCTACCTACCAACGAAAACAAATTCGACCCATATAATCCAATACAAGATTACCTATGCCATTTGATTTTCTGTCTTCTTTTTGTGACGTCATTTGAGAAGAAAAAATTTTCCAGCCGAGGATCTTTCGTGCGAGAATAATAATAATTTGTTAAACAAATTCTCATTTTATTTTTGAAAAACATAAAATGTAAGTTTTTTGAACAAATTAATATTATTCTCGCACGAAAGATCCTCGGCTGGAAAATTTTTTCTTCTCAAATGACGTCACAAAAAGAAGACAGAAAATCAAATGGCGTAATCTTGTATTCTTTAATTTATGCATAGGTATAATCCATAGAAAATTGTCATAGCTATATTTTTATATGTATATACCGTTTTCACAGCATGGACATGAGTTTTTTGTTGTCGTTGTCATGACGATAACTTCTGATTTAGCTATCTCCCTTATTCCCCCTATTGTTGTCAGAATCACAATAATACAACCCTCTCCTTCTATTTTTTGCTTTTCCTTTTAGTATTTTCTTCCACTTTAACTCTCCATTGTCAAGTTTTGCGATTCTTGCGCCACGTAGTGTCCACACATAAAGATAAAATTTTCAACCTCATGATAGTACTATAGGTTTTATATACAAAGCTAAAATGACAAAAAAAACAAACAAAAATGAACGAAAAAACGAATGAAAAAAAAACAAGCACAAAACAAAACTGAAGTGTCAAAATGTTTTACCGTGTTTACCGCTTGTCCTATGTTAGAGCTAGCGGCGTTTAGTTATAGGTGGAACCATCGTGAAGTTGGCTCCTGGCAGTCCATATATAGTAAGTCAATGCCTATAGTAGTCTCATGAAGAGGAACGTCTCTTACGCCTACTGATCTCTATAATATACTGGATAGTGTATTCGCGCAGAAAAAATGTTACAAATTGAATGCTGTTATACTAGAAAAAAGAACCATTTGTGCGTATAACAAAACAAAAGTATAATAGTTATAAGTGTAAGGAATATGTCAGTTGAGTGAAGTAAAGGTGGCGTCTTTTGTTTTGTCTTTGTGGGTACTGGCTAGAAATTAAATTTTTTTCACATCTCAAGCAGGTAAGAAATAAAATTAATTATACTTAATAAACAAATCAAAATGAAATTAATTTATGTATATGTTTATTACGTTATAGACTTTCGACTGACAGAATTATAAGCGATGCCAAGGAATTAAACTTAATGCCAGATCTCATCACACAAAAAATTTACAAAATGGATGAAAACGAAGGGGAAAAATAATCAGAAGTTGATAGAGTATTCAAAAAAGCATTGCGAGCCTTCATGGACAATCTAGTGACGCAAAACAATGTTGCACATAAACAAAACTCCGATTCATTAAACATAAAATATGGGGATTTAATTGATAATTTTGGCCAAGTTATGTAAACGTGCTGTGGAAAGCAAAATGACTTCCCTCTGACGATGGGGGTGAATGCGTTTCCTGGCTTTATGAATGAATTCTAGAGAAACGGAAAAACCAAAGGCTAAATGGAAAAAGGAAAAGAAGTGAAAAGTCGAAGAACATACAAGCTATCACGGTATTTTAATTAATTTAAATAATTTGTTTATTGTTTCGAAAAAATAAAATATATATTTTCAGGACACGCGTTCCAATTAACTTCTATCAATATTCCAAGAAGCTACATAAAAAGGTCCACAACCACCAAAGCTTCAAAAACAGAATTCATCTCTAAGTACAAAGTTAGTTGACTGCCTTTGGCATTGTTACTTTCTGGCAAGCCTTTAAAACTGCTGGTTGAAATGCGTCGGGAAAGGCAGGCTTGTACAACATTGCTGAGAGTAAGTACAGTCACCATTCGTGCTTCACAACGTGAGACCCGCCGAGGGAACCAGGATATTTCTCAGATCTTCTTCCGTGATATGGCGCATGTAGTTACTGAGTTTTTAAAAGCCTTTGGGGAGCAATCAGCTTGTGTCAGTTGTAAATAATAATTTTTTTTTTGTCATACCTATAATTTTTGTTAAAATATTAATTTTATTTCAGCTCTGATAGTTTGGTGCAATGCTGAATTGCAATATTTTGCAGGACAGTTGATCAAACATTACCTTATAAAAGGTGTTCTTCTAGAAACTGTAGCTAAAATTGTTGAGAGCATAAGAGAACCTTGTTCCATAGTGAGTTTATTTAATTGTGTATATATCATTTTTCTTTTCAATTTTTTGTTGATTTCAATCAGTTAACCGAAATCGGATTGGATCTATCTTAACATGTCGAGGGTCTGCTTCGAAACGCTCTCGACCAAATAATCGAAGATTCACGTATGCGGTTACTTGAAACTATTGGACGCACTGAAGATACATGGACTCCACACAATTTACAAAATAAACCGAATGTAAAGAAATTTTTAAGAGACATGGATAAACTTGGGATCAATATGAAATCTCAAATCACAGGGGACACGTTTGTTAATCTAATACAATTAACTGTGAATTTCTGTCGACATTTTCTAAGTCTCACTGAGAGTTGTGGCATTTTGGCAAAAAATGAAACCCTGAGACTCAGCGTTGAATGCTTTTAAGAGATTTATTTATTGGACAACATGCTGTTAAACCAGCATCTGATGCAACAGTTAGTGTGAGCATAAATTTTAAATTGTAGTTTCTTAATTTAAAGTTGGTATTAAGTAAAATAGATTTTAGTTTTGGCTATCTTAAAAAAATCAGCACATCATTTGTTAGTTATAAAGTAAATGTTCATGAGATATCTTTTAATTTGTGTAGTAATTATTTTTCCTGTTGCTCAAAATTAAAATTAATTCATTCAAATAAAACTAAGTAGGAAATCCCAAAGCAAAGGAAGGAATTCGCAGCAAGTCCCTTATACAAACTAATATTAAAAATATAAAATTTGCTATTATAAATATTCTGATTTCCAATTCACATAAATATGTTTACAATTTTTTCATCTTTTTAGCCTAATTTCGTCATCAAGAACAAAACTTATCTCGTCGAAAATCTACTTGTGACAGCTTTTGATAGATACGAAAAATACTCCGGAGTTAAAAGTGAAATAT